>OX457049.1:16789908-16874908 GCA_949752735.1 Lumbricus terrestris
GTTTGTCATCTGTGCAATATGTCCTATATTCTGCTGCTAGACTTATTGCACGACTTCCTCAATACTCGCACATCTCTACATTCATGACTCATGACCTTCACTGGCTTCCGATCTTTGCCCGAATCAGATACAAGGTCTTGCTCCTAGTTACTAAGTCACTGCAGGGCTTAGCGCCTAAATACCTGTGTGACTTAATGTGCAATCCTCTTTCTGCAAGATCTGCACGCCCTCTTCTGACCACTTTGATCTATGTGTACCCAGATCACGAACCTCATTAACCCAACATCGAACTTTTGCTATTGTTGGTCCTTTAATTTGGAATCACCTTCCTTTTGATATTCGTGGCAGGATTCTTGTAGGAAATTCACCTGCATCTTTTCGCTGCTTGAAGTCATTCATCTTTTCATGGGCCTGTCACGCTGAGAGCGCTTCTGAATAGCTCTGCTGTGAGAAGCGCTTTACAAATGTTTTATTAGATTAGATTAGATTAGATTAGATTAGATAAACATTGTTCTGCGAAATCCCACATTGTTCTCTGTCTCTGTCAACATGCGTGATATGCTGCTATTTATAGATAATAATGTTCTTATAAGACACCTCTAAAACAATATCAGTCGTCTATATATAGTTGCAAGCTCAAGTGCAGACACAATTATTGAAATAAAAAGAACAGCAAAACACAAGCAATTTACTAAATTTTCTACTGCTTAATAATAATTATATACAATGTTTCTATGCTTCATGTCTGGGACCACCAGAAGAAAGTCCTTTGCTGGTTGATTTCTGTCTAGCGACATTTTAACATTATTGTTTGTTTGTATGTGCACTTGTTATGGCGCCCCTTCAAGCTCTCTCCACTCAGAGGCGCTCCCGACTGCAGAGCGGACACTGCATCGGAGTTTCATGCCGAAGCGCTGAGCAATTGTGAGTGAAGGACTTGCCCATGATCCATACGTGGCGACTTGAGGTGGATTCGAACCTCGAACCTTCCGGCTTCATGGCAACGACGCCACCACTACACCACCCACCGCGCCCCACTATTGGCATTGCCTTCCACCATGCTCCGCTGATTGGTGTCAGAGTTATGTGATTTTGTAATTATTATGTCATTGGTGTGCGAGAATGTAATATTGCATGTTATTGTTTCTTTCTGCCTTCGGGTGTAACGAAGATGTCAATAATGCGGCTCAACGGAAAACACATGGTTGTATTATGAATCAGAAATAATATATTCCATTATTTATATTTTAGTTTAAACAATCTTTAAAGGTGTTTAGTAACTACGTCATTTCTGAAATTTATCTACACAGTCGTTTTACGTTGAGCTTATATTTTAACATTGCAAAAGGATCAATTCACTTTATCATTCCTAAACTAACGAATATCAAAGAATTTCTAAAATGCCAATTTAACCCTCCAACTTCATTTTTTGATAAATTCTACGAATTTAAATCGTATCCGTTTTTATGTTGATCAACGATATTTATTTGTTTTGTTTGTTTGTGTGTGCTCTTGTTGTAGCGCCCCTTCAAGCTTCCTACTCAGAGGCGCACCCGACAACAGCGGGGACACTGGATCGGAGTTTCACGTCGAAGCAATTAACTGGTTGCAATCTGCCAGTCCTAAATCTGTATATAGGATTGTAACGCCCGCCCCTATCGGCATCCCCGGAGTCGCCACTTCCGGATCCTCGCTCGATATGGCCGCGTGCTGCTGTGGACGAGCTCTAGAGATAGAGGGAGGACAGGATGAGGTGACTTCTGGGTTCGATTCCCAACCCAGGAAAGGCGGCCAGTCTTTTCGACTACCGTACTCCCTATATGAAATTGGCGGCCTACCAGCCAATCTATCACTTCTCCGCAATATACCAGGTTGCGTGAAATCTTTAGGCCTAGCACCCAAAGTTTCCTCCAGGCCGATGGTCGAGTGGTATGGCGCGTCCGCAGTGGTAATAGCGGTGAGGTAACCAGGGTTCAAATCCACAGCAGGCTTGGGTACCGGCGATGCCTCTAGCCTTTCCAATCGTGATACAACTTCCGTCAGCGCTTCCCTGACGTTATCTCTTACAGCCGAGATCTCCTCTCTTACATTCGATTGCACTGAGGAAATAGCATCGCCTACATTGGATTGCACGGCCAGGACATTAAACTCCACCGTAGCAATCGCCTCTTGCGTCTCTCTGGCATTCAGTTGCAAAGACGACTGTATAGAAGTCATAGCATCATGAGTTGACTTAGCATGCGCTTGCATAGCCTCTTGTGAAGACTTAGCGTTAGTCTGTATTGCTTCATGAGTGGACCTAGCATTAGTTTGTATTGCTTCATGAGTGGACCTAGCATTAGTTTGTATTGCCTCGAGCAATATCTCCATCGAGGAAGGGGGCCGTGAAGGCTGAGCAGGGGTGACTGGCCTAGACTCCTCCATAGCGCTATAGAAATGACTCCTATCTTTATAGCTCACGGTCAATATCGCTAGCAGTGAACGAAGTAGTTATTCTTATTAACAAATCAAGCATTCAATCCACATCCGTCACATTCAAAGCCATCAATAATCAAAGTCAGAAGTTTAATTAATATTTCTTATTATTCCCAATCAATTGAATCTTCAATTGACATCAATTATGTTCAAAGCAATCAAACATAAAAGTCAGTAAGTTCAATTATCAGTTCCTATCCTTTGTAAAGACATTCAATGAAAATCAAATGCAACAATTCAATGCAAACACCTATCAACCGGAGTATGCCTAAATTAAATCCCGATTGACTCTCAAGTCCCACAGCCAATTTCAGTTCAGCCCAAAATGTCTTAATAACCGATCGTATTAATTCCCCAATAAAGCGTACCTTATGTCCGAAGACAAGGGACAAAGCCGATCGTGTGCGAAGAACAGCGACGAAGACGATATCCAAGAGATGCGACGACACACACAGAAAGGCGTCGAGTTTGAAACGCCCGAAAAGATCAGCTAAATCCGATGCTGATTTCTCGCAATGAACAACAATTTCGGCTATTTATCCAAGCCGTTTGAGAAAGACGCCCTTAGGCAACCATACGAACAACCGCTTCGCAACACAATTTCGAAGAACGAGAGCAGAGCGCTGACGATTCGAAGCCCACGATAAATCACTCCGTGTGACAGGGCGAAGAGAGGCCTTGAATTAGTAATCCAGGAATATATCCGAAGCGAGAGCGAAGACAAAACTTGCAGCGACGCTGATGTATTTCTCGCAACAAACAAACTCTTTTATTTAATCGACTCCATGTCGAGAGAGAATGAATCGCCGACAGAATCCGTGTATGCGCAACTAGTGCAAGCAGGCGCTTATCCTGGCCATACTTCACCAACTTGATCGAGCCTAAAACTACCAACCGCCGCAATACATCCGACCGCCCTGAGATCCTGTGCGCAACTTCGCCTCTCAGCGTCGCGCTGCTCTTTTATTACTGCCTGACAAGGAGAGCGTCCCCCTTTCTGCGCATGACCAGCAAGCGAGCCGCGCGCGCAAACCCAGCAGCAACGCAGCTGTTTCAAGGCGGCAAGAATTAGCTGCCAGCTGCGTCCTCTCCTGTGTATCTCCGCGTCTGTCTATAGCTCACTGTCTTTCTCCTTCTATCTCTCCTTCTGAAAAGCGCCATCTGCCGCTGATCACGTAGGCATCAAATGCACCAGTTCAACCTTGAGAAAACACACGTACACAGACCCACACGCCAACGGTGTTTCCTTCTCAATCCGTGTCCCTGCCTGTGCTTGTCTGGCTGGCTGTCTTCCTCGCTCACTCTGATCATCAGACCACCTCAGAGAGCGTGCGAAAGTTTAATTACCCTCATCGACTGCAAGCGGCGCGGCCTTTGAAGACAGCGACCGACGATCGCTGAGAGCGTGTGAAAATATACCAAGTAATGAAACAGCAACGACTGCTGCCTACGTCAGCGGTCGCTGTGACCCGTGTCAAGCGCAAATCAACATTAAAATATAGGTCACACAAGGCAGCTCAAAAATACAGAAATAAAACAAATATATCAGATCCCTGAAACCCCACAATCGATCAAAAATTAAATAAAATAATATTAGCGACCCGTAGCGTAGTTATACGTCGCTACACTATTCTCGGCCCTCCCTGATTTCAGGATCCTTTTAATTGGAAAAATGGATCCTGAAATGTTAGTAAGGCCATACTCCAATTTTTACATCAATGATTCAAATGCAAGAATTAAAAATATATGCAACGAACAGTCCTCAACGTAAGCATCAGAAAGTTCACATTTTAGCGTTAAATGTCAGTTCAAGCGAAAGAAACATTTATTATTATTATAATTATATAGCTCCATCGCTAATAGTTCAGTAAAGCTCAAAAGCAATTCTATATATAGGTCTCCTTGAGTTTAGTTAAGCACAAAGTCCTCCACGGCAAGCATTGACTTAAGAACCCACGGGACAGCCACAAAAACCACTAGACCTTCGTTACCTTTACAACAGGTCATCTGATTAATAGGCCACCCATGGCCTTTACTATCGAGACTTCTTTAGGCATTTCACTGTAGGCAAACGTCTACATTTAAAGACTCATCTAAGCAGTTAAACCTAAGTCTCTAATCCCATTAACAACGGTGCTATCATAGCAAATTACCTGAGACTACACACACAGCTTAAGTCTCCAAAGGCTAATGCTCATTATAACTATCCGTAGGCTCCCCATCAAAGCCTACCGTAAGAGACCAAGCCTAACTTCAGCTTAATAAGCCGCTCCCTTCCCAACATCTTTCAGTAGGCCTACTTAATTATTAAAAATGCAACCGATTATGCACAGACTTAAAATAGGCCATTTAAACATAGGCTAACGTAACATATTACTGCAATTAACGTTACAGAACAGTCACATTGTATAATCGTAAAAATTCTAGGCCTAAAAGGATTATCATGATTTTAATATGAGATCTTAGTCTAAAGCGCAAATCAACATTAGGCCACTTTAGTCTACTATAAATCCTTACGCATCATTGCATAGCATCAAGGCCTATTATCTTTCCTTCATTCTATCAGAGATGCAGCGGAGACTAACGGGACCACCCACGCGCCTGGGAAACAACGATTGCTAATTAATCGCCGCTTTGATGCATCGACTCCTGTGTCTCTATTCCCCCCCCCCACGCAGTGCATCTACAGCGTGCGTCTGGCTGTGAGAATTAGGCAATTGAACATGATCCTTTTACATGTAGGTCAAAGTGCATCGTACGACGACGGTCGCGCTGTTTTGCACAAAATAAAATAAGACCTCAAATAAGTCCTTTCAGAATTAGGTCAACCGTTAATCTAATCTATAGCTTAATCTTTGCCATGCTAATCATAGCAGTAAATCTTACATTACAATTCTAGTCAGACTGCAGATTAAATGCAACATTATATTACACTTAGGACAGACGTTCCGAACTTCTTTCGTCTGTAATAATTAAACACAGAACTTCAGCCGTTAATCGTCGGCGTTCTAATGCGTCGCTCTCAGACTACGCCTCCGCTCTTCCCCCGCTATCTACAATTGATCTGTAGAAGCGTGGAAAACTGCGAGGCCACCCATCAACAAGATCCAAATTAGGCCTATTGAACGAACTCGCAATTAGGTCATAGATTCATTCATGGATCCCAATATTAATCTGCACAGAATTAATCCAAAGCTACAAAAGCATTTAGGCTAACCTCATTTCTCGCACAGACAGAACTTCTAATTATTTTATGCCTAGTCCTAATTATAATCACTAGGCCTCGCAGTTTAACCATATAATTCCATTGCAGGCTGGAGTCAGGCAAAACAGCAAAACTAGTGCAAAACAAATTACACAGCGTAACTAAATTATCGCCTATTCCTCCGCGCTAGGCTATTAAAACAGGTAGGCCTATCATCCTAATTGATATAAAATGCCGAAATTTGTCTTCAAATCCTCAGAATTATATGGGCTCATCACGGCAAACTATATATATATAAGCCTAAACCCGACAGATTGCAGTTAAGCGCAATATGGGCCTTAAAGCATTCATTCAGCGCCTCTTTAAATCATCAGTTATGCATCCATACAATTATATATATACGATGACAATAGTTACGAATATAAAAACACTACCACAGAAATTAGGAGCATTAAAATTTAACTGTGCAAATCTCTTAAAATTATTTTTTTTTTAATTATTCGGGACATAGGCCTATTGCAGATTTCGACTTTGAGCGTTATCTCCCAATTACTTCTTAGAGACATAGGCCTACTATTTTAACGCAGGTCATAATATCACATAATCACATCATCATGGCTAATTCCACTGCAAGTCTAAGTTCAAGGTCACATAATCGTGACCAAGGCCTTAACTAAAATAGGCAACCTTACATATACATCAACAGGTAAAACCAATATTTATATAGCGCAATGCAGGCAATGACAGTCCAGTTTTCTGTCTACAGCAGAGGCAATACTGAAATTGTCCATCGCTGAAGTACAATGCAAGGCAATACAAATATTAATACTATGCAAGGCACATATGAATGCACAATATATAATGCAAGAAAACAGTTATTTACACAGTAACACACACATGTAAAGCCTTCCACATGTAAAGTAAACGTATTCATCACAATCAAAATAAAACATGGTTACAGATACTCCTGCATTCATAATGGCCGCAAATTAAGCGGTCATTCAGCAAAGTTACCCAGCCGACGTCAGGTTTTCAGGCGGACGAAGTCCGGTCGGTTCTCCCAGCATCCTCCAGATCCGGTCCTCAGGGGGTCCATTGCGAAGCGGACAGCTCCTCAAAAGGTGCGAACTGTCGTCACAGTAGAAACAGCGTCGTTCCTCTCTTGGTGAGTTCCGACCACTGTCTCGCCTCCTCGACGATGATGGCGACCTCCGCGACCGACGCTCCTGGTTCTGCCCGTTCCGCTGGTCCCTGCTCGGCGCTGGAGCGGACCGAACAGCGAACACACGACCAACGCTGGGGTTGTCGTGGTTATCGCCCACAGGTTGTCCAAGGTTGTCGCTAGGTGGAGCCTGCTGCTGTTGTCGAAGAGGGCAGAGGCGCGCTATGTGGTCCGTCGCAGAACACTCGAAGCATCGGCGCGCGGAAGGTCCTGCTTCCGTTTCTGTTTCCACATATGGCCGAAGTCTGCACGCCGAGCTCAAATGACCGAGCCGATGACACAGGAAACATCGCGGAGTTCCCCGTCCATAACTTCCATTGTTATTCGACCATTCATTTCTTGTTGACCCGTTCTGACCTCTCCACGGCCCGCGATTGTTGTCTCTGTATTGTGGCGCCGAAACGGATTGTCGCTCCTTCTCTAGTCGCTCCACTTGTCTCCTCATTTGCTCCATCCGCCGTTCCAGATCCTTTACTTTCGACTCTTCTTCCTGTTCTTTAATTGCGTTGACACGGCCGTGTCGTCGGTCTTGTTGCTCATGGCCACCGTCTTCTGCTTTCTGGTAGCCGTCCAATCGCATCGCTACCTTGTAGGCTTCGTCGAGGGATTTCGGTTCTCGCTCTCGGATTTTCAGAGCAAGCGTTCTATCTCTCAGGGCATCCAAGAATGCCCGAACAGCAATTGCTTCGCTGTGAGCCGTCGAGGAACCCGGATAGGCTCGCGTGGAGAGACGTCGGATGTCGTCCACCAGGACGCCCATGTCCTCGTCGACTTTCTGTTTCCTGGTGCTTAGCTGCGTTTGGAACAGGGCTTGTTGTTCAGCGTTGCCGTATCGTTCACGAAGTCGCTGGACCAAAGCCGTCCAAGTGTCCAGGCTATCTGCGTTCGACTCGCTCAGCAAATGAGTCGCCGGTTCAACCAATGAGACTACTAATTGGTTCAATCTCTCCTCGTCCGTCCATCGGTTATTCCTGGCGCACACGGAGAATTTTCGTAAGAATGTTTCAACGTCCGTCTTTCCGCTAAAAGACCCGAGTTTCAGGAATTGTGTTGGCTTAGGAGGAGAAGTCGATGGCTGTTTAACCTCGCCCTCTTTAGCTGTTGCAGACGCGGTCGGTTCAAGTTCCTTGACTGTTCCCTTTGAACCGATCGACGGTAACCCCCAGTCGCCGGTCGTTTGCGTTGCGACGGTGGTCGTCGGGACAATTTTGATAGGACCGACCGAAACGTTGGTAGGCGCCAGTGCTTTCGTTTCACCAACCGCAGACGTCGCTTTATTATCGGCCGTCGTTTCATTTCTCTCCAGAGGTGTCGACTTTATTACCGCCTGACATCGCGGTAGTTCGGCATCACGGCTAAATCCGAAGTTTTGCGCGCCGAGGCACGAACTCATCCTCGCCGATTCCACGACCGTTGGCCACCGAGGAAAGACGGCGTCGCTTGGTCGAAGCGGGTCGAGACAGCGAGGCGGGTCGACCCAAACCCGGTTGTCGCTGCTACCGTAGAAAGCGCTCGGAGTGTAAGTCGGGGCATACCTCCACGGCATGTTTGAATGGTCGGGTCGAGCGTATGGTTGCATCCAGTCGACCGTTGCCATCGCCGCTGGTCCAGGAGGAAGGTCGGGTCGAGCGTAGTCTCGACCAACCATGGTCGAAGTTGCACGACCGTCGAGGACGCAGTCAGGCATTGACTGATAGGTCGGCATTACCGACGCTGGTTGTGTAAAGTCGACCCGACTCGGTGCCATTTCCACTCTTTGTTGATCGACCTTTGCGAGCGACGCTTGAATTCTCCATTGTGGATCCGGTCGAGGATACTCGACGAGAGGAAGGGACGAAGAGGCCAACGGGACTGGGTTGACCTTATCACCCCCCTCCCATGACAATTTATTAGCGATCGGTTTATTCACTTCAAAATTTCTAAACTCCGGTTGCCGTGCTGCATGCATTCTGTTATCAATTATTTTAACAGTTTTAGGTCTAGATTCCATTATCTTGCTGATTTCAATGTCTACACTACCATCATCAGACATTATATCCACAATATCCGCAAATTCCCTTTCCTTCCTTCTTTCAAAAGAAATTGCCATTTCGCCTGTTCTAGCATAGTCAGTTTCCTCTTCTAACCTATCATCGCCAAAATCTCTAGAACTAATTTGACCCCACTGGCTGGGACCAATTGTAACGCCCGCCCCTATCGGCATCCCCGGAGTCGCCACTTCCGGATCCTCGCTCGATATGGCCGCGTGCTGCTGTGGACGAGCTCTAGAGATAGAGGGAGGACAGGATGAGGTGACTTCTGGGTTCGATTCCCAACCCAGGAAAGGCGGCCAGTCTTTTCGACTACCGTACTCCCTATATGAAATTGGCGGCCTACCAGCCAATCTATCACTTCTCCGCAATATACCAGGTTGCGTGAAATCTTTAGGCCTAGCACCCAAAGTTTCCTCCAGGCCGATGGTCGAGTGGTATGGCGCGTCCGCAGTGGTAATAGCGGTGAGGTAACCAGGGTTCAAATCCACAGCAGGCTTGGGTACCGGCGATGCCTCTAGCCTTTCCAATCGTGATACAACTTCCGTCAGCGCTTCCCTGACGTTATCTCTTACAGCCGAGATCTCCTCTCTTACATTCGATTGCACTGAGGAAATAGCATCGCCTACATTGGATTGCACGGCCAGGACATTAAACTCCACCGTAGCAATCGCCTCTTGCGTCTCTCTGGCATTCAGTTGCAAAGACGACTGTATAGAAGTCATAGCATCATGAGTTGACTTAGCATGCGCTTGCATAGCCTCTTGTGAAGACTTAGCGTTAGTCTGTATTGCTTCATGAGTGGACCTAGCATTAGTTTGTATTGCTTCATGAGTGGACCTAGCATTAGTTTGTATTGCCTCGAGCAATATCTCCATCGAGGAAGGGGGCCGTGAAGGCTGAGCAGGGGTGACTGGCCTAGACTCCTCCATAGCGCTATAGAAATGACTCCTATCTTTATAGCTCACGGTCAATATCGCTAGCAGTGAACGAAGTAGTTATTCTTATTAACAAATCAAGCATTCAATCCACATCCGTCACATTCAAAGCCATCAATAATCAAAGTCAGAAGTTTAATTAATATTTCTTATTATTCCCAATCAATTGAATCTTCAATTGACATCAATTATGTTCAAAGCAATCAAACATAAAAGTCAGTAAGTTCAATTATCAGTTCCTATCCTTTGTAAAGACATTCAATGAAAATCAAATGCAACAATTCAATGCAAACACCTATCAACCGGAGTATGCCTAAATTAAATCCCGATTGACTCTCAAGTCCCACAGCCAATTTCAGTTCAGCCCAAAATGTCTTAATAACCGATCGTATTAATTCCCCAATAAAGCGTACCTTATGTCCGAAGACAAGGGACAAAGCCGATCGTGTGCGAAGAACAGCGACGAAGACGATATCCAAGAGATGCGACGACACACACAGAAAGGCGTCGAGTTTGAAACGCCCGAAAAGATCAGCTAAATCCGATGCTGATTTCTCGCAATGAACAACAATTTCGGCTATTTATCCAAGCCGTTTGAGAAAGACGCCCTTAGGCAACCATACGAACAACCGCTTCGCAACACAATTTCGAAGAACGAGAGCAGAGCGCTGACGATTCGAAGCCCACGATAAATCACTCCGTGTGACAGGGCGAAGAGAGGCCTTGAATTAGTAATCCAGGAATATATCCGAAGCGAGAGCGAAGACAAAACTTGCAGCGACGCTGATGTATTTCTCGCAACAAACAAACTCTTTTATTTAATCGACTCCATGTCGAGAGAGAATGAATCGCCGACAGAATCCGTGTATGCGCAACTAGTGCAAGCAGGCGCTTATCCTGGCCATACTTCACCAACTTGATCGAGCCTAAAACTACCAACCGCCGCAATACATCCGACCGCCCTGAGATCCTGTGCGCAACTTCGCCTCTCAGCGTCGCGCTGCTCTTTTATTACTGCCTGACAAGGAGAGCGTCCCCCTTTCTGCGCATGACCAGCAAGCGAGCCGCGCGCGCAAACCCAGCAGCAACGCAGCTGTTTCAAGGCGGCAAGAATTAGCTGCCAGCTGCGTCCTCTCCTGTGTATCTCCGCGTCTGTCTATAGCTCACTGTCTTTCTCCTTCTATCTCTCCTTCTGAAAAGCGCCATCTGCCGCTGATCACGTAGGCATCAAATGCACCAGTTCAACCTTGAGAAAACACACGTACACAGACCCACACGCCAACGGTGTTTCCTTCTCAATCCGTGTCCCTGCCTGTGCTTGTCTGGCTGGCTGTCTTCCTCGCTCACTCTGATCATCAGACCACCTCAGAGAGCGTGCGAAAGTTTAATTACCCTCATCGACTGCAAGCGGCGCGGCCTTTGAAGACAGCGACCGACGATCGCTGAGAGCGTGTGAAAATATACCAAGTAATGAAACAGCAACGACTGCTGCCTACGTCAGCGGTCGCTGTGACCCGTGTCAAGCGCAAATCAACATTAAAATATAGGTCACACAAGGCAGCTCAAAAATACAGAAATAAAACAAATATATCAGATCCCTGAAACCCCACAATCGATCAAAAATTAAATAAAATAATATTAGCGACCCGTAGCGTAGTTATACGTCGCTACAGGATGATGGCGAAGACAATGACCTGTGTTGCCACATTAAACTTGAACTACTACATACAACGGGCTAATCCTCATAGAGTCATACGGACTATTGCAATTACCACATTTTCACGATTGAAAGTCCCCGTGAAATGAGGCAAAACAAAGATCAATGCATGCAACAAAGCTAACAATGAGGATTAAATGTAAATATGATTATGCCATATTATCGTTGCAAGCGAGCGTTGATAATTATGTTGGACATCGATAAAAGTCAACTCTGCTTATGATATTGCTTGGGAAACTTAACATGATAAACTGCCACAATTTCGTTTTGCAGTAATCATGAAATAAATTTATTCCAAGTGTTTAACAAGATTTATTATATTATATCAATGATATTATTCGAGGAAAGCGCTGTTATTTTGCAGAGTAAGATGATGAGTTGCGGTCGGTAGATGTTGTAGATCGTTAGAGTACACTTTGGCAGAACATTAAGAACAATACTGCCGTAATAAGCAAGGAACCTGTAATTCGTACTCGCGGCAGACTGCAGGCCATATTGGACCGTTTGATCCGAATGAACTACCTTCCTGGGGACAATCCTACATTCGAGTCTCTGTGTAGAACGGCGGATGGGAGGCTCTTCGCTGCCCTCCTACTTAACCCTCTGAAGTACCCCTGGGGGTATTTTTGACCCCCACATATATTTCTTATATATATTTCCTCAACTATGCAATGCATGCGTATTAACTTCTAAGACATTGATTCTATGTTTCTGCTCAACAGATTCATTCAATTTAGTACGTCATTCTTGAAGCAGGGAACCAGCGTTGGTGTTTGACAGAGAAAGTAAACAAATAGTAGTGCAACCATGGCGACCTATTCGCATAGCGCGGTGATGAAACGACGTATCTGACTTGAGTGATGGTTCAGATCCATCAAGTGATGAAGGGGCAGGAACTGCGATGTGTTGGCCATGGATACTAACCAGACGAGCGGATCCTCGGATCTATGAACAGGCGTCTATGAAGCGTTGCTTTCTTGCGCTGGGAATTCCTGAGGCTGAGAGACCCGCACCAGACGCAGGCAAGGAGAGAGGAAGGTGCATGTCATGTGTGTCCCAGAGTGAAAGACACTAAAGTGAATTATAGATGCAGTAAGTGTCAGCAGTTCGTTTGCGGAAATCATGCAGCGAAATCATTCGTGTGCGATACATGCAAGGACGACTAATTGAATATTTTCGAACACACTTTCTTGTCAAGAAGATCGATACGAACCACAGACCTATCTATATCTTCTTATGATATATTATAATTTGGATGCTATGACTTCAGATATTATATCTACTATGTTGATATTGTGCATTAGTTGTTTCATTGGAAATATTATACTCAAAACATGCTTAAAATAGTGGGGGTCCTTTTGACCCCCAGGGGTACTGAAACGTGTTTTTTAAAAAGGGGTGCCACCGAGGGTTAATCCAGGACATGTATTGAACCCACTCCTCCCACCATTGAGGCCCCAACCTTATTCCATGAGGCCAAGACTACATGACCGAATCATTCCTAGGGCGGACAACCTTACCAGGAAATCATTTTTGACGAGGATTCTTTATCATATTTAATGTAATACCATAATAAACTACAGTGCAGCATAAATTGTTGCATAAATTGTCGGTCATTAAAAGAACTTTTTTTATTTAAAATTTTATATTGGATTTGGACTTAGGATTTTATGCTATTCTAAAACACTTTGACATTGATTGGATATAGAAATTATGTACGTTTGTTTATTATACTTTGTATTTACACCAAAATGCGGTTAGCAATAATAATAATTATTGGTATATTAAAGAATATTCTTATCTTATCTTATCTTATCTTAACCACGTATCTCATTATTATATTTAACTTTTGATTTTAATTTGCCCGTTTTATTACCCATTATTACTTCTATGTATTATAATGATCTGTGTCCCATTGTGCGTTTGCAAGTGGAGTAATAAAGAAAATACTTACTTACTTAAAAGCTAAAGGGAAAGAATTCCGACTATCACCGCATAATTAAACGTCATAATGATTGTGAAGAAGCTGTGGTTCTCAACGATGTCGTGGACACGAGTTGCAGACTTTAACTGCCCATAATAGTAAATGCACATTCATGTTTTCACATCGCTGTAGCAGAATGAATAAAAATAATTGCAACCGCAGGAAATGATCTTGCAAGATCACAAGCAAAACTTATCCTATTCTCAACATATAAAGCCCATTGCATATTTACATTCAGTCCTGCCGTGAATGCGAGTGAATATTTCTGAGACATACAGAAATTTAAATTGCTTTACTTGGAGTAGTAGGGAGCATGGCTGTTTCAATGGTTCACTTCAATTTTGTTAAACAGCTTTGGTAGTAGTAATAGTTTTAGTAGTAGTATAAGTATTAGTATTATTGTTATTCATACTATAATGAATTGTTATGATTATCACTGTTGCATAGCTAATTAGGTTCTAGTTAAGTTATATGTATCCTTTGAAAGCATTCATGATTATTAATTGGGAAGAGGGGTCGGGATAACACAACCTACTAGCTTTTGCAGACTGCTTTTGGATTGTACTTTGCCTAGTCGTTCAGAGCCCGAGTATACCCAGAGTTGAACGTTCAATAAAGACAAAATAATATAACCACTGCGTGCGGTAATGAGGGAATTAATAATTTGTGAGGTGACTGCGGTATATATAGCGCAGAAAATTATTTCATTGAAGGTGTCGAAGGATTGCCACCCGAAATAAGTAGTAAAGTGACGGCTAATAATACATTGTCTAACGACAATCCGTTGATAAATAACTCTTGAACATCAGCGGCCATATTGGTTGTTTATTAGACCACTTCGTCATTTCGGTGGATTATTTCAACTTTATGCAGAATTCGCCCAGTGATTTCACGCACATTAGAGTTTACTGGTTCTAGGTTCGTGTACCGAAGTTATTCGTCAGGTTCGTCAAGGCACGTCGAAGATAACAAGAGAATCTGGTCCAATAGTCAACACTAAAATTGTTTAAAATTATAAATATAAACCTTTGCTGAGTTAAAAAGGTATTCCTTCATGCATTCATTCTTTTCGAGAATTTATGTAGCACCTCCTCAAGAAACCTGCTCAGAAGCGCTCTCAGGCCAGACACAGATAAAAAAAGTTGGATTTGAGCAACTTATAAAAGCAGGTGAATTTAGCCTAGGCATAAGTCGCAAGGTTAATGAGAGGCCATTCCAGATAGCGGGACCCACAGTAGAAAAGACGCAGCGCTGTCTGGTAGAAGTGCGAGCTCGAGGGATCAAGGCTACCACACCGGGGTTCAAAACCTGTCGCGTTCTAAAAGCTGCGCAGAAGACCGAAATAGGCGATAGAGGTCAAAAATATGAAAATAATATCGTTATATGGTGTATTTTTATATTAAAATACGTCTACTTTCAATTTCTACAATTAAGAATGCTTATTTCATATATTTAGTGGTAGAAAATGACTTTCTTGACTGCATCTACGAATACATTATTAAGTTTCTTTAACGCTGCAAAGGGCCAGTACCTTTGCTGGTCCAGACTAATATAATTTAAGATTTCAAGTAGCGCCAGCACAATTATTGTCATGCCATCAGCTGTGGTCGCTACTAAGTCGTTATTTTAGTTTGTTATTTCAACTCCGATGTGTTGGAAGCGATATTAATAGCGTCGTAGTTCACCTTATTAGCATCGTTAGAATTATTCATTGATTCAATGCTCGTCTCTACTCTCTAACGCAAATCTGAAAAGTAATTGGCAATTATTAGCAAAATAATCTATTTTATAGTGTTTGGAACATACGATATAGAGGTGTCTTTAAAATGCGCTTAAATTTAGAGCATTAAACCCTATGACTCACACCTGGGATCCATTGGACCCGGTGGTGCAACTACATGTAGGCTACCTTGAATAGCTTTATCATCCTTGGTTACACGGAAAAATCGAGAATTTGCAAAATTTGAATAATTGGGCATATTTAGCATATTTAGCATGCCATTTGCGTTTAGACATTTCGCCATAACAAATCGAACTGTGGCTAGTCGTACTTAACGATTTAATGCAATCATTCTAAATATATAGCGGTGTGTTTAAGATTTTTAAAGGTTTCTGAATAGATCATGTGTTTATTTGTACTTGTTAACGATAATTTGCTTAAATGTGTTTAGTGGTAATATTATTATTAGTGCGAGATTAACGACACTGTGAGCTAATAAAGACAATTAGCGTCATCCTCTTCATCCAGGCGTGTGGCTGGCAGTACCAGTGTCCGCACTGTCCGGGGCACTGGTGTAGTTACATACTGGTAGCTTTCTTGGAATCGCAATAAAACATCCTGATATTTCATATGACGACGATAACATAGGAATGAAAAAACCCACGGATACGAGGTGCCAGCGACTCAATTTTCTCTACCTCGGCATTTAATAATGAGGTCTTCCGACAGAATAATGTTATTTATACATTCGAGTTTGATTAGACCAGATTTGGTCAGGTTAACACTGGTCGACAATGACAATGATTTAAAATAGCTGTAAATAAATATAATTTTTAATAGAAATGCCTTCGATGACTTTAATTCCTTCCAGGTGTATCTGGTCTTCGGACAGCTGTCTAGAATGCACGACGTTCCCTCTCTGATAAATTTGCTTTTGTCGGCCAAACTCTTCTAGAAAGTAGACTCGACATCTTCGCTGTCACCAAAAGTTGTCACCATGGATCGGAAGATGTGTAGATCTGTCGATCTACTAATCGTGGATTGTCCTTCTATGACCTTCATAGACCACTTGCCTCTCTTGATGGACCACCTGTCCGTTGGCATCGTCGCCTACATTCGCATTTATCTTCGCTTCTCACGGATTGTGAATGACTTGGAGATTACATCGTTTAAAGCATTTTGCATCAGTATTACAAGAACGCGTCACAGAAATTTAATGTAACGCTAGATTAATTAAAGTCAAACGAATAGGTCACATTGCAATGAAGAATTAAGAAGCTTGACGCTCAGCATTAGAATTTCTTGTTAAACTCACCCAGCTGAAATATTTAATTAGACACCTTTAAAACTGTTGTAGAATGGCTTTAAATTTGAATAATTTTTATTTTTAATACTTCAACTCTCTCTTCCAAAAAGCGTTTAGCGTTAACCTTACGATGTACGGTTTAGCACAATTTCACTAAATCATGTCTTGTTTTCGTTCTTCGTTCTTCTGAGGCGGAAGACAGAGAGAGAGAGACAGAGCGGCTGAAGGAGAGATGTACGCTAATAGTGATATTGGTTTGGATTGGAGTGCCCACCGCTGCCACCGGAATGCCAAGCAGATTTCTGTCGAGGGCAGCGGGCTCTGTTGTCATAGACCCTCGTCAAATCTGGATCCTTCTCCTCAATGGATAATTATTGTCAAAATTCCTTACGCCATTTTGTTTACCAGAAGCATCTTTGTTATAATCACCGACGTGTAATACGTCAAACAACTTCAATTTCACTAAATGTTCTACAGATTATAAAGTTCATGTCTTTATCATGCTTGTTCTTACACTTCATTCTTCGCGTTCTGAAGCAGTTGATGACATTTATTTTCAATGCTTGGATGTCATCATCTCGACATGAATAACTTGTAATAAATGTTATTTTCAATGCTTTCAATAAGAACTTCTTTCTTCCTACTAGCGTTTTGCGTTAACCTTATGACGCACACCTGTGTTCTAATGGATAACACCGACAACACGGGCCGCAATTATATCATTTATATAGAATATGGGGATGTATGACCGAAGTTTAGGTCGTACATTACACATGCACTTATAGAACATGACTGTTTGGGTCATGATAATATCAGCCTAAAATTATTAGATTCAAGTCCTTCACTCGCAAATGCTCATGCGCTTCGGAGTGATCTCTCGATTCAGTGTGCGCGCAGTAATCGGAGCGCCACTGAGTTTAAATCATGAATGGGGTGCTACGACAGACGCTCATACAAAGGCCATACAATGCAGCGGTGGGGCACGGTGGTGTAGTGGTGGCGTCGTCGCCTTGAAGCCGGAAGGTTCGGGGTTCGAATCCACCTCAAGTCGCCGTGTAGGGACCTTAGGCAAGTCCTTCACTCGCAATTGGTCAGCGCTTCGGCGTGAAACTCCGATGCAGTGTCAGCTCTGCAGTCGGGAGCGCCTCTGAGTAGAGAGCTTGAAGGGGCACTATTATGTAACTATCATGTCAATGTTGTGCGATAATGTGATATTGCGAAGTTATGCTATCATTTCACATTTCCATTTTATTGTTTCTTTCTGCCATCGGGTGGAGCGAATACGACTCAAAAACAAATATTTCATCGGATTATGTTTCAAAAATAATATATTTCAATATTTATAACGTAACTGAAATAATTTGAAAGGTGTCTAATAACTTCGTCTTTTTATGAACTTTATCTACACCTTGTATCACCTTGTGCTTTCAGCTCTCTGAGCACTAGCGACCGACATGATCCATTTTATCCATTGCTTTATTTCTGATGTCGCCTCCTTTAGTTCTTCCAAGTTCATTCCTGTTGTTTTGTGAACCTCATCCATCCCCTTTTCCATATTGGATTTGTCAATTACGTTATTCGTGACGTCATGGCAGACAAGCACCTCGATGATCTTTCATGTTCAGAGGCCCACTGACTGATTGGAAGTGAGAAACTCCCCCAACCCCCAACAGCATACGGGACCTCATGGCATATAATTGACTACGTGTTCATATCTCCAATCCGGACAAAAACTACGATCTTCATCGCAGTGTGATTTTGTGGTCGTACGTTCAGTTAGAAAACAATTGCAGACCTTTCATTTGCACGACTGAATGAAAATAACTTTCGGTCTTTATTCGCTAGTCACCTTTGTTACGCACTATCGTGCAGTATTCTTTGTGTTATAAATGACGGCGGAATTAAATGAGGAAGTAAGGGAGGGAGGCAGTGAAATAAGGACGGAATGTGGGAAGGAAGGAGGGACTGAGGTAGGGACGGATGACGGAAAAAAGAGAGAGGTAGGAAGAAATCAATTGGAAAGATGGTAAATGACAAATGGTCGGATTGTAGGGTTGATGTCATTAAAGAAACGAGGTAAAAGTTGGTGGTAGGGAAAGAGTGTAGGACGAACTGACGGAGATATGCGAGTGTTTAATGAACCATGAGAAATTTCTGGTGGATCATTTATCGAAATCGCTTAGATACCTTTAATTGCGATAATAAGCTGCTACAACTAAATCGGAGCCAACTGGGAATGTAATTGATTTCACAGCATTATGAAAATAAGCTATTGGATCCAAATGCCATTCGATCTTCGCTGATGGAATACTCTCAGATTGCCAGCCTCCTGCAACGGGCAAAATGGTTTCGAGCAAGTTTTCTGTTTCAAAATATTTGATATAATCGCAAGAAATGCATTTCCTGCTTTTGGTCGAAAGTGACGCTGGTACTACAAAAAGAGCGTGAAGGGGTGATTCCGCTTAGATACCTTTAATTGCGATCACAAGTTGTTATAAACAAACCCGCTTTTAAAAATAAATGTTCAAAATCCCATTTTATGTGAATGATGAGAAAAATAGAAGCCAACCGAATTGAGGGTACCAGAGCACGGGGAAGTCCAAGGAGGTGCTGGATGAACGATGTCTGTGACTGGACCGGACTATCGCCTGTGGACTGTGTCAGACGGGCGCAGGACAGAGAGGAATGGATGATGCTGCTGTCGTTGTCCCTGGTCTTTGACCCTCAGAAATGAGGATGGACAGCATCGTCATCATAATTATAGCAATGTAATAACCTCCTAAAACTGTTAGCTCTTCTCATAGTCAACTCAAAAAAACCATTTAATAAGCAGTAAAAGAAACAAATTTACGGTTTTAAATCAAACGAATGCCCTACTGTCATTTCAGCTTGGGTCAATTACCCACATGGGCCCAGAACCATAATTTCACTCATGTTCTTTCAATTTTGGTCAATATTAATTAACGAACACACATAATTTAATTCGTGTTCTGTCGAGAATTTTTTTAAAATAAGTCAGGATTTAATGTAATTCAAATCTTCAAGAATTTCTCACAACTTACTCACGGCGTATTCTCGAATCAAGTCCGGGAGCAGTCCTATTCAATCTGATGTCAGGATAAAATCCGGGAGGTGAAGTCGAGTAGACAAAGGTTGGGCGTCAGAGGGATCAATTGGCGTCAGGATAACGAAATGGTCGTTAGAATGAATCCTAGCTTGGAACTATCAAAAAGGATTATGAGCCAAAAGAGAACCACACGAACTGTCCAAAAGTCCTGCACTCACAGATCAAGCTAATTGATCGAACGCGGTCAAAGGCTTATATAGCATTGTTAGACTAAGTTTTAAAGGTGCTGTAAACGACCCTTTCCAAGCGTTTGACTACCAACATCTCAATACTATAATACTTTTTTAACTATAATAAAGCACCTGTCACAATGCAACTAAAATCAGAGCCGCTCCTAGCGTGAAGATTGCTTGGGGAAAAAGTTTTAAGGAAACGCGCAGAAACAGTTACTGCTTCCGGATAATTGCGAGTGAAGGACTTGCCCAAGGTCCCTACGCGGCGACGTGAGGTGGATTCGAACCTCGAACCTTCCGGCTTCAAGGCAACGACGCAACCACTACACCACCGCGCCAGTGCCAATCCCAAGCCCGGATAAAGGAGGAGGGCGCCGCTAATGATCTTTGTTGTCACACAGTAACGTTACACTGCAACTACTACAACTTAATGCCAATTTTAATGCCATGATTTCTGCGCATTTTCTAAATTCTTGTCAAGATGACCTCGAAATTAAGAAATAAATTTTAAAAAAAATTGCTTTTGAAATAGACGTTCAGGTATACCTGAAGACAAGATCCCGAAACGCTTAAAAGAGAGATCTCATGGATTCTGTCGTGTGAAATGCCTCCAAAAGCAAATGGAGCGATGGGAGCAGAATCGAGTGATACCGATAGGCAATCGCTTGTATTTCACACCCAGGTTCCCAGATCCTACACTCCGAAAGTACCCACCCCCCAAAAAAACAAAGACAAAATCATGCGGGCGCCGGTGATCGTGCTGGATGTTTGAAAAATCTGGGTCATGGAGTAAATTATGAAGAGAGCAGCTTTTTTGCAGGGATTACTTGGTATCTTTGAGTACGAGTCTGAATTTATTATATTAATTCAATCAGATTTTAGGGTATGTAAACACATCGTTTTTGTTTCCAATGCTATCGCCTCCATCATGACTCATATACTAATAAAATAATTCACTTACACACTGTAACGTGCAGTGCCAGTCCCAAGTTTGAATAAAGAAGGTGGGCGACCTAACGGCTTTCATTATCGTTAGTGTATACGAATATTAGTGGTGGCGTGACGGGACTGGCGTCGTTGCCTTGAAGCCGGAAGGTTCGAGGTTCGAATCTACCTCAAGTCACCGTGAATATTAGTAAGTGTTAATTGTTCCGTCACAAAAGCTCCCTGTCGAGCAATAATTGTTAATATGACTACCTGAAATGCTACCACTGCAGTGTGGAAAATCAAATTTTTTCGAAGTTTGGGGGCATATCTCCTGCCCAAACCCTCCCCTGTTCGGCGCTTCGTGCCTCGGGTGTCTAATTTGTCGCCCCCATCTGAAGATTAATCGAAGAAAGTGTATAATTACTAAACGACAAAGACGTTGAAATGTTCCGTTTGGAAAACTTCATGCACTGTAAATAGATTATGTTCCGCCAATATCCATACACAGCTAGCACCAGTAATAACCAGCTAAAAGAGGAAGGAATGCTTAAAAACACTCAGCACTGTTATAATTCAACTCAAATAAACGCTAATCGAATCGTTAAAGCAAACGCTAATCCGCGTTTGATAATATTTAAATCTAAAGCTTCAAATCTGTTGGATACCTTGACTTCGTATTTGTCAATCCTTTCATCTTTCAAACCTTAATGAAGAAACAGACTCAATTAATCAATCAATCAATCAATCAGTTGAAGATCTCTACACGGAAGCGCTCCAAACCCAGGCCTGGTCAATAAAGAAAAGTCTTGACAAGTAGGCCTAAATATCATTACAATTTCTATTGTTGTTAGTGAAGTGGTTTTATTAGCAAAAAACTTCTTTACAGAATTGTGCAGACCTTCAGCAGTTGAATCATCGACTTTAACACTGTCAAGTAATACATGTATGATCGGGGATTTTTTTTATATAGACTATGTTGGCGGTGCATTCTAAGTTTCGACAAAGTAAACGGGCAACAAGGCCTAAAGCAAAGCAGTTGTTTATAAGACACCTCTTTTGAGTTGTGATATGTCTCTATAAGAGGTTAAAAAATATAAAGCTTTTGGTTACTGATGAATTCCTTCGTATAAACTAGCAGCTGCCCTCACCTCTTTGTTCCAATTTTACTCTTGAAAATGGCATTGTATTCTACACTATTCTATTCTGCTCCTTGCAACGCTGAGGACTATTCTATTAGATAGTGTCCATTCGATTCTATTCCATTCATTCTATCGATTGGAAACGTTGTCTTGTAATGCAGAAGACGAATCTATTTGATAGAATTCTATTCCATTCGATTCGATTCCGTTCCATGCATTTTATTCTATTCTAAAATGCTATTGTAACGCAGAGGACGAATCCAAACAGATTATGTCTACTGCATTGTATTGTATTGTATTGAATTGTAGTTTGATGCGGTAATGGAGGCTATGTTCGGTGTCTTTGAGCCGGAAGCTTCTGGGTTCGAATCCGCCTCAAACCGCCGCGTAGGGAACGTGAGCAAACCCTTCACCCGCAATTGCTCATGCGCTTCGGCGTTAAACTGAGATTCATTGTCCGCGATGTAGTCGCGAGCGCCTCTGAGTAGTTAGCATGGGTTGATAGCGACGTCGTAATCCTCCTTCGTTCTTTTATATTGGGACTGGGAGTTTCTGTTTAGCTGTTCACTTATTTTTTTTTGCTATGTTACTCCATTTCCCTTGCTCCGTGTCTTTAGTACGAGTCGTTTCTGGTGTGTTTTTGTGTGGCGCTTTGGTGCAGTGGTGGATTTGATGCATTTGAGTTCCATGTTCCAATTCACCTCAAGTGATTTGTTCAAGGTTCCTACGTGGCGGCTTGAGGTCGATTCGAACCTGGAACCCTCTATCTCCAAGGCACCGCCGCGTCCCGAGATAAAGTAGATGCATTGTCGAAGCTAAGGTAATGATGAGGTAGACCGTATACCAATTCACTACTGCAACTGTTTTACAACACTGCCGCGTCAAAGATGATTAGTGGTCGCCCTCCTCCCTTATCCAGGCTTTGGACTGGCACTGGAGGAGTGCAATCAATGGCGGAGTTTCCCAATGCATTGTCAGATTTTTCTAGGTATATACGCATTCGACTGTTTTTAAGCTCCGACAAACAAACACGCAAATAGACGTATAACAGCAGTTATTTACACGACACCTCTTTTAAGGTTTTTATGACTTTATAAGAGTTCGCAGAAATATGATAATTTGGTAACATATTCGTGGTATAATAACATATTAAATGAAGTTTGCACTTGCTTTGAAGAGTTTTATTATGCCAAACAAATCTTTCTCGAGGGTTACGGTTCGGTTGTCATAAGCCCTCGTCAAATCTGGATCCATCCATTTGGCGAAATGGAGCAATGAAGTAAGACAATAATTACATAATTAGCATCCAAGTGACATTGTGTCTTCATTATTTTATGTTGTCTTTTTCCATAGAATCTTGCAGTAGTCAACACTGTGCGAACTGGCATTCTCTCAACACGTCAAAGCCATCGGAGTTTTGTCTTAATAGGGGCTGTGAATAATGTACCACGCTAATCATCAGGGTCTAACGGCCTTGATATGAGCCTCGATTTGCACGATTAAATGACTGTAGACCATAGACCAGCGGTTCCCAACCCGTGACCGACGGGCCAAAAGTGACTCGCCTGGCCTACAAAAATGGTCCGCAGCATCTCAATGAATTAAGAAAAATATATGTAAAAATTGACAAATTTGACATGATAGAAATAGAATTATATAATTCTTTTCTATTACAAATTATTTTACTTGGACGTTAATAAATCTCATCAAACATTCTGTTTTGATTCAACTAAAACAATTTTATACGCCTTTAGTGTAAGGCTTTTATGTTGCATTAGACACCTTTAAAATATTTAAATCCCATGCTATATATATTCTTTAGCCCGCGTTGTGCTGCGTGTCCCACTACGATCAAGTTCCTCAGTTTTACTTCATCAGCTGCATTGGCTTCCTGTCGAGGTTAGGATTAAATTTAAATTGGCCTGTTTAACCTACAAATCCCTCTCTACCGGAACACCTCCCTACCTTCAGTCACTGCTTACTCCTTATATTCCTCATCTTTGCCTGCGATCATCAAACATGGGTCTTTTAGTTGAACCTCGATGCAGAACTGTTATGGGCTCGCGTGCATTCCATGCCTCTGCTCCCAAAGAATGGAATCTACTTCCACTCTCTCTTCGTTGCTCAAATTCACTCCCTACCTTCAAAAAACGGCTCAAAACTCACTATTTCTCTTTGGCTTTCAAGCACATGGACCTTTAACTGCATCTTCCTCTGGCGGCTAACTATCCGCGCCTCAGATTCACACTTTGGTGTGACCTTGCACGCGTAATAAATTTATGTAATAATAATAATAATAATATATACTCATTAGATTTCCTAGACCATATCCTATTCCCGATCTGCTTCTTGCCTGTTTGTCCTCCATACCTTTGTATTTAATTAAATATCACAGAGTGTCTCCTGCAAGTTGGCACTCTGTCTATCTTTGATTGTGGCTCGTTGTAGAATCGTTTCCGTTCCTGCTCTTCTGATGTCGAAGTTGGTGCATACGTCTGAATGATGGTCATGTTGATCTCCTTCCATCTGAACCGTTCGTTAACCGTGTCATAGCACATAATTGCAGCTGCGCTCATTTTATCGCACACAATCGCAACACTGTTCCTTCTTTCCTTCTTGAGTACTGTAATACGCCGAGCAAATTTCTGTCCAGGGTAACGACCTCTGTTGTCATAGACCCTGGTCAAAACTGCATTCATCATATAACCATGTAAAAAAAAACTGGTCTAGCACCTTGCTCCTAAGTGCTGTAATACGCCGAGCAAATTTCTGTCCAGGGTAACGGCCTCTGACCTGGTCAAATCGGATCCACATAACCATGTCAATTTCAAATTGGGAGGCATGTTTCCTTTCATAGCGTTGTTTGGTATAATATATTATATTATAAAGAAATTCTATATTTTCATTTCATGATGTCCTGTTTTATTGTTTCTTTTAATGAATCTCTTTGCAATTCGGTGATGTCAATGAAATCGAACCACGTTCTTTCGACTCTCAGGAGATGGAGGAAACTAATTGAAGATTGAGCAAAACGAATTACATACGGTGTTTGGAAATAATTTAAAAGGTGTGTAAATACCGTATTGTAAAATAATGGTAGCAGAGACGTTTCACCTACCGCAGAAATTGACATATTTCACGACAGTTAGTTATAGGGTTGAACTAACAATAAAACTGAAGAAACCAAAACAATGTCCGCTGGAGGCAATAAAATAAAGAGACGAAGTTGATGGAGAGAAGTTGAAACAAGTCACGGAATTCAAGAACACATCAAACGCACACTGTGTTACATCATCAAGTTGGCATAATTTTACTTCCACTTAGTTTTTCTACTGTAAACAGAGTCGAAATTCGCAAAAATAAGTTATTGATTTAGTTAGGCTGGTTTCAAAGTGTAGCTACAGACTTCAATCACAAAACTTGTAATAGCCCTACTATTGGCTTCTCTAAATGTCTTTTTTAAACGGTGTATTATTCCAAATCGGATGACAGTGACATTTCAAATTACGTGTTAACTGCACAAAATGATTTTACAAATCCATTATTTTACAACCATACTTTGTGTAGAGCTGCACTTTAAGAAACTTTTGGTTTTGATTCAACAATTTTTTTTACAAGAATGGCCTATTTTTAGTGCCTGAAAGCTTCGTGTTATGGGTGTTTTAGTAAAACCTTAGAAGTTTTAAAAACCTAAGCTATTGGGGCAAAAAAAACTTGGTGGCCTGAGGGTTAAAGTGACAAACAGACACTAGACTAAGTGTCTACGTCAACCATTTCGATGGGATCCATTAAATTGTCCTTCAGTTCACTATTAAAATATCTTTACCCAATGTTGCTAATAATTTTAATAGTATATTAGGATCAACTTCCAATAATATCTTTATGTAAAAAAGAAAGATTGAAGTTTTATTTAATCATTGTATTTTCTGAGAATTTCATAAAGCTTTCCTTCAAGGCTCACTACTCAGGAGCGCTCCCAGTCCAACCCCGGTCGAAAATGACAGTCTTAAGACGAGGGAGAAATGAGTCAGAAAGTCCAATAGGTATTTGACGAAAAATAACAGGGAGCTCATTGAAGGTCGCAGGAGAAAGCACGGCGCTGCCTGTTTGCAGTCCGTGAGCGTGCAGCTGAACAGAGAGAGCAGCGGCATTGATCGTGCGTGGTGGAGCAGCAGAGCTCCTGAAAGTGTACCGTTGGTTGGTCCATTGGAATGCGGCGCCACACGTACGACATCTGTCGATGATCTTCATGACATCATGCAGATGAGTCTTCTTGATGTTATGGGGTTACATAGTAAGGTCTGGATGTTGACCAGTCGGATGTTGCAGAGGTATCCACCAGTTGATTCCAGAGTCGATTTACTGATGATACTCTCACACAGACCCATCACCATCAAGTACGATGTTTTTATAAGGAACACGGTATACGAAAATAATGTAAAGTTAAGTTAAAGTTGAGGCAAAGTATTATAGCGTCAAGATAAAGCCGTTATGGTGAAACTCATTCCGCAGAGCGGACACTGCATCGGAGTTCCGCCCCGAAGCGCTGAGAATTGCGAGTGAAGGACTTGCCCAAGGTCCATACGAGACGACTTAAGGTG
The DNA here is from genome assembly GCA_949752735.1 of Lumbricus terrestris. NCBI lineage: Eukaryota > Metazoa > Annelida > Clitellata > Crassiclitellata > Lumbricidae > Lumbricus > Lumbricus terrestris. The sequence goes on from OX457049.1 coordinate 16,816,473, forward strand.
GATTCGAACCTCAAACCTTCTGGCCTCAATGCAACAACGCCACCACCACACCACCGCGCCCCACAATAATTATAATATGGAGAAAGCAGTTAGAGTGATTTTTTAGGTCCTAAAGACGGAAAATATCGTACACGGTTTCATGGGTGCAATCATTGTATTTTGTGAAGAATTTTCCGAATTGCATTGCAATCAAACTGATACCGATAGAAAAATAATGCTATTTATAATGACGAGTTGAGCATCGTTTCAACAGAGTGAATAGATGTAATAAAGGTGATATAACAATAAACGTAGTGTATTCACGATGAGCACGCATGGGCTTCTAAATACCTCTTTCAACGAATCTCTCGAAGCAATAAGAGGGCGATGCTCTGTATTATCGTGTGTGTCATCGCAGTCTTAGTATTATAATGTTGGCCGTCCAAAATAATACAGAACAGTCATAAAGTGAGGCCTATAGTTGCGTTATAAAGGCGGAATATACAAGTCTTGTAAATGAATACGCCATTCTGTAATTTTCACAAAACGACCAAAATAATAATTATATGAGTCGTCATATTAACCACTCAAAACTTTATAACAAAGTCTTCAGTCAGAGTCGGAAAGCATTGGTCATTTGCATTCTTATAGTTTTGATTAAGCGTGTGTCAATGAGCTTTTCCAGCGGCGATTATGTATGCGTGTGTGTTGTGTGGAAACCTCCGTTCAATCATTCACTCATTCTAAGAACATCTACAGCGATCAATCAAGTACACCACTCAAGAGCGTTCCTAAAACCCACGACAAAATAAAAGTCTTGACAGGTTTTTGAATAAAAATTTCAATTACCAGATGACGATGACGACACTGATCAGTGATCATGATGATGATGATGACGATGATGATGACAATGCTGCTGCTGATGATGATGATGTGGAGGAGTATATATGATGATGATTATTTTTATAATGATGATTAATATTATTTTGCAAGTTCAGTCATTTTCTACGAGACTTGACTTTTGTTCCTGCTTAAGAAAGAATTCTTTCATATTTTTTGCAACACCTCTTTAATAGATTTCGATCTTCTTTAAAATGCTAGTGCTTTCAAGCTTTAGATGTTAGGATTTCGGACAAGACTATTATTTTGTAGAAACAGATTATAATCACTCTTGTCAGCTGGAAAGGCCACCGTACAGCAGCCATAAGAATTGTATTGTATTGTATTGTATTGTATAAAAACATTTATAAAGCGCCTCTACTAGGGTGAACCGTTCAGAGGCGCTCCCAGTGCGCAAGGCCACGAGAGAAGAAATAGGTTTTAAGAAAAGAAAATGAGGAGGAGATATCATTAGCATCATCATTACTATTATTCTCGTCTTTTTATATAGCGCATCTTCAAGAAAAACTACTCAGAAGCGCTCCCAACACAACTACGGCCAAATAAGGCAGTCTTTTTTGCGAGAAAGGAACAAAAATAATAGTAGTGTGACGATTGGAAGTGAGATCGCCGCTGGACACAAGAAGCCGGACTCCACATGCAGCGCCAGACTATTGCAGAAACGCTGTAAGTGATCCGCTGTGGAACAGGAAGCCAGAGGAGTTCATTGCGCATGTGCTCCGAGATTTGATCAAAAATACGGATGCGGTTATGATGATGACGACGATTATGATGATGATGACGATGACGATGATGATAATGACGATGACGACGACGACGATGATGATGATGGTGATGATGATGTCTGGCAGCAATGTTCTTTCTTTTGCATTGTTTCGTCGGTGTCTTTCATAATTATACACCAGAACTCCTGATGTTTCTCTGATATCAGGCATCCTTAAACACCTTTATATTGTATTTTCATGTCTGATAAATAATGCACTTCAATATGTTCATATTAATTGTCTTTTGATATTATCCTAGACCAAAATGATGCGAAATTAAGCAAGAAGTCTTAAAGCTATAGTGACTGGGACAAATATCGTTATTGCTATTTTTTACCCTAGGTTGGCTATATATGATCCCTCAGGTTTTTAAAAACTGAATAAAATTCTGGAACTACCGAACCTCCTCCCCACTAAAGTCCACAAATGTGCCTCTGAAGGCCACGTCATTAAAACGCTGGGTGCAAATGGAAAGGCGTTGGAAAAGGTGGTTTCTCTCAAGTGGGTCACGAGAATTTGCTGTGTATACGGCTGACAGACAACCTCGGCGATAAAATCGGTTGATTGGTCCCGCTGATTCAATTGCAACAAACGAAGGGAGATCGAGTATTTTTGTAAGGCGAAGATCCTTGTATGGACGTTGAGAGCCCTTCACTCACGTTTGCTCTGCAACCATTGCTCTGCACCGTTGAGGCGTGTGTTCACTTCGATAAGAAAGCTTTGTAAGAAAGGGTATAACAAATTGCAGATGATTGTATTGTATTGAAATAGTTATAATGCGCCTCTACTAGGGTGAATCGGTCAGAGGCGCTCTCAGTGCACAAGGCCACGAGAGAAGTATGTTCACTTCTGAGCATTGTAAGGAGGCATTGTTAAATTACAGCTGTATTGTATTGGTTTGTATTGTATTGTATTGTATTGTATCGAATAGTATCGTATCGCATCGTATCGTATAGTATTGTATTGTATTGTATAAGAAATAGTTTTGAGAAAAGAAAATGAGGATGATGTATTACCAGCTAGAATTTCAGAACGAGTAGATGGAGAAAGTGTAAAGCTAAAGATAACCAATTGACGCAAAGTATCAGGACTCAGCAATAAATAATAGGTACATGTATTGGTGATGATGGAAGAAGTTCTACACATATCATACTCGGGGATTTCTTAAAATAGACTATCAACATGTTGGCGGTGAATACTAAGTTTCGACAAAGCAAACGGGCAACTAGGCCTAATAAAAAGCAGAGCAGTTGTTTATAAGACACCTCTTTTGAATGGTACTATTTGCCTATAAGAAGTCGAAGAATATAAATATTTTAGCTTCTGCTGGTTACTTCGCATAAAATTTAAAACTTTCATCGTTTAAAGTTGAAGATGACATTCTATTCTATTCTATTCTATTCTATTCTATTCTATTCTATTCTATCCTATTCTATTCTATTCTATTCTATCCTATTCTAATCTAGTCTATTCTGTTCTTTGCAAGTCCATTTGATAGTATTCTATTCCATTCAATTCTATACCGTTCCATTTAATTCCGTTCTATTTATTATGCTATTTTAACGCAGAATCCGTATAGATAGTGTCCAGTGTATTGTATTGCATTGTATTGTATTGCATTGCATTTTACTGTATGCTATTGCATTGGTACATGTTATTACATGCTATTTCTCTGGTACTCAAATCCAAACTGGGTCTTGCACCGAAATATCTCAGTGATCTCATTCGTTCTCCTCTATCATCATCTTCTCATCGACCTCTCCGTTCTCTGGACAGGGCTGACTTGTTTGTTCCACGAACTAGGACCACTATTGCTCAAACTCGTTCCTTCACCATCATTGGGCCCTCCTTGTGGAATTCTCTTCCCTCCACTCTGCGTGGGACTCTACTTTCAGGATCGTTATCTACATCTCTCTCTCTTCTTAAGACCTATTTTTTCTCTAGGGGTTATCGCACTGGGAGCGCTACTGAATGGCCTTGGTTGTGAGCGGCGCTATATAAATTACTAATTATATTACATTACATTACATTACATTTTAACGCATAATCCGTATAGATAGTATCCAGTGTATTGCATTGTATTGCATTGCATATACTTTCAAGCCTTCATTGCATTGCATTGCATTGTATTGTATTGCATTTTACTGTATGCTATAATTGCATTGCATTGTATGGTAGTTTGGCGCGACGTTGTAGGTTATGTTCGGTGTCTTTGAGCCGAAAGGTTGCGGGTTCGAATCCACCTCAAACAGCTGCGCATGCGGGCCGTGTGCAAATCCATCACTTGCAATTGTTCATGCGCTTCGGTGTGAAACTAAGATGCATTGCCACACTGTAGTCGCGAGCGCCTCTGAGTAGTTAGCATGGGTTGATCAGATGTCGTGTAATAACAACGGTTACTAGCGTCACCCTCCTTTGTTCCTTTATATTGAGACTGGCAGTTGTTGATATTTCTGTTTAGCTGTTCACTTATGTTTTTGCTCCAGTTCCCTTGCTCCGTGTCTTTATTGCGCGTCGTTTCTCGTGTGTTTTTATGTGGAGTTTTGTTGTAGTGGTGGATTTAATGCCTTTAATTTCCAGGTTCCAATTCACCTCAAGTGATTTGTTAAAGATTCCTACGCGGAGGCTTGAGGTGGAATCGAACCTGGAACCCTCTTTCTTCAAGGCAACGACGCCACCACTCACCGCTGTTAAAGTATCTGCGTCGTCGAATCTAAGGCAATGATGAGGTAGACCGTATACCAATGCACTATTGTAACTGTTTTATGACACTGTCATGTCAAAGATGATTTGTGTCGCTCTCCTCCGTTACCCATGCTTGGGACTGGCACTGGAAGAGTGCAATCAATGGCGGAGTTTCCCAATGCACTGTCGGATTTTTCTAGGTAGACGCATTTGACTGTTTTTATTAAGATTCGACAAACAAACACGCAACTAGACGTAAAAAAGAAGTTATTTGCACGATACCTCTCTTAAGGTTTTCATGTCTTTATAAGAGTCCGCAGAAAATATTACCAGATTCATTAGTATTTTGGTTACGATCATATCGTCGTTTCACAATCATCATTGCTACTTCCGCAAATATTTCGAATCTCTTTCAGAGTCAATAAGTAAGATGTCGATCAGTTTCGCAATTTAGAGACATGCCAATGTCACTAATATTGGCTGTTTAGCATCACTGTGTGGTAACAAGGAACACCATCACCGTATTGATTTTAAGATTCTAATGTTCATGCGTTATTGCCTAGCAGGCCAAGCTCCGACCTATGTTATGGAGCTCTGTGTACCCATGCTATCCATACCAGGCCGTAGATTCCTTCGCTCTGCTACGCATGGAGACCTGGTTGTCCCTAGGGCTCGATCTTCCACAGTGTTGCACAGAAGCTTTGCTATGGTTGGTCCGTCTTTCTGGAATAAGTTACCTATTAGTCTCCGCAATGAGCTTCTTTGTCTTTCTTTGCCCCTTTTCCGCAAGCGTTTGAAAACCATTCTCTTTGATTGTGGTTTGGTGTCAGGTCGGGAGTGCCTCTGAGGAGTTCTCTTGGAGTGGCGCTATATAAATGTACGATTACAATTACAATTATCGTATTTCAAGTGTCAATAATTGCATAAATTATCTTGTACCCATGCTTCCAGTGGTCGCAATTTCATATAAAATTTTATTTAAGCGTTAGAATTAAAACATTTAAGAGGTGTCCAGAAGTAAGTTATAATTATTATCATTCAACATAAGCCTGTTTTAGCGACATTGTGGGTTGTTATCAATTATTATGCAATAGAAACTGAATTAAGAAGATTGTTGGGGTCAATTTACAAGCAGTTACTGAAGTACAATTATATCAATGATTAACTTTTGTTTCAAAGGTGTCTAATAACTGCAATGCGTAATTCCACGATTCCTCTTCTTCTATTGCCTTTCTCTTGATGTTGTCTTCAGTGATCTATTTTCTTCCATAGGTGAAATGAAATTTGCATGTAAAATTGCGTATAATGGGTTTCGGTGTTGGGAGGTGAATTCACCTCCCAACACCGAAAGTAGCCTTACACTTTAAGACAGTTACTGTACAGGATCATATCAGTGAACTATATGTGAATATATAATTTTCTACTTTAAAGGATCTATTCCCAAAGCTTCACTCAACCTTCCAATCGGCAGATGGCTTTGGCGAAATGATTTCGCTAAAATTACAGCCTAAAAAGGTTAAAATGTTGCAGTAATATATTTAAAAAAATCGACATAGGGGACACTTTGAAGTCTTAGACCAAGACTATTAGCACTGGAATGATGAGCAATTTTTAAATGAGAGCATAAAATGCAGTGTGGAAATTATTTTTTTATACATATCGGGAGGGGCAAATCCGTTGCCCAAACCCCTACCCCTGCACGGTACTTCGCGAATCTGCGATCGTCCTTCGACCGCTCGTCCGCCCACCCACCTTCACCCTCCCAAAAAAAGAAGTTCGGTCTTCTCCTACGTTTGCCTTCATTTCATATAGTTTCTGTTTTAGTGATCCTCTTCTTCCTCCTTGCACCTCTGTGAAGATTATGTCGTAGATACCAAGAACAAATTCTGCGCCTTCGACACCTTTCAATTTTTTCTATACAGAAGCTATAAAAACATGGGACGCCGAAACTATATTTATTCACACTTTTTGTTCTTATAATAGAACGCATCGTGATCCTCAACTTCTGAGTATGTGTAAGAAAACAACAATTTGATCAGCGCCTCGATTGTTGCCTCAATTGTTGCATCGTTATTATTAGAACGACAGACCACCATGTTCATTGTTACTATGGCGATTGCGACTATGGTGATCATTTATTCCAAGTCTCCGCCGATTCATAATTATTATGTGAATTCCTTTATTGCTCGAAAATAAGACGTTGCAAAAAAGTGGAAATAGAATAAACACTACCATAACGACTTTGCTAAGTAGCGACCATAATTATTATCGTACTGGACCAGTTACCGTAAAATACAGGGTGGTCCAGCATAAATGAACCAACTTTGAATGCATATAACTCCGCCAAATTTTGGAATTTATTTATGCTTTATGCGTCAAATTAAAGACATTTCACTCAAGTATATGTACTGGAAAAATGGAACTAGTACAGGTTTCGATTTTAATTATATGCTCGGAACAGCGCGAGCTACCATATTTGGTATGCAATACAATACAATACAATGCGGCTTCTGTGTGTCAGTCTCTCCTCTGCTTTGTCTCTTCTCGAAACCTGCTTCTTATCGCGGGGTCTTGCGCACTGGGAGCGCCTCTGAACTGTTCAGCCTACTAGAGGCGCTTTATAAATGTTTAAATACAGTACAATACTTAGAGTCGTAATGCTAAGATTGATGGACTCTCAACGTATTAAAATTTGATATAAAATCTAACACTAGACACCTTCAAAACAAGATCAGATTTCGTAATAAATTGTATTATAAACACAACCGTATATTACAATGATACAAATCTCAATGATCAGATGCTCAAGTGCCGAAGTTCCCAGAAACCTTAACATTCATAGTAATAGAAATTCTACATGCTGTCGTGGACACCTTCATATCTACACTCTAGAATTATATATAATGTTTGGTTGGTGGACGCAAGCATTCACGTTCTTTGTTTTTTCGCGTCAACATAAAAAAACTGCCGTTGAAAAAAAGTTGAAAAAATAAATAAATAAGATGTCTATGCCATTGTCTTTGCCACTCTCTCTGTCCCCGTCCCTCAGTCTCTGCCTATCTGTCTACGTCTCTGTAACGCTCTTTGTTTCTGCCTGTGCCTCTCTCTATCTGTCTCTTCTGCAATGTATTCATTGTCCACCGACATTTTGCTCTCAATTTAAACCTCAATCAATATTCTGAAGAACGACACAATGATTTAACAGTTTAGAAGATTCAATTTGCATCGTCTACAAAAGTTTCATTCAATAATCAATGCCTTGCTTTAACATATCGTTCGTAACAGGACACTTTTCACCTCGGAACCGATACTCTACCACACCGTCATTTTCAATAGCGCCTCTAGCGACGAAGACGACAAAGAGGCAAGCATCGCAGTGTATTATAGTCGATTGCTGCGATAAATGGTCCGGGGTCTGGCGATCTTAGTCGTAATTAATTCAAAAGTTCGACGTTGTTTAATTAAGAGAATCGAGGTTCTGACTTAAGCCAGCTGGGATGAAGAATTTCTGACGTCATGTACACACGCGTCTTATTCATGTGCAATGACTTTTAGCTATACAATAATTATGCCAATAATTATGTTATCATAAAATGATATGACAATGGCTCTAAATGGTTCATACCAATGTTAGCTAATTCACCTTAATTAAACGGCTTAGTAGCCCATTTTCCGTAGCTTTCTGTTAAAGTCAATAGAATGCAATGCAATACAATACAATACAATACAATGCAATACAATGAAATACAATGCAATGCAATACAATACAATGCAATGCAATACAAAACACTACAATACAATGCAATGCAATGCAATACAATACTGGTATGACACGCTTCGTCGCTATCTCATGATTATTATAAATGTCCTCAATTTTCTGACACAATTGTCCAATATACGCCTATTCTTTATACATAATGCAGGAATCCAGCATTAAAAAGGTTACCAAATTCATTTATATATATATATATATATATATATATATATATATATATATATATATGGGTATAACAACAGTCATGTCACCAAATCTAACAGTGCTGCAGCTGTGTCGGCCTCAATCATCACGACTTGTATCCAATGCGCATTACCATTCTCTGTAGTCCTTGATCGTGTGCAGATAATTATACTTAAGCTACATTATCTCGATTGCACCAATCATTGATGTCATCTATCCACTCAATGTTTAGTGTTTCTCTTCTCACCTTGCCGACAATTATGCCCAGCACCTCACTTTTGTTTTCCTAAAATGATTGTCGTCCAATCCACGTAATTACTATCACAATTCCAAGCATCACACTTTTCAGTTATCTCATATTAACCTGTTTAAGAATTTCTTTTACTGAAATGTAGAAGTGATGAATCAAATTTGTATTAAGAATAGCATTATGCTGCCATGTAAAAATGAGCGTTAGTAAGGTTCTTTAAAAGGCAATTTACGATTGAAACAAAACGTGTGGGCCTTTTATTATAATTATAATAAATTGCAGTCATTATAGAGGTGTGTAAGACGACGGGATATTATCCACTGCAGTTGCCACAATCATGTCGTTTATGTCATAGATGTAAAAAACGATGGAAACGGAATAAAAAACGGTAAAAAACCTCGTTTTTTTCGAAAAAATAAAAAACGACAAAAAACGATAAAAAACGGAAACGGTAAATAATTTGACTTTGCTACATCTAAAACCGCATTTTAACCTTGAAAACATTGATTAGGAACCTACTACACGCAGGCTATCTATTAAATGATGATGTTAAACGATGAAATAATGACTTTAGTTATCTGAATACTTGAGAGTTGGCGGAGAACATAAGAAATATCAGAAAAAAATAAAATTAAGTAAAATAATAACAGAGAGTAAATGAATAAATAGAGTTAAAGAAAAAATAAAAAACGATAAAAAACGATGGGAAAATTTAAAAAAAACGAAAAAAACGACGTTTTTTGGGAGAGAATAAAAAACGGAAAAAAACGTTTTTTACAACTATGGTTCATGTGATACTTCCTTACATCAATCAATCAGTCAATCAAATTTATATGTAATTGCAGTATCGTGGACCGTGGTTAGTGTCGTCATTATATACTCTACTATACTAAGACATTGCGTATGCTTCGATACTGCAAGTTCGCCGCGGGTTTTATGCAGTCATTACTCGTCGCGACATCATTCCGCTTTAAGATCGCTATCCAAACAGCGATTATCGTTATTTCGTGTTTTCAATGACGGTTTTCTTTACAAATGTAACAGAGGTATTTTGCCATTGCCTTCCTCTGGTTTTGACTCCCGAAATGCTACTAACAGTTCGCATCATGTGAAGATGGCGTGTTTGATTCGGCAACCCAGACCGGGTCCGAACCTCCGTTCTAGGACATTCTTAGGATGACTTTCCGGTTTCGCAAAGGTTATGGACTGAACCTTAGATAACCATGGTCAACTTAGACACCTTAAAAACTGAGCAAATTCAGGCTATATAAAAATAAAAGTTAAGAAACGTTTATCTTCAATCTCAAAGATTTTGCAATTTTCTCATGAGTATTTGTCAGGGATTCTTAGTGACAAGTAATATAAGCGGACGGCTCTGCTTCAACCACAATGACATGCAACCTTCTTGTCATGACAGTGACACGTGGTGAGAAAGCGAGAACAAACCTTGCTCCAATCGCAATTTCTGAATGGTTTATGACCTGTTTAACTCTACGATTCGTCCAAAAAATATACAGCTGCATGCTGAAGCAATAAGTCATTAGCCATTATGCACAAGGTTCGTACAAAAACTGAATGAAAGTGATTTCTTCCCAAAGTTTCTATACCCACCACTGTTCGAGAATATTTTTGATCTCTCTGAATAAACAAGTTGAATTTCAAAAATCTGTCTATAAATTATGTCAATCTGTCCTAAACAGAGACGGCGCTACAGCAGAGTTTGAAAGGCTTTGCAATGGTACTTGCCCTATACTACATGTCCACAGACTGTTTGCCTTGAAGATAATTTATTTGGGTCGCAATGGCTCAACTCCCTTGCTACTGCAGTCTCTTCCCGACCTCTCCGGTCTGCTGATCGACTATAGCCTAGTTCTCTTGGTTCCTAGGGCAAGGACTGCCATGGCCCAACGCTATGCTATTGTTGGTCCTTCTATGGGGTATGACCTCCCTCCCTTTGTCCATGGGAAGATCTTATTGGGGGTGTCATCTTTAGCTTTTCGTTACTTGCAAGTCTTTAATTTCCTCGGGGCTGTCACGCAGAGAGCGATATTGTTCGACATGCGCCGATTCCTTATATATAATGCAAAAATTTATCATTAAAAAGGTGTCTAAGATGACTCCAGAGAATAATTCATCTATATCTAAGTAAGTAAGTAAGTAAGTATATACTTTAATGAACCGCCTGCAAACGCACTGCGGGAACAACATCAATCAGTTATGAACAAAAATGAATATATATATATATATAAATAAATATATAAATTTTATATATATAAATATTATATATATATAAATATATAAATATTTTATATAATATAGCTTTACCATAGTTACCTTCAAGACCATGCACAATAAATTACAGATGCAACTCCGGATCCAGGTACGTTCAAAGAGGAAAGTCTAGTAGCCTAAAGAGATAATTCCCCGTGGAAGCCAATGGGAGTGCGAGAGAGACCTACTCCAAGAAGATGGACCACAATAAAGAAATTACAATTCTGTCTGATGGCTGTGCGTGCACTTTGAACCACAAAGTCGCCTCTAAAGACCGAGCGCTTAGAGTGACGACCAGAGCATGACGAAGTTAAAGAACGAGTTCTCGAACATAGACAAGCGCAATGTCCCCATTAAAACACCTTTTTCAATTATATCATGTTTTTATAAGTTGCATGAACTTTATCCAATATAATAATCTATCACTGGGTTGATCAATAAAGAAATTGAATCACAGAAATCTGTAATGAAACCATATTCTGTGTGATGGCTGTTTGCACGACGGACTCCAAGGGTCTCGCGCAAAGAGCGACGACCAGAACAAGCAAAAGTACATGGGGGGGTGGGGTGGGGTGGGGTGGGGTGGGGGTAGTGTAATGTCTTCACGCTGGACAAGAGTGTGAGAGGTAGTGAGTTCGAGTCTCCGTTGGGCGCATGTGCTTTGTATGCTTTTATTAGCGCCATGTATTGCAGGCTGTCTGCTCATTTGGTATTGTTAATTTGGTATTGTAAATTGTCTCAACTGCACAATTGTACACTGTAACCGGTTGCGTTCTGTCAACCGGATTGTTGATTAAACGAAAATTATTATATAAAGAGTTCTGGAAGATAGGCCGGCTCAATGCCAAACAATGTAGAAAAGGGGTCGCGGGGGGAGGGGGCATCTCGTTAATAGGCGTAGATACGGCCAAAGTCACAAGCGCAAGCAATTGAAAAAACAAGGCTAAGGAGAGGTCGACATTAGTGATATCTGTGTTGTCAGGTAGTGTCGATTAACTGAAGCAACTACCATTGCAACAACATACAACCGTATTTTAATCTTAATCTCAACTACGAATCCAGAACCGACTTAACACCTTTTTAATTAATATCATCTGTCTACAAATTACCGGAACTTCACATTAAAGTTCAGGTCAAAATTGCTGCACAATAGGCGACCTCAGATGAAAATATAGAAATTGAAACACAGAAAAAGGTGTTTAAATGACGAGCCTTTTTGCCACGTGGTGCTGTCTGAATTTAATGTATTTTATTCATCGATCTCATTTTCCATTTCTATAGCGCCCCATTCAAACTCTCTACTCAGACTATTCCACTCGAGGCTACAATGCGGACACTGCATCGGAATTTCACGCCGAAGCGCCTGAAAGCATTTGCGCATTAGTCTCAACGTTAACCAGAACTTACACTAAGCCACACTTTCCGGTTCAGTATCTTCCGTCAGCTCAGTTCAGCTGCCGCATGGTTAAACAAATGAATATCAGATAGACTTAGCATCAGCAATGTGAGAGACAGATGTAGTAGGATTGCAAGAGGCGAACTGAGCAGACAGATACACATAGAGAAGGACTGACAGAGAAGATGTTGTACCAGTCTACAGCTACATAAAACGTCAAAATTTTATTCCTTGCGATACAAGTTTGATTTTGGAAAACCTAGGGAGGTGTGGATACCAACCCCCCTATGGTAACCCGAGGGTTAACACAAAGCGAACATCTATATCTATAAGAAAGGATGTACGTATATTTATTTGGGACCGATGCACGCTCGCAGTTTAGCAGCTACTGACCTCAAACATTGAATTTAGATAAACGTTCACCACAAAAATCCAAGTACGCTATTTTCAGCTTTTTATTCACTTTAGATTTCGAAAAAATAGACATTTTAAACTTCGCTGTGTTAATGTGTGCGCTAGCGGCAAGCCTGTCGCGTCGCCGTATTTCAATCGTTTTTTCATTAACGGCCTGTTGCCATTGACGTCATATTTTGACGTCATTTTTCGCTTAGCATGAAAAGCATACGCTGTCGTGCAACCCTGGGAAAAGATACATGCCTTTGGCCAAGGAGTATATAGCCTCGAATATATTTTTATAAATGCTTGGTATATTTTATATATGCTTGGTATGATTATTTATAAAGAACCGTCGTGACTGCACGTTAACACTAATATCTGAAACGCCACAACTAGACAGATGTTTACACGGGCCACCGAGTACGTGGGAGGGGGGTGGGGAGGAAATTTTGCCGAAAACTCAAATTTCACGGGTGGCGTACAAGTGGACGTCGGAGTGTTGTGGGGTACAGTCGGGTGGTTGTAGGTAGTGGGGTCGTGGCCGGGAACGGGTTGAATCCTAAATTTCCCGGGCAACGCCGGGTACCCCAGCTAGTAGTCTATATAAATGTCAGTTTTGCCTGAAGAAAATTAATGTTTCGGACCAGTGCAAACATTATTAGAGCACAATGAACCTAATTATTCATCACAGAAGTCAACAAATAACATAAAACGATAAAATAATGTCCTATGATCCCGTCACAAAATTGACCGACATGCGCCGATTCTTTTTACATAGCGCAAGTATCCAGCATTAAAAAGGTGTCTAAGATGATTCACAGCGCAAACCGTGGACAAATTCATTGGCTATAATATATATAGTTCAACGCATAGATGAAATAAAATGCCATTGTTTGTTGAAGTCGTTTCTGCATACAAGATCATCTAGTGCACATTATTTATACTACCTTTCGTTACTTTTATATACTACCTATCGTTACTTTTATATTTCTGTGCTATTATAACCTGGGCAGCATGACGCGAGATAGACTCAGACAGAGAGTGGCGTCGGACACTTACGGGCATGGCCCAGGGATTTTGATGATGATGATGATGATCGTTACTTTGACTTGTTACGTTTTTCTTGACAATTGTGTGACATAGGTGGCTGCCATCGCCTTCCTCTGCTTTTGCCTGCCGTGTCCGTTCGTTCGCCTCCCCATCGAAATGGCACTAACAGTTCGCACCAGGTGAGGGTGGGCACGGAAGTGTCTGATTCACAAACCAAGACCGAGTCCGAACCTCCGTTCAAGGACATTGGTCGGATCACATACAGATTTTGCATTCATAAAGGTTATTGACTGAACCTTAGCGATCCTTGTTCGACTTAGACACCTTAAAAACTGAGTGAATTCAGGGTATATAAAAATAGTACTTGAGAAACGATTTTAATGTGATATATTACCTCAAGTCGTCGCGTATGTGTGAAAAAAACCTGGTTCAGTACCTTGCTCCTAAGTGCTGTAATATGCCGAGCAAATTTATGTCCAGGGTAACGGCCTCTGTTGTCATAGACCCTGGTCAAAACGGATCCATCCATCAGAACCTCGGGCAAGTCCTTCATTCGCAATTGATCATGCGCTTCGTCGTGACATTCTGTAGTGGTGAGCGCCTCTGAGTTGTATCTTGAAGATTCGATAATCGCTATACTCAACTATATGTCGCTCATCCTCTCTTATTTTGATCATCCATCCGAACATTGATGTCTTGATATTCAAATCATTGATCATTCTGCGTTACATTATGTGACCGAATAATCCAAGTTTCTTGTTGAATTATCTTCTTTATCAAAATGCTCTTTAATAATTATGTTCCTACAGTCATAATTATATTACAACCAACTTTTCGATCATGTTCTAACTGAATATTGTTTACAGCCAAATACTTTATTAAATTCTTTTTGGTCGATTACCATTATCCTTGTTCTGCACTGTTGTCCCTCTGATCAGACTCAAGGTACTGCTCCTAGTCTCAAAAATTCAAAATAGACCAGCTCCTAAGTACTTCTATAACTTAATGCACAAACCCTCCCCGCAGTCTCTTTCCTCCCTCTCCGGGTGATCGACTTGATCTCCTATATCCCGGGCGAGGATTAACGTATCCCAACACCATAGACCCTTCTATGTGGAATGACCTCCATAACTCCATCCGTAGTAAGATCTTATTGTGGGCGACTTTCAGCAAGCCTCTCACTTACAACGGTTCACCACAATGGCAGTAAAATAGTAAACTAGTCTCAGGTTAACGACACTATGTAATAACAAGGGCCATTACCGTCGTCCTCCACATTCTGCAAGCTTGGGACTTCAGCCCCCCCCAAACCTGAAATCCTGGCGCCGACACTGGTTAGAAAAGACAATAGCGCAATTGACTGATGTACTGATTGACTGACTGATTGATCGATCGACTGATTTATTGATTTATTGATTGACTGAATGATTGTCTAACTGATAAGCTGATTGGCTGATTGGCTGATTGACTGGCTGACTGACTGACTGACTGACTGACTGATTGATTGATTGATTGATTGATTGATTGATTGATTGATTGATTGATTGATTGATTGATTGATTGATTGATTGATTGATTGATTGATTGATTGATCGATTTATTTATTTATTTATTTATTCTCGGTTGCGACGACCTATTATATGGTTTTGTGTTCCATTTATATATATTTGCAATTTAACTAATTATAAAGGTGTGTTAAAAGACCATAGAAATGAAACAATCGAAACAAAGCGAAGGTCACACACTGCCATATCAAAGATGATAAGTGTCGCCCTCCTCCTTTGATTATGCTTGGACTGGCACTGGCACTGGCAGAGAACAACCTCTTTACATTTTTTACGGTTTACGTTTCACTTCTGCTATTATCGACAAAAGCGCCTCTGTCGACAAAATCTAGCCATGTTTTCACGATATCAGGCAATTATCAAAAGCGTTGACACATCAATCACGATCTTCTTCTACGTGTTCTCTGCCTCACGGCAGGTTCGAACTTCCGACGGCGCCACTCCTCCCGGTGTTGAGCCTCTACTTTCAGTTTCCCATAACCTTCAACCAACATCCAGTCCAGTAGTTTATGTCTTTGTCTTCCTCTTTTTTTGCAATCAAGATAATACTTTTTATTCTGGACCTGTCAACATTACGACAAAACGTGGCTAAGTAAATAAGTAAGTTAGTCAGTCAATAAAGTAAGTTGTCCTTCATTGGCTGGATATATTTTAAGTCGACGGCGTGGGAACTGAAAATTCTAATTTTCAATAACGTCCTTCTTAGACACCTCGAAAATTGATTCAACGATGTTATATAATCTCGTGAGCTGTTGATCTGTAATAAAGAATTACACGCAGACTGAAAAAACCTGCAAAATTAAGCCAAAATTATTTATTTCAACCGCAGCGAAATTTGTTATCGTGAGCTGTGCGTGATCCAACCATCGAATAACCATCGCAGTCTATAATAGTACCAGGTGGTGTCATTCCTATGCGTGAATGAAGGTGAAAGGCAACGCCTAATCGACTTGAGGCTGTAATAAACAGTAAAGGAAACATTATTAACTACTAAATAATAATTTGTATTAATTAATTTATTATGTGTGGATTAACAATGATGGTCGTACAATACTGTTTTCGGCCTATAGAACTGGACGTTTACAGGGCACGAATTTGATGACGTCACGGATACTGGCGCTAGTGATCTAATTTTCTTGTGTAGCATTTTTATTTGAACAACCTATCCGCCAGTGAAACTCTTGCAGATAACGCGTCTGAAACACCTTTAAAACGTATGCCTAGTTAGCTATAAATACAGAAATTACCCGTCTCAATCACCTCTAGCACAAGTAGTGCAACCGAAGTGGTTGTTTTAAGTACATACAAAATTATAATATAATAAAAGTCAAATAATCAGCAACGCAGATAAAAGATGACTGGAAATGTTTGCAATAATTATGGGCAAAGAAACTTGATGTTCAAATTTAAAAGGTCTTTAAAAGGTCTGTTGTGGCTATGCCATAGTGGATATAATTAATTAATTAATTAATTAATTCTCATTTTTTTAGCGCCCATTCAATATAATTATCTACTAAAGGGCACTCCTATCCCATCCACGAAAAAAGACGAGAGATTTTTGAGACGAGCGGACGGATGGACGGACGAAGGCTGGGAGGGAGGGGCGGACGGACGGCTATCCGTCAGATAGATATTAAATTGAATGAGGATATGTTATTTTTCCGTTCAGTTTTGTTTTCGCGTGCATCATTCTTTTTATTTGATGAGACATCAGTGTGTTTGCTTTAACGACTTATTACCTGGAGACAAACTTATTATCTGTGGGGTTCATCAGGATCTTGTTGAAATTATTATTGTAAATGTACATGTATGTTACTGTTATGTAAACGTTGATGTGACATGCAAGTCAATAGGCAGAAATCACCTGGTATCAATTACCTCGACTCGATATCGCAC
This sequence comes from Lumbricus terrestris, assembly GCA_949752735.1. Taxonomy (NCBI): domain Eukaryota; kingdom Metazoa; phylum Annelida; class Clitellata; order Crassiclitellata; family Lumbricidae; genus Lumbricus; species Lumbricus terrestris. The sequence continues at coordinate 16,833,583 of OX457049.1, forward strand.
TTATAACGCTGTTTACATTTTTTTTGAGGTGTGTAAGTGGATCATTCCTGAGTATTAGGTTCGTGAAGACAAACATTGATTATGAGAATATTTCTAAGCACAATTTATATACAATCATCGTTAAACCCGTTGCTGAATTTCTAGCGTCGTTAGCAAAAGCTTTTCATGCATGTATGGAGACCATTTGGTTTCCAGTATTTTCAGCATCAAATTACCCTCCTCCTTCATACTATAAGCTTAGAACACTTAAAACAATTATTAGAGCCACTTTAAATTTTGATTACAGCATACATTTTTTTATTATGCGCATTTAAAAAAAGGGATAGAATGGTTTATCCCCCCCCCCCCCCCGGATGGTATAGACCGGTTAATTCCTTCCGGGGGGATAGATTAATTCCGTTTCGTGTCACCGGCATTCATATGTCAGGGCTATCTGGACGGAAAAGGGCTCTGGGAAGGCCGAGAAGAAGATGGATGGATGACGTGGAAGAATGGACGGGGATGGTGATGGCGGACTGTGTGAGAACCGCGAGGAACAGAGTGCAATGGAGGAAGATGGCGTCGTCGACTCTGATGCCCGATCCGCAGCAATGAATGAAATGAGGCAAAAGTTGGCTGAAGGGAAGAGGGGAGGACAGTTTGACGGAGATAATTATGCGAGTGTTTAATGAACCGTGAGTAATTTTTGCATTTACCGAAATCGCTTAGATACCTTTAATTGCCATTATAGGCTACTACAATTAAATCGGAGTCAACGGGCAGCGTAGCCACTCCTTGTTTTATTTCACAAAATCTTGGGTTTTTCAATCCGAACTTGGGAAATAGGGCTTTTTCGGGAAGAACTTGGGTTTTTTGCTTGGGGTTTTTTCGAGCGATAAAACGGAAGGTTTTTTGACATTTTCGGGACATTTTTGACATATTCGGAAAATTTTACACATTTTTTGAAAGATTTTGTGCTGATTGACTAAAACAATGGTCATCAGAATTTTTTGACGGGAAATTGTGGACAATTTCGAATGATTTGCTGCCGCTGACTAATAAAACAGATCTTCAGAAATTTTTGACGGGAAATTTTCGACATTTTCGCTGAATTTTTTTAAACTTTTTAGAGATATTTGCTAAACTTGGGTTTTCTTGGGTTTTTTCGCACCTTTAATTAGGGATTTTTCATATTTTGGAGTGGCAACGCTGTCAACGGGATTGTAATCGTTTTCGGAACATATGAAAAAAATCTTGAATCCATCCAAACGCCATTGGAGCTTCGCTGCTGGATTGCCAGCCTCCCACAACGAGAAAAATTGTTTCCAGCAAGTTTTCTCTATCAAAATATTTTATTTATTTGCAAGAAATGCATTTCCAGCGTTTGGTCGAAAATGTCGCAGGTAATACAGATAGAGCGTAAATGGATGATTACGCTTCTTCTTCTTCTTGTTCTTCAAGATCCATGGGCTGATAGCCCGTAGGTGTCCACTGCGCACTTGACTACTCTTCTCCATAATTCCCGATCCTTTGCTCGATGTGTTAACTCTTGTATGTTTATTCCACACCACTCTTCTATGTCCTGCAGCCATTCCCTACATGGTCTTCCCTTCCTCCCTGCTCCCTCCATGATTCCTATCATTACCTGCTTTATCTTTCTACCATCACCCATTCTACAGATGTGTCCGAATAGTTGTAATTTCCTTTTGATTATTGTTTCTATCATATCTGATTTGCTGTTAAGTCTTCTTCGCACTTCTACGTTAGTTATTTTCTGCGTCCACTTTATTTGTAGTATTCTTCTGTAACAATACATTTCGAACGCTAGTATCCTCCTTTTGTCTTCCTTTTTTAGTGTCCAGGTTTCGCATGCATATAACGCTGTGCTGAATACACATGTTTCTAATATCCTTTTCTTTGTTGTATGCGGCATTGATTTGCTCCTCCATATGTTGTTAAATCCTGCTAAAATCCCTTTTGCTTTGCTGATTCTTCTTTGCTGATTACGCTTAGATACCTTTAATTGCGATCACAAGCTGCTATAAATAAATCCGATTTCAACAATTAATGTTCAAATTTCTGCATCCTCACTAAAAATTCAACGAAAACTCGTTGTTTAAAATATTTATGTAAAAAGGAAGTTTTTAAGAAATAAATGTCAAATATTTAAACATGACGACAACGGCGACGGCGACGGCCTGTCGATGACGATGACGATGACGATGACGATGACGATGACGATGACGATGACGATGACGATGACGATGACGATGACGATGACGATGACGATGACGATGACGATGACGATGATGATGATGATGATGATGATGATGATGATGATGATGATGATGATGATGATGATGATGATGATGATGATGATGATGATGATGATGATGATGATGATGATGATGATGTCTGGTAACAATGTTCTTTCTTTGGCATTGTTTCGTCCGTGTCTTTCATAATTGAATCAAAAAATGGCGGTTGACAACGAATTCATTGCTGGAGAGACGGATAGAGAGAAACAAAGAGCGTGACAGTGACGTAGATAGACAGGCAAAGGCCGAAGAACGGAGACAGAGAGAGTGGCAAATACAATAACATGGGCATCCTATTTTTTACTTTTTCAACTTCTTCTCTATCAACAGTCGTTTATGGCAGAAACAAAGAGCAAGACAGACGCGAAACGAAGCAATATTGCTTTCGTAGCCTACATCAACCAAACTGTATATAGAATTTGGTAATATAGATATATAGGTGTATAAACTTTAACCCTCATCCGAACAAGGGGGCCAGACCCCCTTCATATATTTGCTGCATAACTTTTTTAGGAGTGATATTTTCTCAGATTGCTTTTATGACTTTGTTTCTATATTAATGAGCTACAATTAGCATATCTACACGACCAAATCGATTTAGTGATATGGAGGTTATGAAGTTAATACTGGCCGAGACTACAATGATGGCAGTTTGGACTGTGAAAGCAACAATAAAGAATGTGAATATGAAAAGATGCCAATGCCTGAAGAACAACATTCAGATGTTTCTTATGATGAAAACAATGTGAAATTGAAGATGATGATAAACACGATGATGAGACTGGACCTGATAGTGAAGATATTGATGACGAAATTGTCTATACTATTGAAGCCGAGAGACCTAAATACATTGTACAAGTAAAGATCCGCATATTTTTGGCGGTCAATAGCAATGCCAATAGAACGTGCTCTGTTGCACAATGCAGTAAAAGAAGATGCGGAATAAAATCATACATTGAGAATATTCAAGATAGTTTTGACAGTTTTATAACAGCCGAGATGAAAGACATCATCATTCGACATGCAAACCCGAAAGCAACAGCTAACGGACTATGCATGATAAGCTTACGTCTTTACATTTTAGGTTTAGTCCTATTCCATTATTTGCGATAGATATTTTCTAGGAAACAGTCATGCTGACTCTGATCATAAGAGCATTCAGAACTAATTTTACTAAAATTATGGTTTCTTTATTTTGATCTCCAAATTTTAAAGATAGACAACTTTTGCGACGATGAACATGTATGACAAACCGTCACAATTAATGTAATTAAATATTTAATTTCAAATTCATCATAAAACTTAATTATATTGCATAAAGAGACTGATACATTGTTGTTTAGAGTTACTCTGATATCATCTTACAAAATTGGCACATTAAAAACCCCTTGTTCAAATTAATTTGCATTTTAGCATGTTCGGATGAGGGTTAACCAGAATAACGTATAACATGAGAGAATCACACACACACGCAATTGCAGCTACATAGACACCCTCAAAATAGGGGTAATAAAATCTACCTATTTAACAATATCAAAATTTCGGAAAGTTAAAACTTATTAAGAAAAGCTGTATTATTCCAAACAAATCTATGTTGTAATAGGCCCTCGTCAAATCTGTATCCATCCATCCATCCATCCATCCATCCATCCATCCATCCATCCATCCATCCACCCATCCATCCATCCATCCATCCATCCATCCATCCATCAGAAAGTTAATAGTTCTGTCCATCAGGTTATAATAGTCACACAGCGCTTATCTATATATACAACGTATACGGAAGCGATGGCCCTAGAGGGCCTAGACGCTACCCTTCTTGGTGTCAAAGCTTCGGGTCTGGCACTACCGAAGTAGGCCTACAGACGATGCTTTGAAGATGTACACGGAGTATAACGAAAGAAACTAACTTTGATCGACGAGCAACAAATCACTCAACAAATGGCACACATACCCCCAATCCCCCCTCCTCTAAGTAGTGGCTTCACTTTATCGACGCTGTGCATAACAAAGATCATTGACATGACGTCCCACTTCTTCGTCCAGAGTATGGTCAGTAGACTTCTTCTTCATTTAACTTGGGGAGGGGGATTTTATTTCTGCAAGTCTGTTATTGGTAAAAAAAATCCTGAAAAATGGTTGTTTGGAAATTTTATTTCGCTTTGTCTTAGCCCAATCGATACAGTAGACTTCTGTATATTTGCGTTAGAAATTCTGCAGGAAACTCGTTTAAAATATGAAGCTTAACCATTGAAAGATATTGTTTCCCTCTTGAAACATCACTAAATGAAACGTAATTCCGCAACTGCCTGTGCTGTATAGATGTGCCAGTCCTAAGTCCGTAAACGAATCGAAGAAGCGAGGAGAGCGACGTCAATAATCTGTTTTGCTCACCAGTAGTTTTTACGCGTTTCAATAAAAATTTGGGTTAGAATTTTCAAACAGAATGCGCCGTAAAATCACTTTCAGTCATCAACTCTATTGTTCTTTTAACAAGATGTTTGCACTCTGACAGTGCCAGTCCCGAGCCTGAAAGGTGAAGAAGGGCAGGGCGTCTCTATAATAATGATCATTGATGTCAAACAATGTCGTTAAACTAGAACTACTGCTATGATATATAAATCTTGAAGAAGATGCCATAGTTTTAGATACCCATCATTTTATAAAGACAATATAAAACGTTGTAAAGGTGTTTAAGTGGCTTTGTTCAACTTTGGACATAGAAAGATAAATTCGCGATTCTTCAAAGATCTCTGTGTGTCTGTCAGGCGGGCGGACGAAACGGACGTCAGATTAATTATATCATCAGTCGAAGAAGGAAGCAATCGCATAGATGAACTTATACACCTCTTTTAAATATTAGTAATCAACTATATAAGTTAAAAACGCGGACAATGACAACTTTGTTCTTCTGCGTCCTGGACGTCATCATCGTCATCATCATCTAAGAAAAAAATTCTACCCTAGGGATTTCAACCAATGACCTCTTGGTCTGCAATCCAGGATCCTAACAGAGAGTTAGAGTCTTTTAGTGTTTTAGAGAGTTAGAGTCTTTTAGTGCTGCTTCTACCCTTGTTCACTCTTTCGTAGTTTTCCGCCTTGACTACTGCAGCACCCTCTATCATGGACTACCGGCTGACCGGATTGGCTGCCTGGAACGGGTCCTACGCTCTACGGCGCGACTTGTTGGCCATATCCCAAAATATGACCATGTCTCATCCTATATGCGGGATATCTTACACTGGCTCCGTTCTCCACAGCAGATTGCATACAGGGTCTGTGCATAGAAGGGCTAGCTCCACCGTATCTTCGAGAACTCTGTTGTTCCACCTTGGGAGTTCAGCGTCGATCCACCCTTCGATCGGCGAACCAAGCTGAGCTTCTGGTTCCCCACTCACGGACTGCTATCCGACAGCGTCGTTCAATCTCTGTTGCAGGTCCTACAGCTTGGAATGGTCTCCCTGTTACACTGCGCTTAATTCCCAGGGGTCTTTCCACTCTGTTCCTTAAGAGATTAAAAATTGTTTTAGCCGTATTTGGATCGGGAGCGCTTTTGAATAGCCTACATTGAAGAGGTGACATATAAATTTCGGAAATAAAAAGCTGAGTTGGTTATATGGGGCCAGTGATCAACGTTCACACTTAGAAATGAAAGAAACAAATTCGAGTGATCTCCGCTGACGACGTTAGTAATGGTCAATTGACATCAGACCAATAGTGACCACAAGGCCGTTTTGGATTTTAATTAAGTGGAAGGAATTTCAGCGCATTCATTATTACACTATTTACTTTTCGATTTTTCACACAGTTCAGTTACTGTTAATAAGTCTACTTTATTGGTGACCAATTCTGTTTTAGCCAACAAGTTCATGACATACACTCAATATATATTACAGATCTAAAACCCATTTAGAGGTGTGTAAAAAGCACATGCCTGATAAACGACCCCTTGTGGTGTTTTTGTCACATTCATCCTCGTTACAAGCTGCTTAGCTAATCGATATTTTAAAATACACACACACACACACACACACACACACACACACACACACACACACACACACACACACACACACACACACACACACACACACACACACACGCACACACACACACACATTTTCGTGTATAAAACCTATTCCTCTTTTTCCTCATCCTGCACTTACTCTCCTTCTCTCCTCCGCTCCCTGTTCATTTTTGTCATTCCCATTATGGTGGAGTTTGTCTTATGTAACGCTTCATCATAGTTTATTGGCGGCACCCTCTCTGATTGTTCACGCTATGGTCGGGCACCATTGGATTATGTAGAAAGACGGAATGACTTTTCATATGTTTGTGTTTCTTACGTTAATTAGGCCTACCAATATTAAATTTATAACAGATTCGTGGTTTTAACGACAATGTATTATTTATAACATTACTCATAACCGTTTTTGAGGTATGCATGAACAGCATTCTGGGGCCAATGTTCTTGGGCCGATGACATAACCTGCTCGAATACATAGCCGGTTTTTGGATTACTTGTATTATACCAGTTTAACCCTCATCCGAACATGGTGGGGGGGGTGAGACAAACATATATTTGCGGCATAAAAATTTTTGTGATATTAATATTAATGCCACGGGTCCACTTTACAATATGCTTGGCTTCCAATCAGATAAATGGGACTGGGAGTTAGGAGGGTGTCTTCGTTGGCACTTCCTGCTTTTATGACTCATGATCAATAAAAATTCTCCAATGTAGAAATAATAAAATTTGAATGGAATAGGCAAAGAATAACATCCGTTGAGGACTAGGCCTTATATTGCTTTGGGACATTCTCAAACTCTGAATACAAATGACAGTGAACGGCGCGGGTCAGTTCCTTGCAACGCTGACTAGTAGTCCATCAGATAGTGTCTATAAATATTCATCCGCATATGAAAGGCTGAGTTGACCTAGTAAAGGCGCTTTATAAATGTTTGTATAAAATACAATTCTATGCGCGATCTTTTCATAGGTCGTTGAACACCTTTAATAGTAGGGGAAAACGCATCTAATATAACGGCTCGTCAACCGCATGTTCAATGAATTTTTATACTCCTCTGTTTTCATCTCAAAAACGTTGTAATATACAAGCACATGTAGCAGTTCTCTCCGTCCTGTAGGAGCATTTGTCAAACAGTAATACATTTTCATGTTTTACATGACTGCTTTATACTTATAATTGGTTAAGGTCTGTCAACTGGATCATTGCATAAGCGAAAACTACTGCGACTAGTAAAACTTCTGTTTTGTAACTACTTTCATTTTATTCACGTGATTGCGACCAACCTTTACTTCAACCAATCAAGCAACCAATCAATCAATCAGAATTTATATAGCGCGCCTTCAATACTCTTTTGTTTTCTAACTAACTATATTTTTTAATCCAAATTGCGACCATCCTTTCTTTAGCGCATTTATTGTTGACCCTGGATGTAAAGCACCGTGCGTGAGTCCGGGTTTCATAAAGTACGCACACGCTTAGTTATTTTCTAATGGTGAAAGTATTGAGTGAATTACTACTTAGCAATTGTGAGTGACGGACATGCTCAAGGCTCCAACACATATTAACCCTCATCCTACCAAGTGGGGTCCGTTCGGACCCCAAGCACATAAACTGCTGTGCAACTTTTTTTCGATAAATGATTAAGAGTCGGCATTTTATGAATTTGTCTATAGGTCTGTCCTACATGATAAGCTGTAGGTACTTTTTTGAAAAAAATTATTTTGAATTTTTGATAAAAAATTTTCTGTTGGGGTCCGAACGGACCCCAATGTAAAACAGCTTACGCATGAGCTTTTTAGCCAATGCAGAGCTGGATTTATGCAACTCTGCACTGCAAGATTTGAGTTCTAGGACTGTTTTTCAAAGGACAATTCGTCAAGGTAGGCCTAATGTTATTTATGTACATAACCCAAAAAATACATGCATACAAACATACACACAAACATACATAGAAACATAAATGCAAACATTCATATATGACAAATGTATGTACATAAAAGCAAAACTACATGCATGCATACATGCATGCTGAATACTAACATATATTCCGACATGAATACATGCAAATAAGCACACACATGCAAGCATACATACAAGCATACATACATGCATACATACATACAAACATACATCCAGACATTCATGCACGAATACCTACATGTTTGACAATTGTTTGCTCATCATGTGTGTATGTATAATTGTATATTGATGTATGCATGAATGTATGTATGTTTGTATGTATGTGTGTGTATGCATGTATGTATGTATGCATGTATGTATGTATGTGCAAACGTGCTTGCATACATACGTACGTATATGCATAGATTTGGGTATTCACACATACGTGCATACATATAGACATTCATGAATACATACTGCTTACATACATGCTTACATAGATACATATACATGTATGCATGCATAAATACATACACACATACATGCATATATACATACAATACATACATACAATACATACAATACATACATACATCATCATACAAACACACATAATGTATGTACGTATGTATGCATGTATGTATGTATGCATGTATGTATGTATGTATGTATGTATGTATGTATGTATGTATGTATGTATGTATGTATGTATGTATGTATGTATGTATGTATGTATGTATGTATGTATGTATGTATGTATGTATGTATGTATGTATGTATGTATGTATATATATATGTATGTATACATGTATGTATGCATTGTATGTATGGCACATACATACAATACATACAGTACATACATACATGCATACAATACATACATACATACGTGTATGTATGTTCGTATGTACATACATATATACATTATGTATGTATGCATGTATGTATGTATGCATTGTATGTATGTATGTTTGAAACATATACATGCATACATACACACATGCATGCATACATTTACAGGCACATACATAATATTACATATAAATGCATATTATACATACATACACCACTGCTTGCATACGTACTTACCTACAAACATACATACATTTATTTATACAGACATGCATACATACATGCATAGACTACATATATACATACATGCATACATGCAATTATATATGTGTGTTTGTGTGTATATATACAAGTATGTAAGCATATATGTTTGGGGTCCGTTCGGACCCCAGTTGGTAAACAACGTGTGTAAAACGTGTTGGTAGGATGAAGGTTAAGCAGTCCCACGGTAGAAGTAAGATCGAGCTTTCAACTTTGCAAAGCAACTTTCTATGGAAGAGCTTATCAGTATGATTCAACTGTAGCGTCTTTTTCTCATGCTTATGATTATATTCTTTCCACAGTCGTTTAAAAGGTGTCGAAAGCGAAGAAATTTTGATGGTCCCGAATCGCCTTACAGGAGGAAGAAAATCCAAACCATAATCTCTAAGCAATGAGAAACAAGGCTAAATACTCTTACAAATATTATCATACATGTGTGGGGCGCTGTGGTGTAGAGCTATGTTCGGTGCCTATATTATGAACCGGGAGGTTGCGAGTTCTAATCCACCTCAAGCCGCCGCGTTGTTACTCCGAGCAAGTATTTCACTCGCAATTGCACATGGGCTTCAGCATGAAACTCCGATTCAGTGTCCGCGCTGTATTCGTGAGCGCCTCTGAGTGGTAATCTTGAAGGGGCGCTATAACAAGTGTTCATGCATACACATATTGCATCATCTTCATCATAAACCATGGACTCATCGCTCGTAGGTGTCCAACGCCATTATAACTAAGTTCTACAGGCATTGCATGTCCGTAGTGATGTGGCTCAACTATTGCAGTGGTGTGTCTCACACCACACAACTATTCATTCATTCATTCTTTCATTCAAGTATTTATATAGCGCCTCTTCAAGGAAACTACTCAGAGGCGCTATGCCGTCCATCCATTCACTATGGCAGCGGTTCTCAACCTGTGGGTCGCCAACCCCACGGGGGTCGCCTGACGATTTGTCAGGGGTCGCCTGGACCCTTGAGAAATTTGTAAAAGATGTAATAGCAACTCAAACGCTATTATATCATAGCAACTTTAAATAAATTTTTACTTATACTTTTGCTATGGTTCATTCGTTAGATTGCGGCTACTAACTTTGTTTGTTGTCACTCTAGTTTTCAAAAATAAATTCCACTTTTACCATTCTTCCAAAATTGATGCAATACTCGGTTTGCAAAAAGAATACATGCATATATAATACGCTGTCAGCGAATGATGCCTATACATGGGCGGAGACTTGTGGTGACAGAGGGACGATCAATGCTGCTTATATTCCTTAATATTTCATAAATATTTCCTGAATATCAGTATACATTTCAATAGTGTTATATGCGCTATTTATCCTTAATGAGCAGGTTTGTTAAGAACTTAAGACGCCAGCTTAACATGTCACCATGATAGCGTGCAACGTTCAGATAATTTAAGCAATGGGGAGAGACATTTACTGAAGTCTTACAAGACATCTTGGAGCACCAAAATCATGGGTAACTTTGTTAAGATTGAATCTTAAAGTGTAACAGTGGCAGTGCGCAAATCCAAACAAATCAAACAATTTGCATGCGATACTATTATACGACAGCTTTAGATGCCGTAATTAGAGTGTAGAAATGAAAAAGTTAAACACCATGCATGGGGAGGGTCATTTATTGAAGTCTTAAGCCGTGTCTTTCAGCACTGAAATTATGAGGCATTTTTCTGAGATGACAGCTAAATAGGCCTATGCGACCACTGCAGCTGTGTGGAAATCAGCGAATTTTTAAACAATGTAAGGGGAACACTTTTAAAGTTTTATACCACGACTGTCCGCACTGATATATGATGAGAAATTTCGTAAAAGCAATGGCAGCTTAAAATGTTAACAGTGCAGTGTGAAAATTTTAAGAAATTGGACAATGGGAAGGGAGTTTATTCCCTTTGCCAAAATTTGATGCCATGGTTGGGCCCTACTCACAAATTAAAATCCATTAATTTTATTGATCCATCTCCTGCTGAACAGACTTGTGGAAATGTCGAATTCAAGCTACCGAATAGATATCTCTCAGAATCGCAAGATCCGGCAGCATTTAATGAAAGTACACATGGAAATTGATCCAAGGAACACCCGCAACAAATCAGCGGTCGCCATTTCAATAATGACATATACTGCGTTATGAATATTCAACATTTACTGCATATTGAATATTCATTCAGTCAATTGGGTTGCGTTAGTTCGGTAAATAGCAGGAGTCTGTTGTAAACAGTGATTTTTGTTAAACTCGCCGAATCTGCGAAATGACAATTCTGTGCAAAAGTGCCGTTAGGCCTATACCCAATCAATCATTTTTTAGATAGCCTACTCTTACCCCGAAGAACGTTTCCTGAATGAAGTTGCATTAATGAAAATAATGCTTGTAAAAATTGAAGAAGTTTACACGAGATAATCGCGTTGCTAACTAGAAGTTGGATTGAGGAAAATGCTTCAATTTTAGATAGAAGTCGGATTTAGATTGACTAAAATCGTCTTGTTAAAATTTTAGCGGTTCTAGTAAAAGAAACAGTAAGAAGTATTTTCATACCTGAAGTAGAATTAAGCTGGATGGATGAAAATGTCTTGCCTTAAATCGGAGCTGGATTCATGAAAATCTTTTTGATTAAATTGGAGGTGGATGGATGAGAATGTTCTTGCTTAACTGGGAGCTGGATGGATGAAAATTTTCTTGGCTAAGTTGTAGCTGCATGGATGATAAAAAGCTTAAGAAACGGAAGCGGGATCAAGGCATTTTATATCTTAATTAGAGGCTGGATGAATGTTTTTATATATCTGAAATAGAAGCTGGATGAATGATAAAAAGCTTAAGAAATGGAAACTGGATTGTTGATTTTCATTCATGTATTTCAACATGCATCCGCTTCCATTTCAGCGGGATAGTCGATCCATCTTCTATTTCAGATATAAATATACTGTAAAGGGTTCTACGGCCGTCTAAGAGGATGACTATCAAAGATAAGGCCTGAAATGATATAATAAACGTCGATTTATTCAATAGAGCAAGTTATACAATGAATTAACTACGTTACCGTCCAGACGATACGAAGAAGACCAGACCAGAGGTCGAAGCACGGCAAAACCCACACGACAGCACGGCTAACGAAGCCAAGGAAGACGGATGAACAGCCAGACCACCAACAGGGCGAAGAAGGCGACGTAGAAGATGAACCGCAGGTAAGCTCGCCAGCAGCGAGGGACACGACCGTTCTCAACGGGAGAAGTACAACGTACCACCAAATACCACAAATGCCGTAAGTGCCGTCAAGACCCACGGCCACCGTTCCTTAAATAGACAGGGCCACTCCTACCACACCCACGTGCCCAGTCATAGAGAGAGAGAGTACGGAAGATCAGGAGGGCTAATGGCTACATATCCCCCACCCAACAGCATGAGGAATCCCGAGGGGATGACGAAATATAGCAGAAAGCACTACACCTAACAGTACACACAGCAAGAATCACTAAGTACTATACCAGTACAAGTTAACGCACTCAGCAATTCCGCAACAACTAATGCAGCGCAACACTAAATTAATGCATCATATAACTGAGAGTTCAACCAAGTATACGACTTAAAATGAAAGTTCAAACAATTATACGAAGCCAAATGAGAGTTCATACAATTATACGAAAAAATGAATTTGGACACAAAACGTGTATCAAAAATGATCCAAATTGCACAAGGTCATTGGCCAAAGCCATACTAACTAACATACTAATAAACGACTTCATATAACAGCAGAAACCCAAACCCCCAACAAGAACCCCCAACACCTTTGAAGATTCCACCACTTTTTATGGAAAGTGTCTGACCAACGCACGAAGGACACTCACTGAAGTGTTCCTCGCACAAATTTCCCTTTCAGAAGTTCCATGACAATCTTTGCACTGAATGAAGATTTTCCACTGACAGAAGTTTCCATTACTGACAATTTCACATGACTGACGACTGCACTGCATCACAACAGCACCGACGACTGACATCCTGACACGCAGTTCCTGGAAGACGACGAACGCAACAGAGAACGTCTCTGTTACGCCCGGATGACGCCACAGTCAGAACCACTGCCAAGACACATTGACGTTGCCTCGACAGGGTCCCAACCCCGTGACTCCGACGGACGACTAAGAATGTCCGGCAGAACGTTCAACCTGCCAGGCCGATGCCTGATGTCGAGATTGAACTGTTCCAGCTCCAGACTCCAGCGCAAGAGTTTCATGTTTTTATTCGCCATCTGATGTATGAACTGCAGAGGTTTGTGGTCTGTGTATACAAGGACGAGTGTCGACCCAAAGTATACAGAGAAGGCTCGCAGCGCTACCATCAAAGCCAACGCCTCCTTTTCAATCGTCGAGTACCGAACTTCATGCTTCAGAAGCTTTCGGCTGATGAAACAGATCGGATGTTACAGACCATCGTGCACCTGGAACAAACAGGCTCCCACACAGAATTGAGATGCGTCAACACCAACACAAAATTGTTTATCAAAATCAGGAGGTCTAAGAATAGGTCTAGAAGCCAGACGAGATTTCAGATCAAGAAAAGCATTCTCCGCCTCCACATTCTATTTAAAAGGAATTCCTTTCTTCGTTAACGCCGTCAGCGGCAAAGCAATGTCAGAATAGTGAGGTAAATATCGTTTATAATACCCCGCAAGCCCTAAGAACGATTGTACTTGCTTCTTATTTCCCGGCCTAGGAAAACGTAACACCGCTTCCACCTTTTTTACCCTAGGCTGCACACCATCAACACCAATGTGATGACCCAAAAAGTCCACCTCCGCATTCGCAAACACACATTTTTCCAAGTTCAACGTCAAACATGCATCCGCAATCCGACTTAACACTTTACGCAAATGTACCAAATGATCAGACCATTCCAAACTGAAAATAATGATATCATCCAGATACGCATCACAAAAATCATCCAATCCATTCAACACTTTCGTAATCAACCTAGAAAACGACGCTGGAGCATTCTTCAATCCAAAACTCATGAACTTCCACTGATAATGACCCTTTGGGGTTACAAAAGCAGTCAACGGGACTGAATCAGAATGCATTGGAATCTGCCAGTACCCTTTCGTCATATCCAACTTCGTCAGAAACCTTGACTTCCCAAGACGATCAATTAAGACCTCCACCCGGGGCATAGGAAATGGATCCGCTTGAGTCAATCCATTAAGCTTCCGAAAATCTGTACATAAGCGATCCGTACCATTTGGCTTAGGAACCATAACGATCGGAGCCGCCCAAGGACTTTCAGATTCCTCAATGATCCCAGCCTTCAACAACTGTTCCACCTCTTTCTCCACCTTAGCCATCCGTTCCGGATTTAATCTATAAGGCGATTGTCGAACAGGACGAGCACCTTCAACTAATTCAATCCTATGTGACACCATATCCGTTTTACCCGGCATCGGACTAAACACATGTGCAAAGTCATTCAGAACATCACGCAATTCATCACGACATTCCGCAGACACATCACATTGTAACACTTTATCTTCCAAAGTCACCTCATTCAACTTCATATCATTCACTAACAACACAGGAGCAACCACATCATCCGGTACATCATGCAACACATCCGCACGATCCACATACCGCTTCATAAGATTCACATGCACCACCCGTTCCGTTTTCCGTCTATCCGGCGTACACACCAAATAATCAACCGGACCAAGACGACGCAACACCACATAAGGACCACAATATTTAGCCTGCAAAGGTTTGCCAACCAAAGGAATTAACAACAGTACCTTTTCACCTTCCTCAAACGTCACAGCTTTCGAATTCTTATCATAATGTTGCTTTGATTTAGACTTAGCCAGAACAGCATTTTCACCTGCCATGCTCAACGCCACACACATACGTTCACGCAATTGCAAAACATACTCAATGACATTCTTTCCAGCCACTTCCTTTGCAACATCTTTAGACAACCATGCCTCTTTCATCAATTGAAGCATGCCCCTAACATCTCTACCAAACATCAAGTCAAAGGCAGAAAACCCAGTACCCTGTACAGGCACCTCTCTGTACGCAAACAAAATCCAAGGCAGCATGGTATCCCAAGAACCCGGATACGTTTCAGCCATGGGCTTCAACATATCCTTCATCGTACGATGAAAACGCTCACACATTCCGTTAGATTGCGGTCTGTAAGGACTAGTCTTCAGTTGTACAATACCACATTCATGCACAAACACTTGCATCAACTCAGACATGAACTCACTACCACAGTCAGAAAGCAGTTCTTTCGGAAATCCAAACATCGTAAACAACTCACACAAACATTTAGCCACATCCTGCGCCGTATGAGTCTTCAACGGAAACGCAAAAGGAAAATGCGACGCCCAGTCAATTACATTCAGAATAAATCTATTCCCCGTAACATCACACACACTCAATGGACCCACGATATCTATCGCAATTCTGTCAAACACTGCTTGCATAACAGGCACACTGACCATAGGCGCTCTATAATTCCTGTTACCTTTACCCAACCGCTGACACACATCACACGACCGACAATACTCACGTACATCCTTATTGACCATTGGCCACCAAAAATGTTTCAACAATCTGTCTAATGTCTTCTGTGTTCCCAGATGACCCGAAGCAGGAATGTCATGTGCCACGTGCAACAATTTCTTTCTCAACTGAAGGGGCACAACCACTTGTGACACACCCATGCCATATGGCGTTAATTTATCGGCCCACCGTCGCACTAACACACCCTCAACTAACGTATACGGTTGTACACCACTATCGATCGTCGATTTATTCTCCGCCTGTGCAAACATTGGAGCCAAATCCCCGCAGTCTCTTTGCCTCATTATAAATTCAGCTCTTGGAACACAGATTTCTGTCCAGTTGGTGTCAACACATTCATTCACAGCGAATAAATCAGCCAGGCCTAAATCACCTGTCGCTAAAAGCTCAGAGTCATTTAACGCCTCCACTAAATCACCGGTCAATAATGCACCGTCGGTCGACTCTGTACTATGACCCAGACTCGTCGTCTCCACGCGCGTCGGTTCAGTGCACACAGCCGACTCTGTCTCTGTCTCACTGCGTTCTGCTGCATACTGTCGAGCCCTAGCTCTCGTCGTGATAGCTACATCAACAATTTCTCCTGCTAAAGCAACGTCATTCCCAATCACTACAGAAATAGCATTCATCGGCAGAGACTTCATCACACAGCACAAAATTTCACCTTGTACAAATGCACATTCCAGATTCACGCTCACAAGAGGGCACTCCACAATCGTACCAGAAATACCACGCAGAAGTCGTGTTTGATTAAGGTGTACATAATCACCTTCAGACAACCATTCAGCGCTAATCATTGACTGAAGGGCACCCGAATCTCGAAGCACCACCACCTCCTTTCGTTCATTCAACTCATTAATGACACACCCAGTCACACAGAAAGGAGCATACATTTTATCTACAGTTTCAATAGGCTTCTGAAAACTCTGTTCTTTAACAGGTGCCGACCAAGTTTGTACCAACCCAACAGGTTTCTGACCTCGCCAGTTTTCAATTTCCACCCCCTCTTTACGTTTCAATTTAAAACATTGGGCCTTGACATGCCCAGGGGCTCCACAGAAGCCGCACGTGACTCGTTCCCCAAATCCATCCTCATCAACATGTTTTCGAAAAGGCTTCTTAAACCCATACGTCCCTCTTTGAGGCGAACGTTTTCCCCATTTCGAATCTTGGCGCACACCTCCACTGTGCCCTGAGCCCTGACGCTCCCACACCTCTTTCTTCTCACTATCATCAGATGAGAACCGGTTTGTACGCTCAGAAAAATCCCTGTGGAATCCCCCAGCATAATTACTCGGCCCCTGTTTATACAAAACAGCGTATTCATCTGCCAAACGTGCAGCACTCGCCACAGTTTCAGGACTTTTGTCCAACAGCCATCTGTGTACCTCTAACGGTAACGCTTGTACAAATTGCTCCATTTGCATTACTTCCTTAAATTTAGCCAAATCATCCCACGAATTCGTACCCTCGACCCAACGCTGAAAATGGATTTGAAGACGGTACGCATAATTGGCATAAGTCTCCCGTGGTTCTTTACGCAACCCCCTAAATTTCTTCCGATAAAATTCAGGTATCCGTTCATATGCGTTTAGCAACGAACTTTTCACCAAATCATAATTCACACAATTTTCCAACGACAACGACGCAAAAACTTTCGCCGCCTTTCCCGATAGTTGTGGTTGCAGAAGGGAAGACCACTTCTCGATCGGAACATTATGCAAAGCCATTGCCTGCTCAAATGCCGCAAAATAATGTTCAATGTCCGAGGGGTCAAATTTAGGAACAAATTTCATTGCCGCCCCAAAACGAAAATCCTCGTTGTTCTGCACAGGTCGGTCTGTCACAGGTCGTTCTGCAACCTCTCCTAACTCCATTCTCCTCATTTCAAGGTCCATATTCATCCTTTTCTCCTCTATATCAAATCTCCTTTTCGTCTCTTCGGCCTCAGCCGCCATTTTCATTTTCTCTTTCTCGACCTCCGCTGCCATTCTCATTTTCTCTTTCTCATCTTCAGCTGCCATTCTCATTTTCTCTTTCTCATCTTCAGCTGCCATTCTCATTTTCTCTTTCTCATCTTCAGCTGCCCTAAGCATTTTCTTCTCCTCAGCCTCAGCTGCCATTCTCATTTTCTCTTTCTCTACTTCCCATGCAAATTCACGGTCCTCTTTAAATTTCAGACGCTCTATTTCTAATGCTTCTCTCTTCGCTTGCGCCTTAAGTTTCCATTCCTCACTTCCATGTTTAGGCGACAAAGCCATCTTCGCCAACTTCAGTAATTGAGGTTTCTTTAAACCCTTAACGTCCTCACCTAACGTCGCACAATATTGCCTCAACTCCTCCACCGGCAATTCCACTATGTCATCCCACTCAAGAGAACTAACGTCCCCAGAAGACGCCATAACAGTCTAACTGCGCAGACCAATGACACAAAATTCTCCCCGAATTCAAAATTCTCACAACCGTCCACTTCAAGACCGTCGCGAAAGCACACGCCAAAACGCGCAAAACTTTCCGCCACAAAACAAATAAATAGCCCAGGCCCCCACAAAACGAAATGCGATTTCGCATAAATTTTCGACACAATTTCCCGAAAACCAACCGGACGAACAAATATCCGAAATTTACCACCCGCAATATCGAGCAAAAGGACGGGCCCCCATCTGTAAAGGGTTCTACGGCCGTCTAAGAGGATGACTATCAAAGATAAGGCCCGAAATGATATAATAAACGTCGATTTATTCAATAGAGCAAGTTATACAATGAATTAACTACGTTACCGTCCAGACGATACGAAGAAGACCAGACCAGAGGTCGAAGCACGGCAAAACCCACACGACAGCACGGCTAACGAAGCCAAGGAAGACGGATGAACAGCCAGACCACCAACAGGGCGAAGAAGGCGACGTAGAAGATGAACCGCAGGTAAGCTCGCCAGCAGCGAGGGACACGACCGCTCTCAACGGGAGAAGTACAACGTACCACCAAATACCACAAATGCCGTAAGTGCCGTCAAGACCCACGGCCACCGTTCCTTAAATAGACAGGGCCACTCCTACCACACCCACGTGCCCAGTCATAGAGAGAGAGAGTACGGAAGATCAGGAGGGCTAATGGCTACAATACCTTCATCCAGCTTCAATTGAAGATATGAAAATACCTTATTCCAGCTTTCATTGCTCAAGCGTTTTATCAGAAATCCGGCATCCATTTCTCAAACGTTATTTTCGTCAATCCAGCTTCTATTTCACCTATAACGAACCTTCTTCATCCAGCTTCCATTTCTCAAGCGTTTTTAATTAATCCAGCTTTCACTTCACATAATTATAAAAGTACCTTAATCCAGCTTCCATTTCAGAGATATAAATATCTTAATCCAGCTTCCGTTTCAAATTGAGTAGTTTTGTTTTGAGGATGGATGATCAAGGTGATAGTTACTTGCAGCTGTTTCTATTCACAGAATCTGCAGATATGTAATATTATATATGATCATATTTTGCAGTTTATCGTCACTGTGTGATAACGAAGCTCACTAGCGACGCCCTCCTTGTTTATTCAGGCATTGGACTGGTATTTGCCGAGTGCAGCCAGTGACGGAGTTAAACATATATATTTAAAAAGCATATTAAAATTTTAAAATTTTGTCGTTAGACACCCTATTTTCTTGTATAAGGTTCATTAATAAACGATCCAATTTCCAACTCGGATTTTCCGTTCTAAAAATAGAAATCAAGTTTCAACTGACTTAACAGCGCTTCGTTCATAAGAATCACGTTTTGTTTCAAATTTACTTGCACACGCGCAATGTGACTAGATCACAATATCACCTTCATGCATGTATTACGATAACTCTTTGCATACCGAGTTATATGCTTCTTGAACCGAATTATTTCTAAAAAATATGAAGTTCCGAAGCTCATTCGTATTTCTTACTTATGGCTAGAGGCCTAACATGAATATTCATTAGGCAGATTCAAGCTCATTGTCTGATTGGTTGCGGGACTCCAATGGATCAATTTCCATGTGTACATTCATTAAATGCGATCCGGCAAACCTCGCACAATTGCAATATGATGGGAATTGCATAAAATCGACAATGGAAAAAATGCGGTGAATAGGGGTGACTCTATCACTTTTGCTGTTGGGGGGTCGTCACAAGTTTCGAGATGTCACCAAGGGGTCGCCGTACCAAAAAGGTTGAGAACCGCTGACCTATAACATTCGCATATGTCATCAATAACTACCAAGACGCAGCAAAGTATTTAGTTTGTATTCCAAACTCTAGTCATACATGTAGATGTTTTCTTCAATATTTAATAACCCGTTAGCAACGCATGGGGGTCATATCCTGAATTTCCCGGGCAACGCCGGGTACCCCAGCTAGTAAATAAATAATGTAATCGTAGCTGGGTTATAATATGAGTATAATAATATTTTAAACACCCTTAAAACAGAAACCACGTAGGCTATAAATATCAAAATATACATTTGGATGATTATGTTTGTATACATGAGGAGCAATGGATCAGCGTTCTCGTCGCGCTCCTCGTTAGTACCCAGATGTAAGCAATCACATCTGGGGAAGCTAATGATCCAACCAGCAGGACTGAATTCAATTACATCATGAATCCCAGTCACACGCTTGCTACAGACCCCGACAACAAACATAATAACGAAAGGTTTTTTATATCGCCTTGACACGGCCTTACAAGAGCGTCTCACAAACAGATAATTGCAGGATAGACCAAGGCAAACAGATAAGATATAAGATATAAGCTTTGATTTGAAAGAGTCCACTGATGCGGCCAATCTAATGTCTGGTGGAAGACTTTTACAACATTCTGGGACCAGCAATCGAGAATGGATCTTTTGTCTCAATTGGTCCCTCTCTCCGGAATTCTCTTTCTCCTTCTGTTCGCTCTACACTTCTGTCTGTCAGTCTATCCTCTGCTCTGTCTCTTCTCAAAACCTGCTTCTTCTCGAGGGGCCTTGCGCACTGGGAGCGCCTCTGAACGGTTCACCCTACTAGAGGCGCTTTATAAATGTTTAAATACAATACAATACACTCAATTACTCACTCACTCACACACGCCTACTCACTCACTCACTCGCTCACTTACTTACTTACACACTTACTTACTTACACGCATACATATTAACTTACTTATTGCTTACCTGCATACATACTTACTTATTTACCTGCTTACTTACCTACTTACTTAAGTTGCAAACAAGGTGAAGTTTCTCTGGTGTGCTGACCGATTGTCTTGAGTGGTCGATCTATAGACACCTTTAAAACTTTAAAAATGTTTTTATATAAGAATTGAAGTTCAAAAACGATTTATGTCTCTTTTCACATCTCCTTTGCGCAAGATTTTAAAAGATAACCGGGATTGTTGATTATTTTGCTCGACAACGAAGTAATGATTGGAAGATTAGGACATTATTGCTCAAACGGATGGATGGTTAAAACAAGAGTGGACGTTCCAATAATGGAGAAATGGACGGTATTGCGCCTCTGAGAAGTTTCCTTGAGGATGCGCTATATAAATACTTGAATGAATAAATGAATGAATGAATAGTTGAGTGGTGTGGGACATCACTCCAACAGTTGTGCCACTTCGCTACGGACAAGCAATGCTAGTAAAACTTAGTTCAATGGCGTTGAACACCTACGAGCGATGAGTCCATGGTTTATGATGAAGATGATGCAATATGTTTCCATGGGCAATTGTTATAGCGCCCTTTCAGAATTAACACTCAGAGGCATTCATGACTACAGCGCGGACACTGAATCGGATTTTCATGCCGAAGTTCATGTACTATTGCGAGTGAAATACTTCTTGCTCGGGTTAACAACGCGGCGGCTTGAGGTGGATTCGAACCTGCAACCTTCCGGTTCATAGTATATGCACGGAACTTAGACCTACACCACCATGCCCCATACACATAATAATATTTGCAAGAGTATTAGCCTTGCTTCTCATTGCATAGAGATTGTGGATTTTCTTTCTCCTATAAGACGATTAGTATTTATGGACCTTGAGAAATCCTTCGCCTTCGACACCTTTTAAACGATTGGGCGAAAACTAAATATGCGTGAGAAGAAGACGTTGTTCGAAAGAAGAAAGCTCTTTAGTGCTGTAATATGCCGAGCAAATTTATGTCCAGGGTAACGACCTCTGTTGTCATAGACCCTGGTCAAATCGGATCCATCCAGCTACAGTTGTTATTTAACTCCGCCACTGGTTGCACTCTGCCAGTGCCAGTTCCAAACCTGGATAAAGGAGGAGGGCGTCGCTAATGGTCATTGATACCAGACAGTGGACGTCAAACAGCAACATAAGAAAAAGCTACTGTTGACTATTTGCGATACACATACCCCAAAAGAAAGTTGTTTTGTAAAGTGATGAGCTCGATCCTACTTCTACCGTGAGACTGCTTACCGTGTTGGGACCTTGAGCAAGTTCGTCACTCACAATTGCTAAGCAGCATCGCCCTATGCTTTCACCATTGGAAAATAAGTAACCGTGTGCGTTCTTTGTTAAACACAGCACACTAGCGCACGCCGCTTTACATACAAGGGCTTTTAAAAATGCGCTAAAGAAAGGTTGGTCGCAATTTGGAGAACAAAATGTAGTAATTTAGAAAA
The DNA here is from genome assembly GCA_949752735.1 of Lumbricus terrestris. NCBI lineage: Eukaryota > Metazoa > Annelida > Clitellata > Crassiclitellata > Lumbricidae > Lumbricus > Lumbricus terrestris. The sequence goes on from OX457049.1 coordinate 16,856,152, forward strand.
CAAAAGAGTATTGAAGGGGCGCTATTTAAATTCTGATTGATTGAAATAGAGGTTGCTCGCATCTTGACGAATAAAATGAAAGTAGTCACAAAACAGAAGTTTTACTATTTGCATTAGTTTTTCGGTTATTCAATGATCGAGTTGACAGACCATAACCAGTTACAAGTATAGACCTGCAGTAATGCAGAATATTAAAAACTATTACTGCTTTACAAAGACTGACTTTGTTACAAATGCTCCTACGGGTCAGGGAGAACTTGTACAGTAATTATTTTGTGCTTGTATTACAAAACTTTTGGAATGAAAATCTAGACGTAGAAAAAATCCAATAGACATTTGGTACACGAGCCGTTATCAGATGCGCTGCTGCCTGCAATTAAAGGTGTTCAACGATCTGTGAAAAGATAGAGCATTGTCAAAAATCAAATCAAATCAAATTCATCGAATCGATTCAGAGTATACATACTACTAGTCATAATGCACTTTTTAAGTTAGCAGAAGCACAGAAATAGGGAAACATATTATGTAAACATTTAAATTATGCAATAGATAGTAGAACATGAGAGGGTTAAGTGAATCGACTCGTGAGGAGAAGAAGCCAACGCTTATCTAGTCATTACCAACATTTTAGGACTGAGTAAAGAAACAAAGATAAAAACTAAGAATCGACAACGTGGCTAGTGGTTAGTTAATAACTTATTTATAGCTTACAAAGGGTCAGCTGTTTTAAGCAAATGTTTTTTAAAGGCCAACTTAAATGAGTTAAGGGAGTTGATGGAACGGGTGTTATGGTCAATGGAATTCCAAAGTTTGGGGCCTGAAAATCTGACAGTGAATTGTTTGGTGTTATTGTTACATGAGTTATGGTGTATGTTGAAGCGTGATCTGGTGTTATGGTTGTGGATAGCATTGATAAGATAAGATAAGATAAGAATATTCTTTAATATACCAATTGCTATCCGCATTTTGGTTTACATACAAAGTATAATAAACAAACGTACATAATTTCTATATTCAATCAATGTCAAAGTGTTTCAGAATAGCATAAAATCCTAAGTCCAAATCCAATATAAATTTTAAATTTAAAAAAAGTTCTTTTAATGGCCAACAATTTATTCTGCACTTTGGTTTATATGGTATTACATTTAAATATGATAAAGCATCCTTGTCAAATAAGATTTCCTCGTTAGGTTGTCCGCCCTAGGAATGATTCGGTCATGTAGTCTTGGCCTCATGGAATAAGGTTGGGGCCTCAATGGTGGGAGGAGTGAGTGTAATACATGTCCTGGATTAAGTAAGAGGGCAGTGAAGAGCCTCCCGTCCGCCGTTCTGCACAAAGCCTCGAATGTAGGATTGTCTTCAGGAAGGTAATGCATTCGGATCAAGCGGTCCATTATGGCTTGCAGTCTGACGCGTTCCTGCTGCCCCGCAAATCTCCACCATGCCGGGGCCGCATATAACATGCGGGCCACTGTGGTCATCCTGCAAACGTCATGCAGGTTTGGTCCCTTGAGGCCGTGTGCAGTCATGATACGCAAGGCATAAAGCGACTGTCTTGCTTGGATGCATAATTATTCGCCTGATATGGGCTTCAAATCCTAGGTTTTCAGTCATAACAACCCCTAAAACCGTCATACTTTGGACCCGAATAAGACCTGGAATCTCTGCTGGAGCGAACTGTAGCATACCTCGTCCAGGACGGTGAACAACCATCTCTTGAGTCTTACCTTGATTGAGAGTCAAGTTGCAGCGTTTGGCCCACTCCGTTACATGATCTAGTTCTAAAATGGTTGTAAAATAGTCCCTTAAACAGGGGCGGATCCAGGGGGGGGCCAATCCGGCCATGGCCCCCCATTTCAAATCACCATGGGGCGTGGCCCCCATCCATGGTGGCCCCCCAAAAAATTTCAGGGTGTCAGTAATGCACCGGAGAATTAATGTATAAATGTAATTAAAATCTATAATAAAAATAATTTATAAATGTAATTAAAATCTAATCTAAGTCTCTCACGCAATTGCATTTCCTTTATATAAAGCATCGAAATGAAACAATCTTTCAACAGTATCCAACTATGATTTATGGCATGCAATGTATGTTATTCGTGTATATATTCGTAGTACATTGTAAAAACATTAACACCAATGAACACAATTTTAGCTAAGTACAACTAACTATTAATTACAAATCAAGTTAACACTAACAACAGTGTTTGGGATGTAATTTATTTTTTGCAGATGCCAAAAATTTCAGGGCGAAACATGTTAAGTTTTGAGTTTAGCCTATAAGTGCAAGAAAATGCGGTGAATGATAACACATGTTTACTCCTTGTTTTTATTTATATCTTACTATATTTCATTCAGTAGTGGGAAGTATTTTATTCATTCTAGACTTAAAAAGTCATCAGTTTTTTAGAAGCAAAATTGAACACCTTTTTGAAGATATCGGACGGTTCACTAAAAATTCATCAGTTTTTTGGGAAGCGAATTTGAACACTTTTTTAAAATTTCGCACCGAAGAATAAAAAGTCATCGCTCTTTTTAGAGGAAAAATTAAACACCTTTTTTAAGATTTCGCACGGATGACTACAAAAGTCTACAGTTTATTGGGATGCTAAATTGAACACCTTTTTTTGAAAATTTCGCACGGAAGAATAAAATGTCATCACTCTTTTTAGACGAAAAATAAACAACTTTTTTAAGATTTAGCACGGATGACTACAAAAAGTCATGTTTTTGGGATGCGAAATTAAACACCTTTTTCGAAAATTTCGAACGGAAGACTAAAAAGTCATCACTCTTTTTAGACGAAAAATTAAACATCTTTTCTAAGATTTCGCATGGATGACTACAAAAAGTCATCAGTTTTTTGCGATTCGAAATTAAACACCTTTTATGAAAATTTCGCACGGAAGACTAAAACGTCATCACTCTTTTTAGACGAAAAATTAAACACCTTTTTTAAGATTTCGCATGGATGACTACAAAAAGTCATCAGTTTTTTGCGATGCGAAATTAAACACCTTTTATGAAAATTTCGCACGGAAGACTAAAACGTCATCACTCTTTTTAGACGAAAAATTAAACACCTTTTTTAAGATTTCGCACGGATGACTACAAAAAGTCATCAGTTTTTTGGGATGCTAAATTGAACACCTTTTTTTGAAAATTTCGCACGGAAGACTAAAAAGTCATCACTCTTTTTAGACGAAAAATTAAACACCTTTTTTAATATTTCGCAGGGATGACTACAACAAGTCATCAGTTTTTTGCGATGCGAAATTAAACACCTTTTATGAAAATTTCGCACGGAAGAATAAAATGTCATCACTCTTTTTAGACGAAAAATTAAACACCTTTTTTAAGATTTTGCACGAATGACAACAAAAAGTCATCAGTTTTTTGGATTCTAAATTGAACACCTTTTTGAAATTTTCGCACGGAAGACTAAAAAGTCATCACTCTTTTTAGACGAAAAATTAACCAATTTTTTAAAGATTTCGCACGGATGACCAAAAAATGTCATCAGTTTTTTGGGAAGGAAAATTGAACACCCTTTTTGAAGATTTCCGGCGGATTACTTAAAAAAGAACATCTAGTTTTCGGGAATGAGGTTTTTAAGAAAAGTCTATATTTATTGAGACCTTATGGCACTCTTATAAGCACTGAAAAGTACATCTATTTTGTTAAGATAACAGCTTAAAATGCTACCATTGCAATGTGAAAATTCAAAAAGTTTCTGGTGGGGGAGGGGCATATCCCCTCCCCACACCCCTTCCCTACCACCCTCGGCGCTGCGCGCCTCATGATTGTCTTCAGACGGTCAATTATCTACCCCTCTGGAAACCTCAATCTCCCCAGAGGTGGGGGCTAAATTAAACTCAGTTTTCGGCCAAAAACGACAAAAAAGTTCATCAGATTTTTCAGCGAAAGGTCAACAAAAAATTTTCCGACCCCAGCTCAAACAAATTTTGACCCCCCCCCTTCGAAAAGTTCTGGATCCGCCACTGCCCTTAAAAGATTGGGAAGTAAATGATTCTGGTGTCGGTACATAAATACTGCCAGTTGGAGTTTATATAAGTCGTAAACAGTTAGTATCGGATTCGATCGGACAGAGGCGTTCAGCCTATCGTGTCCTTAAACTTCTAAGGTTTTTCTAAAACACCCGTAACACGAATCTTTCATGCACTATAAATAAACCATTCTTGTAAAAAAGGTTGAATTACATTATGAAGCTCTTTTAATTAACGTGAAGTTCTGCACAAAATATTATATTATAGGGTGAGACGAAAGTTCGTTCGCCGTTTTCAAAATGCGTTATCTCAGTAACGGCTTCATATTTCTCTATGATATTTTGTCAGTGTATATATACATCAGTCAAATGAAAGATACTGATACAAATTTGATTATGCTCCGGTCAGTTTTCGCCATTATTTAAAAGAAAATGCAAAGACGGCCATTTTTTCGGAAAAACTGCGTTCATCTAATTAACACAATAAAGACACTGTGTAGGCCCTATACGATGACGACGACGATGACGACGACGACGACAACGACAACGATGACGATGACGACGACAACGACAACGACAACGACGACGACGACGACGATGACGACGATGACGACGACAACGACGACGACGACGACGATGACGACGACAACGACGACGATGACGACGATGAGATCTCCTTCAATGTGGTTAGGCAATGGGTTGTTAGCGGGAACTCCGGAGGGGGAAACCAACGGTGTCTGCACGCACGGAGCTGAGCTTTCTTTCACAGTGTGCTGCGAAGTCTAAGGCAGAGAATGTTGGATTGCTCGAACGGGAGCCTGATCCATGACGGCCCAAGAGGTCGTTAAAGGTGGACCAGAGACGCTTCGGATCTTTCGCATTACGGGCGATCTTTGCCTCCCAATACTTCGATGTTACTTTTAGGTTGCGGACACTCAAAGCAAATGTATAGGCAGGAATTTCTCAGTCACTAATAATATTGAAAGTCAAGTTTAGCTGTAGGTGCCGTCTAGTACCAACCAGATCAAATAGCGTTTAATCAGAGTCGATTAATCGACATAATATTATAAATCGTCTATTATTTCAGAAATAAGACAATTATACTGCGATAGTCAAATCATAAGCGCTTCATTCTGGTTTCGGGAACTGGCAATTTCAGGGTGCGAACAGAAAAAGTCACAATTTAGTTTTTTTAACAGAGATCAACAGAAGACGACTTTGGCTGATACAATCGTAAATTTGGGTGTACTTGAAAAGGTGTACAGTAGCCATCGAATAAAGATTCTCGTAAACACTTCTATGATGTTTTGCACACCTAAAAAATTATTGCAACTAGCGTTATAAATAATGCTTTGTGGCGAGGAGACTGGTCTCTAGTGCATACGGAATCGCCTGCAAAATGTTTAATAATAATAGTCTTCTAACATCGTCGTTTAATGCAAGCTACAGAAAAGTGAAAGTCGGTCTTCCTCTCTCCATGATCTAGAGAGGTGCCAGTCCACTGTCTGAAAGAAGGGAGAGGACGACGCCAGTCATCTTTGATTATCCACCAGAAAGAATTGTGAATTATATATCACAGTCGAAAAACTAAGAAGTGGATGGATACCACTAACCCTCTGGTAACTCGATTACTTCAGGTATAATAACTATTTTACGATTCGGGATATCATCTCGATTCTTACCTCAAAATGTATGCAAATAGTCCCCGTCAGTTGCTTAAAATGTTAAAATGAAAGTCCTTATGAAAGAAGTTTGTGATGCGATAAATAGAAGTGTTGGTCTGGTAGGCTGGTGATTGAGATCAGTGAGTCCTTATGAAAGAAGTTTGTGATGCGATAAATAGAAGTGTTGGTCTGGTAGGCTGGTGGTTGAGATCAGTGATCTGCATGTGCAGAAAAAGTCATTAAGTTCATTTTAGCTTAAATTCACATAATTCTGGACACATACGCATCCACAACCCTTTTGGAACAGACATGCACAATGACAAACATTATAAAATATATTTTAGATTATTGTTTGGTTTGTATGACATTGTTATTGTTTCTTATTCGCATGTCACTGTTTCATATAATTGACTTCGGTTCTAGACGAATTGTGCGTCAGAAATTAATTGCAAATTTATGGTATTTATTTATAGGTTTTCTTATATATATTTTAGAGGTGTCTAATTACATCCGTCATTTGTTTGACTTCGCATACAAATACGCTGGTGTGGATCACCTTTTGCGTTTCCACAAAGTCGATCCATTTAACCTGAAGGTTAGGGTTATCATGTTTTAATCTAGGAATTTACATACCAACAATTTAAATGACCGTCAAATTTACCTACAGACGAAATATATTGATGATGTCCGGGGACTCTGACCTGGCACCAACCGAATGTGCTTTTGCTGTTTGATGTTTAGCGACACTTTATGATGCCAGTCATCTTTATGACGCATCATCAATACAATGCGATACTATCAATACAATAGCTATGGATATTGCCACGATTTCAACGCATACTGATTGCCTTTCAAGAATCGGGTTCCTAATATCACATAAATTCTTTTGGTCGAGCAATTAAACGTGGTCCCAAAATGTTAGCCTTGTAGGAAATAAAATTTAGTTAACTAAAGATTACAATGAAGAGAATATAATTGACAATGACAGTAAATGTTTTAAAACTACTTTTAAAAACTTAATAAAATTCGTTAATGACAATTAGCAGGTAAACTGTTTCTCAGTTATACTGCGAAATCAAAATCACTAACGTCGCTTCATGCTGGTTTCGGGATATCTGGCACGTTTATGGTGCGAACAGAAAAGCTGTCATAATTTACTTTTATATTTACAATGAATGACATCTGTGATGAACTTTGAGTGATTGGTGTAAATGTGTAATAGGCTCATATACAAATTTGCACCAACCTTATATACCCGCATAGATTTTTTCTATTTCTTCATGCATACACCTGAACCTATTCTTTAAATGTTCGTCTTGTGTGTTATTTAAGCGCGCATATTTGCATATCCTTAGTAGAGCATGCCTTATTCTGGGCTGAATATTTCATAGCCTTGGAGAGTATGTCCTATGTGAGAGAGATTGTGAAGGGAAATTTAACAACGGCAGATGATATCCGTTTTCTGAGGATGATTGATGCTCACTTCAAAGATTGCAAAGATTCATCAGGAATTCTTAACCAGGAATTCTCTTCAAACTATAATAATGATCTGCGATAGTTTTGATTGGTTGACTTGAGGGTAGTTTGAGAGTCTTCCGATTGGATGGATTCGATTTGACCAGGGTCTATGACAGGGGTCTCAAACTCAAGTCAGCATGTGGGCCACATTTAGAAATTTTAATGACTCGCGGGCCGCAGCATAAAAATATTCTCGTGCACGTGAAACTATATAATTAGTTATGTGTCATTGCAGCATACAATACTGTGATGATGATTTGACCCTGTAAAATTCACAATATATTATATTTTAAGTGTAACTATAATGGTTCTAGAAGCAAAATTGGACAAAAATTCCATCCCAATTATCGAAAAATGCATGGGCGCTATAGATCTAATTGAGGAAATTATGCTGTAATCAAAATTTAAATTGACTCTAATTTTTTAAGTATCCTAACCGATGTTCAAAGTAATTCAACTCGACTTTAGTCAGGCCAGGAGACTCAGAGTGTTCTTAAGTGTTCTAAATGTTCTAAGTCCTCTAAACCAAAGTCAACAAAATTATAGGAATAAACACAGGGCCTACCTGCTAGTGTCATTGTTCAAAACTAAGCAAATGGAAGTTAATTTGCAAAAATAAACACAAGCGAAAGTGACATTTTCAACTTATCATCTGGGGAGACACAATTATTACGGAGATAGGCTTACTCTATTTTGCGACACCGGCTTAAATCTTCGCTGTATCATACTTCTACTTCGGCGTTGCATCGCACTGAAGGTCCACTAATTCCATCTGCATTTATGCCTGTATCTGCGGGGACTCAATGTTCACAGCAAAAGGAGTAGAAAGCAGTTTAAACATTGGCTGAAATCGTAAAGGAACTGCAAAATTCTTATAAACCGATTTCTAATTTTTTAAATCAAGAACCGGGAGGCTGTTCGCGGGCCGCATTAATCGGGTTTGCGGGCCGCATGCGGCCCGCGGGCCGCGTGTTTGAGACCCATAGACTCTATGACAACAAAGGCCGTTACCCTTGACAGAAATTTGCTCGGCGTATTACACCACTTAAGAGTTAAGAGCAAGGCACTAGACCAGTGAATTTAAATTTTTGTCAATAATTTATATAGATTCAGTTAACATAAATTTTAAAGGTGTCTATGACGTACTTATCTGTGATATGCTGAGCAATTCTCACAGCGAATCATGTATTCTGAATTATGCCAAGAACAACGTATACGATTTAGGCAACGCATTCACGTGAGATTTGTCTCGCAGATCCTTGACTCATAAGAAACGTATTGAAATGTTCTGAATGAACTTATACAGTTTTTGTAAGAGATAGAACTTGAATGTGCTGTAGCCCGGATTTCATTGTAGAGACGCGGAAGCATAGCGGTTATTTGCACACCTTTTAAACTGTTTTAATTAGGCAATATAATTGCAAAACGATATTTTCGATGATGGAAAAACGATTTGTAAGTTTCGAGGTTCGATTCCACCTCAAGTCACCGCGTGCAAGTCCTTCATTGGCAATTGATCAGCGCAACATTTTCTTGCGATCTTTTTATGCAAACATCTCAAGAAAAATTTCAATTTCAACCGTCAAAATATCTGACGACCTTTTTTTTAGTCATTTAACCATTCAAAATCATTGCTAGAACCGACGATTAAGACCAAAACGTAAACCTGGCATCAGAAAACTCGAATACTGTAAATATTCGACTGTTCTTGGTCCAATTCTGTACATAATTTACACTTCTGAACTTGCCTCTCTTCTTGCAACACATGCAGTTTTGGGTCAGCTTTATGCTGATGATGTACAAGAGTACAAGCATTGTCTATCGTCTAGCGCCATATCATTGGTCCGGGACATGAGTGAGACCTTAATTGCCTTAAAAACATGGATGTCGTCTAACCGACTGCGCCTAAACCCAACTAAGACTAAATTTATCTGGCTGGGCAATCGTAGGCAACTTGCTAAAATTGACTTTGATGCGCTTGTGACTGAATACCCCACTTACACATACTCAAATACGGTACGTGACCTTGGTGTCCTGTTGGACCAAGAGCTCACATTTGCTCCTCACATTCACCTACTCAGAGGCGCTCCCAACTACAGACCAGGCAGTTAAAGTGGATTCGAACCTGCAACCATTCGGCTGCAAGAGAACAAACATACCCACTGGCCCAATTAGCTACATCGGTAGGAGTGCTGACCCGCGCATGAATACGCGACTCTGAAAGCGAGCATGCGGATCAAAAACATTACAAAATCTCTGGCTTGCACGGTCCGTCCACGGGGATCTAAATGGTGTGGCGTCCATTAAAACGGGCGAGCGGTGGTGAAGGATCTCACCCGATCAAATTCATTGAAAAATGAACAAGGTTATTGAGGCGTAAACTGGCGATATATAAAATCCGATTACATTTACATTTACATCGATAGTTTTGATGTTTCCTCCGCCATTGATATGGTTGATCATGATATCCTGCTACATTCCGAACGTGCATGTAATATTAGTTGTCTAATCTTCTCTAATAAGTATTAGTCAAATCTAATCAACGCGGATAATTTCAAGAACCCGCAAATATTATGGCGTAGTTATAAAACAAATAACTTACTTAAAAGAGGTGTTCTTCCTTTAAGGCTAATTTGTAACTGATTTGTTACATAAAATTTAGATTTGATCCGTGCTGCACACTGCACAGTCACATGGCACAGACGACTTGCGAACAAAACGCCTTTAACCGTCCAAAATTATTGCAAGAACCGACGATTAAATCCGAAATGCAAACCTAGCACCAGAATACTAGAATATACTCGAAATTAACTGCGCAATTCGAGATTTAGATGCAAATATCCGTCAAATGACGCAGAGGTCGACCAACATGGCCAATGACATGCGCAGAAAATATTATATTTAGGATATGGCATGAAGGCAATTGACGTCAATCTGAATTAAATTCCATATTATTTTTTTGTGTCTTTGCTGTTCTTGCCGACCATGTAAAATTACACGAGAATCTAACTTTTCATGGTTGCATGGATCAATTCAATTGATATCAGTAAAATTAATTAATGGTGTCCGATATAGGATAGAATCATTTAATGATGCATATCGGACATCATTGCGATGCAAATTGTCTTTGATGTCCTGGACGTCGTTAAACTTTGGACAAAGAAACGGTTTGACGAGAGTTTATGACAACAGAGGGCGTTTCGCTCTAAAAAAAATTGTTTTTCATAATACGGATATTTTTAGTCGAAGGTGATGTGTGACATAGACTCATTTTATAACAAAAACAGGTTTTTAAAACAGGCTTTTATGCTCTCATAGGATTGTTTTTCCTGGTGTTGGGATTCCACATCGTGGCGTTTAGAATTTAAATAAAATATAGAACACAAGCTCGGAAGAGCTATAGACAGGCCTGCCTCGGGAGAGAGGCAGAGGAAAATGCCAAGCTCCCATGGGCCAGAACCGCCTGACGATTTTTAAGTTCCCGTGCGCTACTGGTCATGATATTTTCATAAGTTGATTGTATTATGTAACTGAATATGTCAAACAAATTTTGTTGTCGGAAACGGTCTGTGATGTCATTAGCTGTCGTTAAACTATTGATCCGAATATGAAAGTAATTATATTCCTCGCATTAATTAGCCCGTCGTATAACAACTTCGACACCTTTTCTTCACTTATTACTGCATTATAAATACCTTGATGCGACTAACGTGAGACGTGATGTTAGAATCTTCAACGCGTCGTATACTGTTGATTCATCCGTCTGCCGTCCTCGGTCGCTTCTCTACGCCCGCTCCACTCCTTTGACCGCCAAGACCCATATAGGACCGCCATGGCTAAAACGCGAAACGTTGCTGACCACCTTCTTCCTTATTAACTAGTGATTCTTGATGTATCAAGACCTCTCTTCGCTCTCTTGGTCTCTCGCCCAACGACGACTTTTATTAGTAATAAGGTAGGCAAATATGTAAGTAAGAAGATAAATAAATAAATAAATAAATAAATAGATATGTAAGTAAGTAAGTAAACAAATAAGCAAGTAAACAAGCAAGTAAGTGATTTAGCAAGTAATTATTTTAAAATTCATTTTTACAGTCTGAGCACAGGCCATATGCATCTATTTAATTTATTTTACGACAAAAAATTCCGTAACTCCTTACACTTTCTCAGTGCGAGTCTCAAGCCTAAGAGGGGGTGACTCTAATGATCGTTATTATTTCGCAGTTAATCTTAAATTACCACTACAACCACTAGGCTGTATTACTTTTAAGCAGTCTCACCACGCGCAATAATCTCGAAGCTGGTTTACAACATCGACACCTTTTCTGCAGAAATTACCGTTTTATAAATAATCAAAGGTTATGAGGTTAAGCAAGTGAAAGAAGCAAGTGCAGAAATGTCGTCAATGGAGAATGGATTGATCAGTTGCACCAATTTTGTTATGTTAGAAGTTTGATAGCAGATGGCGCTTCTGAGTCGCTTTCTTTCGATAGGCTTTTTTATGACGCTCACTATCACAAATTAATACATTATATGGCAAATAAATTTGTTTATGAACTACGACACTATGTGACACTGGCACTGTCAGGTTGCGAAACTTTGGCAGATTTAAGGTTCAAAGGACGTTAGCGGCAATGTAGCTGTTTACAAGGTGCAATGAATTGTATCGGAATCGTTAAATGGACAATTTTTCGTATACACAAATCTTGTAGATTTGTAGTGCAAAGATGCCGAAATCCGGCTCTACATTGGCTAAAATGGCTCATACGTAAGGATTTTTACGTTGGGGTCCGTTCGGACCCCAACAGAACAAAATTATTAAACATTCAAAATAATTGTTGTGTAAAAAATAACTACAGCATAGCAAGTAGTACAAACTTATAGACAAATTCATAAAATTCCGTGTCTTAATCAGCTGTAGCACAAACGTTGCACAGCAGTTTATGTGGTTGGGGTCCGAACGAACCCCTCCCGGTATGATTAGGGTTAAACCCACCCATGATTTTTTTTCTAAAACTCAACCACCTAAACACCATTTTCAACGATGTCCTCATTTTATAGAAGTTTGAGGACTGCCAACTTTAACCCTTTGGAGGTGATGTGACCATTTATAACGCCAGAGGTGAGGTGGGGTCTGACAAACCCCAATACATATTTTTATTTTCAAGTCGCGATATCAAATGGAAAATACTAAGTTGAGTTAAACTATTCTTCTATTATCAATAATCAACTAAACAGACGATTACCACGAACAAATATCTGTTTTCAATCCTTATTAGATGGCTAGAAGGTGAACCCATCCAATGTGTACTTAACCCATGCAAGTTTGGGTCCTCATGTGCAACATTATCAAGTGCACGAATAATCTTAACCCTCAGGCTACCAAGCTTTTTTGTAACACTGACTACCAAGGGGGGGTTACCACTCCCCCTGGATTTTGGGTTTGGTTTGAGATATCATAACTTGTAATAAACCATTTGATTCAGCTTTCATTTCTGCACAAAATGGTATATTTAGGTTTAGAAAATATGAATGCAACTCGAAATTATGAATTTTTTTACCATGAGTACCAGTCGATTCCACAAAACGTATACTTACTCATAGGGAATAATATATTATATTAGATTATGCGTGTTTTAGACATTATTTATATATTAAAAAGTAGTTTACATATAATAAAGTCCAATGTTCATCTATAAAAACTAGTAATAAGTCTGTTTTATGTTCAATCAAAACAAAAAAACATGCTATAGCTGCTGAAAAACGTTTACGCAGACATAATTATCGGCTTGCGTTGTAAAAAAACCCCAACATTTTTACACATTTTAATTTATTTTGAGCACTTTCGGTCATCAAAAGACAAATTATTTGGTATCAGAAAATAGCCCAAAATCCCTCTACAGAATGGCGTAATTTATTTCTATTAAAAAGTAAATTATGAATAAGTTATAATAGAAAAAACATGACAAATTTATGAAAATAAAACACCTTTATATACATTTTAATTTATTTTGAGCACTTCCGGTTGTCAAAAGACAAGTCAATGAGCAGGGAAATGTAGCCTCACATTCCCTCTATAGAATGGTATAATTTGTGTCTCTTAATATGAAAGGGCGCAAAAGTTATAGTCAATAATCTAAGGGGGTGGTATCCACCCCCTTTGGTGCCTCGGTGGGGGGTGGTATCCACCCCCTTTGGTGCCTCGGGTATATCGGGTATAAATTTGAATGGTATGGTATATCATAAAAAAGTAGCTCAAAATGTGTGCCAATGAACCCTCTACAGCTACCTAAAACGTCAAAATTTTATTCCAAACGGAACAAGTTTGATTTGGGAAAAAACTAAGGGGGCAACCACCCCCCTCTTGGTAGCCCGAGGGTTAAGGTATTTAAACATTTCATGTTTGAAGGTATTTAATGAGCACCTCTTTATCTTATATTCCTCATAAAATGTCAGCCTTTCTGTCACCAAATATTGAATTTTTTACACCTTTTCTAAATTTTAGAAATTTCTATGTAAGTCTAGTATCGTTTACGGTAGAATCTTTTTCCACAATATTCGCGCTGTTGGCGGGAGCGCTTCTGATTATTATTATCTCGCTGTATAAAGTGCAGACGCATGCAATGATTATTATTATATTTAGCAGCATTAATTCGAATTATGGGCTATCCGTATGAAGAGATAAGCATTCTTGACTTAATTGTTATTTGAACCTCATTGAAGATAGACAGTGTTCGAAATTTAACGGCCACACACCTCTCAAACACGCTATAATAATACCAGATAGTCGGTCATTCGAAAAGGATATTAAATAAGTAAAATCATTTAAACTTTTAGCAGCTTTGCTTCCGACAAAAATTTAAATATAACAAAAAACGGTTTATTATGTCAAGAAAAACAGGTTCTCTGGATGCTATGTAATCTCAGATGCTTGCAAAAGATTCCACGACATATATGAGTCTTGTTAATCAAATGTGTTCGGAAGTCATTCCATTTCCATTGTTTTTCTTGAAGCATCTTAGAGCCATTATCGTGTAGCAAAGAATCCCTCTGGCTAAGACCTTCTGGCTTTTGGAATGGTTTTTAAAGCCTCCGAGAATCGTGCATAAACGCGTTTTGTTACTCACTAATACTCAGCCTGAAGCATCGATATAGGATTTGGGCTTCATCGATCTCCGTTTCTCAACCACAGCATATGAGGGCGTGTCTTGAATTTCGGTGTGCGTTCAGTGTACTCGTTGCGTGAGAGATGGTTACGGTACGCATCGTAGAACCGAAGAACTTACGGACGGACGAACGGACAGACGGACGAACCAACGAACGAACGAACGAATTAACGAACGAACGAACGAACGAAAGGACGGACGGATGGAACTGAATGAAGGAAATGCAAGAACACTGGAAGAGTTATTTATTTTCTTTAACTTTTTTCCAACTCCGCGACATTTTTTGACGAACACCAGACTCAGACGAATTTCCCTGGACTGGTTATCTTAACTTATTACGTAGCTATTATTCGTTTTTGAGGTGTGTAAGGATTTTATTTTCCTCGACTTTTCAACACTAGTGTCATTATGACGACACTGTGCGGCAGCAAAGATCAATAACGTCGCCATCATGGTTTACCCAGGCTTGGGTTTGTCACTGTCAGAGTAGAAAAGTGACTTATCACAGTCGATCAGAGGCAACTACTTGAAAATATGGCAGAAATCTCGGGACAAACCTGGAGGTGATTTAAACTATGTCCCAGTCATCGGTTAATTAATGGCGTCTACAATAAAGTCAGTCGACGTGGCAGAATGTTCCTCTTGCTTTACGACGCTATGTGATAGACTATGAATTAATTGCTTCTAATCGTCAATTCTATGTAGATAGCTCTGTTCGTTGTCTCACGACCTAATAATAATTTAAAACTGTCAACCATTATCTGATTTATCAACAAATTAACGTCGGCGCAATTGTGAATTTTTTATAAAACGCGATATTGAGGTGTATAGTAAATACCTTATTAAAAGGAAAATGTTTAAAACCTGAAGCATTCAACTTTATTTAAAAAAAATTATAATAAAATTTTACGCATTTGACAAAGGCGCAGAATTGAAATCTTTTAACAAAGGCCTACAGCAGTCATTGCCAAATTATACAGCAGCTGACAAAGCTAGATATGACAACCACTGCTGATGCCTTTCCTGATTTTGTCTTCTCAACCAGAGACCGTGACCTTGGTGTTACTCTGGACCAAGAGCTCACTTTTGCTCCACACATTCACTCGCTCAGCCGTGCGTGTTATTATCAACTGCGTCAAATACGCACTGTTGCACGCTCGCTTACTCCTACTGCTGCTGCAACCCTTGTCCATTCTTTTTTTTACCACCAGACTTGACTACTGCACAGAAGATTATGTGATGGCATCACCCAATGTGAGGTCTTCAAAAAAGGTGTTCGTAAAAAGAAATTGATTTTGGTCCAAAACAGGTTAATGGCGCTATGCATCTTCTTTTCCTTGATTAATCCCTCGCTGTCTCCTTAGATTTCATTTCCTGCTGGATCATGTCCCTTCTTCTGCCGCTCACGGCTGCAGCTTCGATGTACTTCATGATTCTTCCGTTGACAAGCAAGTGGAAGTCATCGCTTGCTTTGATGTTGGTGACTTTAACCCTTTCGTGTCCGAATTATTTCTAGAGCAGCCAAAAAATATTTGAAGTGTTTTTTGAAGAGATATGACCAATATGTTGTGCCATAAAAAATATTTAGTAATTAGGCAATGCCTAATTAAAATTAATTAGTGTTGCCATTTGGCAACAAGGGGAATGCATGGAAAAGTTTCCATATGGCAACAATGATAGAGTAACATGTCAAATAGCATAAGAAACCTGAAAACGACTGCATATTGCATGTCTATTGTTTCACATGACAATTTATGACTTATCTAAGTATAGCAGTTCTTTTTTAGACATGGGGCACAGATTGACATCGCACTTGTCATACGTGGTATGAATGATGGATTTATCGCAATTTCTACAGTGCCCCTTGTCTGATCTATAAAAAACAGGTGTCCGATGCTGTCCAAGCTCATTTCAGTGAGTGGAGCCAGCTCCCCAACCCACCCAGCCCACCCCACCCCAGGCCACCCCACCCAACCCAGCTCCCCAACCCACCCAGCTCCACCCCAGCCCACACCACCTGAACCACCCGGGCCACCACCCCACCACAACCCTCCCTCACTCGGGCCACCCACCCCACTCTATCCACCCCACCTCACCCTACCCTACCCACCGACACCCCACTATTCCCCACCACAACCCACCCTCCCCATCCCAACCCACCCCTTTTGAGTAGTAGCATTTGTAAAGAATCCAGCCATTGACACAGGCAGCATTCAAAACCAACCAGAATATCCTGTGGTACCACTGTACACTGAGGTCAACAGTGTCGACTCAACACCTATATGGGCAACTAGTTGGGGTGCCCGGGAAATATAGGATTTGTCCCGCTCCCAGCCAATACCTTACTAGTCCATCCTCACTGCAAGTTCCCCAACCGCCCGCTTCCAAACCCACCCAGCTCCACCCCAGCCCACCCCACCTGACCCCATCCCAGGCCACCCCACCCAACCCAAGCCCGTCCAAACCCCACCCCTCCCCAACCCTCCCCCACCCCTCTCATCCGGGCCACCCACCCCACTCCATCCACCCTCACCCTACCCTACCCCACACACCGCCACCCCACCATTCTCCACCCCACCCCACCCACCTCTTTCAGTCTAGAAAGTGGTACATCACCACCTTCAGACTCAGTTTCTGCATGAGAGCATCGGCATCTAGAATGTATCAGCTGATACCAGCACCTGTCATAGCATGAAACTCTCCCGTCTAAATCGGCATCCATCGTGCAGTAAAAGCATTCATCCCATATCACCAAATATGAGTAAACCACATTCTAAACCTTTTTCTGTGAGGATTTCACACATCCGTGAATCAATCTTATTATTTTATGTTCAAACACACAAACTTTAGCTGTTTATATAATGTGCCAAAATCAGACAACATTATGCTACACATCCATAGCTTCCCATTGTTGCCAAATGGCAACCGATATAAAACTAACCGATTTTGCAAATTTACACAAAACAGTGAATTTATAGCAAGTCAGAGTTGAATACTGATCTATGCCTACTCTTAAAATATTTTTTACTCTTTCTTAGCATTTATCAGTAAAAAGAAATTAAATCAAAAAAATTGACATTTGAAAATTGGAAATCACACTGACTTCAAGATCATAATAGTAGAACATAATTGCCACAAAGATACTTCCTAGGGCAATAATTACCTTTAGCCATCATAGATGTAGCTAATGCTGCTTCAAATTCTGTTTAAAAACGTTGCATAAGAAAAATAATAATTTTAATTAGCTGTGTTGCCATATGGAAACAAGGGACACGAAAGGGTTAATAACACTGGGCAACAAATTTTCATGAAAGTTTTGTATCCTACATGAAATTTGCACTTTCCTACAGATTTTAAGGTGCTGAACACGAATATGACAATGAAATTCAATACTTAGCTCTAGTTTCTCTGATATCATCAAAAGTTTCTATAAATAGAACAATGCGTACATATGACATTTGTACCAGTAAATATTCACTTCTACATCCCACTATCTCTTGTATAACTGCTCAGGATTATGTCTGGTGAGCGTACAAGTAGGCCTAAGTATGTAAGAGCACTTGCTACACTGCCTCTTCAAGACCCTAATCCGAAGCGCTCCCGACTACAGCACGGACACTGAATAGGAGTTTCATGAAGCGCATATGCAATTGCGAGTGAATGACTGCTCACAGTGCTTCTAAAGGGTCCCTACGCGGTGGCCTGAGGTGGATTCAAACCCATAAGCTTCCGGCTCCAAGGCACTGAACATACCCCTACACCACTGCGCCACATAGTAGGTCCATATATGTAGTCAGCCAACATGGAAGTTTCCCTGGCATCTTTTTCCATGTCTGCAATGTCTTCTTCAAAACGTTCGTGTGATACATAGGGTCATAGACAACATGTCCGTAACCAAATCCTTGTAGTTTTCTGCCCTGACATTCCAGTGGAAGTTTGTTAACACCAGACGAAATGAATCCTAAGCTTGTTTCTTATCGCCCTGAAGCAGGTTGTCAAACATCTCGTCTCTGACTAGCTATCTGACTGACCTGAGGACCAACAAAACTTCCTTCTTTAATTTCTGTTTCGCCAGGGAATTTGGCAGCCAAGTATTACATTAGCAAGACTGTCTGGGTTTCAACCATTGCTAGGCGTTGCACATAGCCTACTTCTCTCCGACGCCCAGAGATTTCCTCTCAGGCCAGTTTCTCCTCACTTAGTGCAAGGTCCTTGTTCGACTGTCCAATTCACATAGAAAGCTGTGGACTCGTCAAGAAGGCCAATATACTTTCAAGTCACAATACAGATGTCATCCATACCTGCTGCACTGAACAGAATTCAACAGGTATTTTAGGTTGTCGTAGGTTTCCTTCATGTGGACGGGAATGGATGAAAGCTGGTTTCCAATATGCAGCAGC
>OX457049.1:16877408-16899908 GCA_949752735.1 Lumbricus terrestris
AAAACAGTCCAATAAAAATTGAGATGTATAATTGTGCTAAACAAATTTTTCCCGATTTCAGCAGCCTCTGTTGTCATAAGCTCTCGACAAATCTGGATACATCCATCCATCCCAAAAAAATGGAAACTGTAGTTTTGCGCACCTTAAAAATAGTTTTCAGCGATGTTATATAAATATTGGGCACATGATTAAGGATGGTTGAAATATATCGTGACCCTATAAGAGTTGAACTGACATAACGAATTCACCTAAGAGCTTTATTATGCTGATATACAATGGATGTAGAATGAGTCTGAAGATCCTGAAGCTTCTATAAATTAGGTGTGTATCTGATTTAATTGAAATTTTTCGAATATGCTTAACTTGTCAGACAAGATTGACACCTTGAAGGTCATGTCACTGCACAAAGCTTTTACTAGCCCATGTCTGAGTCCACCAGCGCGTTCGACAACAATTTATAAGTATCAGTTAAGTCAGTTAAAAGTTGTATAGTAAAATATTTCACTTGCTATTAATACTAATAAAAGTGCAATTGAACTTCGCGTTAATCCGCCTATGCTCGCGCTGACAGCTTTCAGTCGGAAACCTGGACAAAAGAGATCCAAACTTGTCGTCAAAGTGAAACCATCACAAACTCTTTGTCTTATACACTGTTTATATTAATATATTGCTACATCTCATAATGATGTATTTGTAAAGCAATTAATTTATGTATCGTCTTTTTGTCAACTGCCATTACTATTACAATTATTATCAATATTATTCACGCGATGCTATTGCCATCAGGTCACCGAATATATTAAATCAACCGCGCAAACCATTTCTATACATAACATATTTGTGGGGCGCGGTGGTGTAGTGGTGGCGTCGTTGCCTTGAAGCCGGAAGGTTCGAGGTTCGAATCCAACTCGCCGCGTAAGGACCTTGGGCAAGTCCTTCACTCACAATTGCTCAGCGCTTCGGCGTGAAACTCCGATGCAGTGTCCGCTCTGCAGTCGGGAGCGCCTCTGAGTAGAAGGAGCTTGAAGGGGCGCTATAACAAGTACGCATACAAACAAACACAGTAGGACATTTTCATTTTCATGTTTATTGCTGTTACCGGGGATTTTTAGTTTAGCTTATATAAATTATACAGAGTGATCAAAAAAAGAACGTTGAAATTTTGCCAATAGCTTATATTCCTGGGTTGCTCTTCTTACATAGATATTTCCATTCTTTACCACTAGACACCTTTAAAATGATACTCAATCGCCTTATATAAATGTTGCGTTAAATGTTTGTGTTGCATCCGCCTCCTTTGTGCTTGAAAATTTGACATAGAGTTATTTGGATCTTGAAATGCACGGAAGCCGTCTGTTTGGATGAAAGATCACTGTTCGAGAAAAACCTTTGAATAGCTGGATATTTGGTCCACAAGATGCAGCCATTCCAACTATGAAGACTGCGGTCAGTAAAAACGACTTCAATCGTTAATATTGACTTACATAATATTAATCTATAAATCACTACACAAATCTAAGCGCAGGCATCAGGTTGTTTGCGAGCGTTTCTTGTGTTCAAGTATAGGGTATGGCTACTTGCTTTCTCACTGCTGGTATTCTTAATTTTTCAGTTGCGTGGGCTATGTTAAAAACAACACAAGGCAACACTGTCAGCGCATTAGATGGATGGATCCAAATTTAATAAAGGGCTCTAGAAAATATTTTTTGGGCATAATAAATAGCCTCAGCTATTTATGTAGAGCTGTTTATCCTATAATAAAGGTGTTTAGGAGCATTGAATTGATTCCACTGTTTCTGTTAATTCCAACATTTCTTGTCTGAAATATACAAAATAAGTGCATCCAATCATGTGAGCTTTATTTGTGGAGTTGAAATCCATATTCTCTAAACACCCAACAACTGTTCAACTCTATGCAGGTGATGCGCAGGCTCTTTTTCAAGGTCCACCATCTTCCCAGGTTGTTCTTGCTGCCCGTGTTGATGCTCTCTCTCTCTCGAGACATGCATCTATAGATGTCTTATAATCGACTGTCATTAAATAAAAATAAGACGCAGCTATTCTGGCTTGGCACTTGCCAACAGCTTCTTTTGCTGGGTTTGCCATTCTTACAGAGAGATTTCCATTCTTTACCATCAGGCACCTTTAAAATTTTACTCAATCGTCCTATATAGTTGTTGCGATCAATTTCTAAGAATTATCTCCAGAGATGCGGAAAATTTGACCTGGGGCTGGACTTAAGATGATTTGTCATCCGATCAATTGAGTTCGATTGTGGGTTTGAAGTTATCTCCTGAGTGATTTAGCTTAGTGGGGAACTTGGAATGGATTAAGGGAGATTTAAGGAAGATTTGGGGGCTAGTTTAACAACGTTATAGAGATGCTGAGCCATGCTAACGGAATCGCTAACCTCAAAACAGTTTCATCCATCGCTAGGTCTGGGCAAATTCTCGAAACTCAATTAAACTCAGGTAGACCAGATAAGCATTGAGATCTGGGGCTTCATGTAGCATGCATTTGAATAAAACTATCATACAGAAGAATGAAGGAACTTGTCTGTTTTGTAATCTGAAAGACTGAAAGAGCGAGAACCCACCACACTTTAAAAAAAACTTTATCGGATTTAGAAAAATTAGGTGGGCCGTCTTTTTAACCCTGGGAGCACCACCCCCCCATGCATTCCCTAGTTGCAGTGGTGCAACCAGGGAATGCTTTGAATTTATAATTAATTTATACACATTTTCTAAACACCTCTATATCGCATATTCCAAATTTTAAAAGTATCTTTCTAGCAATACCAGTAACTTCGAAAGAAGAAAGCTCTTAAGTGCTGTAATACGCCGAGCAAATTTCTGTCCAGGGTAACGGCCTCTGTTGTCATAGACCCTGGTCAAATCGGATCCATCCATCCATTCGGTGACCAGTGCTAAATATAATAATTATTGTCTTGTCTTGTCGTCAACCATCCTCGATCCGAGGGTTGGTCGCATCATGGACGAGCTTCCTCCATCTCTTCCTGTCCCTTGTGTCCACCAGAGTCTGCCCGAGAGTTGTTCCCATCCATGTTCCGATGTTGACCAGCCAGCCCATCCTCGGTCTCCCTAGTCTTCTTGCTCCCGGTACATTTCCCTGTATGATCTCTTTCTCCAGACATTCTCCGCTTTCTCTCATCAGATGTCCAAAGTATATGAATTTCCTTTTAATAGAATCAAGAAGACTTCTCTCCACTCACATTTGTTTGTTTTTCTTTCCCTCCATGACACTCTCAAGATTTGTTTTAGGCCTTTCATCTCAAAAGCCTCATGAGTCGTATCTTTTTAGTGAGTTTAATGCCGTGACTTCTCCAGATCTGTTTCAACGCCAGTCCTGCGTTCTGTCCTCTCGCCAGTTTCTCCCGAACGTCCCTGCTGCACTCTGCATCCGCAGTTATAGCGAACCCAGGTAATGAAAGGTTTCGATCTATGTTATTATATGGCATAATTATGTGCTATATGCCAAAACACAGTTTTGCGGACGGTAACGGTTTTTGCTGCT
This sequence comes from Lumbricus terrestris, assembly GCA_949752735.1. Classification (NCBI taxonomy): domain Eukaryota; kingdom Metazoa; phylum Annelida; class Clitellata; order Crassiclitellata; family Lumbricidae; genus Lumbricus; species Lumbricus terrestris. The sequence goes on from OX457049.1 coordinate 16,880,943, forward strand.
ATAAACTGTCGTTAAACTCTGGATCCATCCATTCATCGTTGGCTAGTGTTCTTCGTGCTGAAACTCTACCGTTGGTGTTGCTGGTGTTATTAATATCCATATGACTATTATTATTAGTTATTGCTATCACTACTGCTGCCTATGGTGACTTAATGGTTCCTTTCGCTCGCGACACCTCCTAAGCTGATATCAATTTCACAAACTGTTGAAGACCCTTTCTCGCTTGATTTCGGCCGGAAGCGCCTCCGAGTAGGTAACTTGAATAGGCGCTAATTAAATTAGGATTGATTGATTCGCAATCGAACCAATATGCCTATTTGAGGGAATGGCAAATTGTATGCTCTGGTGAAGAGGGAAAGGGTCTGAGCGAGATGAAGGGACGGCGATGCTAAACATATAGTTATATTAAATTGCGCCTATGGCTAGACACCTTCAAATAGGATTTCTATCGCCTACTTAAATCAATTTCATTGCGTCGATGATCGTCTTTTGTGCTCATTGATTTATATCTAAAAATAATGCATCGTAAAAGCGAAGGAAGAAAAATGATAAAATGAATTCAAATGGGCTGATTGGAGGCCATAATAGGCCTATAGCCTTTTGTATTCACCCTGAGGAGCTTGAGTGTCCACAAGCAGGGTAAAGGCTTTTTGTTAGTCCATTCAACACAATGATTTAGTCAAGTATTTTTCAGTGTCTTCATTTTTCAGACACCGCAATAAGATTTAAAATATTTGTAGTCACGCACAACAATTATTCTTCAAATTACAATCTGTAGCACAACTTGAATAACACTGGTCAACACTGATTTTATTGCCAAAGATATTGGAGCGAATTTAGGGTAACTATGTGGTGCTGATTCCGAATATGAAGTCGGTTTTGCTAGATTGGCTCTAGTCTTTGAGTTTTTAAAGACAATATAAGAATTAAAATGGTTAGAAATGCCTAGTGGCAAAATGCATTGAAATAGCCATAGATTTGTACATACTCAATACATAAATGGCAATTTATTCAGTATAATAACATATTCACATGGCAAGCTGATTAAGATAAACATAGTAATTGAATTATTGCATTGAAAAACGTTTTTATACGTTTTTCTGTTATGTACGTCATCAGGGCAGTCACATTGGGGCTCCAGCAATAGTCTGCCATCATGTGGGTGTCCCACTTGCCTTGATATCTTTCCTCCATGGCCTTTATATCCTGATGAATTGTTTCCCTATCCACCAATGGCTCCTTAATGATATATTTGCTGCACCTATCGCCATGTTTTCTCTAGAGGGCACTGTCATCTTTTGCCAATGATCTTGCTTTGCCCTACTAATCCCACAAACAGATGAAGCAAGAGTATTTCATATATCCACTTTGCTGGCCAAGCAAGAAATTTACCATTTTCAGATCAACACAATTATACATCTGGTGTTCATTATAAAAGAGCTTCTGCAAGATCAATGTTATATTTTCATATTCTTCTTTGAGCTTTATTGGGTGCGCTATTTGGAAGAGAGGAACATGTAGGTCACAATTGTGCAATAAGACACATTTCAAGCTTCTCTTGAAGCTGTCTATAAGCAGTGCCAATCTTCTGGTCTATATTCCATTCCCATTTTATGAAGAAGTCCAGGATGTTATGACAGTACTTATACAAGTTCTTCATCTTGGATGAAGTAAGGAAGAAGTTCTACCTCACTTGTTCGATAAGCTGCTATAGGTTAGCTTCTGACTGTATGTAGCCAGTTCTTTTCTTTTAGTCTGAATGCTAAAAGATCTGATGATTGCTTCGAGAGACTGAGATCCCGTAGCAGATCATTTAGTTCTTTCTAGGAAAACTGCTGAGGTGTAGCAGTGCTTCATATTCACTTCCACTGCTATCTGCTGTGCTACTTTATAAATTCCGATTTTCTTCAGAATCTGACAATGGAAGGTCAGGAAGTGTGGTACACTGCTATGGAGACTTCCTCACTGTGTGGAACAGGTCGCTGATTCAAAATCAGGATATTCCCACATGCAGTTCTTGTATAGATTGAAACCTTTCACTTAACCACACAAAAATAGCATCATTGTTTTCTGCTCTCTCCACGTCATATCATAATTATGAACACCGAAATATTAACTCTTCCGTTCTCTATTTGTCCACTGCCGTAAGCATTCAACGCAGGTTTTACCAACCTTAGGAGCAGCCCAAGACTTGTCTTGGTCTACATGTGCCACTCCAAAACAAGCAAGATAAAGCTTGTTTCAAAGAGTCTACAGCATGTTTTTCTATATTTCTCAATACAGTATTCGCCAAAATATAGCAGAATGCATTAGGATTGTTTAAGCCTCTTCGTGAAGTTTTTCATATTTTCCTGGGAATAAAACCAAATAGAAATATTTCGTATGCTTATTTTGCGCTTGTATATTTGTTCAAAAGATTTACTATCTCTTATTTGCACTTTCTGTGGAACTTGTTTCAATTTCAAAGTTAATTTGATTACAGTTCATTTACTTTATTCGTGCTTATAACACGTTACACAAGTGACCACTATTAGTTTATGGTAGGTACCCATTATCTCACAAACTAGAGCCAACTTGAAAAAAACACTTTCATATCTGAATTCAGCAGCCCCAAAATACCAAAGATCGGTTAAAATATCGCTGGCAACAAAAACATTTTTTGATCTGTTGACCATGATTATAATCATTCACAGTTCAGCAGACACAGGCACACATAGCACATCTCCAAAAGGCATAACGGCCCTGCGGCACTAATACGTTATATACTTTTGTGAGATCATGGTAAAAAGGTGTTTAAGATGAATGTCGTGCGTTAGTGTTTGCATAACCTTAATGCAGACACAAACAGTCAGAATGCCAACAGTCACAAACAACCCCAAAAACTTATAATAATATGCCCGTAGCATAAGAAGCGCTTAATTTATAAACACTGCAATTTAAAATGGGCTGCATCACTTTTCATTGAACATACATTGTCATGAATAATGTTGTGTGTAACTCAGAACACAGTCTACGATCAAAAACTAAGGTCGATACTTACTTGCGAACTTTTTTTGACAACAATTACCGTCAAAGTCGATAGTGTTGGTTATGATCATTTTATTTTGTGGACAACGCCTTGTACCCAATGGGGGAACCTGGTTGGAGTGCAAGGGTGGACGAGGGCGGAGTGAGAAGGGCGTAGTGGGGGTGGGGGCGAAAAACCGATTTTTTTATATCCAATGATCTCAATTATGTGAACTTTGCATCCCCCTGTCCACTTGCATAGACCGCCGCGCACTATGCGACACCTCCCAAGTTGTTCTCAACTTCACAAACTGTTGAAGACTTTTTGCCTGATCTCGGGCGGCAGCGCCTCTGAGTTGGTACCTTGAAAAGGCGCTGTAAAAATTATGATTGATTGATTGATGTAAGAAAGTCTGACATAAACGACATGGTTGTGGTAAATGCACAATATAATAATATCCCGTCGTTTTACACACCTCTAAAACTATTGCAATTAATTATATAATAATGGGTCCATACGTTTTGCGTCAATCGGTGTCATCTATGTATCTGGCTGTCAGTAAATTGCCTTACTCTCGCTCAAAAACATGACGACAACAAAAATCCACCGTTTTTTTTAACTTTTTTTAATCATCAAAAAACGTAAGGTGGCCCCACTAAAATGATATAACTTTTGTTCTGTTTGAAATATTTTTATGAAATCTGGCCATCATATGTAAATATGAATTGTCTTTTAACCTGTAAAATTTTATTTCGAAATTCTTACTTTTGGCGAAGATATTGGCAAAAACCTACTTTTTGTTGCGTTACGTTTTTGAATCGTCTGAAAACGGTGGGTGGCCTCCATAATAGTGGCATAACTTTTGCTCTGTTTGAAAAATTGTGATGAAATTTGGCCATCATAATTATGTAAATATGAATTGTCTATAAAACTGTAAAATTTCATTTCAACATTCTTACTTTTGGTCAAGATATTGGCAAAAAACCTAAGGGGTCTTTTTTTGGCCCACCCTGTATAGCACTCAACCGATCAGACATCAATTCGAAGTCATCATTTTCAGATTTCTGATTTTGTGAATAATGTGGAACGCAAGCGAAGGCGTCACACTACCGCGATTTTACTCCAATCAGTCACCAGTGATTTTGAAGACATTCGACATGCTTGAGTTCATGAGAACTGTTTTATCTTTCATGGATTCTGTTTCTAACAATGCTCGAGATGAAATTTCGTCTAGTTTTTGTTTTTAAATAATATTATGCTCTATAGGCGAACTAGTTTTGTCAACCTTCTGGCGATATTGAAAGCGTTTTACAGGTGTGTAAGGATCCCAACGATTTTAATTTAAAACTAGGACCTCACATGGTCTAATAAACTAAATAGAAATCTATGTTGATATCAAAATTCAATCACCATTTAGTTTCTAGTTCGTTGCAACGTCTTAACCCTCAGGCTACCAAGCTTTTTTTGTAACACTGACTACCAAGGGGGGGTGGTTACCACCCCCCCTGGATTTTGGGTTTGGTTTGAGATATCATAACTTGTAATACACCGTTGGATTCAGCATTCATTTCTGCACAAAATGGTATATTTAGGTTTAGAAAATATGAAGGCCCATGGGCGGAGTTTATCAGGGGCTAGGGGGGGCTAAGCCCCCCCAAGAAGGCCCCGATTCATGTTTTTTGCCATTGCAATCATTGACGACGATGCTATATAAATTGTCTTGATTACTAATCAAGACAATTTATATAGCATCGCCGGTAGAAAGCTACTTCTAGGATGCTTTAGAAACATAGATCAAAACAAAAAAACATGTTATAGCTGCTGAAAAACGTTTACGCAGACATATCGGTTCGCGTTGCAAGAAAACCCAACATTTTTATACATTTTAATTTATTTTGAGCACTTCCGGTCATCAAATTTTAAATTATTTAGTATTACAAAATAGCCCTAAATACCCTCTACAGAATGGCATAATTTATTTTTATTAAAAAATAAATTATGGATAAATTATAATAGAAAAAACATGACAATTTTATGAAAATAAAACACCTTTATATATCTTAGAATTTATTTTGAGCACTTCCGGTTGTCAAAAGACAACTCAATGAGCATCGAAGTGTAGCCCCACATTCCCTCTATAGAATGGTATAATTTGTGTCTCTTAATATTATGGGGCGGAAAAGTTACAGACGATATTCTAGGGGGGGGTGGTATCCACCCCCCTGGTACCTTTGGTATATCGGGTGTAACTTTTGAACGGTAGGGGGCATCGTCAAAAGTTTTAGGTCAAAATGTGTCCCAATGAACCCTCTACAGCTACCAATTTTTTCAAAATTTTATTCCAGACGGAACGCGTATGATTTGCGAAAAACCTAGGGGGGTGGCAACCACCCCCCTTGGTAACCCGAGGGTTAAAGCTGCAACAATATCGACCTTACTATGTCAATATAGCGAAGGAATCATTTCTCCATCATACTCGTGGCATTGTTTCTTTCACACTTTCGGCTTGAATATTATATGGGGAAGAGTGACGGCTTTGTTTGATAGATTGCGAAAGTTGACGTTACTGTTTTTATGAAATTGTTGCAAAATTGCAACATTTATGTTGTTATAAGGCAACTGAACTTGCCTAGTGACAACTGTAATCATCTTGTTGAACTTTCCCTAAAAATACGCTAACATTGAACTTCTATCAGACTGCAACTGTGTTGGTCAATTTTACCTTAAATAGCGTCAAATAATTGCAATCAATTTCTTTAGCGTATCGCAGCTCTGAAGTTTTAAAGGATACCAGGTCTATTTGCCGATGTGAGTTTAAAATAACTCAATCTATAGATATTTATAAGCAAAGTGACTTTTATTCTGAGGGTGTTCAATGCCTATTAGTCGATTTCTTAGACTTAAGCTGCACTACGTTAGTGTTCCGTTCATTTTTCGTTGCAACAGGGTCAATTTCTGTAACTCCCTCTTAATTCCTAATTGCACGATCGTTAGTCTTTTTTCCGACCTCATCCTGGGCTTGTCTCTCTTCTGGCTTGTATGATGTCCGATTTTTGACTGCGTTGACCAAAACGTTTAATCATCCACGCTATTCTGTGTCCTGCAGATCAGACTCTTAAATAGCTTTCTTCGTTTTCCTTGCATTGTATATTTTCTGCGGTGTCATCAACGGTCTTTGTTGTTTTAAGCCAAGTGCAAAATGTGGGGCGCGGTGGTGTAGTGGTGGCGCCGTTACCTTGAAACCGGAAGGTTCGAGGTTCGAATCCACCTCAAGTCGCCACTTAGGGACCTTGAGCAAGTCCTTCACTCGCAATTGCTTGGGCGTTTCGGCGTGAAACTCCGATGCAGTGTCCGCGCTGTAGTCGGGAGTGCCTCTGAGTAGAGAGCTTGAAGGGGTGCTATAGAAATAGAGAAACAAATTTTATATATATATATACATGTATATATATTGTTAAGGGTTCTACGGCCGTCTACGAGGATGACTATCAAAGATAAGGCCCGAAATGATATAATAAACGTCGATTTATTCAATAGAGCAAGTTATACAATGAATTAACTACGTTACCGTCCAGACGATACGAAGAAGACCAGACCAGAGGTCGAAGCACGGCAAAACCCACACGACAGCACGGCTAACGAAGCCAAGGAAGACGGATGAACAGCCAGACCACCAACAGGGCGAAGAAGGCGACGTAGAAGATGAACCCGCAGGTTAGCTCGCCAGCAGCGAGGGACACGACCGCTCTCAACGGGAGAAGTACCACGTACCACCAAATACCACAAATGCCGTAAGTGCCGTCAAGACCCACGGACACCGTTCCTTAAATAGACAGGGCCACTCCTACTACACCCACGTGCCCAGTCATAGAGAGAGAGAGTACGGAAGATCAGGAGGGCTAATGGCTACATATCCCCACCCAACAGCATGAGGAATCCCGAGGGGATGACGAAATATAGCAGAAAGCACTACACCTAACAGTACACACCGCAAGAATCACTAAGTACTATACCAGTACAAGTTAACGTACTCAGCAATTCCGCAACAACTAATGCAGCGCAACACTAAATTAATGCATCATATAACTGAGAGTTCAACCAATTATACGACTTAAAATGAAAGTTCAAACAATTATACGAAGCAAAATGAGAGTTCATACAATTATAGGAAAAAATGAATTTGGACACAAAACGTGTATCAAAAATGATCCAAATTGCACAAAGTCATTGGCCAAAGCCATCCTAACTAACATACGAATAAACGACTTCATATAACAGCAGAAACCCAAACCCCCAACAAGAACCCCCAACACCTTTGAAGATTCCACCACTTTTTATGGAAAGTGTCTGACCAACGCACGAAGGACACTCACTGAAGTGTTCCTCGCACAAATTTCCCTTTCAGAAGTTCCATGACAATCTGTGCACTGAATGAAGATTTTCCACTGACAGAAGTTTCCATTACTGACAATTTCACATGACTGACGACCTGCACTGCATCACAACAGCACCGACGACTGACATCCTGACACGCAGTTCCTGGAAGACGACGAACGCAACAGAGAGCGTCTCTGTTACGCCCGGATGACGCCACAGTCAGAACCACTGCCAAGACACATTGACGTTGCCTCGACAGGGTCCCAACCCCGTGACTCCGACGGACGACTAAGAATGTCCGGCAGAACGTTCAACCTGCCAGGCCGATGCCTGATGTCGAGATTGAACTGTTCCAGCTCCAGACTCCAGCGCAAGAGTTTCATGTTTTTATTCGCCATCTGATGTATGAACTGCAGAGGTTTGTGGTCTGTGTATACAAGGACGAGTGTCGACCCAAAGTATACAGAGAAGGCTCTCAGCGCTACCATCAAAGCCAACGCCTCCTTTTCAATCGTCGAGTACCGAACTTCATGCTTCAGAAGCTTTCGGCTGATGAAACAGATCGGATGTTCCAGTCCATCGTGCACCTGGAACAAACAGGCTCCCACACAGAATTGAGATGCGTCAACACCAACACAAAATTGTTTATCAAAATCAGGAGGTCTAAGAATAGGTCTAGAAGCCAGACGAGATTTCAGATCAAGAAAAGCATTCTCCGCCTCCACATTCCATTTAAAAGGAATTCCTTTCTTCGTTAACGCCGTCAGCGGCAAAGCAATGTCAGAATAGTGAGGTAAATATCGTTTATAATACCCCGCAAGCCCTAAGAACGATTGTACTTGCTTCTTATTTCCCGGCCTAGGAAAACGTAACACCGCTTCCACCTTTTTTACCCTAGGCTGCACACCATCAACACCAATGTGATGACCCAAAAAGTCCACCTCCGCATTCGCAAACACACATTTTTCCAAGTTCAACGTCAAACATGCATCCGCAATCCGACTTAACACTTTACGCAAATGTACCAAATGATCAGACCATTCCAAACTGAAAATAATGATATCATCCAGATACGCATCACAAAAATCATCCAATCCATTCAACACTTTCGTAATCAACCTAGAAAACGACGCTGGAGCATTCTTCAATCCAAAACTCATGAACTTCCACTGATAATGACCCTTTGGGGTTACAAAAGCAGTCAACGGGACTGAATCAGAATGCATTGGAATCTGCCAGTACCCTTTCGTCATATCCAACTTCGTCAGAAACCTTGACTTCCCAAGACGATCAATTAAGACCTCCACCCGGGGCATAGGAAATGGATCCGCTTGAGTCAATCCATTAAGCTTCCGAAAATCTGTACATAAGCGATCCGTACCATTTGGCTTAGGAACCATAACGATCGGAGCCGCCCAAGGACTTTCAGATTCCTCAATGATCCCAGCCTTCAACAACTGTTCCACCTCTTTCTCCACCTTAGCCATCCGTTCCGGATTTAATCTATAAGGCGATTGTCGAACAGGACGAGCACCTTCAACTAATTCAATCCTATGTGACACCATATCCGTTTTACCCGGCATCGGACTAAACACATGTGCAAAGTCATTCAGAACATCACGCAATTCATCACGACATTCCGCAGACACATCACATTGTAACACTTTATCTTCCAAAGTCACCTCATTCAACTTCACATCATTTACTAACAACACAGGAGCACCCACATCATCCGGTACATCATGCAACACCTCCGCACGATCCACATACCGCTTCATAAGATTCACATGCACCACCCGTTCCGTTTTCCGTCTATCCGGCGTACACACCAAATAATCAACCGGACCAAGACGACGCAACACCACATAAGGACCACAATATTTAGCCTGCAAAGGTTTACCAACCAAAGGAATTAACAACAGTACCTTTTCACCTTCCTCAAACGTCACAGCTTTCGAATTCTTATCATAATGTTGCTTTGATTTAGACTTAGCCAGAACAGCATTTTCACCTGCCATGCTCAACGCCACACGCATACGTTCACGCAATTGCAAAACATACTCAATGACATTCTTTCCAGCCACTTCCTTTGCAACATCTTTAGACAACCATTCCTCTTTCATCAATTGAAGCATGCCCCTAACATCTCTACCAAACATCAAGTCAAAGGCAGAAAACCCAGTACCCTGTACAGGCACCTCTCTGTACGCAAACAAAATCCAAGGCAGCATGGTATCCCAAGAACCCGGATACGTTTCAGCCATGGCCTTCAACATATCCTTCATCGTACGATGAAAACGCTCACACATTCCGTTAGATTGCGGTCTGTAAGGACTAGTCTTCAGTTGTACAATACCACATTCATGCACAAACACTTGCATCAACTCAGACATGAACTCACTACCACAGTCAGAAAGTAATTCTTTCGGAAATCCAAACATCGTAAACAACTCACACAAACATTTAGCCACATCCTGCGCCGTATGAGTCTTCAACGGAAACGCAAAAGGAAAATGCGACGCCCAGTCAATTACAGTCAGAATAAATCTATTCCCCGTAACATCACACACACTCAATGGACCCACGATATCTATCGCAATTCTGTCAAACACTGCTTGCATAACAGGCACACTGACCATAGGCGCTCTATAATTCCTGTTACCTTTACCCAACCGCTGACACACATCACACGACCGACAATACTCACGTACATCCTTATTGACCATTGGCCACCAAAAATGTTTCAACAATCTGTCCAATGTCTTCTGTGTTCCCATATGACCCGAAGCAGGAATGTCATGTGCCACGTGCAACAATTTCTTTCTCAACTGAAGGGGCACAACCACTTGTGACACACCCATGCCATATGGCGTTAATTTATCGGCCCACCGTCGCACTAACACACCCTCGACTAACGTATACGGTTGTACACCACTATCGATCGTCGATTTATTCTCCGCCAGTGCAAACATTGGAGCCAAATCCCCGCAGTCTCTTTGCCTCATTATAAATTCAGCTCTTGGAACACAGATTTCTGTCCAGTCGGTGTCAACACATTCATTCACAGCGAATAAATCAGCCAGGCCTAAATCACCTGTCGCTAAAAGCTCAGAGTCATTTAACGCCTCCACTAAATCACCGGTCAATAATGCACCGTCGGTCGACTCTGTACTATGACCCAGACTCGTCGTCTCCACGCGCGTCGGTTCAGTGCACACAGCCGACTCTGTCTCTGTCTCACTGCGTTCTGCTGCATACTGTCGAGCCCTAGCTCTCGTCGTGATAGCTACATCAACAATTTCTCCTGCTAAAGCAACGTCATTCCCAATCACTACAGAAATAGCATTCATCGGCAGAGACTTCATCACACAGCACAAAATTTCACCTTGTACAAATGCACATTCCAGATTCACGCTCACAAGAGGGCACTCCACAATCGTACCAGAAATACCACGCAGAAGTCGTGTTTGATTTAGGTGTACATAATCACCTTCAGACAACCATTCAGCGCTAATCATTGACTGAAGGGCTCCCGAATCTCGAAGCACCACCACCTCCTTTCGTTCATTCAACTCATTAATGACACACCCAGTCACACAGAAAGGAGCATACATTTTATCTACAGTTTCAATAGGCTTCTGAAAACTCTGTTCCTTAACAGGTGCCGACAAAGTTTGTACCAACCCAACAGGTTTCTGACCCCGCCAGTTTTCAATTTCCACCCCTTCTTTACGTTTCAATTTAAAGCATTGGGCCTTAACGTGCCCAGGGGCTCTACAGAAGCCGCACGTGACTTGTTCCCCAAATCCATCCTCATCATCATGTTTTCGAAAAGGCTTCTTAAACCCATACGTCCCACTTTGAGGCGAACGTTTTCCCCATTTCGAATCTTGGCGCACACCTCCACTGTGCCCTGAGCCCTGACGCTCCCACACCTCTTTCTTCTCACTATCATCAGATGAGAACCGGTTTGTACGCTCAGAAAAATCCCTGTGGAATCCCCCAGCATAATTACTCGGCCCCTGTTTATACAAAACAGCGTATTCATCTGCCAAACGTGCAGCACTCGCCACAGTTTCAGGACTTTTGTCCAACAGCCATCTGTGTACCTCTAACGGTAACGCTTGTACAAATTGCTCCATCTGCATTACTTCCTTAAATTTAGCCAAATCATCCCACGAATTCGTACCCTCGACCCAACGCTGAAAAGGGATTTGAAGACGGTACGCATAATTGGCATAAGTCTCCCGTGGTTCTTTACGCAACCCCCTAAATTTCTTCCGATAAAATTCAGGTATCCGTTCATATGCGTTTAGCAGCGAACTTTTCACCAAATCATAATTCACACAATTGTCCAACGACAAAGACGCAAAAACTTTTGCCGCCTTTCCCGATAGTTGTGGTTGCAGAAGGGAAGACCACTTCTCTATCGGAACATTATGCAAAGCCATAGCCTGCTCAAATGCCGCAAAATAATGTTCAATGTCCGAGGGGTCAAATTTAGGAACAAATTTCATTGCCGCCCCAAACCGAAAATCCTCGTTGTTCTGCACAGGACGGTCTGTTACAGGTCGTACTGCCACACCTCCTAGCTCCATTCTCCTCATTTCAAGGTCCATATTCATCCTTTTCTCCTCTATATCAAATCTCCTTTTCGTCTCTTCGGCCTCAGCCGCCATTTTCATTTTCTTCTCTTCGGCCTCCGCTGCCATTCTCATTCTCCTCTCTTCGTCTTCAGCTGCCATTCTCATTTTCTCTTTCTCATCTTCAGCTGCCAGTCTCATTTTCTCTTTCTCAACCTCCGCTGCCATTCTCATTTTCTCTTTCTCTTCTTCCCATGCAAATTCACGGTCCTCTTTAAATTTCAGACGCTCTATTTCTAATGCTTCTCTCTTCGCTTGCGCCTTAAGTTTCCATTCCTCACTTCCATGTTTAGGCGACAAAGCCATCTTCGCCAACTTCAGTAATTGAGGTTTCTTTAAACCCTTAACGTCCTCACCTAACGTCGCACAATATTGCCTCAACTCCTCCACCGGCAATTCCAATATGTCATCCCACTCAAGAGAACTACCGTCCCCAGAAGACGCCATAACAGTCTAACTGCGCAGACCAATGACACAAAATTCTCCCCGAATTCAAAATTCTCACGACCGTCCACTTCAAGACCGTCGCGAAAGCACACGCCAAAACGCGCAAAACTCTCCGCCGCAAAACAAATAAATAGCCCAGGCCCCCACAAAACGAAATGCGACTTCGCATAAATTTTCGACAAAATTCCCGACAACCAACCGGACTAACAAATATCCGAAATTTACCACCCGCAATATCGAGCAAAAGGACGGGCCCCCATCTGTTAAGGGTTCTACGGCCGTCTACGAGGATGACTATCAAAGATAAGGCCCGAAATGATATAATAAACGTCGATTTATTCAATAGAGCAAGTTATACAATGAATTAACTACGTTACCGTCCAGACGATACGAAGAAGACCAGACCAGAGGTCGAAGCACGGCAAAACCCACACGACAGCACGGCTAACGAAGCCAAGGAAGACGGATGAACAGCCAGACCACCAACAGGGCGAAGAAGGCGACGTAGAAGATGAACCCGCAGGTTAGCTCGCCAGCAGCGAGGGACACGACCGCTCTCAACGGGAGAAGTACCACGTACCACCAAATACCACAAATGCCGTAAGTGCCGTCAAGACCCACGGACACCGTTCCTTAAATAGACAGGGCCACTCCTACTACACCCACGTGCCCAGTCATAGAGAGAGAGAGTACGGAAGATCAGGAGGGCTAATGGCTACAATATATATATTTCTTATTATCGTTAACGTCGATTAATCTCTGCAGGAAAACAAGACCTTTCTCTGAGACGTGAAAGGCGAAACAAAACCCACACGATGTTGAACTTTGAACGATTATTTGAATGTGTCGTTTAACTCACTGGAAAGTGAAATGGTTTCGAGTCTTACAGTACATTGAAGCAGTAAATGAGTCTATTATTCAGTAGACGTTCGTATAAACATGTTTGGCCACTGGTGTTAATAATCAACCTTTGAACAACATAAATGTGTATCGATGCTTTTACTTTGAACGTGTAGCTGATAGTTAGAATTCTTTTGACGATACATAAATGGTTGCGCAACATAAATCGGCAAGACTTTAACGCTGCCACATCTGTCAAATCTGATTAAACACCTCTTTTAAAATCTTTATGTGATATATAAGAATAGACTTTAACGCTGACGCATCTGATCCTTTGGTATTCGGCTTACTCTTCTCGACAACCATTGCGATTAGACACAACAGCGCTCGTGAATAAACTGGTGCCCTGCGTTTCGCTTTCGAGTGGTGCTTTACAGATTTGGAGAATTACGATTGCCAAGACGCTTTTACGTCGTGAAGATATTGTTGAAAAATTTCTTAAGAACATAACTTGCTCAAAATGAGTTTGACTCATTGGGACTGAATACCAAATAATTATGCTATTCGACTTTTCTTCTTGACCGCACCTGAATCGAAAGCTGCCTCTACATTGTGGTCTTGAAGGAAGTAAGTAATTCCAATGATAAATTGCGAGCATAAATTTCTTGCTGTGAATGGAATGAAGAAAAACAAAATGACTAATATTTGTTTATTTGTCAGATTTTCTTAAACACCTCTTTCATGATCTCGATATATTTATATAAAAGATTAGACGGCCTATTGTTTTGTTTCAACTGTTTTTTTTATTTTAAGAGTATACGTGCTGTATTAAGCCAAAACAAACCTCTGTTGTCATAGACCCTGGTCAAATCTAGATTCATCATCATCCAATCTCAGCATACATTCCAGGCACGCAGTGTGGAGCGTGTGGGACGGGGCTTGGATTTGAGTGTGGTCGGAGTCTGTGTAGGGCGATGTGGGATGAGCGAAAACCACAATTTTCGGGCAACGTAGGACATCACAGCGAGTAATAATATAAGTTGTTTTCATGTCTTTGTAGCAGCAGCATTATTAATAATGGTTGCAGTGACAACAGTAGAAGCACAAGTGAAGTAACAGTAGCAGTGATGTTGTCGGTTGGTTATTGTGTGTGTTAGTTGCAGTAGTTGTGGCGTATATAAGATGACTAGCCACAAATACATCAACACAATCAATGAGCGACTTTTTCAGGTAGTCATCCAGTGCCACAAACAGAAGTTATTCGCTCTAAAGCAGTTGTTGGAAAGCAATGAGCCGGAAAATTCAGTGAAACTTAGAATCGACTGAATGCTTGTGCAATGGACAGTTTAAATACAACCTTATGAGATCCGCTTGATTTCGAGACAAATGGCAGAGTGTTTGAAGTTTGAATGTTGGCATCTGCTTGCTGTGTAATCTGTGACAGAAATTCGGAATCGCTTGATTTTTTTAGACACCTTTTCACAATTTTTCAGTTCTTTATAAATAGGCGGAAAACGAACTAATCAGCTAATTAATTGAAACTAAATTGAACTAATCAGCTAATTATTATTATTATTCCAAAGTTTAACGTCATCGTATGACAACAAAGGTCGTTGACGACAATACAATTTAAGTGTACAGAGCAGTAAAAATAAACTTATAGAATCCAAACAACACCAAAGAGGTGTCTAAACGGAACTGTACAATTTCAATGACATTCAATTTTTTGACAACATAAATTAGTTCATCTGACAATCGCTCAGTTTGACACATTATGATAAAGGGCCATTTTTTATCAACATAAGACAATAGAATTGTAAATTGATTGTCTCATACAACTAATTACATAAGTAACCAAAGTAAGCAGTTCATGATATATATATATATATATATATATATATATATATATATATATATATATATATATATATATATATATATATATATAAGTGCATCAATAACAATAATATTTAATGTAATGCTTCTTGTACAAAAGCAACCTGCACATTTAAAACATCAATTAAATAATTATAGTAATATCAATATTAATATTTAGTTATTTACCTAAGATACAAATGCCATGTACAACTATGACACAAACTCTTATTGTATGAGGATAACGTTGAAAAAGGTGTTTAGGTGAATAAGGCTACTTTATCAATGTGGTTGAGTTTTCAACAACACATATGGGGCGTGGTTTAACGACAGTGTGGTAATAAAGATCAAAATTATAATGCGGATTGCATACAGGGTATGTGCATTTGTTAGGCGGTGCATTGAAGGACTAGCTCCACCCTATTTTCGAGAACTCTGTTATTCCACCTTGGGAGTTCAGCGTCGATCCACCCTTCGATCGGCGAACCACGCTGAGCTTCTGGTTCCCCGCTCACGGACTGCTATCCGACAGCGTCGCTCATTCTCTGTTGCAAGTCCTATACAGCTTGGAATGGTCTCCCTGTTGCACTGCGCTTAATTCCCAGGGGTCACTCTGCTCTGTTCCTTAAGAAGCTAAATGTTTTATTTAGCCGTGGTTTGGCCGGGAGCGCTTCTGAACAGCCTACCTTGAAGAGGCGCTATATAAATTTCTGAAATAAAAAAACTGAGTTGGTTAGATAGCGCCGGTGAACTTAGAAAGCAACAAAATCGTTTGATCTCCGCTGACGACATTAGTTATTGTATTGTATTGTATTACTGGTCAATTGACTTCAGACCAATAGTGACCATAGAGTGGTTTTGGATTTTAATTAATATTTAGCATTTATTCTACATCGGAATATTTAAGGAGCAATTATTTTCATCAATCCGACTTCTATGTAGCAAGAATTCTTTTCGTCAGTTCGTTTCGTAATCCACCATAAGCGGATGAATCGTCCGTGTGACAGAACAGTTACAGAGATACAGAGAAAACTATTTTCATTGCAGACGTTGATTATTAGTGATAATGAATGTCCTGAAATGGACATCCAAGTAATTTCTAAACGTCGTTCTTAGAGAAACTTTTCTTTCTAGGTCGTCATCAATCCGATGCTCATTAAAAAAACACGAAACCCGTTATATTTTGAAATCCATTCTGGGGTTACTGTCACAAGTTCTTTTTAGAGTATGGTCAGTTATGCCCCGCCGGTTAGAACGAGGAGTTTATAAAGCAATTCAGAAGCCAGTGTAAATTAAAGCAGTTATTATTTAGCCAACAAAATAAACGATAAGTTGCCGTGTATAACACGGCTTAGTCGATAGTTGATAATATAATCAAATCCGATGTTATTTAACTACCCCGGAGCTCGACCGAATTCCGACCCAGGTTCCCCCCTTCCCCAACAATTCCGGTTATGACTCACAACTTGTTGAACGTCCAAGGTTCCTTAGGTGGGAACGTTTCTCTGGAATGTCTTTCGCTTCCGAAGATTCACTGCGTCATGATGTCGTTGCGGTTCCAAGATGCTCTTGAAGGCCAACGTTTCGTTGCGGCGAGAGACCTGTTGCACTGACGAAGGGGATTCTAGCGTCGAGAGTCCTGTTGCTTCGACGCAGGGGATTCTTGCGTCGAGAATTCCGCTGCACAGACGACCAGCGTTCTGGTCCGTCTTGGTTCCCGTTGCACAGACGACCAGCGTTCTGGTCCGTCTTGGTTCCCGTTGCACAGACGACCAGCGTTCTGGTCCGTCTTGGTTCCCGTTGCACAGACGACCAGCGTTCTGGTCCGTCTTGGTTCCCGTTGCACAGACGACCAGCGTTCTTGCCCGTCCCGAAATGCGTTGTACAGGCGACCAACGTTTTGGTCCGTCCTGTCTCCGATTCGTCTGTAGTGTCGTCTCCCAATCGACTGTTCTCCAGCTCGTCTCAACGCCGACTGAATATGCGTTGCCTTCCCTCCTTGACGTTTCTTTGTTGCCCATCCCTTTTGACGGCCCTTCCCTTTGGACCCCTCGGTCACCGTATATCGACCCAGCGTACCTACGTACCCATCGCCGCCTAATTAATCAAGTTTATGCCTAAGAGAAATACGAAGCGTTTCAATCGACGTATTAAAAGTCACTGTAGCATTGAAAGAAATCCCTCCTACCCGGAGTTGTCTACAGCGTGCACAGAACTAAAGCTACATATATACACTAGTTCTAACCTTCTACGAGCCGTATAAATATTATCCTCTTGCCCGTATATCGAGCTACGCCTGAGTGAACATGCCGTCTATCTAACAATCCCATAGCGTTTCTACAGCTGCAACTGCAATTCGTGACAGTTACCCCGTTGTCGGATCTCGGCGGATTTTGGATATTGTTATTCAGCAACAAATTCTGATCAGGAATCCGTTTTAAAAACTTCCTATACAGTTATGTCCAGGAAAAACTGCAAAGCCTTTAAAACGACAAATATTTGCAGTCTATCTGACAATCAAACTTCCCGCTGACGCAAGAACACAATCATGTAAAGACTATTTATCGATGGCGCCACCCTATGTGGTGGTGGTAATTTCAGTTTAACATCACTGTGTGGTAACAAAGACCATTAGCAACGCCCTCCTCCTTTATCGAAAGCTTGGGACTCGCACTGGCAAATTACAACCATTGACGTCATAAAATTATTTTGTAAAACGGACGCTGGTAAAAAGCGGTTTGAAATAGCGACAACTTAAGGGCCGTTAATGAAGGGAATTATGTCCTAGCGCAAATATTGTTAATTTATTGCCCAGTGAGTAATTGTTTTATGGGTGTCCAATGCGATTCATCATTTGCATAGAGTTTAACCCTCATCCTACCAAGTGGGGTCCGTTCGGACCCCAAGCACATAAACTGCTGTGCAACTTTTTTTCGATAAATGATTAAGAGTCGGCATTTTATGAATTTGTCTATAGGTCTGTCCTACATGATAAGCTGTAGGTACTTTTTTGAAAAAAATTATTTTGAATTTTTGATAAAAAAATTTCTGTTGGGGTCCGAACGGACCCCAATGTAAAACAGCTTACGCATGAGCTTTTTAGCCAATGCAGAGCTGGATTTCTGCAACTCTGCACTGCAAGATTTGAGTTCTAGGACTGTTTTTCAAAGGACAATTCGTCAAGGTAGGCCTAATGTTATTTATGTACATAACCCAAAAAATACATGCATACAAACATACACACAAACATACATAGAAACATAAATGCACACATTCATATATGACAAATGTATGTACATAAAAGCAAAACTACATGCATGCATACATGCATGCTGAATACTAACATATATTCCGACATGAATACATGCAAATAAGCACACACATGCAAGCATACATACAAGCATACATACATGCATACATACATACAAACATACATCCAGACATTCATGCACGAATACCTACATGTTTGACAATTGTTTGCTCATCATGTGTGTATGTATAATTGTATATTGATGTATGCATGAATGTATGTATGTTTGTATGTATGTGTGTGTATGCATGTATGTATGTATGCATGTATGTATGTATGTGCAAACGTGCTTGCATACATACGTACGTATATGCATAGATTTGGGTATTCACACATACGTGCATACATATAGACATTCATGAATACATACTGCTTACATACATGCTTACATAGATACATATACATGTATGCATGCATAAATACATACACACATACATGCATATATACATACAATACATACATACAATACA
>OX457049.1:16904908-17017408 GCA_949752735.1 Lumbricus terrestris
TCTTGCCGCCATTTTTTTCCAATTGTGGTTTCCTTGCAGTGCAATATAAGTGAAATTGGTTCCATCGCATTCCTTGACCTCGAAAATGCTGATTTAGACCCTGAGATCATATTTCCATTGCACATATGACTTCACTAATAGCCATTTTAATATTCTGGCCGCCATTTTGTCCGCCATTTTGATTTTCGTGCAGTGCCACATATGCGACATTGGTTCCATTGCATCTCTTAACCTCGATAATGTTGATTTAGACTCTGAAATCATGTTTCCATTGCATACATAACTTCACTTATAGCCATTTAAGATTCTGGCCGCCATTTTGTCCGCCATTTTGATTTTCCTGCAGTGCTGCATATGTTACTTTGGTTCCAGTGCATTCCTCGAACCTTCTATAAATAACTTCTTTTAGTTTTATGCTTAAAAATCGGAATTTATCATGAGAATCATGCGAATCACAGTGGGGGTATTTTTTTACCCCCCGGTGACCAAAATCGGTTGGGAAAAATCGTGACCCTATGAGGGTTAAAGACGTCATAAGAGCAAATTATTAGCGTCGCTCTCCTCCGACCTGAAAATGTGATACCAAGAACATTGACTCCATCAACTCGTTCGATCCCTGTTATAGTTGAAGGCAGTCAGAAGTTTTCTCTTGCGGCTCTAATTATAAACAAACACTAACGTGTTGCAGTTAAAATCTTGTCCATTGAGGATGCCATTGAACACCCTCAACATAATTATATACCACTGCCATTATAAATAGTAACATTTACGCCTCACACAATTATTGTATCCAAAGCTAGTATCATAATAATTATTTACGACTAGTTCTGTTTAAAAGATTCCATGAGTCACAGGAGAAAATTAATAGCATCGCTCTCCTATTATATGGATGTTATTCCAGACGCCTGGGAATGGCAAGCAGAGCGTTTGGAGTCCTAAAAAATAACACATGGTCCACTCGTATCAGTCTCAGTACCAAGATACGTCTGTTCAACTCATATATCATGCCAGTTCTCCTTTACGGCTCTGAAACATGGTCATTCGGTATGCGGGATCAGCTGCGCCTAGACGCCTTTGGCACTAGGTGCTTGAGGACCTTATGCGGCATCAAGTGGTCCGACTTCATCACCAACGCGGCGGTCAACAACAGAACAGGACAAACAACGGTAGGCTATGCGGTACTATAAGACAAACAACGGTATGCACTACTATTAGACGGAGGCGTCTGGGGATGATTGGGCACATCGCTCGAATGCCAGCAGACTCAGACTCTAGACAGGCACTGCTGGCGCAGGCTCCACCTACCTGGAAAATAGGCGAATTCATAAATTTTGACCACTTTGATACATGCGAACCGCTACAGACTAATATCATGTGTCATACGGAAACTTTTATATAAACACATAACAAATTTAAAAGAGGTGTTTTAAATCTCAGATTTAATCATCCATGCAAGGATATTTCGACGCAATAGTTCGGACGGCTCTGAACAGCACTGCAAATAATGATATTTAAAACACCTCGTTTTAGGTTTCTGTCATGTCATGTCATGTCATGTCATGTCATGTCGCCATCATCGCATCGCGACGGTTGGCTACATGAATGGATCTTTAATGCCCAGAGTCTTCTGTCCCTTGTCGCGCTCATTAAGTCAGAGTCTACTAGTCCTGTCCAGTTCAGAACGTTGTCGATCCAGGATATCCTCGGCCTTCCTCGTCCTCGGTTCGCCTCCACAAAAAATCCGTCATGATGCTGCTTTCGATGCTATCGTTTTGCTGTCTCATGCTATGACCAAAATATCGAAGTTTTCGAATTTTGGTGTGGGCCAATAATCCTCTTCTGGCTCCCGCTGACACATACACCTGTTCGTTGGTCATCATTTTTGTCCATGGAATTCTCAGCAGCTTTCTGATACACTTGTTCTCAAATGCTTGAATTCGCTTTTCTTCATCCTTCTTCAGAGTCCATGCTTCGCATCCATACGTCGCTACTGGCCACACCAAAGCCTTCATCAACCGCAATTTGGTGTCGATGCTGATTGATTTGTTCTTCAAAATCTTCGTCAATTTCGTCATGACAGTCATCCCCATGGCTAGCCTTGATATAATTTCATTCACACAATTCCCATATTTTGCTATCTTACTCGCTAAATATACAAAAGAATTCCCTTGTTCTAGTCTTCCCGTGCCCACCACCGTTTCGAGCACCTCTTTAGCATTCTACCAACACAACAGATATTTTTTTACCAGTATATAACGTTGTCGACTACTTATTAGAGGTGTGAAGACTGAACATGGCAAAATACTGACTGATCCCAAGGATGTTGAGAGCAGGTGGAAGGAATACTTCGATAAACTGTATAATGATCCAAACAAGACAGACGATAGCTATTTGGAAAACATCGTGGAAGTGGAAAACACAGAGGACATACCGGCACTGGGAGAAGATGAAGAAAAGGCTGCAATCAACAGAATAAAACACAGGAAGGCTCCAGGATTGGATAACATCACGGCAGAGGAAATACAGGCTGGAACAGAGGGAATGGGAATCAAGATCATGCATAGACTTTGTCAAGGGGTTTGGGAGAGGGAGGAAATACCGTCGGACTGGAAACGATCCATTGTTATCCCTATACACAAGAAAAAGAATGCGGGACGAGAGATTCCCAGAGATAGCTGTCAACGGATATGTGCATGGTAAAAGAAAAAAAGGGAAGACCAAAGAAAGCATGGTTCGACATGATAAGATAAGATAAGATAAGATAAGAATATTCTTTATTATACCAATTGCTATCCGCATTTTGGTGTACAGACATGTTATAATAAACAAACATACATCAATTCTATGTCCATTCAATGTCAAATGTTTTAAAACAGCACAAAATTCTAAATCCAAAAAACAATATAAATATGTTCTTTTACTGACAATCTTTGCTGCTCTTTTATTTATATTGTAATACATTTAAATACAATAGCCTACAGCATTCTCGTTAAAAACGATTTCCTCGTTAGCTTATCCGCCCTAGGGATAATTCGGTCATGTAGTCTTGGCCTCATGGAATAAGGCTGGGGTCTCAATGGTGGGAGGAGTGGGTGTAGCACATGTCCTTGATTAAGCAGAAAGGCAGCGAAGAGCCTCCCGTCCGCTGTTCTACACAGCTCCTCGAAGGTAGGGTTGTCCTCAGGAAGATAGCGCAGTCGGATCAAACGGTCCAATATGGCCTGCAGTCTATCGCGTTCCTGCTGCCCCGCAAAACCCCACCATGCCGGAGCCGCGTATAACATGCGGGCCACTGTGGTCATCCTAACAACGTCATGCAGGTTTCGTCCCTTGAGGCCGTGTGCAGTCATGATTCGTAGGGCATAAAGCGACTGTCTTGCCTGGATGCATAGACGCCTGATATGGGCTTCAAACCCTAGGTTTTCAGACATCTTTTCTTTATGTTCTCTGCCCCACGGCAGGTTCGAACTTCCGACGGCGCCACTCTTTTGTGCCATCATCAGTTTACTTGGGAGTTTTAGAGAGGTGGTTTCCCGTTGCCTTCCTCCCGGTGTTTTTATTGAGACACCATCTCCATCTCCAGACATAACAACCCCTAAAATTGACATGCTTTGCACCGAATAAGACCCGGAACCTCTGCTGGAGCGAACCCTGACATTCCTCGTCCCGGACGGTGAACCACCATCTCCTGAGTCTTTCTTTGATTGAGAGTCAAGTTGCAGCATTTGGCCCACTCCGTTACATGATCGAGTTCTTCCATAATTGTGTCACTGTTGATGGCTGGTACTAACAGGTAAGTGTCATCAGCATATTTGGCCATACGGTTTCGGGGGCGATACAAGAGGACTGTCGAGAGATGGGTTGGCCCATACAGGAGGCTACACACAAAGGTCAAGAAAGAGAGAAGTGGAGATTTTTTGGGCGAGAGCATCGTCAAAGCCATAAGTCAAGTAAGTCAATAATTATTTTATTGATTCGTTCGTGCAATGCAGGTTTGAAAATCTAGAAGCGTCGGATCCATTCAACTTTATTACACTGTACAATCTTCCTGAGCTATTTCTATGCTGAGCATTGAGTCAAACATCACATTAACAATCGAATATGTCACATTTCTAGGTTTACCTTAGGTTTATGTTGTTGATAAGTAGAAAAAGGATTGATAAATTTATCGATTGATGATTAAACAAAGAAATTCGTTAAAAGCCGAAAACTCGTTATTTTCAAAACTTCTAATGCGTCTCTCGAAGGCCAAGCGCACTGGGGGTGGGCACATTGAACACAAGTTGCGAAGCACTACCAAGTTCATTTGACAACAGTTATTTGAGATGAAACAGAATGAAATCGTGTTTTTGTTACTTTTTGTTGTGTTTCGTTTCTGGATCGTCAAAAAGCGGTGGTGGCCTCACTAAAAGTGGTATAACTTTTGTTGTGTTTGAAATATTTTGATGAAATCTGGCCACCATGTGCAGATATGAATTATCTTTTAGCCTGTAAAATTTCATTTCGATATTCTTACTTCTGGCCAAGATATTGGCAAAAAACCTAATTTTTGTTGCGCTTCGTTTTTGAATCGTCAAAAAACGGTGGGTGACCTCGCTTAAAGTGATGTAACTTTTGTTCCGTTTAAAATATTTTGATGAAATCTGGCCATATTGTGTAAATGTGAATTGTCTATAAGTCTGTAAAATTTCATTTGGAAATTCTTACTTTTGGTTAAAATATTGACAAAAAACCTAGGGGGGTCTTTTTTTGGCGCACCCTGTAGAGGCGTTTTATAAATGATTAAATGCAATAAAAAATACAATTATTGTACCTTCCATCATTCAATAATTGTCATCATCATTATTATTTTGCTATTCATTACAAAATGATTTTTGATACAGTTGACAATTGTCAATTGAATTAGTCCGACGTTTTGAATTGACTGTTGCAGCGTTTCGCTCAATTATTTTGTGTCGAAATATTGAACCACACCTGTATTAATAATTATCAAAATGCTGTAGAAGGCTAGCTGCATAAAATCGGGTCAATTTAGACACCTTTAAACTGCGTCTAACTTTTTGCTATATATAGGCAGAACGCCAACGGCACGTAATGTATGACCCTATGCCGTAGATAATAGGCTCATCCTTGTTAAGAAACCTTTACATTTTAAAGCGTGTGAAAATAAATACTGCAGATTGCATCCATTTTTATAATCTTCGCTATAAGTGCAAGTGGCTTAACTCGTCTTGTAGCGACCTTAACGGATACTTCATTTTAGACACCTTTTAAACGCGTTTGGGCGATGTTACAAAATAATCGGATGCAGAATGCGTATAAATTTACGTTTTAAGCGTATGTATCTCGTACATTCAGCGTTACTTTGTGAATCCTAGGTTATAGTCCATAACCTAACAATACAGAATGCTTTATGGCAATGCGGGGAACGCATATTTGTATTTTTATATAGCTTTTCATGTTTATAACACGTATCCAGTGAGTCTGCGTAAAAATAAGTTTGGATAAATAAGAATTTTGAGAATCAAAGTGTACAAAAATCTAGCCCAAATCCAGCGCTAAAGAGATTTATTCATGAAATATCTTTTTTTTCTCTCCCTACTCTTCGCCCGGAGACCAACGTTGCAGCATAAGCTGTTTAACATTATGCAGGCGGTCACCTTTTTAAAATGGCGACGATTGTATTAGACGTATAGAAACTCGCTGTCATACTGCAGACGCGAGCGTGTTATGCATAACAAGGTTCAGTTAATTTTCATTTTCCAGGCGAATTTAAATTGATGAAAGTGTTTTATGTATATTTAAAAAGGCATTACTGTATTTTGCCTCCGATGTACGTCAAAACAGCGTGGCCTGGAAATTGCTATGGCAACGGTAACGATTCCATACCATGGTGGTGACGGTCCGAGAGAAGACAAAAGATATATATTTTTTTTAATGATTGCAACTGTACATCTGCGGCTACTTAACACGCTTGGACAGTAACTTGTAACGAAACCATCAAATCCATAGCATTAGCCACTTTACGAAGAAGTAAGTAAGTAAGAATATTCTTTAATAGACCACCAGCAAACGCACAGTAGTTTACGGAGAAAATAAATTATAGAAAACATTTCTGCAAAGTTATAGAACACTCGTATAATAAAACTTTATTTGGCAAAAGAATCAATTTACGATGGTCTCATTTTGTCAGTACCAGTCCTAAGCATGGGTTGTGAAGGAGGGCGACGTAATGATCTCTGTTATCAGGCAGTATTATCATTAAACTGACACCACTTCTGTCAGTTCAATGTGTTTGATCAGAACTACACATAGTATGAACGAGCGGAACCCGGAAAATGACTCACCTTAAACACCTTTTTAATTGAAATATTTAGTATTATATAAGACTTCTTAGTAACGTGCCAATAGTTAGTCTGGACGGTTGTCATTAAACGTAGAGAGTAAGGGTTCAATCTTCATTCATCAATAGACACCCAATCCCGCCTGAATTGTTTTTGGGATATCTAGAAAACTTATGGTACTTATGGTAGAATAACAATACTGCAACAATGGTCACACTTAAGCATAATAAAGTATATATTTTCTGAATCAGCAAACTTAAGTGAATAAAATTGAATATTTCACGGTGAAGAAATATTCATTTATATAGCGCCTTTAGCATACCAAAGGGCAAAACAGTCATTGATAAGCATTTCACACAGCATTTGAAGGTCAACAGCACAATATTGGCAACAAATAAGCATACTAAACCATATATTTACTGAACCAGAAGTCTTTTGGCTATATAATCCAGATTTCATATTGTGAACAATAGTTAATTTATATAGCGGCCATAATGCCAAATGGTAAAACAGTCGCTAATAAAAAATATCGACAATGAATTTGAAGGACAGCAATTCAACCAAATTTACTAGAAGGCATAATAAAGTATATATTTTCTGAATCAGCAGACTTCTGGCTATGAAATCAATATTTCACTGGGAACAACTATTCATTTATGTAGCGGCCTTAGGATACCAAAGGAAAAACAGTCACCGATACACAAATCGGCACTGCATTTGAAGACAACAATGATCACAAATGAGCATAATAAAGCACATATTTTCTAAATCAGCAGACTTCTGGCTATGAAATTCAAATTTCATTATGGACAAAAGTTCCATTCTAATAGAGGACCAAAAAGAGTAGGGTGACACCTACAGGGACTTGGTACAACATCGACATGTGGAAGGTTAGCACTGTTTGCAGTGACGTTGTCTATCAAGTCAAGGCCGCTAACAAGACTATCTCAATGTCCAACTGTCCTAGTAAAGGCAATATCCTTATATGAAAAAGCCTTTTGCCAGTTCCATTCCTCATTGTCAAAAAGTTGCTGTCGGTTAGTTTAGTAATTCCATCGACTTCATCACTTGGACGTTGACCTTTGCGAACACGACTTTGACCTTGACCACAGCCACGACCTCGACCATGACTACACCGTTGACCACAACCGCTTCTTCCTCTTATGCTGTTGGTTGTGTTACCATCATCAGCAGTACTGTTGCAGATGCTGCATAGACATGGAAAAATTATAATGAATTACATAGGATCAATGGATATGATTATTCACTGTCAATCAGCTGATCAAAGGACACATAAAGTTATTCCATGAAACCATTTTCAGTACAAACTTTTAGCTTGAATTGAATATCAGTAAACAATAAACATAGCTTTGCTTTCAATCAAGCTTATTCAAATACCTCTTACATCATAACTATCAAGAAATTATAAGAAATAAACATGACTGAAAATATTGGCCTTTGCTTACCTTTCCGACTTCGTTATCATTTAGCAATGCAAAGTCCGAACGACAAAACTCGGTATCAGACCGGTCTAAAATCGAAACTGTTTGCGTCCCAAACACTGTCCACTAGCGATATTCAAATCTCGAGTGAATTGAATCGTCAAAAGATGAAAATTCATCGTCAAAACCATTCATGACACACCTCAAAAACTTCGAAACTCAGGACAATTTTTATCCCTAACTTCAAACTTTTTTTGGGACTCCAATATATAACCTTTGTCAACAAACAAGACATCAATTTGTGTAGAATTTTTCGCTTATCAACACTGATTTTTTATACATAAAACGGAAGCGTATTATAAATAGCTTATAGCCTGTTTCAACGCCTCCCGTTTTCGGGGCCGTACGGACCCGATCCGGCGGGAACGGGTTAAATCGAATTTCACCGACCTTTTGTATATTAATTGTAAATTTCATTGTTTGAATGAAACCGACAGCCTGTGCACTTTGGCCGCATCGAACGATGAAGGCAGAACTTGATAAATACATTCAATAAACATGCATGCTTTCTCCAACTTTATAGCAATGCGTTCGATGTTTAATCTAGAAAGCAAGTAGCCTATCGAGCCACCTGCAAATCCACTGCGGGAACAAAACACTGGACCAGTTAAATGTGGCAGTCAATGAAGAGGATGCTTTCCGACTTTTCCATTTACTTTGCAAAACTGATAACACATGTTTATAAATATTAAATAATAATGGCTTTGAAACTAATTACTCGAATATTAATGACCAAAGTTTGGTCTTGATTTCAATATGACATTGTTGTGCAATAAAGTTAAAAGTCCGATTATACCCGAGAGCCGAGTAATGTTCATTGTTATTTTTCGCGTCAGTCGTTGTTGGCAGGATATTCTTTTTGCTTTACGACGCTATGTGATAGACTATGGATGAATTGCTTCTAATCGTTAATTCTAATTAGTTGGCGTTGTTCGTTATCTCACGACCTAACATCAAACGTATCTTCTGTTGTAGTGTTTACCTATAATTTTAAACGATTTGTCGACAAATCAACGTCAACGCTTTTATGTATTTTTTATGTCATGTCATGTCAATCGCCGACGTCGCCGCGCGACGGTTGGCCACATGCATGGACTACAGCTCTCCACTGCCGTCTATCGCGTGCAGCGGCGAGGAGATGAGATCCGGAGAGGTGAGACCAAGAAAGAATGTTGTCAATCCAACTAATACGCGGTCTGCCCTTGCGTCGGTATCCCTCCACGTGACCCAGCATGGTGGCTTTTTCCACGCAATCCTGAGGAAGCCTGATGATATGACCGAAATAGGAGAGTTTGCGAGCCTTGATGGTACTCAAGAGCTCTGGTGAAGTTCCGGCACGCTGATAAACTTGCTCCGTAGTAAGCTTGAGCGTCCAAGAAATGCGCAAAAGCTTACGGGTACATTTGTTCTCGAAACTTTGGATCTGCTTTTCCTCCGCCTTTTTGAGCACCCACGATTCACAACCATAGGTTGCGACTGACCAGACCAAGGATTTCATCAAGCGGAGCTTGGTTTGAGTGCTAATGGATTTGTTTTTCCAGACCTTCGTAAGCTTCACCATGACTGCCATACCCATGGCCAGTCTGGACTTAATATCGTCAGAACACGTCGCGTCGCTAGCTATTTTGCTGCCCAGATACATGAAGCTATCCACCTGTTTGAGTGCACCGCCTGCGACAAAAATCTTGATGACCCTATCGGTGTTGGTCATAACATTCGTCTTTGAAGCATTTATCTTTAAACCGTACTCACTGGCAGCGGATTCGACTCGATTAACAAGCTCCTGGAGTTCCTCTGACGATGTAGCGATCAAGAGGATGTCATCCGCATATCTAAGATTACTGATGGTCCTACCTCCAATTCTGAAGCCCCCTCTGAACCCGTCAAGCGCCTTACGCATTACCTGTTCTGCCAGGATGTTAAATAGGCAAGGCGAAATGTTACATCCTTGCCGAACGCCTTTCTTAACGCGGAACCAATCAGAGGTGATGTTATCTGTTCTGACAGCTGCCTGTTGCTGTTTGTATAGGTTCATCAGTAGTTGGACGAGTTGTGGGGGAAACCCCATATCCAGCATGGACAACCACAGTTGACCGTGTTGCACCATATCGAAAGCTTTCGTAAAGTCGATAAAGCAGAAATAGAGAGGCTGGTTTCTCTCATTTGCCTTTTCCATGATGATCCGGACGTTCGTAATCTGATCACGGGTGCCTCGGTTGGGTCTGAAACCGGCCTGTTCAGGAGCAAGTTCATTGTCAAGTTTGGTTTGAATGCGATCCAGGATGACCCTGAGGAGAATTTTGCTGGCATGCGACACTAGCGCGATGGTCCTATAGTTCTCACAACAGAGCAAATCCCCTTTTTTGGGTAAAGGGATAAAAACCGATTGTGTCCAATCGTTGGGCCAGACTCCTGTCAACCATACGTCAGTACAGATCTTGTGTAGCATGGTAAGAGTCATATCACCACCAAATCTGAGAAGCTCGGTGGCAACTCCGTCTGGTCCCGAGGCTTTATGCAAAGAGGCTTTAAGCAGAGCACGTTTGATTTCCTCTCGCAATGGTGGCGGTTCTCTTTCCGTAACTTCGAACGTTATCTCATCCTCATTGCCTGTGTAGAGTCCCTCACAATACTCCTTCCAACGTTCATTGACCTTCACTGGATCAACTAGCTTTTTTCCCAAGGTGTCTTTAATAGCTACTTTACGTGCCTGAAACGGTTTGGTGAGATTTTTGACTGTCCTATAAACCGGTCTGCTGTTTCCACGTTTTGCATTTACTTCCAGTTCGCAGCAAAGAGCATCAAGCTCGGCTTGTTTGTCTCTCCTGAGTCGTCTTTGAACTTCCCCCCTTAGAGTCTTGTACTCCAGCGGTGACTTCGTCTTGGCTTCACGTTTCTTCTTGATAAGGGTGAAAGTGTCATCCGAGATCCAGTTTTTACGCTTTTCCGAGTCTTTGGGAAGAACCTTTTGCGCCGCTTCTATGGTGATATTTTTGAGTTGAGACCACAAGTCAGTGGGAGGACCGGCTTCCGTGACGCAGCTTAAAGCAGCGAAGCGGTTGGTAACTTCAACTGTATAATCATGTTCCAACTGCGCGTCCTGTAATTTGTCCAAATCCAAAAGAGGAGGTTTACGAAGCTTAGTTTTTCTGAAACGGAGTTTGAATTTAAGGATGACAAGGTTGTGATCGGTATCACAATCCGCGTCGAGTCGGGTTTTGCAATTGTAGACCGACTGGACCCAATGCCTAGCTACCAGAATAAAATCGATCTGAGATCTATATTTATCTCCAGGACTCTTGTATGTGTATCTGTGCCTGGGGTGCAATTATAAAACACGATATTGAGGTGTTTAATAAATACCTTAAAAGGAATTAATGATCTTGATTAGACCAGAAACTCTCCCGTCACAAAGAAAACCAGCATAAGCAAAAGAAACGCAACCAATTACACTGATAGCATGACGTCATGCACGTCACAAACATGTAAATCCCTCGCTCTCTTATACTCGTCGCTGATGACGGCGGAAGAGGAGGTCAAGAGGTCACAGCGCATGACGTCACTCGACGTCGTCCCGACCTCTTGACCCCGGAGTAAACATCCCGACCTCGATGTTATGCTGTAATCAGACCGGAAGTCGAACGCCGGGGCGCATGCGCAGACGTATGCGCCGTCTGGTGGTTGGTTCGGGAAGTGAGTCGGTCGGAAGTCGCGAGAGGCGCTGGTGTCGCTGCAGATATTGCTGATGTTGTTGCATCCGGGGACTGCGCCTCGCGACATCTTGTGGAGGATCGAGCAATTAGAAGTTAAAGGTCGTTCTTTGAAGATACGACGACGATTGTTCCTACGCAGTTATTAAGACACAAAAGAAATGTAAATAATTATTGTGGTGGCTGGTTTTAACGATTACTTAAACAATTATTCGTTGAAAATGTAATCGATTATTTTCAACGATTTATTTTCGATTTTTTTAAAACTTATTTCTTCATGTATGTGAATCGTCATTATATACAGAGTAATCAACACGGTGAACAATGATGTGAAATTCTTTTGAGAGGAAAATTAAGTGACGATTTGCGCTTGAGGTGAATGCTGTTGGAAAAGTTACATAAAAAAGTGACCCTAAAATCAGAAAAATTTGGGACCTAGTAGTCAAAATCTATCAACTAAACTTTCAATCTTGTTTTAAATTTTCGTTCGATCAATAACTCACGTTAAGTGTGAGTTTCCTAAAACAATTTCAGTTACAGTTAAACATAACTGAAATCAACAATCAATGTAAATACGATGAATGGTCGAGGATTTGAGTTACCTGGTCTTCAGAAGGTGTATGATTATCATCAGAACGATACCAGTGACGATTCCAAGCACGATGCCAATCAGTATGGAGACAATGATCCCTGAAAGACAGAAGGGAACACCGTGACGATGATGATGATGACAACGACGACCACGACGACGATGATGACGATGACGATGACGATGACGACGACGACGAAGACGATGACGATGACTACGACGGTGATGGTGATGGTGATTATGACGATGACGATGACGATGATAACGATGACAGTGGTGGTGACGATGATGACGATGGTGATGATGACATTTAAAAAATTGCCGCACCTCTGCTTGACTGCGTGTTCTTAGAATACACCAGCTGTCATAGTTTACGAAATCACAATATGTCAGATGTATACATAGGAATTATATTTTTATATATTCATGCGTACATAATTACATATATTTTACGTGTATTATTATTGTTGGACAAGTTGCTATTTGACGCTAGAGGACTTTACGAAAGTTTTTCTTGATCACTAGAAACGATTTCTTTAGACACCTTTAAATAGAATGTCTTTTGTGTTACATATATTTATCGATTTGAATAAGTTGTTTGATGGTAAGCCAACTCTAAATTAATCAATGCAACGGAATATTGTTTCGATCAAATTCGCAATCTGAAGCCGGAAGGTTGGAGGTTCGAATCCAACTCAAGTCGCTGCGTAGGGACCTTGGGCAAGTCCTTCACTCGCAATTGCTCAGCGCTTCGGCGATTTATATGGAATTGGGTTCTGCAATGAAAATTTTACTTTGGGGTCATTAAGCCTTTTCCAAATTCTCCAATTCTCTTTCAAAGCCATAAATGCCTTAGACAAATTGTCGTATTTTCTATGCGTACATTATAATATTACACCGCAAGGAATTCGGTTCATCGTGTACATTACCATTTCGCAGCTCATCATATGCGCTGAAGGTCACGGTGACCTCGGATGACCTCTGGCCTGCAAAATAAATGGAACGATCTCTCTTTAAATAGATTTCATTTTGTTATAGCATTCATTAACCTAACAGTGGATCGAGTTCTTGTTGCATTTAGTATCTTGAAAGACGCCATCTTGTGAATAACACGTGAGCACACAAGCATTAAAACAAAAATACAGACTTAATCATAGATTGACATAATATATACAATGTTATGCAGTATATATATATGTGTGTGTATATATATATATGTATATATACAGTATAAATAATATTTATACTCGTTGGATGGCCCTAGAATCTAGGACGGGCTCTTTGTAAGTTGAGCTCGACCTTATGCCTAGAGGTCAAACCCCTATGTTTCTTTCTCGCTTAAAAACTGCCATATTTAGCAGAACTGCTGAACTTTGGAGTGCTTATGAGCAGTCTACCTTGAAGGTGCGCTATATAAAAGTAAATAATTCAACATAGTTTGCAACCCAACAAGCAGACCTAACATGAGATTAAACGAGACTAGATCAGAAGATTAATCATCTATTGCGTAAAAACCTTGATCGCTGGCGCTACAGTTTCCTATTTCACCGATCCAGACGCCATCCTGACACCTCAGATACCACTTCTCCTGCGTCAAAGGACAGTCAACCGTGACGTCGCTACCGTGACGAGATACAGAAGCTGCGACTCCATCGTCAACAATGAGATCAGCACAACCCACAGCTGTTCAATTACAATCATTATGATATAAGATATCAGTCTACAGATTGGTCTGTATTTATAGTTTGAAGGCTGGCTAGAAACAATCTGTAGGCTGATAGCTACCTTAAAATAGCGCAGTTTTCATTAATTCGTTCGTTCCTTCATTCATTCATTCAATTAATTCATTCATTCATCTATGCATCTATTCATTCCAACCGTCCGTCTGTCTATCCATTCAGCCACAGACTCACCCAACCAACCCAACGACTGACTCTCTGACTGGCTGGCTGGCTGAATGACCCACTCACCCACTCACCAAATGACTCACTTAGAGCGGCAAGGATTTTTCAACTGTTCAATGTGTTTTTAATCAAAACCAAAATTAATCACTCAAACACTCATATACACACGCACACACACCCAGTGTAGGGAGCACAAAGGATTTCTCCACTAGGTAACAACATAACAACCCATTCTTAATAAACCAAATTATATTTTTATAATAAACCAAATTAAATTGGTATAATAAAACACACTAAACAGGTACAAGAAACCAAACTAAACATGTAAACGTAAACCTTGGTATTGTAGTATGAATGGTTTCCTGTGTATCGACCACGATGACCTCCTTCCGTTCACTTCCGGTCCAACGAGGAACGACCAGTCACTGACGGACGCCCTCACCTCCACCCAGCTGCCCTTCGTCGAGAAGAGAACCGGGTCCCAGGTGCCCGGGTCTGCGGGGGTCGACGACGTGGCCACGCCGACGCACAGCGGACGCACCAGATCATCTCGACCGTCCCAAAACGATAGCTCGACCGGGCACTGGTGAGGCAGCTGCAGGTCGTCGCCTTGACGACCGTCTCCTTGGCGACCATTGTCTCCTTGACTGCCACCGTCTCCTTGACTACCACTCTCTTCCTGACGACCGAGTCCCTGACGAACGTCTCCTTGACGACCGTCACCTTGACGACCGTCACCTTGACGACCGCCATCTTGTCCACTGTCTCCTTGACTACCACTGTCTCCTTGACTACCACTGTCTCCTTGACGTCCTCCATCTCCCTGACGACGGTCTCCCTGACGACCGTCGTCTCCCTGGCTGCGGTCGTCATGGCGACCGTTGCTGGGGACGAGTCGCCGTTCGCTACGGAACGCCTTCCAAGCGACGATCAGCTGACGTCCTCGATCCGTAACAACAGTCCAAGAACAGATGCGCGGACCGGGTTGATGAGGGTGGTTAGACGGTTGCCATAGCGACCGAGCCTCCGTCTCTTCCGCCTCTGGACCGGGAAGCAGCGCTAGGTAACCGAACGACTGCGTCACGATCGTCGTGTTGCCATGACGACAGTCGGTCAGGTAGGAGACTGAAATGGAAAACGGATTGTATGTTTAATTATGCACCTTTGATATTGAGAGATTGTATACTGATAATTTATTTCATCTTATTGCAAAATCAATCCTTTTAAAATGGTGTGCAATTTGTCTCTGTAGATTTTGCAATGATGACTATGCCAGTGCTAATTGAATGTCATGCTGGTGTAATGGTAGGGGGCGTATTGCAATGCACACAAATTTCTTGGATTTTCCATTTGGGTATTTCTAATTGTCATTGTCGTAAATCAGATAGAATTTTTTTTAAATTTATTTATTTCATATGGGGATCGAATACGCTGATGTCATGTTGATGTTACGCTAGGACCCAGTCATATAATTTTATTACATAGCGAAAAATCCTATTTTCGACCCCCATGAAATTCGCACATTTTATGGAACCCTCTAACTATGTGTAACCTAGGTCCCGAACAGTGCATGGAGGCAAATGTGATTCCAGGAAATTCATCCAAGCTTCTTCTTCATGGCCCGGTTTATTGATTGAAACGCTGTAAAGCTACAGACGCCACACAGTGAACATATGCCTGAAAATCGTCTGCATAAGATTTACTCAATACAGAGCCATCTGCTATGAGAGGGCCAAAGTCTGCAGTGTAGATGATGTAAAGCAAAGGACCCAGAACAGAACCTTGTGGCAAACCAAATGGAGCAGGAGACCAGGGCGACCTAGCAGACCCACAAGCCATAATGAAAGAACGGTCCTGGAGATAGGAGGTAAACGAAGCAAGAAAGCTGCCAGAGGCCAAAAAGAGTTTTGATTATTCATGTGAAGCAGAGCTTTTCCGTATAATAAAAAATTATTCCGTTTAAATGGTGTTTAATGATCCTTTTACTCTGAGTCATGTATTAATACTGCTACTTTATTTGATCTTATTGCAAAATCAAACCTTTTAAAATGGTGTGCACTTTGTCTATGTTGATTTTCAATGGTGACTTTGTAAATAAGTAAGTAAGTAAGTAAGTAAGTAAGTAAGTAAGTAAGTAAGTAAGTAAGTAAGTAAGTAAGTAAGTAAGTAAGTAAGTAAGTAAGTAAGTAAGTAAGTAAGTATTTTCTTTATTACACCACTTGCAAACGCACAGTGGGACATAGAGCATCATTATTATACTTCGAAGTAATAACAGGTATTAAAAACATGCAAGCTAAAACCACAGGTTAAATTATAATATAATTACTAAACAATTATCACCAAAAAAGTTAACTATAATAGCATTCTCGTGATAAATCCCTTTTTAATCAACGAAGCACATCGTAGTATCTCTAAGGAAGTAACCAGTTACTCGTTCAGGTGGAAGAAGATAATGGAGGACATGCCCGAGATCACAGAGGATAGAGGGATGCATTTGCCTTAGAACATAACATGTCAAAAGTAGTAGTGTTAGTGCTAATTGAATGTCATACTGGTGTAATGGTAATGACGTATAGCCACGCAGACAAATTTCATGGAATTTTCAATTTTGGGGGTTTCCAATTGTAATTGTCGAAAATCACATAGAATTTTTTTTTTAAAATTTATTTATTTCTTGTGGTATTGAAATGGAAATGTTGATGTTATGTTTGAATTTTGTTAGGCTCATTCATATAATTATTACGTTGGCAAAAAGTGGTGTTTTCAATCATCCTTGCAATTTGCAAATTTTATAGAACCCCCTAACTACGTGTACATACATGAAAGCCCATCCAAACCGTGTCCCAAAAATGTCATCTATAAAATATTTATTTTACTGCTAGCTACCATTCATTTTCGCTAAATATCATAATTATTTGCTTGCTGAAAAATGTCAAGTGTCGTGGTTTACTGTTTAGATATTGGGGGGGGGGGGGGTCCGTAGCTCAGTGGAGAGAGCGTTGGCCGATAAAACTGAGAGTCATTATCGCGACCCGGGTTCAAGCCTCGCTCAGGGCAAACATTTATTTGAATTTTCTGTTAGCTGCCAGTGGCGCTTTGCTGTTGCGTTGTTTGAATCGGGTCTGTTGAAAAATAAGTTAGCCCCCCCACTCCTGGCTTGGCTGAACCAGGATCGTTCCAACACTTAGGCCATTAGTGTTAAGTTACCGAACCTGTTGTAGCCGACCTGCGTGTCGTGCGAAGCTGGCCGTATTTCGTATAACCTTGTACCTGTAATCGTTCTGCGGTGTGTCAGATTGAATTTGAATAAACGAATATTATTAAACAGAATATCATTACAATGTAGTCAAATGCCATAGGACGACTGAAAGATATTCAGTTATAAGCAGTTCATTAGACACCTTTAAATTCATTATGTATACGTCATAATTTGACAGTTTGTTCTGCGTAGCTTCAATTTACCAAGACGGAGGCACTCATAGCTTTTCCCACATAGATCTAGGCGTTTTCGGTATTGTCTAGGTTTTTACGTTTTTTTTTCAGGATCTAGCTTTTTTCTCACTGCGATTTTCCGACTTTTTATCATAAAAATTGATTTTTTAAGGTGAAAATGCACAAAAGACGTGAAAAAGTCGACCGTTTGGTGAATTTGGAACAAAAATTATAAATTTTGGAGCGAAAGACCAAAAAGTCTTCAATAATTATAAAGAAATTTTATCGTGAAAGAAAAGTGAGCAAATTTTAATCATCGGATGACTAAAAAAGGGTCGTCAGCAATTTCAAGCCGGAAAAAAATCATGTATTTTTCTGAGAAATTGTCAATCTAGCCTTGTCTAGCTTTTTTTCGACCAGATCTAACTTTTTTTAAATTCAGAGTGGCGTCCCTGTCAACACATCTCTCCTTGCCGTGCGAAGATCGAATAAATCCGATTACCCATCCTTGCGTAATATACCTTGGACTCAGTCATAGTCAACTTCAACGTACACCTTGCAGATTTTCCGCGTAGCCTAACAAAGGTCACGTGGTACATTTTATCGGGAACATCTCCAGAACCGGCACTTCACCCACTACTCACGTATAATACCTTGCACGCATTCGTATTCAACTTCGAGATACATCTTGAAGTCCTTGGCACACGGTTGTTGTATGGAGTCAATGGCCGCCACGAGAAGGCTGCACTCCCTTCGCCCGGTGCACTGGGCGTCAACGTGGTAGGTGACGTCTGCCCTGCAGCCCAGCGCCTCGGCGTAGTTGGACGACACGCATCGCCCTGGTCGCATGCGTCCGTAGGCGTAGTTGGACGACACGCATCGCCCTGGTCGCATGCGTCCGTAGGCGTAGTTGGACGAGACGCATCGCCCTGGTCGCATGCGTCCGTAGGCGTAGTTGGACGAGAAGCATCGCCCTGGTCGCATGCGTCCGTAGGCGTAGTTGGACGAGACGCATCGCCCTGGTCGCATGCGTCCGTAGGCGTAGTTGGACGAGACGCATCGCCCTGGTCGCATGCGTCCGTAGGCGTAGTTGGACGAGACGCATCGCCCTGGTCGCATGCGTCCGTAGGCGTAGTTGGACGAGACGCATCGCCCTGGTCGCATGCGTCCGTAGGCGGCTGAACGAACGACGAGGAGCTCCTCGGTTGGAGACCGACATTCGAGGTTCATAGTCTCCCACGAACAATGCTCTACAGGAGGAGGATCATAGAGTTAGATGTTGCTAGCATACCGTGTCTGGGTGGGTGGGGGGAGAGGAGTGCGGGTTTCTTTGTGCGTGCGTGTGTGTGTGTGTGTGTGTGTGTGTGCACACGTGTGTGCATGTATTTGTTTGCATGTTTGTGTGTGCACTTGTTATCGCGCCCCTTCAAGCACTCCACTCAGAGGCGCTCCGCACTGCAGAGCGGGCACTGCATCGAAGTTTCTTGCCCAAGATCCCTACGCGGCGACTTGAGGTGGATTCGAACCTGCAACCTTCCGGCTGCAAGGCAACAAACATTCCGAAGCGCTGAGCAATTGCGAGTGAACTTCGTGAAGGTCTTGCCCGAGGTCCCTTCGCAGCGACAATAACAATTATAATAGTAATGTGAAATTAGTTTGCCAACGCAGTATATGATTGCAATCAAATGGATGAAACGATGATCAAAGGTCGAAGCAGGTGGAGCAGCTAACATGGCGCCCATCACTCTGTTTATCGCCGATTCGATCTTTTTTGTGAGAGTGGCGGGAAATGAAACCCCATCCGTGCGCTCTTCAGAATATTTGCCATTTCTATTAACGATCTCATATATAAATACATGATTATATTATATAAATGTATACTAGATTTAACCCCATGACGCACACCTGGGGTCTATTGGACCCTAGAGGTGCGAAACTTTGAATATCTCTCTTGCTCTAAAAATAAAAAATCTGAAATAATTCAAATTCCTCAACAATTCATCCCCCTACATGTACGAAAAAGTTGGGAGACTTCAACGTCCTTGGTTCAATGGGGAAAAATTGGGTAAGACACCTAGGGCACATTTAGCATACCTGGGGTCCAACGGACCCCACGCTTCAGCATTGATAGGTCCATGGTGCATCGACTATAGCATAATGGGAACAGGACATACCCCTCGACCCATAACCTCTGCCATTGCCCCCACAACGGCCCCCAACCCTTACCCCCATTGAGACACAACACCCTGCCCCGCCATTACCCCCATCCGTCGGTTTACATCCGTCAGTGTATGTATGTATATATACAAGGTATGTATATATGAAATGTATGTATATATGTATGTATGCATGCATGTATGTATGTATGTATGTATGTATGTATGTATGTATGTATGTATGTATGTATGTATGTATGTATGTATGTATGCATGTATGTATGTATGTATGTTTGTATGTATGTTTGTATGTATGTATGTATGTATGTATGAATGTATGAATGTGAGAATGTATGTATTGCATATGCGTGTATGTCTGTATGTATGTCTGTATGTATGTATGAATGTGCGTACGTACGTATGTATGTATGTATGTACGTACGTATGTATGTGTGCATGTATGTATATATGCATGTATGTATATATGTAAGTACATACATACACACACATACTACGCATTTGTACATGCAAAAATACATTTGTACATAAGCTTACATTCATAAACATAAGACATGCAATCATACCTACATAGATTACAAACGTACACACAAATATAATATACACGGATAAATAGATACAAATAAAAGCACATGCATGCATGCATGCATGCATGCATGCATGCATACATACATACATACATACATACATACATACATACATACATACATACATACATACATACATACATACATACATACATACATACATACATACATACATACATACATACATACATACATACATACATACATACATACATACATACATACATACATACATACATACATACATACATACATACATACATACATACATACATACATACATACATACATACATTCATACTTACATACATATGGCATCCCGTAATTTTTTTTGCTGCGCCACTGGTGAAAATGATTGAGCAAGTTACAAATCCTCGGTAGGAAAATGTTTTGAAAAAATCACTATTTTCAGAAATGTAAATTTATTTTGAGCACTTCCGGTTATGAAAAGACAAATTATTTAGTACAACAATGTAGCCCCACATTCCCTCTATAAAATGGTATCATGTTTTCATCTTTATTATAAATGAGGGATAAGATAATATAGTCGATAACCTAGGGGGTGGTTTCCACCCCCCTCTTGGTACCTTGGGTATATCGGGTATAACTTTTGAACAGTATGGGGTGTCATCACAAGCCTTACATGAAAATGTGTGTAAATGAACCCCCTAAAATAACTTAAAATGTCAAAATTTTATTCCATGTGAAACAAGTTTGATTTTGAAAAAAAAACTAACAAATTGATGGATAACACCTCTTTTGGTAGTCCTAGGGTTAATTTTAGGCCTATATATTTTGACCCAAACATGTTCCATGAGTGCATGTGCTATGTACAACATAAATTTCAGTCATTCATCCCCAAGTTCTATCTCATTGATATAATTTCAACCCATGTTATCGGTGGGGTCCATTGGACCCCAGGTGTGCTAAATGTGTTGGCGCGGAAGGTGTGCGTCATAGGGTTAATTTATATGTACATATGCATATTATGTATTTATAATAAACATAGGTCATATGTTTGTAGACATACACATATCACACACGTACACACACATACATGCACACATTCTATTCTATTCTATTTTGGAATTTATAAAGCGCCTCTCACAGTACAACCTAATCAGAGGCGCTCCCAGTGCGAAGAACTCCCGGATACACACGCACACATACACAAACACGCACGTACACACGCACGCACACAACAATTAGCCGCTGGTGTTATCGACTCAATGCTTTTAACGGTCTTTCGTATAAGTGTCGATACGCACGTGTCTTGAATGGCCTTCCACAGATAATAGTTGATCGCACTCGAAAAGGATTCTGTTGATAAGGGAACACTCTATTCTACGGAGGCTGTCTGAAGCATCTGAAATACCCTCATGCGCCGAACTATACGATCTGCCTCGGACTAAGCTTTTGAACAACCCATGCGACTATACGCAGCGCTCGTGAACAAGCTGGTGCCCTGCGCCTGGCTTTCGAGTGGCGCTCTGAAAATTTAGATGGTGCGATTACTATTACGGTTACGCAGAATATTTAGCATAAATAGACAACTTCATAATAAATTTAAGGGTGTCTAATGAACTAAGTATAGCTTTGTATTATCTCAAAAATTTGGAGATTATGTGGATCTAGCAATGAGCGGCTATAATTGATAGGATGCAATTCAAAAAGTGCTATAAGAATTTGAATATACAGTATACAGTGAAAATAGTATGTGAGTTATGTATATCGGAATAAACGTTGTCGTAGCTTTCTCACTGCTATGACGGCTAGGTTGCTGACGAGATGGAGGAAAATAGGAAAATAAGAGGA
The DNA here is from genome assembly GCA_949752735.1 of Lumbricus terrestris. Taxonomy (NCBI): domain Eukaryota; kingdom Metazoa; phylum Annelida; class Clitellata; order Crassiclitellata; family Lumbricidae; genus Lumbricus; species Lumbricus terrestris. The sequence goes on from OX457049.1 coordinate 16,926,966, forward strand.
GGAACGGATGATGTTGGAGGGAAAATGGGAGGAGGAATGGACGGATTGGAAGGAGTAGGTGGAAAAATAGAAGGAGTGATTAAACGAGGAGGAAGATTGGAGGAGGAAAATAAAGAGTGGGAGAAAATAGGAGGAGGAATGGAAGAAATAGGCGGCAAAATAGGAGGAATAGAATGAGTGGGATGAATAATAGGAGGAACAAAAAACAGGAGGCGGAATTAAAGGAGGAGAAAATTGGAGGAAGGGTTGAAGCAGTAAATAGGTGGGAAAATAAGTAGAAGAATAGAAGAAGGAATGGAAAAGAGATGAATAGACAATTAGGGTGGAATTGGACAAAGAATCGGAGGAAGAGGATGAGTGAGATATAGACCTGTAGGGTTTAGTAGAATCGTGGCACACGGAAGTTTAATCAAGCAGTTTGTCGGAAGGTATTATAAGGATTTCATTGATCAACCAAATGTCCGGTGAACTTGAACGTTCTGCGCATACTAAGCGTCGCAGGATGATGAGTGGAGTGGCCACTGTGACCTGGAGTAGCTGGGAAAATAGGAAGAGTGGAAGGAGAGGTTTGGGTCATCTTCGGGGGAGACGATAGTTTGGGTTTCGGAGTGTGCCCGCGCACGTAGAAGGTGTTAAGCGTTACTTTGATTGTTTCTTTAGGGACAATATTAATTGAGAGATGGAGGTGGGAGAAGGAAGAGTAGGAGGAGGAGGAGGAGGAGGAGGAGGAGGAGGAAGAGGAGGAGGAGGAGCAGGAGCAGGAGGAGAAGGAGGAGGAGGAGGTGGAGGAGGAAAAAGATTGAATGGAGGAGAAATAGGAGGAGGAGGCGGAGGAGGAGGAAGAAGAAGAGTAAAAAGAGGAGGAGGAAGAGGATGAGGATGCGGAGGAGGAGGAGGAGGAGGAGGAAGAGGAAGAGTAGGAGGAGGAGGAGCAGGAGGAGGTGGAGTAGGAGGTTGTGGTGGAGGAGGAAGAAAATATGGAGGAGGGGAATTAATTGAGAGATGGAGGTGGGAGGAGGAGGAGGATGAGGATGAGGAGGAGGAGGAGGAGGAGGGGGCGGTGGTGGAGGAAAAGGAAGAAAATAGGGAACAGGAGAACTAGGTGTGGGAAGAAAATGAGGAGGAGGGTGAGAGTAGGAGGAGGAAGAAGAGTTGGTGGAGGAATAAACTGAAAAGGGATGAAAAAGAAGAAAAGCCGACGTTTTAAAGTGTTCAATGTCTGGGGTTCGAGATCGGCAAAAACAAAAATATCAATGGCTACATCTCACTGGGGACTGACCGTCTAATTCGCCGGATTAATCACCAATAGAAATGTTTGGAGTATTATGGCGGCAACTGTTTATGCCGATCCCGAACTTCAGACATTGAACACCTTAAAACGTCGGCTTCGTAAGGCATGGACATCGATACCTCTGACAACTCTGAAAAATCTAATTGGCTTGATGCCTAATCGACTAAAGGCTGTAACAAAGAGTAAAGGAAACATTATTAAGTACTAAATGATCATTTTATTAATTAATTAATTATGTGTGGATTAACAATGATGATCGCACAATACTGCTTTCGGCCTATATAACTGTACGTTTACTTGGCACGAGTTTGATGACGTCACGGATATTTGCGCTAAAATTTGATTTAGCGAGCTAGCGATCTAAAAGAATTGGGTAACATTCTTATTTGAACAACCTATCCGCCAGTATACAGTTTTTCACATTATATTGTGTATAACATATATTTATCTGCATTCAAAATCGTTCACGACCTCTCGAGACACCCATACTGCTACTACTGCTAATACTACTACTACTACTCTACTAATAAGCCTGCTACTATTGCTACTACCACTACTACTACTCTCTGAATAAAACAAAATATCGCAAAATGACTCGCATTAAGCCACCTTTGTATAAAATTGCAAACTACTATAAATAAATGCCAGTTTGACGTAAAATAATATTTTCGACTCAGCGCTAACGCAATTCGAGTGTAGGAATTTCGATCGAAACGATTAAAACATGTTAAAAATAATATCTATTGGCATAAACGGCATTTTTACTCTGCAAGAAGATGTCGTTAAACTTTCGCTCAATGAGCGATAAACCCACACTAGCGCAACATAAACGCGTAGGTCTTCTTACAATAAATAACAGTGAGAACAACAATGAAGAAAATATTATTAATATTTCAATGAAACCTCTGATTAGATCTCACAGAGTATTGGACAAGCGACGCCAAAATGATATAATATTATATTCAACCTCAAAAAATAATGACATAAAACACAACTTTTCTTACAATGATGATGTATACTAATGCCCTCACTTGGTCCCTGTGTTCGGTGGGGCGGGTAACCCCGGTAGCATTCTGTCAGCAGACTATATAAAGGTGTTTTAATCCGGGTGAGGGCAAGGAGAAAAAGTTAGACAACATCAAAATGACCCGCAATAAAACACCTTTATATAGCAAAACTATCGGGGATTGTAGTGGATAACCCTCTGTGATGGAGGGCGAAAGGAACCGAGATCGAGCCCCGCATGGCGGACCTGCTTTGAAGGCTGCTATTAGATCCGTGTATTGCAGGCTCTCTGTCAGTGGTGTAGTGGGGCGGGGACGCGGGGGGACGCCGTCCCCCCACTTTTTTGCAAAATTCTTGCAAGATTGCACTTTTTGCTACAGTTTCTACTTCAATTTCCATGGCGTCCCCCCACTTCAATTTCCAGGCATCCCCCCACTTCATTTTTTAGGACTACACCACTGCTCTCTGTCCTATTAGCAGTTAAGATTATAATTGTCTTTTGCAGTTTGCAATCAAGTGAATAATTTCAATTGCATAAGTGTACACTGTAACCGGTTGCAGTCTGTCAACCGGAGTGTTTCAATAAAGAAAATATTATTATTTCAGTAAAACCTCTTATGTCACAAAGTATTGGACAAGCGACGCCAAAATGAATCTGCGTTGAAACACCTTTAAATAATGTTCCTCGACACAATAAATCTTTTCCCGCACATAATAATACCAAATTTGACAAAATCGAAGCAGTGTAACTAACTCTACGTTGCAATATGGCGTCGCTAAACTCTCGCTCCATGAGTGATAAACCCAAAGTAGCGCAACATAAACGCGTAGGTCTTCTAATAATAAGAACAGTGAGAATAAAAAAAAGAAAATATAAAACTTCTGACCTCAGTATTGAATAAGCGACGACAAATTGACCATGGATTAAAACACCTTTAAATAATGTCACTGACCGCCATATATAAATGTTGATGCCAATTGTCATTTGTCACTACATAACTCCGGAGTAGTGTAATACTCTTACGAAGAAACGGTTAAACCGTGAAAAATAATTTCTATTGACATCAACAACCTCTTTACGTTGCCAAAAGGCGTCGTTAAACTCTCGCTACGTGTGCAATAAAACCCTACTAGCGTATCATAAACGCGTACTAATAATAAATATCGTTCAACTTACAAGAAGTAAACGCTTCAATTCCACGGTGGACGACTAAAACCAGAAAGACCCCAACAATGACCGACGACGTCACAAGGAACGACATCTTGCGTTGACGAGAGACGGTGACGAAGTGGCGTGTTCGTATGTACGTTCGTGAATGCGCCGTGTCCCGTTATGGAGCTAAATAAATGGGTTATATTCGTGCAGCGGATATGGATGAGTGTGTATTATGGAGGCTGGATGCGGAATGTGGAGATGGTGTTGTTGTCGTGGGTATACGTGGAATGGGTTAGATGATCGATCCACTGGAATCTCGTTCTTATCTAGTTCCGATTTTAATCTTAATCTGATTCCAATCTTAATCTGACTCAGATTATAGTCTGATTCTAATCTTAATCGTATTCTAATCTTAATCCAATTTCTAATTATTTTAATCTGAATCTAATCCTAAACTGATTCTAATCCTTATCTGATTCAAATCCTAATCTGAATCAAATTCTATATTGATCCTAATCATATCCAACAAGTCTTGATATATTTCTAGTCTTAATCTGAATATATTCTAGATCTTTGTATTGATTAAATACATGCATACATGCACACACATACACACACGCACATTGCGCTACATACATGCATACATAAACACATAATTTTTTTACAGGGGTATATGCATGCATGCAAACGTACGTCGTTGCATCCTGCGCTGAGTGTGAGTGTGAGCAATGAGGAATGATCAATGAGCAATGAGTATAGGATGAGCAACTGCTGATAATGGTCTGTGAGTGTGTGAGATGAGGAAGAAGAGTTTAGATGCAACGTTGCGTGACGTCCAAGGATTTCGTCGCTTATCTTCCGATGCCAGACTGAATTGGTTCTCTCCTCAGAGACAAAGAGAGAGTGGGAGACAAAAGGGGGAGAGGGGTAGACAGATAGATGGACATACATACACACAAACAAACAGAGACATTGAGAGAGAGATAGGGACAGACAGACAGAGACAGAGAGAGGGAGACGGTATCAGAAATGAATTCTATACATCTGAATCAGTCAGATTTGAGGTACAACACGTGCATTATAATAATCCATGAGTTTCAATCAATTATACACCTCTTTTAAGGGTGTCTTCGCTTGATAAGTATTGGTCAAATCCTTTAAATCCGATTCATATTAAAAGAATTCAAGTTTGCATATAATTATAAGACAAATGTCGCGCTAAAAGAGGTGCTTATCCGACCACATTCATTCATTCATTCATTCATTCATTCATTCATTCATTCATTCATTCATTCATTCATTCATTCATTCATTCATTCATTCATTCATTCATTCATTCAACCATCCATTCATTCATTCATTCATTCATTTTTCATTCGTCCATGCATGCATTTATTCATTCATTCATTCATTCATTCGTTCATTCATCCATTCATTCATTCATCCATCCATCCATTCATTCATTCATTCATTCATTCCCCATTCATTCATTCATTCATTCATTCATTCATTCATTCATTCATTCATTCATTCATCCAGTCATCCATTCATTCAGTCATTTCTCCAGTCATTCATTCATTCATTCATTTATTCATTAAGTCATTCAGTCATCCATTCATTCAGTCATTTCTCCAGTCATTCATTCATTCATTCACTCATTCATCCATGCATTCATTCATTCGTTCATTCGTTCTCTCATCCATGCAGTCATTCATTCATTTTTTCATTCGTCCATGCATGCATTTATTCATTCATTCATTCATTCATTCATTCATTCGTTCATTCATCCATTCATTCATTTATCCATCCATCCATTCATTCATTCATTCATTCCCAATTCATTCATTCATTCAAGCATTCATTCAGTCATTCATCCAGTCATCCAGTCATTCATTCATTTATTCATTTATTCATTAAGTCATTCAGTCATTCAGTCATTCAGTCATTCATTCAATCAATCATCCATCCATTCATCGAGTCATTCATCCAGTCATTCATTAATTCATTCACTCGTTCATTCATTCATTCATTCACTAATCCATCCGTTTAAAAAATTAAATTTCAGGCCTCAAACATGTAGTTCAACGAGGTCTAAAAAGTCATTAGATATGATGCCTGAAATCCAATAAAGACCGGGTAACAATACAGAACCAGTTAATGGACTGCGGGTAGAAAAGTTAATGTTAGATAAGTTTGAACGAGCGAATTGGTTGATGATAATTTTTATGGGTAACAGAGTCGGGCGAGGATGAGAGGATATACTATACAGCCGCCCTCCATGCTTTATAAGTGCGTAGAGCATCTCATTCTATGTTCGCTCTGTCGCCTTTCTGATCGGGTTTTGATGTCTTTCGCCAAAAAGTTCGCATAATATAATCAGGCTTTTATAGTAGTTGTTACGCCGGAAACATAATAACGCTGGCTCGTGCCTGTAAATATAAATGGTTGTTCGATAACGTTTTAAAGGTGTTTGCATCCAAACCTGATTATTCGTTGTAGAGAGAGTCTAACGACATATTGAGACAATAAACGTCAATGATGGCTATACAAATTATTTTCTCATGCTCGTTAATTATTAATTATAACATCGTTCGATTGGTTAGTCTACTTTGACCCATCACTTCCATAAGCTGCAACACTCAATAGATTAAGTTATAGATTTCGTCATATAAACATCTTGGTGCAGTAACATGGCAGGGAACTATTTTATGGATTCCTACTGCAATATAATAATAACGCACGTCGATCACTGAAATAGCCATGGGCGGAGTTTGGTTTCCGATCTTGGGGGGGCTAAAAAAAATTCTCGGCCCAAAGCAATTGATGACCTTTTTTGGTAATCGATTTGAAAAACTCATTAAAACATACCATTTTTCCGGACAGTGACAGTTCTTTTAAAAAGTCCATTGTTTTGAAATGTCCATAATTGCAATTATAATTTAAAAAACGTGTGCAACTGCAAATGTGTGCTAAAGCTGAAAAGTAAATTGTTTTGAAATGTCCGTAACTGCAAATATAATTTTTAAAAAGGTGTGCAATTGCAAATGTGTGTCAAAAACTAAAAAAGGTGTGCAATTGCAAATGTGTGCTAAAACTGAAAAGTCTATTGTTTTGAAATGTTCATAATTGCAATTATAATTTTGAAAAGGTGTGCAACTGCAAATGTTTGCTAAAGCAGAAAAGTAAATTGTTTTGAAATGTCCGTAACTGCAAATATAATTTTTAAAAAGGTGTGCAATTGCAAATGTGTGTCAAAAACTAAAAAAGGTGTGCAATTGCAAATGTGTGCTAAAACTGAAAAGTCTATTGTTTTGAAATGTTCATAATTGCAATTATAATTTTAAAAAGGTGTGCAACTGCAAATGTTTGCTAAAGCAGAAAAGTAAATTGTTTTAAAATGTCCATAACTGCAAATATAATTTTTAAAAAGGTGTGCAATTGCAAATGTGTGCCAAAAACTAAAAAAGGTGTGCAATTGCAAATGTGTGCTAAAAATGAAAAGTCCATTGTTTTGAAATGTTCATAATTGCAATTATCATAAAAAGGTGTGCAATTGCAAATGTGTGCTAAAAATGAAAAGTAAATTGTTTTGAAATTTTCATAATTGTACTTATAATAAAAACGGTGTGCAATTGCAAATGTGTGCCAACACTAAAAAAGGTGTGCAATTGCAAATGTGTGCTAAAACTAAGAAGTCCATTGTATTGAAATGTTCATAATTGCAATTATAATAAAAAAAAGGTGTGCAATTGCAAATGTGTGCTAAAACTGAAAAGTCTATTGTTTTGAAATGTTCATAATTGCAATTATAATTTTAAAAAGGTGTGCAACTGCAAATGTTTGCTAAAGCAGAAAAGTAAATTGTTTTGAAATGTCCATAACTGCAAATATAATTTTTAAAAAGGTGTGCAATTGCAAATGTGTGCCAAAAACTAAAAAAGGTGTGCAATTGCAAATGTGTGCTAAAAATGAAAAGTAAATTGTTTTGAAATTTTCATAATTGTACTTATAATAAAAACGGTGTGCAATTGCAAATGTGTGCCAACACTAAAAAAGGTGTGCAATTGCAAATGTGTGCTAAAACTAAGAAGTCCATTGTATTGAAATGTTCATAATTGCAATTATAATAAAAAAGGTGTGTAATTGCAAATATGTGTTAAAACTGCAAAGTCCATTGTTTTGAAATGTCCATCATTGCAACTATAACAAAGAAAGATGTGCAAACAAATATTTCAGTTTTCTCGAAAACTTGACGTGCTGCAAGAACAACAAAAACACCACTGCATTCAGCAGACCATAATCTACTATAAGAAATAGCTGTAATTTTTCCAGTAGCAAAAAGAGTTCAAATTTCTTGGCCAGTGTTATTGGAGAAATGTTGTGCAAACCAGCTTTGCAATTATCGAGGAAGCTGAGATCTGTGTCTCGCTCTCTCGCACAAGACGTGACACGCCATCTGGTGCAAAGTTTGATTTTGAGTCGAATTGATACCTGCAATGGTGTCTTTGCCAGCTTGCCACAGCGCAGTATCATTCGGATTCAGGCGGTCATCAATGCTGCTGCTCGCCTAGTCCTGCGATTAAATATGTTCGACCATATATCTACCGCGATCCGAGACTAGCTTCAGTGGCTTGGATTGGTTCTAGGACGATTGGCGTTATTACCGCTAGTAAAGAGAAACATCGTCGGCTTCTGTTAATTCTTATATATACACAAACAGCAAATAGCACATCAAAATATTAATTACGCATCCAAATAAACGTCTTTTGTTCTTTACGATTAAAGGCCTATCGCAGACCATCAAAGTGCTACGTCAAATTAGGCCTGATTATGCTTTTCCCAAAACCCTCAGTTCTTGTTGTTGTATAAAAAGGGTTTTGCAAAAAAGATAAACAAATGCTCTTACTTAGTCTAATTGCGTGTATAGTTGCAGATCTATCTGACTAGTTACCTGTCTAATAACGCTTGCCGCTTCAGTATATTTTCACATTTCACTTCTTAAAATTTCATTACAAATTTAGTAAAATCATTTTGTGGTAGGTTGAGTGGTGGTGGATTTGACCAGGGTCTATGACAACAGAGGCCGTTACCCTGGACAGAAATTTGCTCGGCATATTACAGCACTTATGAGCAAGGTACTGAACCAGTTTTATAGGTTGAGTCTGTGTCATATCGCTTTATATAAATGTTTATCTTGACTATTAAAGCGGTATTTGCGACATTTCTCTTTCATCCTTAGTTAACCCTCATGCGACCAACATATTTTACTCCTTAATATGACCAACTGGGGTCCTGTGGGACCCCAATAATTAATAACGCGTTCATTGCTTGATGCGTCAATATTGTCAAAGGTAACATATGTAAAATGCTTAAAAAGCAATGTCAGTTGTTTCTATGAGTTAGTAATAATAATAAAAACAATAATCAGGACAATTTATATAGCGCAGTAACACAGCCATCCCGTTACAAGGACGCCTTACATAGCAGCTAACATGCGGGATAAGCCATAGCGAGGAAGTAGGACTATGTTTTTGGCATGGATTTAAAAGGGGTATAGGACATTACCCTTCCGGTCCATGACCCTCTGCCTTTACCCCCACCATTACCCCGTAGGACATTACCCCGCCATTACCCCCCTCTGTTTGCATGTAAGTCCAGTGCATGTATGTAGGTATGCACATAAATACATGCATACATGCAAGCTTTCATACATGCATAAACACACACATGCACACAAGTATGCATGTATGTATGAATTTATGTACATATATATATACATTTATACACTGGACCTAAATGTAAACAAACAGAGGCTGGGGGTAATGGCAGAGGGTAATGGGCGGGGTTGTATTGTTCGGATCCCCTTGATATCAAAGCTTGCAATTTTGGACTTTATGTACTGCCTGAAGTTACACCTGTCACGGTAACCTCATCCACTCACAGATTTGTAGGCTACCAACAAAAAAAGCTTTTTCAATTGAACAGAAAACACTTTTCTGATGTCACGGAAAGCAGTAACTTCGTCGTTGTTCAGTCTTTTCGTGATTATATGAAAAGTGTTTTATGCTCAATTGTCTTGATGTAAAATCTCATGTACCGGTACTTCATGATGCACGAAATTGTGCCCTGGACATGGTCGTTATTCGTTATTTTCCAAGGTCTATCTATTCCAGAATTATCTGTATTGATTCTTTTCCACTAAATTCTACTGGACCAATTCTCACTGGCATGATATCTTTGCGTAAAATAGCGTTCGGTTCCATAGGAAATATCATCATAAAGCTGCGGTCCTGCGGTACCCCACTAGATATTTCATATTTAAAAAATAACCGTAAAAGTTCAACCGGATTTAATTATACGTAAACAATGAGCGATGTCCATGTGACAAATTCATAAAACGTCGTTAAAAAATATTGGATAGCAAAAACGTAACACGAGTCGAAACGGTGCTGGGGTCCCCCAGGACCCCAGTTGGTCATTTGAGGGTTAATAAATTGCAATGACCACTAGACCGGTGATCAATCGTCCGGTGATCAATCGTCCGGTGATCAAACGTCCTCAGTGATCAATCGTCCAGTTATCAATCGTCCGGTGATCAAACGTCCGCGCACCCTTGGAATAGGCGAGCGCATCAAGTTCAAACTTTGCACCATGATGCACAAAATGTCTGAACAACCGAGCACCACCCTACCTCGTGGACAGCCTCATATCGCTGGCAGATGATCCTATTAGGTCACGTCTGCGGTCGTCCAAGACTGACGACGTATCCGACCATGCAACCAAAACTAAAACCGGTGATCGTGCCTTTTGCTAGCCCATGCGCTTGGAACAGTCTTCCAGCATCAGTTCAAGAAATAAAAACTCAATCTGCATTTTAAAAACAGTTAAAGTTGCACCTGCTTCCGGGCTGTTTGCATTTATGCTAAACTTTGACAATAATATAATTAGGCTATGTTTGTAAAGCATCCTAGAAGTAGCTTTCTACCGACGATGCTATATAAATTGTCTTGATTACAATGGCCAAAAAACACGAATCTGGGCCTTCTTTGGGGGGCTTAGCCCCCCCTAGCCCCTGATAAACTCCGCCCATGAAAATAGCTTAGGTCGTAGTTTTGGTTTTGCCAGCTGAACATCGCTGTATCAAACTGAAGATTAATTATCCTACCAACGTCGTTGATCAGAATTAAAGGATACACTATTATTATCTCTAATCATCTGTTAGTTTCTCTCGATCGATTCGTTGTCTCGTGAAAAATTGCGCCATGATTCAAATGTAATGTTTGTCTTGAAAATAATTATTTAAAAAGGAACTAAAGACCACGTTGGTTGATAGGATGGTCACAACAGCCGCTTCCCCCTGGTGGGTGGAATGGTCAGAGTCGCTGAGAGGTGGGGCGGTAGCGATAGCAATAACTATTAATAATAGTCATAAAGGAAAATAATAACACCAGCAACATCAACGGCAGTGCCCCAGCAGGAAGAACACTAGCCACCGATTGATGGATGGATCAAGAGTTTAACGACAGCTTATAACAACAAAGGCAGTCGGCAAATTTTTTGGGCATATGACACTAGTCACCGAGGGCGTATTTTGATTCCCTACCCGGCTGCGGATCCATGGCTGAGGAATAGAATGATTACATTGTGGAAGAAGCGAAGACCATAGGGGGGGGGGAGAAGGTAGTTGATGTTAGCAGTTATTGGTGAAGCTGTAGGCTATTAGCTTCACCAACAACTGCTAAAGAACCAACGGAAAAATCTTAAGAATCTAATGACGACACTAACCCTAATACTAAGCCTAACCGACCCTCACGACCCAAAAATCTGAAGAATCTAATGACGACACTAACCCTAACACTAACCCTAACCGACCGTCACGACGCGAAACCTTACCCTATACGCGAACGACACCATGCTTAAATTTACCTATAAAGAGCCGTAAAGTGACACATAATTACCTGTCTAAATGTTCCTCCATACGTAGGGTAATTATTTGTAAGAAATTTGAAACGTTTCACATTGCAATTCGTGTAAAATCGTGAGAGCCTGCCGACGCGCACGTGTTGTTGACAGTTTAGAAAGGGATGGTCAGAAATTCTACTCCACAACCTTACATACTTTAGTGCTTACATGCTTCAGTATATTTTCACATTTCACTTCTTAAAATTTCATTACAAATTTAGTAAAATCATTTTGTGGTAGGTTGAGTGGTGGTGGATTTGACCAGGGTCTATGACAACAGAGGCCGTTACCCTGGACAGAAATTTGCTCGGCATATTACAGCACTTATGAGCAAGGTACTGAACCAGTTTTATAGGTTGAGTCTGTGTCATATCGCTTTATATAAATGTTTATCTTGACTATTAAAGCGGTATTTGCGACATTTCTCTTTCATCCTTAGTTAATAAATTGCAATGACCACTAGACCGGTGATCAATCGTCCGGTGATCAATCGTCCGGTGATCAAACGTCCTCAGTGATCAATCGTCCAGTTATCAATCGTCCGGTGATCAAACGTCCGCGCACCCTTGGAATAGGCGAGCGCATCAAGTTCAAACTTTGCACCATGATGCACAAAATGTCTGAACAACCGAGCACCACCCTACCTCGTGGACAGCCTCATATCGCTGGCAGATGATCCTATTAGGTCACGTCTGCGGTCGTCCAAGACCGACGACGTATCCGACCATGCAACCAAAACTAAAACCGGTGATCGTGCCTTTTGCTAGCCCATGCGCTTGGAACAGTCTTCCAGCATCAGTTCAAGAAATAAAAACTCAATCTGCATTTTAAAAACAGTTAAAGTTGCACCTGCTTCCGGGCTGTTTGCATTTATGCTAAACTTTGACAATAATATAATTAGGCTATGTTTGTAAAGCATCCTAGAAGTAGCTTTCTACCGACGATGCTATATAAATTGTCTTGATTACAATGGCCAAAAAACACGAATCTGGGCCTTCTTTGGGGGGCTTAGCCCCCCCTAGCCCCTGATAAACTCCGCCCATGAAAATAGCTTAGGTCGTAGTTTTGGTTTTGCCAGCTGAACATCGCTGTATCAAACTGAAGATTAATTATCCTACCAACGTCGTTGATCAGAATTAAAGGATACACTATTATTATCTCTAATCATCTGTTAGTTTCTCTCGATCGATTCGTTGTCTCGTGAAAAATTGCGCCATGATTCAAATGTAATGTTTGTCTTGAAAATAATTATTTAAAAAGGAACTAAAGACCACGTTGGTTGATAGGATGGTCACAACAGCCGCTTCCCCCTGGTGGGTGGAATGGTCAGAGTCGCTGAGAGGTGGGGCGGTAGCGATAGCAATAACTATTAATAATAGTCATAAAGGAAAATAATAACACCAGCAACATCAACGGCAGTGCCCCAGCAGGAAGAACACTAGCCACCGATTGATGGATGGATCAAGAGTTTAACGACAGCTTATAACAACAAAGGCAGTCGGCAAATTTTTTGGGCATATGACACTAGTCACCGAGGGCGTATTTTGATTCCCTACCCGGCTGCGGATCCATGGCTGAGGAATAGAATGATTACATTGTGGAAGAAGCGAAGACCAAAGGGGGGGGGGGGAGAAGGTAGTTGATGTTAGCAGTTATTGGTGAAGCTGTAGGCTATTAGCTTCACCAACAACTGCTAAAGAACCAACGGAAAAATCTTAAGAATCTAATGACGACACTAACCCTAATACTAAGCCTAACCGACCCTCACGACCCAAAAATCTGAAGAATCTAATGACGACACTAACCCTAACACTAACCCTAACCGACCGTCACGACGCGAAACCTTACCCTATACGCGAACGACACCATGCTTAAATTTACCTATAAAGAGCCGTAAAGTGACACATAATTACCTGTCTAAATGTTCCTCCATACGTAGGGTAATTATTTGTAAGAAATTTGAAACGTTTCACATTGCAATTCGTGTAAAATCGTGAGAGCCTGCCGACGCGCACGTGTTGTTGACAGTTTAGAAAGGGATGGTCAGAAATTCTACTCCACAACCTTACATACTTTAGTGCTTACATGCTTCAGTATATTTTCACATTTCACTTCTTAAAATTTCATTACAAATTTAGTAAAATCATTTTGTGGTAGGTTGAGTGGTGGTGGATTTGACCAGGGTCTATGACAACAGAGGCCGTTACCCTGGACAGAAATTTGCTCGGCATATTACAGCACTTATGAGCAAGGTACTGAACCAGTTTTATAGGTTGAGTCTGTGTCATATCGCTTTATATAAATGTTTATCTTGACTATTAAAGCGGTATTTGCGACATTTCTCTTTCATCCTTAGTTAATAAATTGCAATGACCACTAGACCGGTGATCAATCGTCCGGTGATCAATCGTCCGGTGATCAAACGTCCTCAGTGATCAATCGTCCAGTTATCAATCGTCCGGTGATCAAACGTCCGCGCACCCTTGGAATAGGCGAGCGCATCAAGTTCAAACTTTGCACCATGATGCACAAAATGTCTGAACAACCGAGCACCACCCTACCTCGTGGACAGCCTCATATCGCTGGCAGATGATCCTATTAGGTCACGTCTGCGGTCGTCCAAGACCGACGACGTATCCGACCATGCAACCAAAACTAAAACCGGTGATCGTGCCTTTTGCTAGCCCATGCGCTTGGAACAGTCTTCCAGCATCAGTTCAAGAAATAAAAACTCAATCTGCATTTTAAAAACAGTTAAAGTTGCACCTGCTTCCGGGCTGTTTGCATTTATGCTAAACTTTGACAATAATATAATTAGGCTATGTTTGTAAAGCATCCTAGAAGTAGCTTTCTACCGACGATGCTATATAAATTGTCTTGATTACAATGGCCAAAAAACACGAATCTGGGCCTTCTTTGGGGGGCTTAGCCCCCCCTAGCCCCTGATAAACTCCGCCCATGAAAATAGCTTAGGTCGTAGTTTTGGTTTTGCCAGCTGAACATCGCTGTATCAAACTGAAGATTAATTATCCTACCAACGTCGTTGATCAGAATTAAAGGATACACTATTATTATCTCTAATCATCTGTTAGTTTCTCTCGATCGATTCGTTGTCTCGTGAAAAATTGCGCCATGATTCAAATGTAATGTTTGTCTTGAAAATAATTATTTAAAAAGGAACTAAAGACCACGTTGGTTGATAGGATGGTCACAACAGCCGCTTCCCCCTGGTGGGTGGAATGGTCAGAGTCGCTGAGAGGTGGGGCGGTAGCGATAGCAATAACTATTAATAATAGTCATAAAGGAAAATAATAACACCAGCAACATCAACGGCAGTGCCCCAGCAGGAAGAACACTAGCCACCGATTGATGGATGGATCAAGAGTTTAACGACAGCTTATAACAACAAAGGCAGTCGGCAAATTTTTTGGGCATATGACACTAGTCACCGAGGGCGTATTTTGATTCCCTACCCGGCTGCGGATCCATGGCTGAGGAATAGAATGATTACATTGTGGAAGAAGCGAAGACCATAGGGGGGGGGGGGAGAAGGTAGTTGATGTTAGCAGTTATTGGTGAAGCTGTAGGCTATTAGCTTCACCAACAACTGCTAAAGAACCAACGGAAAAATCTTAAGAATCTAATGACGACACTAACCCTAATACTAAGCCTAACCGACCCTCACGACCCAAAAATCTGAAGAATCTAATGACGACACTAACCCTAACACTAACCCTAACCGACCGTCACGACGCGAAACCTTACCCTATACGCGAACGACACCATGCTTAAATTTACCTATAAAGAGCCGTAAAGTGACACATAATTACCTGTCTAAATGTTCCTCCATACGTAGGGTAATTATTTGTAAGAAATTTGAAACGTTTCACATTGCAATTCGTGTAAAATCGTGAGAGCCTGCCGACGCGCACGTGTTGTTGACAGTTTAGAAAGGGATGGTCAGAAATTCTACTCCACAACCTTACATACTTTAGTGCTTACATGCTTCAGTATATTTTCACATTTCACTTCTTAAAATTTCATTACAAATTTAGTAAAATCATTTTGTGGTAGGTTGAGTGGTGGTGGATTTGACCAGGGTCTATGACAACAGAGGCCGTTACCCTGGACAGAAATTTGCTCGGCATATTACAGCACTTATGAGCAAGGTACTGAACCAGTTTTATAGGTTGAGTCTGTGTCATATCGCTTTATATAAATGTTTATCTTGACTATTAAAGCGGTATTTGCGACATTTCTCTTTCATCCTTAGTTAATAAATTGCAATGACCACTAGACCGGTGATCAATCGTCCGGTGATCAATCGTCCGGTGATCAAACGTCCTCAGTGATCAATCGTCCAGTTATCAATCGTCCGGTGATCAAACGTCCGCGCACCCTTGGAATAGGCGAGCGCATCAAGTTCAAACTTTGCACCATGATGCACAAAATGTCTGAACAACCGAGCACCACCCTACCTCGTGGACAGCCTCATATCGCTGGCAGATGATCCTATTAGGTCACGTCTGCGGTCGTCCAAGACCGACGACGTATCCGACCATGCAACCAAAACTAAAACCGGTGATCGTGCCTTTTGCTAGCCCATGCGCTTGGAACAGTCTTCCAGCATCAGTTCAAGAAATAAAAACTCAATCTGCATTTTAAAAACAGTTAAAGTTGCACCTGCTTCCGGGCTGTTTGCATTTATGCTAAACTTTGACAATAATATAATTAGGCTATGTTTGTAAAGCATCCTAGAAGTAGCTTTCTACCGACGATGCTATATAAATTGTCTTGATTACAATGGCCAAAAAACACGAATCTGGGCCTTCTTTGGGGGGCTTAGCCCCCCCTAGCCCCTGATAAACTCCGCCCATGAAAATAGCTTAGGTCGTAGTTTTGGTTTTGCCAGCTGAACATCGCTGTATCAAACTGAAGATTAATTATCCTACCAACGTCGTTGATCAGAATTAAAGGATACACTATTATTATCTCTAATCATCTGTTAGTTTCTCTCGATCGATTCGTTGTCTCGTGAAAAATTGCGCCATGATTCAAATGTAATGTTTGTCTTGAAAATAATTATTTAAAAAGGAACTAAAGACCACGTTGGTTGATAGGATGGTCACAACAGCCGCTTCCCCCTGGTGGGTGGAATGGTCAGAGTCGCTGAGAGGTGGGGCGGTAGCGATAGCAATAACTATTAATAATAGTCATAAAGGAAAATAATAACACCAGCAACATCAACGGCAGTGCCCCAGCAGGAAGAACACTAGCCACCGATTGATGGATGGATCAAGAGTTTAACGACAGCTTATAACAACAAAGGCAGTCGGCAAATTTTTTGGGCATATGACACTAGTCACCGAGGGCGTATTTTGATTCCCTACCCGGCTGCGGATCCATGGCTGAGGAATAGAATGATTACATTGTGGAAGAAGCGAAGACCATAGGGGGGGGGAGAAGGTAGTTGATGTTAGCAGTTATTGGTGAAGCTGTAGGCTATTAGCTTCACCAACAACTGCTAAAGAACCAACGGAAAAATCTTAAGAATCTAATGACGACACTAACCCTAATACTAAGCCTAACCGACCCTCACGACCCAAAAATCTGAAGAATCTAATGACGACACTAACCCTAACACTAACCCTAACCGACCGTCACGACGCGAAACCTTACCCTATACGCGAACGACACCATGCTTAACCCTATGACGCACACCTTCCGCGCTAACGCATTTAGCACACCTGGGGTCCAATGGACCCCACCAATAACATGGGTTGAAATTAAATCAATTAGACAGACCTTGGGAATGAATGAATGAAATTTGTGTTGTACATAGCACATGCACTCATGGAACATGTTTGGGTCAAAATATATGGGTCTAAAATTAACCCTAGAACTACCAAAAGAGGCGCAATCCATCAATTTTTAGGGTTTTTCAAAATCAAACTTGTTTCATATGGAATAACATTTTGACATTTTAAGTTATTTTAGGGGGTTCATTTACACACATTTTGAGGTAAGGTTTGTGATGATACCCCATACCGTTCAAAAGTTATACCCGATATACCCAACGTACCAAGAAGGGTGGTGGAAACCACCCACTTAGATTATCGACTATATTATCTTATCCACCATTTATAATAAAGATAAAAACATAATACCATTTTATAGAGGGAATGTGGGGCTACATTGTCATACTAAATAATTTGTCTTTTCATAACCGTAAGTGCTCAAAATAAATTAAAATGTCTGAAAATAGTGATTTTTCATAAAATTTTCCTACCGAGGATTTGTAACTTGCTCAATCATTTTCACCAGCGGCTTAG
Source organism: Lumbricus terrestris (assembly GCA_949752735.1). Taxonomy (NCBI): domain Eukaryota; kingdom Metazoa; phylum Annelida; class Clitellata; order Crassiclitellata; family Lumbricidae; genus Lumbricus; species Lumbricus terrestris. Next base: position 16,944,712 of record OX457049.1, read on the forward strand.
GAAAAAAATTGCGGGTTGCCACATGCTGTTTGTATGAATGTATGTATGTATGTATGCATGCATGCAAGTATGTATGCATGCAGGTGCTTTCATTTTTATATATTTAGCCGTGTATAAATGTGTGTACGTATGTAATCTATGTAGGTATGATTGCATGTGTTATGTCTATAAATGTAAGCTTATGTACAAATGCGTAGTATGTGTATATGTATGTATGTATGTATGTATGTATGTAGGTACGTACATATATACATACATGCATACATACATGCATATATACATACATACACACTTACATACATACGTACGTATGTGCATACATACAGACAGACAGACATACGTACGTACGTACGTACGTACTACATAATACAGACATGCATACAGACATACATGCATATACAATATTATACATTCTCACATATATTCATACATACATACATACATACATACATACATACATACATACATACATACATACATACATACATACATACATACATACATACATACATACATACATACATACATACATACATACATACATACATACATACATACATACATACATACATACATACATACATACATGCATTCATGCATACATACATACATACATACATACATACATACATACATACATACATACATACATACATACATACATACATACATACATACATACATACATACATACATACATACATACATACATACATACATACATACATACATACATACATACGTACGTACAGACATACACGCATATTCAATACATATATTCACATATACACATGCATGCATACATACATACATACATACATGCATACATACATACCTTGCATATATACATACATACTGACGGATGTAAACCAATGGATGGGGGTAATGGTGGGGCGGGGTGTAATGTCCCAATGGGGGTTAGGGTTGGGGGGCAGTTGTGGGGGTAATGGTAGGGGTTATGGGCCGAGGGGCATGTCCTGTTCCCATTATGCTATAGTCGATGCACCATGGACCTATCAATGCTAAAGCCTGGGGTCCGTTGGACCCCAGGTATGCTAAATGTGCCCTAGGTGTCTTACCCAATTTTTCCCCATTGAACCAAGGACGCTACAGTCTCCCAACTTTTTCGTACATGTAGGGGGATGAATTGTTGAGGAATTTGAATTATTTCAAATTTTTAGTAATTAGAGCAATAGAGATATTCAAGATTTTGCACCTCTGGGGTCCAATAGACCCCAGGTGTGCGTCATAGGGTTAAATTTACCTATAAAGAGCCGTAAAGTGACACATAATTACCTGTCTAAATGTTCCTCCATACGTAGGGTAATTATTTGTAAGAAATTTGAAACGTTTCACATTGCAATTCGTGTAAAATCGTGAGAGCCTGCCGACGCGCACGTGTTGTTGACAGTTTAGAAAGGGATGGTCAGAAATTCTACTCCACAACCTTCTCCCCCTATATGGTCTTCGCTTCTTCCACAATGTAATCATTCTATTCCTCAGCCATGGATCCGCAGCCGGGTAGGGAATCAAAATACGCTCACCGAGGTATGTGCTACTGAGTTGGTATGGGCTACTAACTGAGGTGGTATGGTCATGTGGAGCGATCGGATGAGGGCAGTAGCACCAAAAGAATCATGTGTGCAGAAGTACAGGGACGCCGCAGCCGTGGGCGACAGAAGAAGAGATGGAGGGACATGATCCAGCAGGACGTGGAATTTATCGATCTGAAAAAGGAAAACGCTGGAGAGTGGAGACAGAACAACATTGAGACAAAGGATCCGTGTTCCTGACCCCTCCACAGCGAGGGATTGATCTTAGCTAGAAGCAAAAGAAATGGACTAGTCACCGAAATGGATAGAAAGCTACTTATAGAATTAAAAGTATACGATGTAGAGGTGTTTAATAAATGTGTATAAAATCAAAGCGTTTCAGATTTTAAGCATTCAACCACCTTAAAATCAGCGGCGCCCGCAGGATTTTTTTTTTGTACGCACAAAAATTTTCGAAGGAGGGGCGAACAGGGAAAAATTTTCGTTAGGACGCCGGAAAAACTAATGACCTTTTTTTTTTTCTTAGTCGTCAGCCCAAAATTTTCCAAAAACATACCTTTTCTATCCGCCGAAAAAACTGATGACCTTTTTTTTTTTTTTTTTTTTTTTAGTCGTCAGCCCAAAATTTTCCCAAAAACATACCTTTCGGTCATCGCGCTGTACGCACTTGCCTATGTGCGTACGTCTGCGGGCGCCGCTGCTGTACGCACTTGCGTAAGTGCGTACGCCTGCGGGCGCCCCTGCTTAAAATAAATACAGTTGCTCTATGTATTAAAACACTCTCCGACTCGTAATAAAGAAGAAAATGATTAGGTTTAAACTTGCTGGTTACTCTCTCTCATGGCCAACATCAGTTATACACCCGTATGCAGAAAGGAAGAAGGAAATGATGACGTAAATATTATCAGAATAATAGCATTGGCAATAATTTACATAATCACCACATGGCAACCGTGGAAGTGCCAGGCCACAGTTTAAAACATTCTTCCGTTGCAGGTTCGTTTTTATGGTATTAAGGAAATCACATCGATCATAGATCTAAGATGTTGGCAATAAGATAAATAAAATGACGGACCAGATAAAGGCTTCAAATGTTATCGTATTCGTCATATTTGAAACCAACTTATTCACAGGCTCTTAATCAAAGAACAATGATTCTATAAATTCAGGTTGAATTCAAATATTGGAGCGGCTACGTTCAACTTTCTAATATCACTATTAGTGCTACAGATTACTCAAACACCTTTAAAGATGAACTCAACAGCATTATAAATACCACACTTTCTCATTATGGTTTTGCTTTCCGTCAAACTGTAACTTGTCTTGTCTTGAACTTGTCATTAGATTTGGTTTTGTTTGCTTCATTAAAAAATTGAATTAACCCTCCGAGGCTAACCAGTGATACTTTTCCCACCCCACTATCAGTATCGTTGCTGAAAATTTCTCTGCTTTGAAATGATGCCATGCGCTCTAACTTGTGTATCTGTTCAGAGATGATTTAAGCTTAATTCCATATTTTATATTATCGAAGGCATGGTCAGATGACTTTCGTCATATTGTGGCCATTTATATTGAAAATTAAGTTATTTTAAAGAGGTGTCGACGGTTATCTGCAGCTTATGCCGCTAGAGTGATATCAGAATGCTTTGAAAATGATGCAAGTGATGAGGATGATGTAGAGATTGAATTCTCGATGCTAGCTAATGCAGATGTCGATGATGTCATAGCTCCACAACAACTACACAGTGGACATCCCGACGTGGCTCGAGTATCCAGAAGCTCGACAATGGATCAATGATATTTAATCAACTATAATTATATTCTGCGTATGCATGTTATAAGTAAGACAGCGTTTATAGTATTGAGACAAAAGTAGTAAGAAACTATTGCAATGAATAATAATTTAAAAAAACAGATGATCGAGTGACGTCACCCAGAGATCCACCTGGCACACATGCGCAATCTCTGTACCAAATGAAAAAAGGTTTTCCAGACGTATGGCGCTTTGGTGTCACACCAAAGCACCATACGTCTGGAAATAATTCAGAATAAGCGACAGAAAATAGCGAATGACGTCAAGACCAGGGTTGCCAGATATCGGGAAAAAATTGTCGCGAGATCTGGAAAAAAATTCGCGAAAATCGCGAGATTATCACGAAAAAAGTCGCGAAAATCGCGAGAATATTGAGCTTGTCTACATGCATTACAAAACGCTTTGTCCTCGTCGGTGGATCACTGGACACTGGGCAGTCATCATGTCGCAAAAACACGTCACTAATGATTTAATGGTGCCATGAGTCTTTTCCGGGAGTCTGTTACACATTAAATATTTTTGCATTCAGTAATGAATTTCATTGCAATTTCTAGTTGCGGCTAAATTGGTTTACAAAGCATAAATGAATCGTACATGTATATAATGGTTAGGTCTATGTAGGCTATTGCAGTGAATTGGGAGTGATCGAATCTACCTTCGCAATCTGGGATTCGTTCCAATTCTTGTTGTATAATTTAACGTATTTCACCCACTTTCCCATAATATAATAATAATATTCGTTTATTGACATTAAATCCAAGGCCATAGCCCGGATTTTTTCGGCGGGTGTTTAAAAACTTCAGTTACCGAAACCTGATGACCTTTTATAAGTAATCCGTCCGAAATCTTCAACGTTGCTCATAAGTGCTGTAGTACGCCGAGCAAATTTCTGTCCAGGGTAACGGCCTCTGTTGTCATAGACCCTGGTCAAATCGGATCCATCCATCTTCATAAAAGGTGTCTCAAAACACTGATGACTATTTTTGTCATCAGTCCGAAATTTTAAAAAGGTGTCAATTACCCTACCCAAAAAACTGATGACTTTTTTAGTCATACGACCGAAATGTTCAAAAAAGGTGTTTAATTTCCCTTCTCAAAAAAGTGATGTGTTTGTATTTGCACTTTAACGTCACTGTGAGGTGACAAGGACCATTAGCGACACCCTCCTCCTTTATCCAGGTTTGGGGCTGGCACTGGCAGAGTGCAACCAGTGGAGGAGTTAAAAAAATGATGACTTTTTCTCTTAGCTATCCGTCAGAAATCTTCATAAAGGGTGTTCAATTTCCTATCTCAAATAAATGATGACTTTTGTCGTTCATCGAAAATCTTCAAAAAAGGTGTTCAATTTCCATTCTAAAACACTAATGACTTTTTTAGCCTTTCGTCCGAACTCTTCAAAAAAGGTGTTTAATTTTTCTTGTAAAAAACAGATGACTTTTTTAGTCATCCGTTCGATATCTTCATATAATGGTGTTCAATTTCCCAAAATTTTAGAAAAAATATGGCCAATTAGTTAATTATTTTTATTGGCGGCAAATTTTTTGGAGCTTAATAGAAACGCGCCAGTCAGAAGATACATGATGAAAACATTGACGTAAAAATTTGGTTGACAAGCAATTTGGTGCTTTCGGTAAATTAGTCCGCGCTCCTTAGATAATTAACGCTTTATTATTAGGCAGATAACGCCACGCACAGCTGGTCACGGTAATTTTAATCAACAGCGGTGAATTTTATAAGATTTCAAAATGTCGCCGTGGCGACCGCGAGACAATTCAAAAGTCGCCCAAAAAGCGCGAGGTCGCGAGGACGAAATTTTCAGTCGCGAGCACTTTCAAAAGTCACCCAATTCGCGCTTTTCGCGACGACCTGTCAACCCTGGCCAAGACAAATCGTTTCTCAAGTCCCATTTTATATAGCATGAATTGACTCAGTTTTTAAGGTGTCTAAGTCGAACATGGTTCTCTAAGGTTCAGTCAATAACCTTTACGAAGGTAAAATCGGAATCGCCGCACAGGAGTCGTGAGCAAATGTTGCGGGTTTGAATCCACCTCAAACCGCCGCACAGGATTCGTGAGCAAATCCTTCACTTGCAAATGCTCATGCGCTTCGGGGGTGAAACTGATATTCATTGCGCACGCTGTAGTCACGAGCGCCTCTGAGTAGTTAGCATGGGTTGATCAGATTTTTTTTGCGATGACGTGTAAGAACAACGGTTACTAGCGTCACCCTCCTTTCTTCCTTTATATTGGGACTGGCAGTTGTTGATATTTCTGTTTAGCTGTTCACTTATTTTTTGGCTCCATTTCTATTGCTCCGTGTCTTTAGTACGCGTCGTACCTGGTGTGTTTCTGGGGGCGCTTTGGTGTAGTGGAGGATTTAATGCATTTGAGTTCCACGTTACAATTCACCTCAAGTGATTTGTTCAAGATTCATACGCGGCGACTTGAGGTGGATTCGAACCTGGAGACCTCCGTATCTCCAAGGCACCGATTCCACCACTCACCACCGCGCCCCAAGATAAAGTATCTGCGTCGTCGAATCTAAGTTAATGATGAGGTAGACCGAATACCAACGCACTATTGTAACTGTTTTACGACACAGCCATGTCAAAGACGATTAGTGTCGCCCTCCTATGTTATCCATGCTTGGGACTGGCACTGGCAGATCGCAACCAGTGGCGGAGTTTCTCAATGAACTGTCAGATTTTTCTAGGTATACACGCATTTGACTGTTTTTAAGCTTCGACAAACAAATATGCAACTAGACGTATAACAGCAATTATCTACGCAACACCACTTTTAAGTTTATTTTTGGCTCTATATATAAAGAGCTCGCAGAACGAATACAGTTTAATAGCCATTCCTGGTGTACGAATGTGCCGCGTAAATGAAACTTGCACTCGCTTTGAAGAGCTGTATTTTGACAAACAAATATTGTTCGAGGGACACGGCTTCTGTTGTTGTAAGCCCTCGTCAAATCTGGATCCATCCATTTGACCAAATGGAGCTATGAAGTAAGACAATAATTACATAATTAGCATCCAAGTGACATTGTGCCTTCATGTATGCTGTCTTTTCATCAAATCTTGTAGCAGCTTACACTGTGTGAACTGGCTTTCTCTGTACACGTCAAAGCCATCGGAGTTTTGTCTTAAAAGGGTCTGTCCGTATTGTACCACGCTAATCATCAGGGTCTAACAGCCTAGGTATGAGCCTCGATTTGCACGATTGCATGACTGTACATGTAGACTGACCATGAATGAAAATATGGAAATGAGAAGAAAATTAGAGAAATTTAAACCCGTCAATGGACCAATCATAAAATCGAAACTATAAAAAGAAGTCGAATACATCATTGAAAACGGATGAAATGGGAAACAGAGAATGAACACAAAATATTATATCAAACAAAAGAGTGAAATAAGAGACAATAAATAAACAGACCACCAACGATGATTTTATTTTCTAATAATATTATTAGCACTTCATCGAATTTAGTCTTTCATGGCAATCGACATCGTTTTGAGCGATCATAATGTTTTTCTAATGAATCACAATTATTGTAGCTTACGAGATAACCTATTTACAGGTGTCTATGTCCAATAATTCATTTTCAAATACTTAAAGTGCTATCGACATCTTTCATGGCAATTGTCACTTTGCCGCCGTTTTGATTATTCACAATATTTTTGTTATGAATCACAATTATTATAGCTTACAAGACAACCCATTTACAGGTGTCAATGTTGAACTTTCATTTTCAAATACTTATAGTGCTGTCGACATCTTGTGGCCATCAAACCGATGGCTTTGACCTGACGTTGGCGTACAGCTGCGTGCAGTTTGTCAGAAATTTCTTATTTGTAAGCTATAGATAATCAACCCGAAAGATAAATCAATGATCTTTCGGTTTGGTCAAAAGACGTTTCTAAGACATATTTATTAAACCTAAGTCTTAAGCCCTGGTATCTCTTTCGTTGTTCTGTAGCAAATCATAGATCAGTTGTAACATCGTGTTCATGTCTCCAATTGAGGCAAAAACTACGATCTTCATCTCAATGTGACTTTGTGATCATACCTTCAGTTAGAAAAAAATGGAAACGGTTAATTTGCACGACTGAACGAAATAACCTTCCATACTTTATTCGCCAATGACCTTTGTGAATGGACTTTCCTGTTACGCGCTAACGTGCAGTATTCTTTTTCTAATGATTGACGCTAGACACCTATACTAAATTTTCTACTACTTCTATATAAACAAAATTTTGGTCACATTTTATAATCAGTCCCGTGCCATAACAAGCAATCGCGATAAAGAAGCAATGAAGGAATATCTCTTGAATATCTCTTGAATGCGTGTTTAAATGAGGAAGAAAGGTAGGGATTCTGTGAAGTAAGGACGGAATGTGGGAAGGAAGGGAAAAAAGGCTCTTAAGTACTGTAATACGCCGAGCAAATTTCTGTCCAGGGTAACGGCCTCTGTTGTCACAGACCCTGGTCAAATCGGATCCATCCCAATTGCGTATGGGACCAAATAATAAAGTGCAGTGATAAACCCGAAAGGGCAAGGTCCAACAAGGAAAATGAGGTTTTTGGCTCCCCACACGGGCCCCCATGGTGGCAGAGAATGAGCATGGAAAATGCATGATGAACTCTTTTAATTTGCTGAAGATTGAACATTGATCAGATTTTAAGCTTCATTTAAACAAATGGTGTTATTAGGATCCTGGAAATTTGTTTTCATTGTATTGTATAATTTCTGTATTGTCGTCAACGGCCATTGATGTCATAGGACGACGATAAACTTTAAATAATAGTAAATAATATAATAGTCTCACAATGAGTTGATCTCGGGTATTAATAAAGAAATTGAAAAAAGAAAACTGTGGTGAAAACCATATTCCCGAAAATAGACAATACCCCATTAAAACACCTTTTTCAACGATATAATATTCCTACTAATTTTAGGAACTTCAATAAAAATTGGTTCAGTACCTTGCTCTTAAGTGCTGTAATATGCCGAACAAATTTCTGTCCAGGGTAACGGCCTCTGTTGTCATATAATATAATAATCTACCAGAATGTTGGTCTCGGATATTATTAAGAAATTGAATCGCAGACAACTGTATAGTGAAAACAATATTCGCGAAAAGCGCACTGTCCAATACCCCATTAAAACACCTTTTTCAACGATATCATATTCTTACAAATCATTGGGACTTCATTCAATATAATAATTAAAAGCTCTACCATATTCTGTCTGATGAATGACTGTTCATGATGGACCACAAAGGACCTCGCGCAGAGAGCGGCGACCAGAGCAAGCTAAAATTCAAGCAGCTTAGTGTGTTTTGAATTGTATTGTCGCCTAAATTGCTTACTTCGTCCATTTTTGTCACATCGAATCTTTTCCGACCTAATTAATTATTCCAGAATCCGGACACTAAACAGAGTACCAAGATATCACATCTTATTTATATTAGCAGAGAAACCCATAAAACAGGTGTATAAACTAGTGGTGCAGTGTGCTTTGGTCGTTTGGACAATTACGAGCTTTCAGCAAATGGATGGCGATGATGATGATGATTATACCTCCCAACAGAAGTTGTGGTATTATGGCCAGCTTATTGAGAGGTGCTCATGCAAAGCAAACATTGATGTCGCCGCTGATGATGGAGTATAATTGTCTTTCCATGGACTGTTAGAAATGTTCATTGGATATTTATTTAAATTGATAAATTAATTACGTTATGACTTTTAAAGAGATGTGTTATGTATGCTCGTGTCTGCTGTTCTGGATCTGCGAATAACTATTCAACATAATATTCTTTTTATTGAACAATCTGGTTGACAGACCGCAACCGGTTACAGTGTACAGTTATGCAGTTTAAACAATTCACAAGAACGGATATCACAGAATACACTAAATTTGATCTGAACTATATACTAACTGAGCAGACAGTCAATACATACAATACAATTCTGCAATACATTCAATCATGGGCGAAAAGGTCATCAACTTTTTTGGCGGCGAAAATAACTTTTTTCCGAGATTTCGCCGGCCGTCAGAAATTTTTCTGAAAATCTTGCGTCTTTCTGTCCCCCCAATTTTCGGGCCAGGTCTCCGCCTATGCATACAATACAAGTCTTGAGTGTTTTTTAGCTATGGTAGGATGCATCGTTATGGGACAGCGCGCATAATAAAAACCGAATTCAGAACAGCACAAGGAAAGACAACGGTGGTGCAGTTGTACTCGCTGACATCAGACTAAACAGAGGAGGAGGAGGTGGATGACACATATATGTCATATATTGTGGGGCGCGGTCACTGCGGTGGTGTAGTGGGTATCAGCCGGAAGGTTGCAGGTTCGAATCTACCTCAAGTCACCGCATAAGGACCTTTGGCAAGTTCTTCACTCGCAATTGCTCAGCGCTTTTGCGTGTTACTCCGATACAGTGTCCGCGCTGTGGTCGGGAGCGCCTCTGAGTAGTGTGCTTGAAGGTGTGCTATAACAAGTGCACATACAAACAATATGTCACAGAAAACACACTGCAGAATTATACATGATCGTAATTATAACGTGGGATATCACTGAAAAAGTAGGAATGGATTGGGAAACATGGAAGGGAGCGCTGGGGAGATTCAAATATGGTGGGGAAGTGAGAAGTGAGATAAAAGAGAAACTCCTCAACTTCTGCTTGATCAACAACCTGATTGTCATGAAGACGGCTCTTCATAGAGCGATGAGATGGATTAGGATTAAAGACATCTTCCGAGCCAATACAACACTCTGTTTCGCTTACTTCAACCTAATTATTTTTGCGACAAAACCGTATACATAATATTAGTTGCAACAGTTTTTATGGTGTGTTAGACACCATTAAATTTTTGTCTCCATTGATTTTCAGAATCTTTGGACCGATGACGTCAACCGCTCACTTATGCACATAATAATAATTGCTAAATGAAAATGCCAACGTCTGATTGGTTGAGTGGACTGACGCATGCGCATATCCATTCATCTTAAACTGTACGGTTGCATACGTTTATTAATTGTTAGACGGATATAAGATGATGTATAAGCTTAAGAGATCTGTGAGCTATTGGTTCTTCAGCCATCCGCTCTCTCTTCTGTGGCGTCACTCAGGGCTCTGTTCTCTGCCCGCTGCTGTTTCTGCTCTACACTGACGATGTTGGTGAGCTTGCTGCTAGTCTCGGCCTATCATCTCATTTCTGCTCCGACGGCTCCCAGCGATATATCCGTGACTGGGCTGGGAGCGGCTCTGAGTAGGCTTCTTGAAATAGCGCTATATAGGTTTTCGGAATGAATAAATGAATGAATGAATGAATACGTGGAGACATACATCAACTGCCGAGTAGAATGGAGATTGGCATTAAGAGGATTGCGAATAGATGCGGTCGAATCGACTGCGTCTCAATTAACCCCGAGTAGATAAACATTTAAACAGAGTTGGTTAGTCGACATCCAATCGTCTAGATCAGAGACAAGACTATCAATTGAATAGGCACCTGCCAGGAATTCTACTTGATGACCAACTTCGTGAGTTTCTTGTATATCTCTAGATTAACACTCTTCTAAAGGTGTCTAAGACGCCCGCGATTACTCATTCAATCACTCGTTACGAGTATTAACATAGCGCCTCAGTTCCTGGGCAGCAGGCGCAGGGATTACGATATTCCATCATAGATCACACGGTCATCAACAGGGAAAGCAAAGCGCTGACCGCAATAGAAGAACGCCCGCAGAAGACAAGATGTTTGCGATATGCAGAGGAGCGAAGTGGATTGTTGATGTTTAACGACGACACTGCCATAAAGTTGATGTTTAACAAAAATGTCGCCTGTCGCCTTCCTCCATTATCGCTCTTCTTCAGGATGCGATCAGAAAACTTTTACAATTTAGTTTTATACAGATCAACAAATATCTTACATCGACATTTCAGTTGGCGCTATATGAATTTTTGCATTATATTTATATTAGTAATGGCAGAAAGGATCGGTAATAGACCCTCATGCAACATTGTTTTAGATAAAGTCCTGAAAATTGACGGTGGTCGCTAGACACCTTTAAACAAATCTCAGGCGCTGTACTAAATAAAATAATATACGTGTTTTTGCACTCGTGAATTTAAACATGCCGTAGCGTTGTGTTATATTGACCCGAATTTCATAAACATTCACAATTATAGACAAGCGATAACACAAAAATCAAAATTACAAATTGAGATAGTAACTACTTAGTACTTCAAAATTTTTCTTCTCCTTTAATGCGAATAATTTTATAAAGGTGTAATTTTACATTTCTTGTGTGCGACAAAATTATGTTGTTTTAAATTCAATCAATCAATCAGTCAATCAATCGTAATTTATATAGCGCCCCTACCAGGTACCTACTCAGAGGCACCCCGGCCGAGATCAAGCAAAAAAGGCCTCCCTCTCCTCCCTCCTCCCTCCTCCTTCTCCTTTACAACCCCGCTCCCACCATCTCGGCCTGCCTCCCTTGCCCACTCCTTCCCGAAGGTGTGAGGGCGATTGGTTCAAAACTGTGGTCCTGCTCATCTGACATACAAACACACACACAGACTTACCAAAAAATAGATAAGATAATAACAAAGCGAGAATGTTTTGCACACCTAAAATATGTTCGCAACTAGCATTATAAATAGCCTAAGGCTTTATAGCCCAAAGACTTGTTTTTAGCAATACTGCGTTACCATCAAAAATTAAAATCGTCTTTTTATATCGTCGTTTTAAATCGTCGTTTAATGTCGTCGTTTAATATCGTCGTTAGAAAATGCGCAGAAATCATGGCATTAAGTTGTTAGTTAGTAGTTGCAGTGTAACGTTACTGTGTGATAACAAAGATCATTATCGCCCCCTCCTCCTTTATCCGGGCTAGGGATTGGCACTGGCGCGGTGGTGTAGTGGTGGCGTCGTTGCCTTGAAGTCGGAAGGTTTGAGGTTCGAATCCACCTCACGTCGCCGCGTAGGGACCTTGTTTAGATTATTAGCCTATACAGTTTTTGTAAGGGATAGAACTTGGATGTGCCATAGCCTGGTTATCATTGTAGAGACGCGGAAGTAAAGCGGTTGCTTACACACCTTTTAAAATGTTTTAAACTTGGCCATATAAGTGAGGACACGGGTTTCTTTTGTTGGTGGTGTGACGACTCGATTAAAACAATATGAATTCAAATATCGAATATTGATGTAAACAGCAACGGTAACCAGTTAATACTTCCCCAGCCATGACTTACTGTAAGCCATTTTCCTAGATCTTCTTCTTCTTTCCGTTCTCTGCCCCCAAGGCAGGTTGGAATGTTTGACGTATCAATTGAGATATCCTAGATAAGCCATTTAAAATCGATTCTCACCACTCTTGAAATTTCTTAATTTTTGAAGAAAACCTTTGCAGTGCTTTATTCTTGCAAAACATTTTATGGAGGGACAACCATGTAGTGGCATCAGGCCATTTGACGTTCTGCCTATTTTACTATTGATCTGCCGTATGACCTGTAATTTTTAGAGAAAAATGTTTAGTAACTTCTCTACATTAATTTATTTGATCTGCTGATATACCTCCACGACCTGACACGATCTGCTGAAACTGTATATGATGAAACGCGACATCGTAATCGTAATCTACAAACTTCTAAGGTGACGCGCGAAAGTCATGCGTGTTATAGAGCATACGTTTATTGACGAGCGCAGCGTCGAGTCGTTGAGTATGTCCAAAAACTAGATGGTGACCAGGGTCTGAAAGACAGTTGGTTGGAAGCTATATGATGAGAGGACAATAAGCACACTATAATGAATGAATGAACGATAGATGCTCAGTTGGATTCATGTTTCTATGGAGAATGCAGGACAGAACAATCTGATATCTACCTTACAAATATAGAGTTGGTTCGCATTGATAAAATGGTGTTAAAGAATTTACTTTGCGTAATATTATATATGGATAACATTACTTCTTATAATATTATAATGATGATTGCAAGCGTATAATCGATGTCTAAGAGGCTACCAATAGTTTCAGTTTCGCGAACCGTGTGATAACAAATGACTGTTTTTAACCTAGAACTGTCATTAAAGTTCATGGCTGTCAACTTTATTACTCCATCAATTTCAGCTTTGAAAATAATTACTATTTCGTTCGTTCATTCATTCATTCATTCGCTTATTTTATTGATTTATATATAGCGAGAACTACTCAGAAGCGCTCCTATCCCATCAACTGTTTAAATTCTAATTCATGTTCTGAAATAATTTGAACTTTTTTGAGTTAGAAAAAAACAAAATCAATTCTAGTTTTTCTTCTGCAACTAGTGCAAACGGCATAACAGCTTCTTGTTCCGACCTTGTACATTTTCAGAAGCCATAAACTTCAAATGCTTTTGTTCAATTTAAGACACATTCTAACTTCTAAAGACATGCAGAAACCCGCATGCTCAGAGATCTGTTCAACAGATAAACTAGGAAAGTGGTAAAGTCGTACAAAATTTCATTCACAACAAAATTTAACGCGGCTGTGGATCACAAGTTTAAGTTTAGCAGGTGCAAGACTACGATGTGGCTCCCGAGATTCGCGGGGCTTGCCTTCTAAAATGGGACACGATATAATTAGACCACTATAATTATCCGCTGTGGTTTTCTGCCCGAGTCTACGTCAAATGAAGTCACTGGAAACGATCCTAATCACGTCCTGTGATTTTATCGCAATCGGTTGTTGAATCTGCGATTAGCAAGCAGTAATGTTGTTGCAGTTTAAAGTCAAATATCATTAGCGACGGCCTCCTCCTATTCCCAGACTAGCAGAGTGCGACCAGTGATGGCAACTGACCAGATGTTTCCATTGACCGCAGGAAAATACTGGGATGTGATCAATGTACATACCTGCATTGCATCACATCTCCATCGGACTTTGACAATGGTTCGTCGGAGCTGACTGCTGTTCGTAAAGAGGCAAAACACGCAACCTCCCTTCATTTGTTGCAATTGAATAACTGGGATCAGTCAATCGATTTTATCTCCGAGGTGGACCGTCCAATAAAAGCAACTTATGGTGACCCACTTGAGAGAAATCACCTTTTCCAACGCCTTTATATTTGCACCCAAGGTTTTAATGCCGTGGACTTCAGAGGCACATTTGTGGACTTCAGTGGGGACGAGGCTCGGTAGTTCCAGAATTTTAATCTTAGGATAGCTTTTAAAAACCTGAAGGATCATATAATTATACATCGGGTAAAAAAATAACAATAACGATGTTTGTTCCGGTTTTGAGACATCTTGCTTAATTTAGTGGCGCTTCTGTTGTGTTCTTTGCCTCGGGTCTGTTGAAAATAAGATCACTCCTCCCACTCCTGGCTTGGCCGAATCAGGAGCGTTCCAGAATTTAGGCCATTAGTGTTAAGTTACCGAACCTGTTGTAGCCGACCTGCGTGTCATGCGAAGTTGGCCGTATTTCGTATAACTTGTACGTGCAATCGTGCTGCGGTGTGTCAGATTGAATTTGAATAAACGAATATTATCATTTTGGTATAGGATAATATCAAAAAATCAAAGCGCAAATGAACATCTTGAAATCGATTATTTATATGACATGAAAATACAACATGAAGGTGTTTAAGGATGATTGCTAATTACATGAGTGCCAATTACGCACGGTAACGTTTTACATTTTTATTTATATAGATGTAGAAAGCAATTAGAGTGAGAACAATCTCGAAGATTGGTTACAACTTCGACACCTTTTCTTCGGTTATATTCATTCTACGAATAGTCTTACGAAATTTCATTTGATTGTGATTTCTGTCATTCTCTGCAATTTATATGGCATCGGTTATAAACGTTTAACAGGTGTTCAAGGCGACTCCTTTTCTTTTCTATCGTAGACCATAATTATTGCACAAAATAAAAATAATTCACAATTTGATCTCATAACTATTATTGTCGGTTAGCTTTTTACTTATCGACCCACTCTAACACGCTAAATCGACTTGATTGACTGAGTGCCTGGCAAAGCAACTCCTTCAAGTAATGAATGGCTGTAGAATGGGCAAGTCCTTTACTCACAATTGCTCAGCGCTTCGGCGTGAAGCTCAGATGCAGTGTCCGTTCTGCAGTCGGGTGCGCCTCTGAGTGAAGAGATTTAAAGGGGCGCTATACAGTGCATATACAAGCATACAAACCAAAAAGCTTCTGATGCTATTATGAACAGGAAAAAACTGCAAAACCTTTAAAAGGACAAACATTTGTAACCTATCTGATAATCAAACTTCCTGCAAGAACACATGCAAAGATGATTTATTGATGACGTCACCCAATGTGATGTCATAACAAATATTTCTGCAAAACAGATGTTGGTCCAAAGCGATTTTAAATTTCGACATTGACACAATTTAATGACTATTATTATATCATAGCAAAATATCGTGTATTTATTGCCCAATGTGTTTTGTATTATGGGTGTCAAAAATGCGAAGCATCATTTGCATAGAGTTGGATTATTATGACACGTCAGGGTTGAATCTGGGAACGCCATTAAAAGGCAATTGAGGAAATTTTAATCACACGCGCCTGCGCATGAACTAACACGCACATACAGACACACAAACATACACACTACGCACCTACCCACACGCTAATCTGAATCTATGTAACATGTGTACATTCCAATAGTTCATTAGAATTTAGATTTTGAAAGATTTAATGGTAAAACTCTAGCAACGGATGCAGTACACTATTTTAACGGATCATCTCAGTCTTTCATTCGATGGATAAAGTTGGAAAAGTGAGCAATAAGACATTGCGAATGCCTTGCATGATTTCCAAAAGAAAGAAGAAAGCTCTTATGTGTTGTAATACGCCGAGCAAATTTCTGTCCAGGGTAACGGCCTCTGTTGTCATAGACCCTGGTCAAATCAGACCCATCCATCCAAATACACATTTTAAATTGAGTAAATTCCATTCTTGCTATAACGTGTCCATCCGTTTAACTTAGATTTGTAATCGCATACTGCATTCATGTTGGCAAGAAACATTGAACGAGGGGTTATTAATATCGTTATGTTGTGCAAATATTCTATAACTAAACTGACAGCTTTTTGTCCCCAAGGGTTTGCAGTGAATATCGAAATGTTATTGTTTCAAGCACTATGTGAATGCAATAATTTATGATGTCTTTTTATATGTCAGTGTCCAATGATATCATTTTACTTACTTATTTGAAGTGGACGTTGTTTGGAATAATTAATCGTCGGCTATGAAATTTTCTTATTTATTTCCCATGATAATCTATTTTACGGGTGTCTAATATTTATTTATTTATTTCAGAAATTTATATAGCGCCTCTTCAATGTAGGCTACTCAGAAGCGCTCCCGGCCCAGCCACGGCTAAATAAAACAGTTTTTAGGTTCTTAAGGAACATAGCGGAGTGACCCCTGGGAATTAAGCGCAGTGTAACAGGGAGACCATTCCAAGCTGTAGGACCTGCAACAGAGAATGAACGTCGCTGTCGGATAGCAGTCCGAGAGCGGGGAACCAGAAGCTCAGCGTGGTTCGCCGATCGAAGGGTCGATCGACGCTGAACTCCCAAGGTGGAACAACAGAGTTCTCGAAGATAGGGTGTAGCTAGTCCTTCAATGCACCGCATAACCAGCGCACAGACCCTGTATGCTATCCGCTGTGGAGAAGGGAGCCAGTGTAAGATATCCCGCATATAGGATGAGACATGGCCATATTTTGGGATATGGCCAACAAGTCGCGCCGCAGAGCGGAGAACCCGTTCCATGCAGACATTGAAAAAATTCAGCAAAGGATAACCTATCGCTTAACCGGAATAAAATATAGCAAAATTTGACTGGTGCAATATAAGAACAACTGATTAGATCATTTAAAGCATTGTACTGTTACAGTTAATGCGTTGTATAATTGTATTGTATCCTATATGAACATTACTTATAAAGCGCCTCTCACATCAAAAACTAGAAACCTACTCAGTGCGATCAACCTCAAGAGAAAAACCAGGATTTTAGGCGAGAGCAAGACGACGTTCATAGACTAACAGAGAGAAAGGCGGAGGACCTGTTGGTGTAAGTCCATTCCATATCGAGGTGTATAATATGCAGGCAAATCACCTGGATTGAACCGTGGGGGAACAAAAGAGGGCTAAAGACATCTTCCTAGCTAAAAGAACACTCTCCGTCATTAACCCTCGGGCTACCAAGGGGGGGTGGTTGCCACCCCCCTAGGTTTTTCGCAAATCAAACGCGTTCCGTCTGGAATAAAATTTTGAAAAAATTGGTAGCTGTAGAGGGTTCATTGGGACACATTTTGAGCTAAAAGTTTTGATGATGTCCCCTACCGTTCAAAAGTTACACCCGATATACCCAAGGTACCAGGGGGGGTGGATACAACCCCCCCTAGAATATCGTGTGTAACTTTTCCGCCCCTTAATATTAAGAGACACCAATTATACCATTCTATAGAGGGAATGTGGGGCTACATTTCCATGTTCATTGAGTTGTCTTTTGACAACCGGAAGTGCTCAAAATAAATTAAAATATATATAAAGGTGTTTTATTTTCATAAAATTGTCATGTTTTTTTATTATAACTTATCCATAATTTATTTTTTAATATAAATAAACTATGCCATTCTGTAGAGGGCATTTAGGGATATTTCTTAGTACTAAATAATTTAAAATTTGATGACCGGAAGTGCTCAAAATAAATTAAAATGTATAAAAATGTTGGGTTTTTTTGCAACGCGAACCGATATGTGTGCGTAAACGTTTTTCAGCAGCTAAACATGTTTTTTTGTTTTGATTGAACATAAAACAGACTTATTACTAGTTTTTATAGTTGAATATTGGACTTTATTATATGTAAACTACTTTTTATATATAATTCATGTATAAAACACACAGAATCTAATATATTCCCTATGCGTAAGCATACATTTTGTGGAATCGACGGGTACCCATGGTAAAAAATTCATAATTTCGAGGTGCCTTCATATTTTCTAAACCTAAATATACCATTTTGTGCATAAATGAATGCTGAATCCAATGGTGTATTACAAGTTATGATATCTCAAACCAAACCCAAAATCCAGGGGGGGGGTGGTAACCACCCCCCCTTGGTAGTCAGTGCTACAAAAAAGCTTGGTAGCCTGAGGGTTAACATAATTATATTAGTTGAAAATTTTTTGCGACAAAACCTTATACATGTACATAGTATTAGTTGCAACAGTTTTTAAGGTGTGCTAGACGTCATTAAAAAAAATGTTCTCCAATGATTTCAGAACCTTTGGACCGATGACGTCACCCGCTCGCTTATGGAAAATTGTCATACGCCAGCCTCAAGTCTATTTGAGTGTCTAGCCTCTCTGAGTATCTAAGTAATTAAGTTCTTATTATCACTTAGGACCTAGTGTCGCTAAATTGAAACAGCAACTAACAAATAATCCAAGATTGATGCATTCGCGCAAAACGACGTAAATTTGTGACACCTTTTTTAAAATACAAAAAAATTTATATAAATTTATAAATTTATCATCGTTTTTGGTAGAATATTTGTCCGGTAAAAGTCTTGACTATGAATTAAGCATTATTTGAGCTGTAGTCGGAACTCCGCCACTGGTTGCACTCTGCCAGTGCCAGTTCCAAGCCTGGATAAAGGAGGAGGGCGTCGCTAATGGTCTTTGTTACCACACAGTGACGTTAAACTGCAAATGCCGCCGAGCTGTAGTCGGGAGCTCTTCTGATTAGTTATCTCGAAGGAGTGCTGTATCAAATGCAGAGACATGCAATAATTATAGCTAAGAAAATAAATTGGCAAAAGTCAACACGTCAACGCAGATTCTTTTTTATAACATCGTATAAAACCATTTTAAAGGTGTCTTTGGTGACCATTGCCACTAAGTTAAATTGTAAGCAAGCATTATAATTATCATGTTCCAATAATTGCTGCAGAGTCTTTACAAGCAACAGCGCGCTGCTGACAGGGCGGACGGCAAATGAATCTGGCACTGATGCAATCTCTCCCATTGTCTGTTTAACATCCAGGCACAGAATGTAATGAGGAAAGCACTTTTGGAATTGACAGGAGGGTTTCGTGTCGGTGGAAAGATCATCAGCATTCTCATGTATACAGACGACATTGTCTTGCTGATGCGTGGAATTGCAGGAACTTGTGAACCGTATGAAAAGTGTCTGACTAAAAAAAGGTAATCGGATTTTTCGGAGGGAAGAGTGAAAGCAAATCCTGGCTACGGTCTTGAGTGTCGCCAATGAATATGACATGAGGATCAATGCAGAAAAGACAAAAGTGATGACAAGTACCGTAACGGGGAGCTAGAATACAATGTCCTCTTATTCTCAAAGTTAGTTTCGTTCAAATTACTTTGCGAAAAGCATTGACACTCCGGAGTTACTGGTCCATGGGTGGCTTTGGTTCTGTGTATGTCCACTACTAATGACAGTATTTTGTGTTTAAGATGACCTGCAGAACGCTGCATGGTGAGATATGAAGAAGTTCCAAGCGAATTTTGCATGGGACTTTAATTTATTATAATTATAATTTATTATAATAGGTGGAGAAGCGGGCTCTTTCAGTATTTATGAGCATTTCCCAGCTGTGATTTGGAACGAGGATCATGTAGAGGATGCGTGCAGTGATAGGAAGCCAGCGCAAGACTCCAAGCATAATGTGTAGAGAGGTAACAAAAGAATTGACAAGTGTGGCAACTAGGCGTCGTTGACGGATTTGATAATAACATGCAAGTTTTAAGAGTTTGTTTCACACCTTTTTAAATGATATATAACTTTATATAAATACTGATGTGACAGCAAAAATCCATTTTCGCTTCGACATTTTACTACAGTTGCAATTTCCTTGAACCATTATTTATACTTTAATCAAAGCGAAACGCTTCTGTCATCTATCGACGGATCGTCGCATCATGCAGGAAGTCACGTGACAGCGACATGTAGAGCAGTAATCAAAGGTTGATGAAAACCGCCGCAATTTAAAAAAAGACGACCAACAGCGGTGAATACGTGGAAGAGCCGGGTTACGCCCATCCGTCGCCGGAATGTCTTGACGAGGTGAAGGTTGAGTTACGGATGAACAGGGGGGTGGTTGGAGGATGAATGGAGGAGGGAAGAAAATCGTTCGCATGGAGGAATTGATGGGAGGATGCGGTAAATCAATTTTGTGCGGAAGAAGAATCTTTCCACGAATGAGCGTTTTATATCTCTTTCTATAAATAATGATGTAACAGCAAAAAGCCTTCGACATGCTTCAACCGTCACAATTTTCCTTCGTATCATTTTTATTATAAAGTAATGACACTTTTTGCTGAGGTCTACTTTTCATCGCAACTTCTTGTGCATCAACAACTAATCAACAAAGTGAATCTAAAAATTATATTATAGCAATTAATATCTTTGATATAAAGGTGTCTACGTATGGCCTCATCCAGATGTAATTGTAATTGTAATTGAAATCCACTTATATAGCGCCACTTCAAGAGAACTCCTCAGAGGCGCTCACTGACATCAAACAACAATCAAAGAGAATTGTTTTTCAAACGCTTGCGGAAAAGGGGCAAAGAAAGACAAAGAAGTCCATTACGGAGACTAATAGGTAACTTATTCCAGAAAGCATTACTTTATTTTGGTTCCATTAATTAAAAACGGCCGTTTTTAATTATTGGAACCAAAATAAAGTAATGCTTTTTGAATATACATCACGCGCTTTCATCAATTTAACTTCGTCTGAAAAAATGAAAATCGACTGAACTGTGTTATGACAACACACTCGCGTCTGCAGTATGAATTCGAGTTTCTACGTCACTTGCAATCGCCGCCATTTCCAAAAGTGTTTCCGGTGACCGCCTGCATAACGCTAAACAGCTTGTGCTGCAACGTTGGTCTCCGGGCGAAGAAAAGGAAAGTCAGTTAAAGCAAAGGTATATAACACGTACGCCGTGTACGTCACAAGCGCTGTACGAGTCGAGATTAAATTTAATTCAGTCACATGATCCATGTGCGATCTACAATGTTGTAGGCCTATATACTTTTCAAAACTGATCAACTTTAGCACTGGAACTAATGCGTGGCAATGAAACTCAGAGCTTCTATAATAGCGTGCAGTTGTACACAAAATGTGCAGTTGTAGAAGCACTTCTGTACATCTAAAACTAGCAAAAAGGTCATTGTCCTTCTATTGGAAGTAATTTACCAAAGGATGATTGGAAAGGAAAGAAGGAGTTGTAGAGTTCAAAAAATTTCTTAAAACAGCTTTACTTCGTGTAACAGATCCGTTGCTTGAGCTGGGTATTTTATATTGAGCTAAATCGAATGTTTCAACGTATAATTGTGTTCGCATTTGTTATAACGCCCCTTAAAGATTTCAGGTGTAAGAAGGTTTCGTGGCCTTGCAAATTCGTCGAGATTGACCAACATTGGAAGTGATCATCCGTTCACAGTGTTCGCCCTCTATCTCTCTCTGTAACATCGATGTCGGGAACTGACGAAGACTGTGATCCAAACAACTCGATTCTCAGGACAGAGGTGAAGACGAAGAGCTTAACGAGCCTGGGAATCCATCAAAACAAAACTAGAGATAGAATGCATGCGAAATTAGACCGGATTATTTACTAGTCGCTAACCTCCTTCGATCGACTATTGTGAGAGACGTGTACTTATTTATATCCTTGTTTCCAGCTTTAAAGAGGTGTTTAAAGCAAGCCATCATCCTACCGAAATTTCGGCATATTACAAGCTTTATACGGGAAGAACTGCCTATGCAAAAACGTATTGAGTTTAAGATTCTAATGCACACGTGTAATTGCCTAGCAGAACAAGCTCTGATCTTTCTCGTGGAACTCTGTGTACCTGTGCTACCTATTCCAGGCGGTAGATTCCTTCGTTCTGCTACGCATGGTGACCTGGTGGTCCCTCTGGCTCGATCTTCCACAGTGCTGCACAGAAGCTTTTCCATGGTCGTTTCGTCTTTCTGGAATAAGTTACTTAATAGTCTCCGTAATGAACTTCTTTGTCTTTCCATGCCCCTTTTCCGCAAGCGTGTTAGACCATTCTCTTTATTGTGGGATGATGTCAGGTCGGGAGCCCCTCTGAGGAGTTCTCTTGAAGGGGCGCTATATAAATATACGATTACAATAATTACAATCAAACCAAAAATAAAGGGAGAGAACCGGATTATTTACTAGACGGTATTTTTTTTAATCTACAATTGAGTGAGATTTTCATTTATTTATAAGAACGTTTCACATTTTTAGGGGGTTTCTAAAGTTTTCTGACGCGGTGACGGATTGATTAAATAATTTGCCCTTTCAAACATTTCGCGCGTTTCATGTGGCACAGAATTAAACTCTTTTCTCTTTCCTTGCTGGGTAGAAGTCTAAAACCTACTGGATGTTCTTGGAATCTATTAATCCACAATGGTTGCCAGGCGTTAAGACGGGAGAAGATGACTAAGATCGCATCGTCTAATCCAGCGAACGGCTACTCGTGAATATAGCAGTTTCACTTGACACCGGACAGTTGGCGATTCTCTTTGTGTAGTCTTAATAATTGGATGGATGGATCCGATTTGACCAGGGTTACCCTGGACAGAAATTTGTTTGGCGTACGAACCATTGCCCCCCCCGCTTTATAGGGCGACCGCTCGAACCGACTTTGCAGTGCATGCATTGCTCTTAGTAAGTAGCTGAAAGTGTTATTATATTGCCTTTCGAGTGTCATTCTTACTTAATAATTATTAGTTGATAACATTTTAAAGGTATCCAAGCGAATGCTTTACAGCGTTGCCACATCTTTGGGTTTTTTCCACAAGATCTTGGGTTTTTCCATACGAATTTGGGAAATGAGGTTTTTCTGGAAGAACTTGGGTTATTCCCTATTTTCCCCGGCATAAAACATGGAAAATTGTGAACATTTTCTAAAGATTTGCGCCGGATGATTAAAAAAAAAGTCATCAGAAGTTTTGGGCCATAAAGAAGTCGGTTTTTACCAGCACAACTGAACATGGGTTTTCTTGGGTTTTTTCGTAACCCCATCACATCACCACTGAAAATTAAACTAAACATTTATTCACCATTGAAACTGCGCTGATTAATTTCCTTGTGAATTCAATCCCTGTATAGTATTACTTTCGATCGTTTCAAAGGTGTCTAAGGCAACCGCTCATGTATATGTTTGATTCACGAGTTATAAGACCTAATTGCTCAAACATCATCATAACCTGGTCCTCATTATTTTAATTTCCTTCCCTCAATTCCGTGTGTGACTTTCGGGATAACTATCTACATCTCACTGTCTTCTTAATGACTATTTTTCTGTATTTGTTGTCCCACTATAATTACATTACGTTGCATTGCATAATCTCGTTATGTGGAGAAGATACAGTGTTTAAAAGTGAGGAGACAAGGTATGTAGGTACAACCAACGATTTGTCTATTTATGAGAAATATTCATCTGTTTAGTGCGGGATTTGCAGAGTCACGAAGACACGACTCGACTCGCAGCCAATCAATTTTATCCAACTGGTGAAGATGACTAAAAATGAGGTAAACTCATTGATATTTTTAGCAACTTCGATTCATTTAAAAGTTTAGATACTGTTCGATGGACGCCATAAAATATCAAATACGTTTAAAATCACTGGTCCTTTGTAGGATCCAAATCAGATACATAAATCATTAACTGTAATTACAAAGCTTTCTGTTCAGTTAGTATAGTTAAGATTTGTGTATTCTGTGATCTCCGTTCTTGTGAATTGTTTAAACTGCATAATTGTACAAATGTAACCGGTTGCGGTGTGTCAACCGGATTGTCAATAAAGAGAATATTATTATTATTAACTACGCATGCGTCTCGCAATCGGTCAAATTCGACACCCTTATTAGTCTTCACCACAGCCATATAAAAGAGTGCCCGCAATTACGTTAGAAGATGGATTAAAGAATTGCAATCAATATTTAAGCGAATCGCATTAGAATTGCTTCTGAAAAACTTTATGTGAGACAAGCTCTTTGTAAAAGGTCAAATACAATTGAATACAGTCGGAAATTATAATCCCGGAAAGTTTATTGGCTTGTGAAATGTTGACATCTAGGAAAGAATCCCAAACGACTCTAAAAAATAAACTGTATGTCTGACGCTTGAAATCCGATGTTTACAAGTAGCCAAGGGAACAGCGGTGTTGAAATCAATGGACAAGATTTGGAAGAGCAGTGCAATCAGCATGAAAACCAAGATGGGAGTTTTAAAGACATGTGTGTTCAGCAGTATGATGTATGGGTGCGAGACATGGGTGCTAACAAAAGATTCGCAAAGGAGAGTCTTAGCATTTGAAAGAAAATGTTATAGGAAAATTCTGAGAATAGGATGGACAATGAAGAGGTATATAAAGAGTGGACATGACCGAGAACCTCATGCAGAAAGTTATAAAGCGGAAACTTGGATTGTTCGGGCACATTTGGCGAATGAAAGATGACAGAAAGATCAAGACCCTGATATTTGGGATAATTGAAGGCAAGAACAGAAGAGACAGGCCGCATAAAGAATGGACGGATGACATTGAAGAGTGGTGTACAACAGATTTGCAGAATTTATATCATGCAGCTCAGAACAGAATGGAATGGAGAGACATTACGAGGAGGGCATCGGACTCCTACGGGCACTGTGCCCATGGTTATTGAATTGAATTGAATACTAACGCGTCACATAACGTTACGTTCTAGACACCTTTAAAATATGGTGAACTGAAATTATATAGATAATTGACACAAAATAAACAGAAGTCTAACCAAGTAACCGGAAAAGACCGACTGGTACCCTAACGATTGTATACATGAATGCTGTTCGCTTCAAATGCATGATTTGAATATTTGTTGGTTTCAGAGTTGCAGTTCGCGATTAGACAGCGCACAGCATCGTCATCAGCAATATGCAGAGCGGACAGTTCGCCAGGAAAACCAGTTATTCTGCAGTCATTACATTACATGATTTTCATATGATAATTATCAGGCAGGCTTGAAAATCTTAGATATTTAAAGACCTGATCGCCAATTAAATTATTTTATGTCGTTGATTATAATTCAGAATAAGCGACAGAAAAAAGCGAATAACGTCATGACATCAACAAGTTCTTCCGCACTCAATGTATTTCTGTCTGACTGCGTGTTTCGCATTGCCTCTGTCTGTCTGTCCATAATAGATCCAAGAGAGCAAGCCGGTCTTCCGATATTATGATGTGACGTCTGAGGTCGATATTGAAATGAGATTAGTTTCTTAACTCTCATTATTTGATTGCTCCTGGAATACGTGGAAACTTGAAACTAAGAGAGATGGGGACACACTTAATCCGAGACTAACTATTTATTTATATATAGGAATAATGGAAAACGATTGAACGGTGTGGAAAGTGCACCAATAATTATAACGCTTGTTATTGCAATTTATAACGCAACAAATCACAAATTATTTCAATCAATTTTGAAAATAATATTTTTCCGGTGTCCATGAAATAAATTACATGTAAATAAAAATTTTAGAGAAGAACAAAGGCAATACGACTTCAGTAAATAATTAAAACAGAGTTGGAAAAAACAAAGAGAAGGAGAAGGTGGAGGATGAGGACGAGCGCCTCTGAGTAGTTTTTTTTCTTGAAGATGCGCTATATAAATGTCCGAATGAATGAATGAATGAGGGGGAAGAGGAGGAGGAGAGTTAAGAGGAGAAGGTGGACATCATGCCGGGCAACCGAATTTAAACACCTTTTTCAACTATGTCCCGGGGCTGTGTTTAAGGAATTTTTAGAACTGCAGAAACCTTGCCGAGCAAATTTCCGTCCTGGGTAGCGGCCTCTGTTGTCATAGACCCTGGTCAAATCGGATCCATCCATCCAATAAGTCACCAACGTCAAAGCAACGATCTTCAAAGTGATGATTTCCACGCTATACTTGCTTATCAACGGAAGTTATTTCTAGCTTTGGAATCGATTTCTTCTTCTATCGTGGCATTGCGCAAGGGATGCGTCTCCGACCGATTCACCAAGATCGCAGAGGCGCATTATACAGGGTGGCTCAAAAAAAAACGTACCACCGGGGAAAATGCGATATCTTCGCAGCCGATCGAACTTTTTCTGCGAAAATTTTCCAATTTGTAGGGGAATGAATTTCCAACAATACCTGAAAGTTTCATTTGAAACTTTTCATGTTTGCAAAAGTTACAGCTGTTCAAACTTAAAATTTCGTTTTTTCAATTATCCGCGGAAAATTGACGTCACTTGTAGATTTCCAAGTCAAATGATATCACTTTTCACTACGACCTCAGCATTCCGTTTTGCAGTTTATTGTAAGGTATAATGAGAGTGTCCACTCCCTGCCTTAACACAAGCTCAAATTCTTTTTGTGAAGCTCAGTATGCCTTGTTGGTCGGGTCCTGCGGCAACTGACCCCACATTAGCAGCAAGACTTGCTTCAGCTGGCCAATGTTCTCCAACTTGGGATTAAATGTCTTGCAGCGTTCCAGCATAGCTCCCCAGCAAGGGCGGATCCAGGAATTTTCGAAGGGGGGGGCCAAAAAAATTTTGGGCTGGGGTCGGAAATTTTTTCGTTGATCTTTCGCCGAAAAATCTGATGAACTTTTTTAGTCGTTTTTGGCCGAAACCAGAGTTTAATTTAGCCCCCACCTCTGGGGGGAATTGAGGTTTTCGGAGGGGTAGATAATTGACCGTCTGAAGACAATCATGAGGCGCGCAGCGCCGATAGTGGTAGGGGTGGGGTGTGGGGAGGGGATATGCCCCTCCCCACCAGAAACTTTTTGAATTTTCACATTGCAATGGTAGCATTTTAAGCTGTTATCTTAACAAATTAGCTGTACTTTTCAGTGCTTGTAAGAGTGCCATAAGGTCTCAATAAATATAGACTTTACTTAAAAACTTCTTTCCCGAAAACTAGATGTTCTTTTTTAAGTAATCCGCCGGAAATCTTCAAAAAGGGTGTTCAATTTTCCTTCCCAAAACACTGATGAAATTTTTTGGTCATCCGTGCGAAATCTTAAAAAAGTTGTTTAATTTTTCGTCTAAAAGGAGTGATGACTTTTTAGTCTCCCGTGCGAAATTTTCAAAAAAAGGTGTTCAATTTAGAATTAAAAAAACTGATGACTTTTTGTAGTCATCCGTGCGAAATCTTAAAAAAGGTGTTTAATTTTTCGTCTAAAAAGAGTGATGACATTTTATTCTTCCGTGCAAAATTTTCAAAAAAGGTGTTTAATTTCGCATCCCAAAAAACTGATGACTTGTTGTAGTCATCCCTGCGAAATCTTAAAAAAGGTGTTTAATTTTTCGTCTGAAAGGAGTGATGACTTTTTAGTCTCCCGTGCGAAAGTTTAAAAAAAGGTGTTCAATTTAGAATCAAAAAAACTGATGACTTTTTAGTCATTCGTGCGAAATCTTAAAAAAGGTGTTTAATTTTTCGTCTAAAAAAGTGATGACTTTTTAGTCTTCCATGCGAAATTTTCCAAAAAGGTGTTTAATTTCGCATCCCAGAAAATGATGACTTGTTGTAGTCATCCCTGCGAAATATTAAAAAAGGTGTTTAATTTTTCGTCTAAAAAGAGTGATGACTTTTTAGTCTTCCATGCGAAATTTTCGAAAAAGGTGTTCAATTTGGCATCCCAAAAACTGATGACTTTTGTAGTCATCCGTGCGAAATCTTAAAAAAGGTGTTAAATTTTTCGCCTAAAAAGAGCGATGACTTTTTATTCTTCCGTGCGAAATTTTCAAAAAAAGGTGTTCAATTTAGCATCCCAAAAACTGATGACTTGTTGTAGTCATCCCTGCGAAATCTTAAAAAAGGTGTTTAATTTTTCGTCTGAAAGGAGTGATGACTTTTTAGTCTCCCGTGCGAAAGTTTAAAAAAAGGTGTTCAATTTAGAATAAAAAAAACTGATGACTTTTTAGTCATTCGTGCGAAATCTTAAAAAAGGTGTTTAATTTTTCGTCTAAAAAAGTGATGACTTTTTAGTCTTCCATGCGAAATTTTCCAAAAAGGTGTTTAATTTCGCATCCCAAAAAATGATGACTTGTTGTAGTCATCCCTGCGAAATATTAAAAAAGGTGTTTAATTTTTCGTCTAAAAAGAGTGATGACTTTTTAGTCTTCCGTGCGAAATTTTCGAAAAAGGTGTTCAATTTGGCATCCCAAAAACTGATGACTTTTGTAGTCATCCGTGCGAAATCTTAAAAAAGGTGTTAAATTTTTCGCCTAAAAAGAGCGATGACTTTTTAGTCTTCCGTGCGAAATTTTCAAAAAAAGGTGTTCAATTTAGCATCCCAAAAACTGATGACTTTTTAAGACTAGAATAAATAAAATACTTCCCACTACTGAATGAAATATAGTAAGATATAAATAAAAACAAGGAGTAAACATGTGTTACCATTCACCGCATTTTCTTGCACATATAGACTAAACTCAAAACTTAACTTGTTTTGCCCTGAAATTTTGTTGGCATCTTGAAAAAATAAATTACATTCCAAACACTGTTGTTAGTGTTAACTTGATTTGTAATTAATAGTTAGTTGTACTTAGTTATAATTGTGTTTATTGGTGTTAATGTTTTTACAATTTACTACGAATATATACACGAATAACATACATTCCATGCCATAAATCATAGTTGGATACTGTTGAAAGATTGTTTCATTTCGATGCTTTATATAAAGACAATGCAATTGCGGGAGAGACTTAGATTAGATTTTAAATACATTTATAAATTATTTTTATTACAGATTTTAATTACATTTATACATTAATTCTCCTGTGCATGACTGACACCCTGAAATTTTTTTTGGATGGGGGGGGCCACGTCCCATGGTGATTTGAAATGGGGGGGGCCATGGCCGGATTGGCCCCCCCCTGGATCCGCCCCTGCTCCCCAGACGTGATAAACAAGAGGGTTAAGGTCTGGCGAGTTTGTAAATCATCTTTGCCAATGCATTTACTTCAGTTGATGTCAATAAGGTAGCGCCATCATAATCAACCTTGCCGTGCGAGCAAGCAGGCGCACTGTCCTGCTGCATAATAAAACCAGATGTTAGAGCATACCTGGTCTTCAATGAGTCTGGGTAAGCGAGTTCAATGATGAGTTTGACATCTAACCTACTGAATGGGATTAATTGCAGTCTTTTCTTGCAGCCGCAACACACGCCGGCATATCTGATGCCGAAACCACGATTTGCTTTGCAAACTTGACCTTTCGATTACCAAGCGAATTTCGTGAAAATCGCGCTTTTTCCGTCAGATCAAGCGACCACTTCCTGCCTCTCTTCCGACATCTGATCTTCGTTACATAAACACGTTTGCAGATAGTCTTCAATGTGCTCAGGCTCCACTTTTCACTGGGTATTTTGCTATGATCACGCGATGTCTCAGTCTCTGTTCATGCAAAGTCCGAGTTCCCATTTGATCTTTTGCAGAAACTTTGCCCATGACGTTCATTGTTTGGGTTCACCAATTGAGACCTTAATCTATAAAATATCACCAAATACCAGCAGATTGCTTCATAAACAGCTTCTTTACAGCTCATAGTGAGGTCGTATGACATCATCATCAATGTGTGTGTGTTGTAATTTGCCAAACATCCTAATGAAATCACTTGTATTGGAGCATGATTCTCCGGATAATTGAAAAAACGAAATTTTAAGTTTGAACAGCTGTAACTTTTGCAAACATGAAAAGTTTCAAATGAAACTTTCAGGGATTGTTGTATATTCATTCCCCTTCAAATTGTGAAATTTTCGCAGAAAAACCCCAATCGGCTGCGAAGATATCGCATTTTCCCCGGTGGTACGTTTTTTTTTGAGCCACCCTGTAGATGTCTTAATGCAATGAACGATGATGATTACTATTATTATTGTATTATTGTCCTAACACTTAACGATTGGTGAGGAACAAAATTAATGCATGGACGGTCCATCCACCACATACATAGAGTGGACCGACCGTCCCCCTGTCCAGACAGCTTCGAGCCTTCACGGTTGTTGGCCAGTCCATATGAAATGGGCTCCCGCTTGCACTACGCTCACTACCTCGGAATAATTTACCTGCTTTCTACCAATTTCTCAAGACCTGTCGTTTTAGCTGTGGCTGGACTGGGAGCGCCTCTGAGTAGACTTCTTCAAGAGGCGCTATATAAGTTTTTGGAATGAATGAATGAATGAATGAATGAA
This sequence comes from Lumbricus terrestris, assembly GCA_949752735.1. Taxonomy (NCBI): domain Eukaryota; kingdom Metazoa; phylum Annelida; class Clitellata; order Crassiclitellata; family Lumbricidae; genus Lumbricus; species Lumbricus terrestris. The sequence goes on from OX457049.1 coordinate 16,975,365, forward strand.
TGAATGAATGAATGAATGAATGTCCATAAAGTTTCTGCTCATGCTAATAGAACACTAGATAAGTCAAGGTAAAGATTGTATGTGCACTCATCATAGCGCCCTTTCAATATTTCTATCCAACAATATCATTAATATTTTTAATATTTCTATCCAACATCAATATTTCTATGCAGCGAGAAATCGACCAAACGGAAACGTGCAGCAGTTAAAATCTTATCAATGACAGATATCGTAAACACCCTTAAAACATTTATTATTTTCACTATAAATACGAAATCTTGCGCTTTGGCCTAATAGTACCTGATTAGCCAGCCCACAAATAATTTTTATGCCCCCATATTAAGTAAATAAAACGATACTGCAAGTTCTTACACACAACTAGTTAAACACCGAGTCGAGCCCATCAACGAAATGACCCCAAAAAATGCAGGAAAGCGTTTTATGATGATTTTCTGGTGTATTAGGTCAGGTGATGAACATACCATGTCTTCGCCCATGCTTGGTACAAAGTTTTGATTTTTTCTCTTTGGCATTTTATATTAAACGCCATTTTTGATTTTAAGATAACTGTTACATTTATCTTACATCAGAATATTTAAGGAACAACTATTTTCATAAATCCGACTTTCATGTAACGAGAATTCTTTTCGTCAGTTCGCATCGCGATCCGATATGGGTGGACGAACGCAACACCCATAGTATTATTTTAAAAGAAATTAACGAATGTTATTATTATCGCTACATTGTGCAAATATTCTATAAAAAAAACCTGGCAGCTATTTGTCCCCGAGGGTTTGTAGTGAATATCGAAATGTCATTGTTTAAGCACTATGTGAATGTCATTTAGGATTTCTTCTTACATGTCAGTGTCCAATGACATTTCATTTACTTAATTAAAGTGGAGCATTATTTAGAAAAACGTCAGTGATTAAATTACAGCGCAAATTTTCTACTTTATTTCGCAGGAAATACTGTTTTACGGGTGTTTAATAACACGTAGGCAACACTGAATCGCTTCTGCTACCATCCCACGCTATTTTATGGGAGCGAAAAGTGGACTGTATACCGCAGACATAATATAGCAAAGCTAGAGAAGTTCCATCTTCGCTGTTTGCGAAAAATTGCTGTGATTAAGTAACAAGATATGATCCCAAACACATGTGTATTGGAAAGGTGAAAGATCAGAGGAATCGAGGCCATGGCAATCTCTGCACAACTGCAATGGACCGGGCATGTTGCCTGAATGAAAGACACTCGAATAGCAAAGCAAGTTTTCTATAGTTGGCTAACGGATGTATCGCGGTCCCAGGTTGTGCCATTCAAGTCAACTGTATGATTTTCTGAACTAAGTCATAGTGGTAGTTGACTGTTTAATAACTCCATGATATGACAAAGTTCACTAGCGTCGCCATTCTCGCTCTTTCGGCCTTGGATCTGGCACTGTGTCAAAGTGCGAGCAATTGTGCAGCTATGGTGTAATTTTTAAATTAGTATACGAAAGGTAGCAACAACAGTTCAAATCATGCAGAATTCAATTTATTTATTTTATTTTTTTCAATTATTTATATAGCGCCTCTTCAAGAAACCTACAGCCTGAGAAGCGCTCTCTGCGCTAACTAGCCGAAGTAATGTTAAGTGTCATAACAACAAGAAAATTTCATCAATTAGCAAAATAAGTCACAATGTGTAAGGTTACGCAGTGAGGTAGGTTTCATTATTTATAACCGAAGCTGAAAATTTTCAAAGGCGTTTTACGAACTATGCCATTTGTAAGAGTTTTAACTAGAAACATGTTTGTTTGCATGTGCACTTGTTATAGCTACCCTTCAAGCTCACTACTAAGTGGCGCTCCCGACTATAGAGCGGACACTGCATCGGAGTTTCACACCGAAGAGCTGTGATGGCCATCTCCATATCTAAACCCAATTCTGCGAAGTCTTTATCTATCATCCTGAGCCAGGTGTAGTTCTAGGTCTTCCTCCAGGGTGCTTCCATGAAGGCGGAGACTGCGCCAGTAGTGTCTGACTAGAATCCGAAACTGAACGAATGAATTAAACCAATGATGAGTCAACCCTAGGCAAGAGGCGAATTTCCAACGTTTTACTATTCTATGCAGAATGAATCACAACTGACAAAACTCGATGCTGACAGTCATTTATTAGGTTGCCTGAGACCCGTTTAAAGGTGTCTAAAATTGCGAGAAGAACCCGGTACAAGCTTCTTCTCGCAATTTTAAATAGTCCACGTGCAGTCGTTTAAAAGGTGTTAAAGGAGAAGAATTTCTCAAGGTCCCTAAACACTGATCGTCTTACACCAATCCATAATCTCTGTGCAATCAGAGGCAGGACTAATGAAAACTGGTCTAGTACCTTGCTCTTAAGTGTTGTAATATGTCGAGCAAATTTATGTCCAGGGCAACGGCCTCTGTTGTCATAGACCCTGGTCAAATCGGATCCATCCATCCGGTGCAAGTTGAATCGTTCTGATAGATGCTTTGTAAAGTGGAGAGCTCAATCCTCATTCTACCGTGAGACTGTTGTTGGGACCTTGAGCAAGTCCGTCACTCACAAAGTCACAATTGCTAAGTAGCATTGCCCTACATACATGCTTTCACCATTAGAAAGCGTGTGCGTTACTTATTAAACATGGACTAGCGAACGGCGCTTTACATACAAGGATTTACAATAAATGCGCTAAAGAAAGATTGGTCGCAATTTGGTCAGTTAGAAAACAAAATAGTATTGAAGGGGCGCTGTATATATTCTCATTGAATGGTTTATTGATTGAAATAATCACGCGAATAAAATGAAAGTAGTTACAAAACAGAAGTTTTACTAGTCGCCGGAGTTTTCGTTTATTCAATGATCCCGTTGACAGACCGTTACCAGTTACACGTATTATACAGTCAAACAGAACATGAAAAAGTATTATATGATAAAACTGGCATTACTAAAAGTGCACAATTGCAGAGAGAACTAATACTATAAGTTGTGCTTGTATTACAACGCTTTTGGATGAAAATAGACTAGGAGAAGTATCTTGCAGAGCAAGGACGGAAGGATCCGATTTGACCAGGGTCTATGACAACAGAGGCCGTTACCCTAGACATAAATTTGCTAGTCATAATATTATTACAGCACTTAAGAGCTTTTTGTGCAGTATATGATTTTGAAAGTTAGTGCTCCCCTCTGGCAACGTAAGACTGAATCAGCGCTAACGTGTTACAGCTATACTATTAGCAAATTACGGCTGCCATTAGATACCTTCAATGCGGTCACATATGTCTTATAAATTGTAAAAATTGTGAATTGATGCAATATCTCTTAGAAACCTTTTCAACGGCTGATATGTAAAACATACAAGCTGGGATATTTGTCAGACCAGCAAAGGTAAAGTTGAAAGGCTTTTGAAGCGTGTAAGAAGCTTGATAGTTAATGTAATCGTAGCTTGGTTATTAGAAGACTAATAATATTTTTAAACACCTTTAAAACATAAGCAACAGCGTTTATAAATACTGAAAGATCCATTGAAATGCAATTATTCTCGTCAATGGTCCTAAACTAGAAACGAATTTATCGGTGACCGCTAGACAGCTATAATTCACATTCACTTTCCATTTCTTCTGTCATTAGAGGATAATTTATCGAATTTTGAACTCAGGTGCGGCGAGTCACGCATTTGATTGATTAATTACAAAATGGGGAGGGGTTGGGGGCTGGTCAATGCATCCACGTCATCTGCCATGGGCATCAGGACATAAGTCCAAGTTAAGTCTGAACCATGGAAAAGGGAGAGACCAGATCAAACGCCTGTCATACGGACCGAACATACAAAGCGCAAGCAGGAGAGAAGTGGAGATTCTTCATTATCGAACATCTGTCATTGCTTGTATGTATGCGCACTTGTTATTGCACCCTTTCAAGCTCTCTACTCATAGGCGCTATCTACTACAGCGCGCAGACTGTTTCGGAGTTTCAGGCCGGGAGCGCTGAGCAATAATATTGCGAGCGAAGGACTTGCCCAAGGTCCACACGCGGCGACTTGAGGTGGATTCGAACCTGCAACACTTCGGCTGCAAGGCGACGAAAATACCCACTACACCACATAACCTCATTGATCGTTTCTTTGTCGTACAGCACTATGAACCAATTCCTTCCAATCTCAGTGGATGTCGTTTGCGTTGTTCATTGCTTCGCTACATATCACGTGTGTCTTCGTACTCTATGATGTACTATTCCTCTATGGTGTTCACAGCTGGTAGCGATTTCTAAACAAGCAGCAGTAGTTGTAGGCTAGTATAGTTGCATTATAACGTCACTGTGTGATGACGAACATCGCAACATTGCGATGTCCTCCCACTTTGACCAGACTCGACAAAAATCTCATCATTGTCTTTCTACTCAATTTTATTCTGAGTCCAGACCCTATTTATAATGCTATATTCTGTTAATTCTGTCGTTGGTTCGAAATTTTCGTACCACTATGTTACAAGACGATGTTTAGTTTAGACACCTTTTAGAAATGTGTTATCGCGTATATGTATATCAACGGTTGAGTGGATAAGTCTGAGTTGAACAACTCGACTTTTTCGACATCATCGACTTTCGAAGCAATTGTAATTGTAATTGTAATTGTAATTGTAATTGTGCATTTATATAGCGCCCCTTCAAGAGAACTCCTCAGAGGCGCTCCCGACCTGACACCAAACCACAATCAAAGAGAATGGTTTTCAAACGCTTGCGGAAAAGGGCAAAGAAAGACAAAGAAGCTCATTACGTAGACTAATAGGTTAGGTCTACTTATTACAGAAAGTCGGACCGACCATAGCAAAGCTTCTGTGCAGCACTGGAAGATCGAGCCATAGGGACAACCAGGTCACCATGCGCAGCAGAGCTAAGGAATCTACGGCCTGGAATGGATAGCACAGGTAGACAGAGTACCATAAGATAGGTCGGAGCTTGGACTTCTAGGCTATTACGCATGAACATTAGAATCTTAAGTAGTTATCTAGTGTGAGTCAAGATAGAGTTATGTTACAAATGCAATGTTTTTACATTTATAGCATATATTAAATGACTTTTAAAAGGTGTGTAATTAAAATGTGTCAGTTGCAAGCACCTGAATATCAGCGCGTGAGCTTCAATCTCCATAAACTTTGCAAGATGACAAATACATTTAACGACGATTCACGATATCAACTCTCACTGCCAGTTAAGCAGAAATACGCTATTCATAGAATACAGGTCAGTTTTTAAATGTGTAAATGTGTTAGAGTTAGACTTTAGCAATTTATACTTTTTTAGAGACATGCTAATGTCAATAATCATGACCGAGCGCACTTGAACAGCAGTTTCTGAAAAGCAACTTCTTCTATATATACGTTTTCTTCTCTGCAGCCATCCTCGCCGCGAGTGTTTTCTGCATCGTAAATTATCCTTCTCAATTCTGGTCGACCTTCTGTGCTCCTCGTGATCTGCTCCACCGTCATTCCAGTCCAGGCTCGAATGTTATCCATCCCTGTCATGTTAGGTATTTAACTTATATAATAGATGTGTCTTTTGTTAATTACCAATGAATTTTATTCGGTGTCCAACGAAGATCCGCACCAAGACGCAATATATAATTATTGGAACGCTTCAACAAGTTGCGAACGTTTCGTCATGCTGAGCGTCTGTCGTTGATGACTACGCTACCTTCTATCATGTAATGTAATGTAATGTAAATCTTCGAGAATTTATCAGGGCCCACAAAAGCCACGTCAGGGAGACTAGCACTATATCAAATCAGGCCCGCAATTATAACCAGAGCTTCCGTGTTCGTTCCGGTGCCAGGTCAAAATTAGTACATGGATCACACCTTTATGCTCGTTCAAATTCTAATTTAATGACTAACCATAATACTCTACATAACATTTATCGCTTAGGAATCTCTGATTGAAACTTAGAATTATTCGGATCTCAGTTCATTTTGTCTTTTTACTTTCTTCGCTTTTACGATGCATTGTTTTCAGACTAGCACAAGAAACAATCATCGACTCAGGGAAACCAATTTAAATAGAGGATATAAATTCTATTTGAAGGTGTCTAACCATGGGCGCAATTTATTACAACAATATGTTTATAATCGATGACTGTGATGTACTTGATTGGTCAGGGCATAGACACCAAAACGAATATAGGCTATATACACATAAATATTTATATAATTGTACATAAAAATTTATATCCTCTTCTTTAGTCTTCTGTCGTTTAGCAAGTTTGTGACATGGACGACCTCGTGATCCCCTCCGACCTCCGCCAGAGAGTGAAAGAAGATTATTCATGATGCGGCCAACCCTCGTCACGAGGACGGCTGAGGAAGAAAAAATACATGAGTCAGAGCAAACAGTTCACTGAACACCATTTAAAAGGAGTAATTTTTTATAAGAAAAAGTTCTGCGTCGTATGAGTTATCTTATTTTAACTTTTACTCCAAAAACTGGTCAAATACCTTGCTCTTAAGTGCTGTAATACGCCGATCAAATTTCTGTCCGGGGTAACGGCCTCTGTTGTCATAGACCCTGGTCAAATCGGATCCATCCATCCATGAGTTATCATAACTCTTTTGGCCTTTCTGGCAACCTTCTTGCTTACCTCATAATTATCTCCAGGACCGTTCTTTCATTGTGGCTTGTGGATCTGCTAGGTCACCATGGACTCCTGCTCCATTTGATTTGCCACAAGGTTCTGTTCTGGGTCCTCTGCTTTATATAATCTATTCTGCAGACATTGGCCCTATCCTAACAGCTGGTTATGTCTTGAGTCAATCTTATGCTGACGACCTTCAGGCATAATATGTTTACTGTGTGACGTCTGTAGCTGTTACATCGGTTCAATCAATAAACCGGGCCATGCAGACCCTATGAGCTTGGATGAATTTCCTGGAATAATATTTGCCTCCATGCACTGTTCGGGACCTTGGTTACACATAGTTAGAGGGTTCCATAAAATGTGCGAATTGCATGTGGGTCGAAAATAAAATTATATGATTGGGGCCTAGCGTAACATCAACATGACATCAGCGTATTCGATCCCCATACACAAAATTAAAAGAAACCATCCTATCTGATTTACGACAATGACAATTAGAAATCACCAAATGGAAAATCCAAGAAATTTGTGTGCATTGCAATACGTCCCTTACCATTACACTAATATGAGATTAGATCAGCAACAGCACGGATTCATCATTGCAAAATCTACATCGACAAAGTGCACACCTTTTTAAAAGGACTGATTTTGCAATAAGATGAAATAAATTATCAGTATACAATCTCTCAATACCAAAGGAGTATAATTAAACATACAATCCGTTTTCCATTTCAGTCTCCTACCTGACCGACTGTCGTCATGTCAATACGACGATCGTGACGCAGTCGTTCGGTTACCTTGCGCTGCTTCCCGGTCCAGAGGTGGGGGCTCGGTCGCTATGGCAACCGTCTGGCCAGCCTCATCAACCCGGTCCGCGCATCTGTTCTTGGACTGTTGTAACGGATTGTGGACGTCAGCTGATCGTCGCGTGGAAGGCGTTCCGTAGCGAACGGCGACTCGTCCCCAGCAACGGTCGCCATGACGACCGCAGCCAAGGAGACGACGGTCGTCAGGGAGACCGTCGTCAAGGAGACGGAGGTCGTCAAAGAGATGGCGGTAGTCAAGAGGACAGTGGTAGTCAAGGAGACAGTCGGCAAGGTGACGGTCGCCAAGGAGACGTTCGTCAGGGACTAAGGCGTCAGGAAGAGGGTGGTAGTCAAGGAGACGGTGGTAGTCAAGGAGACGGTGGTCGTCAAGGAGATAGTCGGCAAGGAGACGGTCGTCAAGGCGACGCCCTGTTGCCTCACCAGTGCCCTGTCGAGCTATCGTTCTGGGACGGTCGAGATGAGCTGGTGCGTCCGCTATGCGTTGGTGTGGCCACGTCGTCGGCCCCCGCAGACCCTGGCGCCTGGGACCCGATTCTCTTCTCGACGAAGAGCAGCTGGGTGGAGGTGAGGGCGTCCGTCAGTGACTGGTCGTTCCTCGTTGGACCGGAAGTGAACGGAAGGAGGTCATCGTGGTCGCTACACAGGAAACCGTTCATACTCCAATACCAAGGTTTACGTATACCTGTTTATTTTGGTTTATTATATCTATAAAGTTTGGTATATTCTACCTATTTAATATGGTTTATTATACCTATTGAAGTTGTTTTATTTTCCGCTCTAAGTAAGTGAGTGGGTGTGGGTGAGTGTGTGGGTGCATGGGTTAGTCAGTGAGTAAGTGTGTGACAAGGTAAGTGAGTCATTCTGTTTAGTTTGGTTTATTACGAATGGGTTGTTGTGTTGTTATCTAGCGGAGAAAACCTATGTGTTCCCTACACTGAGTGAGTAAGTGTGTGCGCGCGTGTGTGTGTGTGAGTGAGTAAGTGAAGTAGTTTTGCTTATTATTAAAAATACATGGTTGAAAATCCTTTCCGCTCTAAGTGAGTGAGTTGGTGCATGAGTGAGTCAGTGGGTGAGTGGGTAAGTGGGTCAGTCAGTCAGTCAGTCAGTCAGTCAGTCAGTCAGTCAGACACACACACATACACACACACACACATACTTGTCAGTCAGTCAGTCAGTCAGTCATTAGGTGAGTGGGTGGGTGAATGGACAGACGGACGGACGATTGGAATGAATGAATGAATGAATGAGTGAATGAATGAAAGAATTAATGAAAACAGCGCTATTATAATAGTAGATATCAGCCTACAGAAATTTTTCTAGCACAGTCTTGAAACTATAAATACAGTTTCAAGGCTATGCTAAAACCACTCAATAGGCTGGTAGTTTACATCGTAATGACTGTAATTGAACAGCTGTTGGTTGTGCTGATCTCGTTGTTGACGATGGAGCCGCAGCCTCTGTATCCCGTCACGGTAACGACGTCACGGTTGACTGCCCTTTAACGCAGGAGAAGTGGTATCTGAGGTGTCAAGATGACGTCTGGATCGGTGAAATAGGAAACTGTAGCGCCAGCGATCAAGGTTTTTACGCAATAGATGATTAATCTCGTTTAATTATTGTCTAATGTTATGTCTATAATTATGCTAGGTTGTTTTCTAATGTAGCATTACGGTCATCAATCTATAATTAATAATGTTGTCATCATTATTATCAAAGTTTTGCATAGCTGGTACTTCTGCTTCTGTTATTGCTACAACTACACCTGAAACTTCTATGATTACTACTACCACTACCACACCACCATCACCACCACTACTACCACCACCGTCACCACCACCACTGCTACCGCCACCATCTTCACCACCACAACCAACACCACCTCCACCACCACCACCATTACCACCGCAACCACACAGCCACCACCAGCACCACCACCAAACTGTTAACCTTCTTCCTATGTTGTTACTATTTTGAATGATATTGTCGTTTCGATTTTGTTAGCATTAGTCGTATCATTTTTTTCTTGGCTAGCAATAAACATAATTTCCATCCGTTATTTGTGATGTTTTGCAATATCGACTCAATCCACTGCAACGCTAGGTCTAACGTATCCTAAAAATATAAAATCAAATCAAATCTCCGAATTTTACTTTACAGGTCAGAGGTCATCTGAGGTCACCGTGACCTTCAGCTCCTACGACGAACTGCGAAATGGTAACGTAATCTATTGAACCTTGTTTCCTTGCGGCGTAATGTAATATAATCATCGAAACTTTACGATAATTATTGCATATTATTTATGGCCTCTTTGGCATGATGTGAACTGACGGGGACTTGTGGAAGGTGCTACCTCAATGGTCTTTCCAAGGACTTGGGATGCCACACAGAATTCAAAAAAGGTCTGATCCGCATGAAAAAGGCAAGACAAGGCTAGATTGAGAATTTCTCTAAAAAATACGTATTTTTCGGCTTGATATTTCTGACGACTTTTTTAGTCATCCGAACAAAATGTAGATTTTGTCCAAATTCACAAAATTTTCGAATTTCTTCGCGTCTTTTTGTGCATTTTTACCTTAAAAGTATATTTTTTGCGAAAAAGTCGGAAAAACGGTTGGGTGTAAAAAGCTAGATCCTGACCCAAAAAAACCCCAGAAAAATAGACAAGACCGAAACACCTAGATCCAGGGTTGCCAGGTCGTCGCGAAAAGCGCGAATTGGGCGACTTTTGAAAGTGCTCGCGACTGAAAATTTCGTCCTCGCGACCTCGCGCTTTTTGGGCTACTTTTGAATTGTCTCGCGGTCGCCACGGCGACATTTTGAAATCTCATAAATTCACCGCTTGTAGATTAAAATTACCGTGATCAGTTGTGTGTGGCGTTGTCTACGTAATAAAAAGGCATTAATTCTATAGGGAACACGGACTAATTTACCGTAAGCACCAAATTGCTTGTCATCTAAATTTTTAAGTCAATGTTTTCATCATCTATCTTCCGACTGGCACGTTTCTATTAAGCTCCAAAAATTTGCCGCCAATAATTGGCGCAAACTTAGTCTTTCATGCACGAGGTACGCGGGCACCTGGCCTATTTTAGAAAAGTACTAGGGTACTTCTCTAACTCACGTTATGGGAAAGTGGGTGAAATACGTTAAATTATACAACAAGAATTTGGAACGACTACCAGATTGTGAAGGCAGGTTCGACCACTCCCAATTCACTGCAATACATAGGCCTATATACATGTACGATTCTTTAATGGTCTCAAGGGCGTTTTGGGTGTTTGAACACCTCTCGAAATGGAAAATGCGAAAAAAATTGATGCATTTATGAGCACATGATGTAAAATGTATGAAATAAAACAATGAAAACACTCACCGAAATGAAAAATGGTAAAAATAATTAACTAACTGGTCATTTTTTTCTAAAATTTTGGTCGATGACCAAAAAGTCATCAGTTTTTTGCGAGGAGAAATTGAACACCTTTTTTTGAAGATTTCGGACGGATGACAAAAAATCATCATTTTTTAAAGGAAAGATGTACACTTTTTTAAGATTTCGGACGGATGACAAAAAAAATCATCAGTTTTTTAGAAAAGAAATTGAACACCTTTTTTGAGGATTTCGAACGGATGACTAAAAAGTCATCAGTTTTTTAAAGAAGAAAAATTAAACACCTTTTTTGAAGATTTCGGACGAATGACTAAAAAAGTTATCAGTATTTTTAAGAGGAACTCCGCCACTGGTCGCACTCTGCCGGTGCCAGTCCCAAACCTGGATAAAGGAGGATGGCGTCGCTAATGGGCTTTGTTACCACACAGTGACGTTAAGCTGCAACTACTACCACTAATACTTTTTAAAAAGGAAAATTGAGCACCTTTTTTGAAGATTTCAGACGGATGACTAAAAAAGTCATCAGTGTTTGAGAAGGAAAATTGACACCTTTTTGAAGATATCGGAGGGATTTCTTAAAAAGAGGTCATCAGATTTTCGGTAAGGAAATTTTTTAAACACCCCAGAAAAAATCTTGGCTACGGCCTTGTATGTTTTGTAAACCAATTTAACCGTAACTAGAAATTGCGGTGAAATTGATTACTGACTGCAAAAATACTTAATGTGTAACAAACTCCCGGAAAGACTCATGGCACCATTAAATCATTAGTGACGTGTTTTTTACGACATGATGACTATCCAGCGATCCCTCCGGCGAGGACAAAGCGTTTTGTAAGGCATTTGGAAAAGGTCGATAATCTCGCGATTTTCGCGACTTTTGTCGTGATAATCTCGCGATTTTCGCGACTTTTTGTCGTGATCTCGCGACAATTTTTTTTCGAAATCTGGCAACCCTGCCTAGATCTAGGTGAAAAAGCTATGAGCTGCATCTTGCCAAGGACCCGGTAGTAAAGTCATTATTACTATTTGAACGAGACCTGTGAGTTAATAGAGCCTTGATTGAACAGTATTGAAAGGTGTCTAAGATATTATGGAAAATTCATTAGCGTCATCTGCAACTTTTCAACTTTCAGACATGGTATCATTTTGAAAATAACAATGGGTTTAATTAAGTCAAGAAGAAGTACTTATCTGAGGTTCTGTCATTTTAGAACTGTTACTATCATCGTCGTCGTCGTCGTCATCATCATCATCATCATCATCATCATCATCATCATCATCATCATCATCATCATCATCATCGTCATCGTCATCGTCGTCGTCATCATCATCATCATCATCATCATCATCATCATCATCATCATCATCATCATCATCATCATCGTCATCGTCATCGTCATCGTCATCGTCATCGTCGTCGTCGTCGTCGTCGTCGTCGTCGTCGTCGTCGTCGTCGTCGTCGTCGTCGTCGTCGTCGTCATCATCATCGTAATCATTATTATCGTCGTCGCAAAATTGTTATTATTATTTAGTTATTATTGTTATTATTGCTAACACAACAGAAGTTGCTATTGGTATTAGTATTATTATTAATTTATCATCATGGTTATTATTAACATTGCAATTTTTATTGTCATCGTGTCTCGTGGTCGTCGTCATAATCACACGTTAACATTAGTTTGTCATGTCGCTATAACAATATTTTTTTCGTTTATTTATTATTTTACTTTTAATGTCACTCTCAGATTCACGAGGGATTCCTACATCTGAATGCAGTAGTATCGTTTTCTAGATTTATATAGCCGATAAAAATACAATTTAAAGGTGTCTAGTGTCTGGCAGCGAAAGAGTTCTGGGTAAAAGTCGGAGAGACAGGATACGAAACGAATTGACTCGGGTGGAGCAGAGACAAAAGGAAACAGTGGTGGACAGATCAGAAAAAGAAGACTCACCTGGTTCAGGCACGTGACACGAATCGAAGACAAAAGGTTACCGGCCGCAGCTCTGCACGGGCATGTGGAGGGAAAGAGAAGCCAAGGGAGACAAGCAAAGACTTGGATGGACAATAATTTATAAAAAAAATCTAGCAGCATAGAACATGGATATGAGAGACGCGGTGGATAAAATCAGAAGCCGAGCAAGCTGGAGACGGCATATTGAGGCCTCATCGTTGGCGTAGGCCATGCGCCTGACGGAAGAGAAACCAATAAGTAAAAGAAGAGTGTCTTGAATTCATCCAGTCATTCATTGAAATCTGTAGCGCACGTACAGAGGCGCTTCCAACTCCCTCCCCAACGTGGAAAAATAAAACTGTATTAAGGTGAGGGTAAAATTCTTGAGAAGAAGTTCTAGCATAGGCGGAGACCTGGTCCGAACTTTGGGGGGGACGGACGAGCGGCCGAATGACGATCGCCGAGGCACGAAGCGCCGAGCAGGGGAGGGTTTGGGCGGGGAGAAATGCCCCCTATATTTCGAAAAATGTCGATTTTTCACACTGCAATGGTAGCGTTTCAGGTAGTCATAATTATTAACAAAGCAAAAAGCACGTATCTGCATTTGCGTTGTTTTTGCCTAGTCTTGAATTTATAGTGGCCTGCTAAAGTTAAAAGAGGTGTGTAAGAGACTTCTCCAATTGGAATCCTCTGTTTAAAAAAAATAATAACCGATTGCTGTCTAAACTGGCGTCGTAGCTGTGCAGACTGTGTTAAAGAAGACGTGCAAACTTGTTTCGCATATCTTAAAATGTTATCTGAGTACTGCATAAACTGTTTTCACAATTGTACAAACTGGCTTCATATCGTTTGAAATAATGTCTAATAGCCACGACTGATTATGTACCATTGGATATAAATATATTATATATATCTGAACTATAATTGTTAAATAATTTTTTATTCGTGTGCCAATTGTCTTTCTATACGATCTTTCTGAATTACACACCATTATTTTGTGTAATTTCTTTTTGCTAATAATCCTGTTTTAGACACCTTTTATTATTAGATTTTAAAGCGGCCATCATGGACCTTTTATTATTAGATTTGGGATTCAGCTCTAGGTGGTCTTTTAAGTGTTTGAATTTGAGTAAATTTGGGACTAAATGGACTTCACGTTATCTTATTCAGTATACCATATATATATATATATATATATATATATATATATATATATATGTATATATATATATATATATATATATATATATATATATATATATATCAGCCAAAGAACAGTGCCGAGTTTCGATAAAAGCGAGACAGCGAAAGGTTTTTTATGGATCTTCTGAAATGCGTCAAAAAGGACACAATATGAATAAGATGTCTGGATTCATCACTGCAGCAACGCGTCAAAGCGTATAAGCTTATATAGCATAATGCCTAACCGTTAAAAAGGTGTATAGAATAAGCTATTATTGGGTTGCTCATAATATGGGAGTTGAGAAGATATATTGTAGCAATAGATATTTCGGGCTGAAACGTTACGTAAATAGCTTATAAAAGCCCCAAAACAGTGTTAAGCCATTTACTTAAAACCAAGTGCGCTCATTATTATCATTCATTCATTGATTTCAATCACGATAATGGAGTGTGGTTTCTACGAAATCAAAGCTTGGACCTTTAGCAAGAGTTTTGAGCTTCTTCTACGTTACAACAAGGCCAGTCCGGTTTTTTTTTAACTTCTCCTAATTTATCATAATAACATCGCAGAACTTGCATATCACATCAGTTTAATGTTAGATCTCAGATGTGATTCTCTGCTTAATAGCGTCATCTCAATACAGACGCCGCACTCGTTTCCCTGGCTTTGGAACCGGTGTTGGTTCTGTCAAAGTGCGAGCAGCGGTGTCGCTAGTGGAGGGGGAGGGCTAGGAAGGCTAAGCCCCTATAAGAGGCTAAGCCCCCCCCTAAAAAAAGATCATCCGATTTTTTACATTGAAATATTGCCACGATTTTCGACCGACGACTAAAAAAAATCGTCATAAATTTCGGCGGATGAAAATGGGAAATATTCTCCGCGAGGTTTCAGCCTCCCCACCCAAAACTGAAATCCTTGCGCCGCCATTTATAGGGTAATTTTATGATTTACACACGTGTTATGAGGGTAGAATTTGAGATGGGAGAGCGATATTATAAATAGGTCTAGTGTGCCACAGTTTGACTTTCTCGCAATAATAAATAAATCGAGCAACTTTATTTACTTGGAAAGAATTCGTCATCATGCAGGGTGGAATGGCGACGACAGACATTTTAAGGTATTTTAAATTGAGTCGTGCCAGGCCCAAGCCTGGAGAAAGGAGGATGGCAACAATAATCATCTTTTTTATGACAAAATTACCATTCAATAAGAAAAAAGCCAACCAGCTCCATCTAATGCTGCTGCATAGAGCGTCTGAATAAATTGGTAAAGACACCTTTTAAAAGTTTTCTAAGTCGGCTATATAAGCTTTGGGCGCAATTGTTTTACTAGATAGAACGTCCTCCGTCAGTTTCATAATAATTGTGCAATCACTGATGCAGTTGACACTCATTACATTTGTCATTGTAAGTAACAGGGACATCGCAGTAATGAGAATCCATAATACTTGAATGATGGATTAGTGGATGGAGAGGATGATGGGAGGATGGGTCAAAATGCGGAGTGGTAATGGGGACACATTTCGTCTACGTGTCATCTCTTCCTCTGAGTAGGGAACTCGATAAATGTTTATTTATTGTTCGATCGATCTATTGACAGAGTTATTGTTTTTTTTTGATTTTATCAGAGAGTGGCGACAAATATTGACGGATTTCTTTTCAGTGACAAAACAAAACTGCGTCACAGAAAAGATGACTATCATTTTTGGTCTATTAACCCTTTGGAGGTGAGGTGACCATTTGTAACGCCAGAGGTGAGGTGGGGTTTGAGAAACCCCAATACATATTTTTATTTTGCTGTGGCTGAAAAGACGTTTCTGAATCATCCAAAAAACCGAGGGTGGTCTCACTAAAAGTGATATAACTTTTGTTCTGTTTGAAATATTTTAATGAAATTTCGGTCATCATGTGTAAATATGAATTGTCTATCACCCTGTAAAAATTTCATTTTGAAAATCTTACTTTTGGCCAAAATATTGGCAAAAACCTACTTTTTGTTGCGTTACGTTTTTGAATCGTCAAAAAACGGTGGCTTGCCTCCCTAAAAGTGACGTAACTTTTGTTCCGTTTGAAATATTTCGATGAAATCTGGTCATAATGTGTAGATATGAATTGTCTATAAGCCTGTAAAATTTCATTTGGAAATTCTTATTTTTGGTCAAGATATTGGCAAAAAACCTATCAGGGGGGTCTTTTTTTGGCGCACCCTGTACATACAACTAGTTTTAAACCTGTTATTCAAGTCAAGATGTGAATAGCGCATGGACTTGTGATTTACATGTAAAGCTTTCATAATTATAACAACGCAACGTTATTAGCAGCATTGACTTGCAAAAGCTTAACGCAATTCTTAACGCACCAGAGGTCGCAAGAGACGAGACAAAATATTTGCTTTCACACCTTCTATGATAATTATGCGAACAATTTTGTTTTAATTTCCTGATATATCAGTCGTAAACTGGCGCACCTAAATGACCTCCAATCCACTAGAATGCAATTATCGGTTGTTTGAAACCGATATTTATAGCTGCTAGATATACGTTATACAGGTGTTGTATAAATGTCTTATAAACATGCTAAAGCGCAAATAAAACCCAAAGGTAACACAGGTGAAAAACTGTTCTAATCATTCAAATTTATTGGAATAGTTACAACTTTTTCTGTGGATCGATACTATGTATTTTAACGACAGATCTGACAATGCATTGATATTCAAGCTATGAAATTCGTCAGAGCCGCATCTATGACACTATTATTATCCTTCTTTCTCTTTTCATTCGCCCTCTCTTTCCCAAATGGTTTGCTATTGCTTAACGACTGTAAGCTGATTTTGTGTTGCAGTTGTATAACGATCATTGAGTGTGCGACGCAGAAATTTTTATGCTTAGTGAAACTGATAAGCTAAGGCGGGAAAGCGCTGCCGAGCGTTAGGCGTACCTGAGTGCGATAGAGAGAGATTCAGAGACAGAGACCGAGACAGAGACAGAGACAGAGACAGAGACAGTGACGAATTAATTATCAATGACAATGACCACCATAATCGCATAATTGTCCATTGACAAAATGGCCTCAACTTAATTCTTGCTCACCGAAAAAATAACTCTATACAAACTAAATTACACTGACGCTCTAACACTGTCATTACCGCCAACCTACAAAATTATAGCCCTCTTCATCATTTTCCTTGTCTCTCATCCATGCAGCACCAGACTCGATAAATGAAAATAATGTTACATTGTACTTCGCCGTAGACATCTGTTTGCATTTATTCACCTTTTTAAACCTAATGACGCTTGCTTTATTTGCGTGTGTAGCACTTTTTTCAATGTATTGTCTGTTCATTATTTTATTACACTAGCACAGAATTTAACGCAATAGCCATAAACCTACATCTCCAGTTGAATCTAATACTTACATAGCGTCATATAATACGTTTAAAAGGTGTTTAAAATAACTTATTATTATCTTCTCTATTTCATTACTACTGAAAGTAAATACAAAAAAATACAAAACATATTTCAACAGCAAGGGTAATCGCTTCAGATAGTATTAACTCTGAATGATAACGGAGATTATTAACGGCACTCCACCTTTCAAACCAGGTCTGGCAATACCGGAGAGAAAGAAATAACAACAATGGTCAATATAATACTGAGCATGATCGTATTTAACCGCCTCTGGAAAGTCAAACACAAGAGGCGCTACTTAGATAGCTTGAGATCATTGAACGGCTAAATGGAGTTGTTAAATTGTTATGAATACCTGGGTTTTGTCCAGATTTTAGCCCGCCACTGGTTGCACTCTGCCATTGCCAGACCCAAGCCTAGCAATTGCGTTATAACGTATTTGCAAGACATCTTTAATTCATAAACTTATATATATATATATATATAAATATATATATAAATGTAATGTTTCTATCATTATTATAGAATATTCGATTTTCATATAATAATAAAATTAAGAGGTCCAGGTCGCAGATGATAAGCAGATGCTGTAAAAATTCCGGTCCCAGGCAGAGTAAGCAGAGCAGTCACGGCCAGAAACTATCTTTTCAACAACCCCGTACCACGTGATTTTGTTTGTTAGCATCCATTTATTAATTGATAATTGTGCTATTTTTAGTAAATTTTAAACTCACTGGGTATAGGGACTTGTCAGACAATAACTATTTCGCATAAAATGCACGATGAACTGATTATACAACGTATAGAAAATGTGTTTCGTGTGTGTAACTTAACCTCTTCGAATGAGGAAGCACAAGTTACATTTGGACAGTTCTTATGTCAAATTAATCGATTTAAGTCGATCAATGGCGATTAATTACCATTCAAAATGCATTAACTCGCTACTTGAATGCATTGTATTAATATGCTAATCACGGAGCGCTATAGATAACACCAATGAATGCATTATAATAATAATATGCTAATAGATAACACCAATGACCGCACATTATAGGAAATCAGATTACTTATAGAGGTAACTCGTTACTCATTGGCCTACCTAAACTCCGCCTGGCTCCTTTTCAATCGGTACTTAATGCATCTGCACGTTTGATTGCCCGCCTTCCTCGTTTCTCTTACATTTCGACTTTCATGACTGAGCACCTTCACTGGCTTCCTTTGACTGCCCGGATTCAATATAAAATTATTTTTCTTACCTATAAGATGTTTTGGGTCAAGCGCCTCGCTACCTTTGTGATCTTATTAGGAAACCTTTCTCTGCTACCGTTGGACGTCCTCTCAGCTCTTTAGACCGTCATGATCTTCTTGTACCACGATCTCGGACTGCTACAGCCCAACATCGCGCCTTTGCCTCTGTCTGCCCTTTACTGTGGAATGGCGTTCCTCCTATTATTCGTTCCCAGATTTTATCTGGAGGCTTTAATTTTTCTGCCCGTTGTCTTAAGACTTTTCTTTTTCAAGGAGTTCTTCGCACTGGGATCGCCTCTGATTAGGTTGTACTGTGAGAGGCGCTTTATAAATCCCAAAATAGAATAGAATAGAATAACGACTTCAATTTTCTTGTTCTCTCCTTATACATGGTCGTGTGTCCACTTTAACAGAGTATACACGAACATGTGATTGCAAATTTAATCTTCGGAATAATACGTATTTCATTTCAATATTTTGTAAATTATTCAAAAGCGTTTCTATAATTATGAGCTCACCAAATTCCAAATCAAAGTCTTTTCAGATGACCCAGATAAAGTGGGTGAAGGCAATTTCCTGATATCTATGTCGAATAATAAGGTACATTGATTACATTATGCTCCATAATGACTTAATATATTTTTTCGGCGAGTTAGATATGATCCTTCAGGAAATGCAATAATTGCTTGTATGTGTCATAGCGCCCATTAAAGATTCCAACTCAGAAGCGCTCACGACTACAGCGCGGACACTGAATCGGAGTTTCACGCCGAAGTGCTGAGTAATTGCAGGTCAATGACTTGCCCAAGGTCCCTACAAGGTGGCTTGTGGGGCGCGGTGGTGTAGTGGGTATACGTTCGTCGCATTGCAGCCGAATTTTTGCTGGTTCAAATCCACCTCAAGTCACCGCGTAGGGGCCTAGTCGGGAGCGCCTCAGAGTAGGGAGCTTGAAGGGACGTTATAGCAAGCGCACATGTATACAAACAAACGAACTTCACGCCGCGACCTACAAGTCCGGATACAGAAAAGAAATTGCTTCTCGAAAGGTTACGTCTCTCCAAATCTGGCATAAAAAGGATAGCACGGAAATCTAACGCATTGAAACGCTGGAGAGTCGCTAAAACAGAAAGGTGACTTTTCTGGTGACATAGTAAATTGGCAAGTAATACTCCATCTATCCAAATAACTTGCAGAATATCTATGGAAAAACAAATCCAAGTTTTGTGAAATGAATTGGTCAACGCTAAAATACCCTTGTTTCAATACAGGGTTGTTAGATGGCCTCAAAGAAACACCGTTTTAACGATATTCAATAATTCTATATAAGCTTGTGACGAAAAAATGGCAATTCACCATTGAGACATTAAAAAAGGACTCCGCCACTGGTTGCCTGTGCCAGTCCCAAGCCTGTATGCTGTAGGAGGGCGTCGCTATTGGTCTTCGTTACCACACAGTGACGTTAAACTGCAAAATTTAATACACACTTGCACAGAAAGCTCAGCGTTGTCTGGCAACAAAATAGTCCATTCATAACATAGCGAGAAAAACACCTTTTTAACAATATTCAATGTTCCAATATAAGCTTGTGAAGAAAAAAAATTACAATTCGTCGTTCACCATTAGAAACTGTATAACTGTTGCTTGTATAGAAAGCTCGGCCTTGTCCGGCATCTAAGCCAGTGCCTTAATAGCAGAGCGAGAAACCCGATGCGCTACAACGTCAGAGACAGCGCATCGCGTAGGTAAGATGGAGCGCAACCAAAGATGGAGACTGCTTGAAACCAGATACGTTTTTTAAATGTGTGCTTAAATTAGCGTGTCTTACTCCACCTAACCTAATCACTTGCAAAATATCTGCAATGGAGTCAGTCTAAAGTTGGATGAAACGAGTAGGGAGACGCTGAGAATCTTACGAAGCAGCAACAGACAGAGCACATCATTAACGTATATGTCACATAATTTATTTTATTGTTTTCTCTTATTGTATAATTCTCATAAGATTGATGACAACGAAAATGCTGGATTAAACATTTTCGTAGATGCTGAGTGTGTGAACTGAGACTTTCATGACAAGCCGTTGCCATTGGAGACGTGGAGTGATGACGTTTTCATTGGTCAGATAATATAGCCTACTTAGACGGCGACGACGATGGTGATAATGATCATAATGATGATGACAATGATGACGATGATGATGATTTTGAAGATGATGATTTATTTATGACGATTAAGATAACTTTGGCCGGAGGTTCAATGGTTTGCTAGGATACACTGGATAAATGTTGATAGAGAAAGACGCAGACCTTGAAATGCAGGTCGTAATCGTAGGCGGATTACTTTGCGCCCTACACAATCGTATGCCGAGACTAAAAAATTGAGTCGCTGTCGTTTAATTAAACTATAGTTTGTTATTGCAATGATGATAAACGTCGAAATACAATTTTATGGTTTGAAACTGACACCACAGTACGTCTATGTAATTCACAAGCGGTTTGTTGTCCTTTAACGGTGCAGTGTCATTACAGATATTCCTAGAGTCGACCTTCTCCTTTCCTGAGGTTTGAGGCTTGCTTTTTTCTTGTTTTGGCTGGTTAGGACTTATTAAGACAAAGAATTTAGATGCCATACCTACCCAGTCAAAAAGAGAAGCGTCCAATTTTATTTAAAATGTAAGCTATAACCTTTAAAGAGGTGTTTAATGCTTTTCTTTAATTTTAATAATTATACTTGAAAGAGATTAAGTTATAGTTTCAGATGAGCGACATTGTGTGGCAACAAATTTAAATAGCGTCGCCCTCCTTTTTTATCACTGCATGCTTTGGACTGGCACTACCAGAGTTTCGGAGTTTGACTACCGATCTGAGAACGTGTTCCAGTTTAACGACATTTCCTTAAAATAATCAAGGATCAGTAGTTTCACTGTAGTGTGGTGTAGTATGATGCTTTTGAAGATTAAGGTGAATTGCAATGTCGTAGGATCGCGACAATATTAATGAGTAAATTTTTATATTCATGCTGGGAGGTAAGCTGAGTTCGATTCCCGAAGTGGGATGGACATTGGAAATGCTTTGTATAATAATTATAGTCTGCTATAATTATACTTCTTCTTCTTTTCCGTGCTCTGCCCTTAGCCATCTTTCATAATTATACTACAGTTGTATAATTGAGTCTGTCTGTTCTGCTAGTAGTTGAGGTTGATGATGATCAAGATTGTTTCATGGATCGTGAATTTTATTTATTTCATTTGTTTGTTTATTTCTCGTACATACGCTGTAGCGAACTACTCAGGATGGCTCCCGACTGCATCGCGGACACTGCATTGCAGTATCACGCCGTAGCTCTAACAAACGTTTCAGGATTACAACACCTTTAAAATCTGTAATGATTATGTGGATATAAATACTGTATTTGCAAGTTTTATACTAATT
This sequence comes from Lumbricus terrestris, assembly GCA_949752735.1. Lineage (NCBI taxonomy): Eukaryota > Metazoa > Annelida > Clitellata > Crassiclitellata > Lumbricidae > Lumbricus > Lumbricus terrestris. Next base: position 16,997,423 of record OX457049.1, read on the forward strand.
CGGTCTGCAATTATTGTAGTGTCGTAGTTATTAATATCAATAATACTATCATTCTGATGCTGCTGCTGCTGCGGCTGATTTTGATGATGTTGGTGATGACGATAATAATTCAGAATACATACATACATACATACATACATACATTCCGGGGTCGTTAGCGCTTTGGTTGCCACACTGGCATTGAGAGCGAGAGATAACCAATTCGTTGGGCGGACATGCTTTGTAGGCTGATATCAGCACCGTCTAGTGCAGGCTGTCTGTTCTGTCAGTAGCTAAGTTTGATGATAATTTTAAGATTACTGCTTAACTTGTACATGTAAAGCGTAGTGCGTTTGCAGCCGTTACATTAAAGAAAAATAGAAAATGCATTTATGTACGTACCTGTATAGAAGATGACTGTGCATGCCCAACATCTTGCCTTGACCATTTCATTCTCACTAAATCTCGACAATCTTTCCATTAAGCACTTGCCTAGTCGTCATCCTTCTCAGAAATTCTAAATCTTTTCGTTTCGTAATCTTTCTCCATTCGAAAATATTCCATGTCATTATTTTTCAAATATCTTGTTTCTTTCTTCAGTTAAATCATTCTCCGTTCCTAAATGATTCGGTATCATGATCATTTTTCTATCCTAAGTATTTTGTTATCCTAATATTAGATAGTACAACTTAGATCTGTCCCCATCGTACAGTACCATTGCCTCACTTCACTTGCCGTCTCATCCTTACAGAAACACGCTATGACTATGATCTTAATGAGAGTCGAAGTTGTTGTGCTAAAGTTTAAAGGTACAGGTATAAAATTTAAAAAACGCAGCCATATACATACCTCTTTTAATCATGACAGGAACCTACAAAAACGAAGCAACGTTAAAATACTGTGTATCAAACAGGAGGTAGCGAATGTAAAAAAATAAAGTTGCGTAATTATTACAATAACTGTTACAGGCGGAAAGGAAATGCAGTGTCAACTAATTAAGCGCCTTCACTTTCATCAGCCTCTCTTTTCTCGACCTCGGAAACCGACGTTGCATTTTCGTGAAAAGATGTTGTCGTTCATCTATTAAATTCATCTATTAAATTTATGTCAGATATTTGGTACGACCTTTCTGTTTAAATCCAACATTTATGTACGTACCTGTATAGAAGATGACTGTGCATGCCCAACATCTTGCCTTGACCATTTCATTCTCACTAAATCTCGACAATCTTTCCATTAAGCACTTGCCTAGTCGTCATCCTTCTCAGAAATTCTAAATCTTTTCGTTTCGTAATCTTTCTCCATTCGAAAATATTCCATGTCATTATTTTTCAAATATCTTGTTTCTTTCTTCCGTTAAATCATTCTCCGTTCCTAAATGATTCGGTATCATGATCATTTTTCTATCCTAAGTATTTTGTTATCCTAATATTAGATAGTACAACTTAGATCTGTCCCCATCGTACAGTACCATTGCCTCACTTCACTTGCCGTCTCATCCTTACAGAAACACGCTATGACTATGATCTTAATGAGAGTCGAAGTTGTTGTGCTAAAGTTTAAAGGTACAGGTATAAAATTTAAAAAACGCAGCCATATACATACCTCTTTTAATCATGACAGGAACCTACAAAAACGAAGCAACGTTAAAATACTGTGTATCAAACAGGAGGTAGCGAATGTAAAAAAATAAAGTTGCGTAATTATTACAATAACTGTTACAGGCGGAAAGGAAATGCAGTGTCAACTAATTAAGCGCCTTCACTTTCATCAGCCTCTCTTTTCTCGACCTCGGAAACCGACGTTGCATTTTCGTGAAAAGATGTTGTCGTTCATCTATTAAATTCATCTATTAAATTTATGTCAGATATTTGGTACGACCTTTCTGTTTAAATCCAACACATGGGCGGAGACCTAGGGGGGGCGGGCAGGGAGACGGTCCCCCTCAATAGAGGCGTTGGGGGACGGCCTATGCATTGCTAACCCCACCCAATGGTTAAGCGTTAGGACATGCACACACATTTTGCGTTGTAGGCCTAATTCGAACATATGTAGTAGTGCGACCCAACCATTTTAACACTAGTTAATCTATATGGTGTCACTGAACTCAATGGTGTACTTCGTGAGGGAGGTAAAGGCCTACTATAGTACGCACAATTCCGAAGGTAAAATTTTCCCTCCCAGTCCCACATCTAGAAACAGATTTACGGCCCTGCCTGCATTCCAGAGGACTACCCAACATTGGTGTGTGAAAAGTAGATAAGAGTGTCATCACCGATTCCGTGACTGACTCGGGGCATGTTCTAAACCATTCCTCCTATAGGGACTCTCCCCAATTTCAGACCACATGACCGCATTGTTCTATGGGCAGACAAATTAATGAGAAAACGTTTTAAATAAGAATGCCTTTTGATGCCTAATTTCGTGGAAATCAACGTGTATTTATGCAGCTGGATTAATAGAGAATATATTTATTAACTTACGGTTACTTACCTACTTACATTTATAAAGTGCAAACTATTATTACTATATTGACTGCAGCTGGCTCTTTGCTGTTATAAATTACGGATTTGCTTAGACACCCTTAAATCCATTTAGAATTATGCTACAAATAAAGAAACTCTATGGTCGTAACTCAGTTTTCATTGTATGGCTCGATTGGAACGGATGGTCGGTGTAACACAATGAATAATATTGCAGCTACATATAATAAATCCGCCGCCTTCGTACTTTGGTAGTACCAGTCCCAAGGCGGAAGAAAATAGAAGGGCAATTCCGAAGATCTTCGATTTCACACAATGTGATTACACCGGTAATAGTGCGTAATAAATACATAATGATTATTCAATAACACAATAGCGCCACACTGTCACCACTTAAAACGTCACAATGCCAGTCCCAAGTCTGTAGACGGAAGGAGGGTAACGCTGGTCATCTTTATCGTGCCGTTATCAATCAATTAACCAGATCATTATAAAGTTAACAAGAGACCTCTTGAAATCTTGTGGTGGTGGTATTTGTAGTTTAACGTCACTGTGTGGTTACAAAGACCAATAGCGACGCCCTCCTCCTTTACCCAGGCTTGGGACAGGCACTGGCAGAGTTCAACTAGTGGCGGAGATATTGAAATCGTGTGCATCATGGACTTAGTGAGATCTATTGTTACAGACCAAAGACTTGACAATGGAATGGTGTCCTGTGCCTGTCAACCCTTTATTCATTCAATCGACATTGGCATTTGCATTTACCCAATGGATGATGGATGGATCTTGCGGTGTGTTTATAATCTCAGAAGACGTTTTTAACCATGTATGATCCGAAACTTGGAGTAAGTAGGAGGGTGACGTCATCGGTCCAAAGATACTGAAATAAGTGAGGTCAAAATGAGGCACTTGCACACCTCAAAAATGGTTGTAAATAAAAATATGAAATCAGTTAGTATTAAAAGGCACTTGAGTTCGGTACACATAGAATCCTGCACATCCAGAAGCGTCAAGTGAAATGAAACGAGAGTTTGCACAAACTTCGACCGAAGAAAGCTCTAAAGTGCTGTAATATGCCGAGCAAATTTCTGTCCAGGGTAACGGCCTCTGTTGTCATAGACCCTGGTCAAATCGGATCCATCCATGGAAGACATGAACAGCTACATATCCCGAAAAACAGGGAAAAGTTATTCTATGTGGATGGATCTATCAAAGCAGAGGATCGGCTCTAAGTCAGAGGCACACCGAAGACGAGGGACAAAGAGGTGAAGACGTTCTGTAGAGCGCAAGGTGCGAACAGATATCGCTGAGAGAGATTTATGCATATTATAGTCAGAGAGATATTTGGGGACAAGACCAAGTTGGGATTTCGAAATCATGAGTGTGATCATACAGTGGATCGGAGAGATGTTACGAGTCAGTGTAACAGGGCTTTTTTAACGTGCAGTTCTACACAAAATGTGCAGTTCTAAATGGATTTGTGCAGTTGTAAAATCATTTTTGTGCAGCTAAAAAATAATTTTAGATTTCATTGTCATCCGATTTGGAATAATACGCCAGTCTAAAGAACATTTAGAAAAGCCTATTGTAGTTTTAATGCAAGTTTTGTGATTGAAGTTTGTAGCTACACTTTGAAACCAACCTAACCAAATCATTAACTCATTTTGCGACTCTGCTTACAGTAGAATAACTGAGTGGAAGAAAAATTGATCGCCCACTCGAGGCTGTAACACGGTGTACGTGTGATGAGTCCTTCCTAGTTTCTTTCGCAAGTTGGCGTAGCGTTATCTCGCTAAAATCACTCGACATGTGTACGAACGCTGCAAGATTCTGGAATAATTTCAATTAATTTGCCTTCTTTTCAGTTTTTAAAAACTTGACAGTATGCTATTTGATATTTAATGACACTGGTTTGCACTGAATATAAGTAATTTTGCTGTATTTAGGCTATTAGCTGCTGTTGAGTTATTAATGAAATTTGCGTTGTCACTCCGATCCACCTTTACACTCGTGCGCTTCCGGAAGTTTGAATATTTGGAAGCGGAAAAAGGAAAGTTCAGTTTGTGAACGTTGCTTTGAAATTTAAAACTTTATATGATATATTTGTTAAAAACAATCGGGCAATATTTAATTTTGCCACACATTTGCAATTGCACACCTTTTTTACAATAGTTGCAATTAATTCTGAATGCAGTGTTGTTTTTGTTTTTCTTGTAGCACGTCAGGTTTTTAATAAAACTGAAATATTTAATTTTGACACACATTGGAAATTGCACACCTTTTTACTATAATTGCAATTATATTGCTTAATGCAGTGGTGCTTTGTTTTTAGTAGCACGTCAGGTTTTCGAGAAAACTGAAATATTTAATTTTGGCACACATTTGGAATTGCACACCTTTTTTACTATAATTAAAATTAATGCTTAATGCAGTGGTGCTTTTGTTTTTCTTGTAGCACGTCAGGTTTTTGAGAAAACTGAAATATTTAAATTTGGCACACATTTGGAATTGCACACCTTTTTTTACTATAATTACAATTAATGCTGAATGCAGTGGTGCTTTTTTTAGTAGCACGTCTGGTTTTCGAAAAAACTGAAATAGTTAATTTTGGCACACTTTTGGAATTGCACACCTTTTTTTTACTATAATTGCCATTAATGCTTAATGCAGTGGTGTTTTTGTTTTTCTGGTAGCACGTCAGGTTTTTCGGATAACTGAAATATTTATTTTGGCACACATTTGCAATTGCACACCTTTTAAAAATTATAATTGCAATTATGGACATTTCAAAAAATGGACTTTAAATAGAACTATCACTGTCCGGAAAAATGGTATGTTTTTATGAGATTTTCCACTCGATGACCAAAAAAGGTCATCAACTGCTTTGGTCGAGAAATTTTTTTAGCCCCCCAAGATCGCAACCAAACTTCGCCCATGGAAGTTGTGCAGTTCTAAAAATTCCTTTAAAAAAGCCCTGCAGTGTAAACCTTCAGTCATATAATTGTGAAACCGAGGAAGGCGTGCTATGAGAGCCTAGAAGCAGCGTTCAAGGCTGACTGAATGGAAAGAGTCGTATCTTGGGGAGGGAGACCCATGAGGCACAAGTTATAGTATTCTGAACGAGATAAGATAAACTGTGGTTTAAGCTGCTATTAATAGTGCAGCTTAAATATGTGTTGACTCAGCCACACCTTTTTTATATTTTGTAGCAGTCTATACAAGTAAAAGTAAAAACAAATTCCGCATTATCATATGATTCAGCCTTTGTCCACAATGTAATCTATAAGTTTCAATCACTCGATTCCCATAAGCAGAAGCCAACGTTTCCAAATAAAACATAATACGACACAATACAATACTGTTTATTGAGTTTGGTATCATGGCGCAGAGTTTCTGCCGCATCGTGTTCCAGTTCTTAAGTTTAAATAGGTGTAAGCGTTCCTCTTCATAATGTGGCTAATGCGTTATAAATTGCTGTTCAAGCGAGTAAAGTAAACACATATCTACTATCACAGCACCCGGACCCACACTACCCTTAATGGGGTCCTGTGTTTATTACATCATCCTGTTCGCCATAATATTATTGCAATGGGTGGGGAATAAGGATAATGTTTATAAAATAACTTTTAGGGCTACTTTCGTGACAGCATTTCATTCAACAAGCTGGTTAATAGTGCATATCAATATATAAGCAGCTTTCTTTACATCGGCGACAAGCAGGCTTGGTGCATGCCTCGTTGCACCTGGATGAACAGACCCGGCCAAGGCAAGGCGAACGAGGCAGCCGCCTTGGTCCCGTTAGCACTCACAGGGACCCTGCACTGCTGGCCATAATTATTTTACTTTGATGAGAACAATTGTAACCACATCGCTTAGCAGCAATACAGTAGTCATATTGCCACGAGAATGTGACAAAGAATCCGAGAGAGCGATTCTGCAGATAAAGTGAGTCGCAACTAGGGCCTATTGTTGTGCATGTAGAATTCGAGTTTTCTAGAATGCACTCAATATCATTGTTGACTTACATGTACATGCACATGTCAAATGAGTTATGACAGACAACTAGGTTCGATTAGGCCTATGCTCTCCAGATTGTCTCTTCACAATTATATTATAATAGCCTCCCTGTCTAAAACTTCCTTCTGAAATAGGTGATTGCTTTGCCATCTGGCTATTAATAATTACTGTTAACATTTGTACTACTTTTTGTGGTTAATAAATATAGCCCACTGTTCGATTTCCTTATCTATCTGCCCTAGCTTATTAATAGCTATTGCTTTCATTACTGTCTGCTAAGCCCATTAAATTAAATTATATTGTTGCCTTCGTGTCTGTATCTCCATTTGGACAAAATTATGTTTACATGTACATTGGCATCTGACTGTTGACACTTATGGTTAAACATATTGTACTACTTGTTGTGGTGGACATGTTTAGCCTACAATCAAATGCCGTATCCACTTCTAATTCCAACCTCCTCTCATCTGTCTTAGTCTTGAGTATGCACACGAAGCCTCAAAACCTTTGTCTTGACTCTACGACTTAGCCTATCTCTGCTACTTTCTCCTAGCTTATGCCTCTTCTCTCCATTCCACTTATGAAGTAATTCGCTCTAAATTCCTGTTTGTGGGTGCCCAGGCTAGAAGGATCACTCCCTGTCTGGGGTACCCTTTCACAGAGATCGCTCACCTAATTATTTGATGTTGTTTAGCTTTTGATGTTCAATGCACACACTTATTTTGTCATTTTGATTTGCTGAACTGTTTTTTTTGCTCTCTGCAAAGATAATTTGAATTTGAATTTTAATTCGAATTTAGTGCAATCTTTGGCCAGCATGAGAGTTGTAGAAAATAACTGGGGGTTCGACTTGAATTATGTGAATTTCAAATGCGCAATGAAGACTTTACTGTGTGGTCGTTAGAAAGACTAGAGGATGAACCCCAACCCCCGGTGACTCTCACCCTATTATTAGCACCGTTCTGTTGTGGTCTGATAGTCTATTCAACTAATTAAGTGAAACTTAAATTGTTCCTTTGGAAGTAAATGCTGGAGTTAAGAGCTTGATTTGAATTTTTTCGCTAACCCATTTTTAATAGGGTCACATTATGGTATTGCCAATGCTATACTGACACGAAGTCAACGTCGCAATTATTTGCTTGGGAAGCCGCACACAGCTTCTGCCACGGGCCCCGCACACCCTAGGACCTGGACAGTGGATACACCAATGCTATATGATGTTCTATGTGTAATTATGTCATCATCATCATCAAAATCCATGGGCCAAATACCCGTAGGTGTCCAACGCCACTCTTTGTCTGAGTCTGTCTCGCGTCATGCTCCCAGCTTCAACCGGTCCAGTCAGCAGGTCCATACCATTAACATCCTGGAGCAGCTAGACCACCTTGTCTGATTGAAGAGAATATTGGGAGAGAGGCACGAAGGACAACCTGGGTCAATGCCCGTATGTGTCCCCCGACTCTCTCCACTGGTCTGTCCTGACCGGCCTGCGCATGTTAGCTCCACATCATGACACATTGAAGCATCTGGGTGGTTTTGGGGGATTTCTATGGTCTTGGTTTTTTACTGCCAGCGTATCTCCACCCATCTGGCAAACCTTCCTCATTTTATCCGGGCTTAGGACCGGCACAGGGAAGTTGTTGGTTACCTGTGGCAGAGGATGGATGCAGTTTAACGTCGTGCCCAGGACTAGTGTAATTATGTACATCGGGTTATTTCATCATTTCAGAACATCTCAGCTAGGAATACTGTTACGCATCAAGGAATCCCTTGTATGGTGATCGCGATCTGTTTATCTTAATTAACAGAACGGGTTCTTACATTCCATAATTTAGAGATGCATCGTACCACGCGAACGGTGAGACTCCCCTTCAAAACATTTTTTTTTCAAGGTCCATTAAGTCGAAATACAGGCGGCAGGAAATCAGTATTTTGATCCATACGACATCACTAAAGTTGTTGATTGAACATAATTTGTTTTAAATCGGTAACTCAGTTCCATTTTGGTTCCGTAAATCTAGAGCACCCGATGTCGGTCATCAATAATAATCAATAATAGCGCGACAGCAAATCGTTTTTTTGTCCTCTAGAAAAGTGTTTTGCTTGATTTATTTTTTATATCCAAAATTTATTTTTCCTTCGTGCTGCCTTCTGCTGATGATAATTATAGACAACGATGATGAGTTTTTATATTGTTTAGATGTATCTTCTTCTTCTTCTTCTTCTAGGATGACGGAATATACGGATAAATCAAGTGAAGAAATGGCATCTGCATTCATTGTTAGCACATGTCATTTGCATCCAGTATCGTTTTCCATTATGTCGTATCACTTTCATAACTTAATCGGGTCCCCGAGGCTCGAGTCAAAATTCTATTTGATTATGTGTGGCAGCGCTGCGGAATTCTATATCAGACCATTGAATGTAGACATTGGTGACAGAGACTTCTTAGTACCCGCGACCGATACACTTTCGTTCAGTGGCGACTTTCCAGTGTTACCAAGTGATCTGACTGGCCTGGCCGATACGACAAATTGCTACAAGATCGAAGCATACGAAAGTTATCCAGGTTTTGTACGGTTACGATGTTTCGGGGATATGTACTATAATTGGAAATGCAAAAAGTATGAAATTAATCGTAAAACTGAAAGAAATGGCTTCGCGAATATCGATATGAAAGTTCTTGCAGTTGAATTTTCCAATCCCGCTTTCGATAAAGGTGACACGATCATCAGTGGTCCAGCAATTAAGAACACTATTCATCATGGATACGCAAGTGACATGGTCGGATGCGTGTGGTGCCCACAATGGCCAAAAGAAGCCCGTGGTTGGCATGAACGACCTAGGAATAGTGGATGGCCAACCAGTGAGACAATCGCGGAAGTTGTACAAAATGGTTGTCATGTGGTCTACGTTCAGCATTTTTCCTGCAGACACGATAAACAACAGTGGAGATTTTCATTCTCGTTGGCGGAAGTAATATTACTTCGGAGTTGGACTCAAATTCAACAGATTGTTTATCATTTGTTGAGATTCTTTGCAAGGAGAGCATTGATACAAAAGGATTGTCCAAGGGAAGACGAGGTTCTCTGTATGTATCATCTAAAGACCCTAATGTTATGGACTTGTGAAGAGGTGTCTCCTGAATGGTGGAATTCCTCTTCTGTCATAACAATCTGCTCTAAGTTGTTACTAAAGCTTTCAGACTGGCTGCATACAAGATGCTGTCCGAACTACTTTATTCCTGAAGCAAACTTATTTCATGAGCAGTGGAACTCTACAATACTTGACAAGACTGTACGACTTGTAAGTGAATTCCACAACTCTGGAATTCTTTGTCGTTGGTTCATAAATAATTATATACAGCCACTCATTGCAGAACTAAATACAGTGAGCACAATGGACGTAAAGCCACATTTTTCACATTACATAATGCCTCTCTTTGAATTTTGGAAAAGGAATGAATCAAAATCATTGGAGTCATTATTTGTTTGCACATTAGCAATATCTTATAACATCAGTCGTCTCATGATAAAATATGGGTCAAGTTCAGGAATTCGCTTGACCTTGAATCTGGGACATTGCGCAAGATGTATTGATCCAAGATTAAACAGTAAACACTCACTGGGAGATCTTCCTACTATACAGAAAGTTTCATGTTTCACGTATTATGACAAGCTTTCGCTAATTTTACATATTGAATATGGTTTGCAATTCGATGAGATTTCACTGGGTAGTAGTCTATTTGTTGAATTTGTAAAAGCAATATCGATTCAGCCTAACATTATAAGGTCTCAGCATCACAACTTTCCAAAACCGTATAAGCTTACAGCACAAAGTGGTCTGTTTCAATTACTGCGAGCTCAAGATCTCCTGCAAAATTTAACTGGCTCAAACAGCAGTGCTGAATTTAAACTTCTGTCTCTCGTATCAAAAGAATACCTAAGAAAAGCTTTAGAATACGAAGTTGGTTCTACATCGAGTGGCATTGCTTCTGCAGCTTTGGCATATCTGGCTGCTCTTCACTTTGCAGCATCAGAATACCAAATTGCAATACGCTTCTGTTTCGCAATTCACGTTGATCAGAATTCAGACGAGGACAAAGAAACGTTGAATGCAGGATGTTTGCTGTTTATTGACGATATCACAAGAATCGTTGGATTGTGTGTACTTCTCAAGAAAGTAACTGACAATGGTCTTTGTTACATTGACAGAAGGCTTTATCTTGATCTTCGACTTTCGCCAGAAGTGTTTGCCAGTTATTTAATTGAATTATCTGCCGAACGAATATCCAAACGTTTAGACTTGCGTCATAAATTGCCAGATTCAGTTTTTCCTTTGGACGAGTATCTGAAAGCTTTGAGAAAGTCGAAGTATATTTCAGTGATGAAGTCGTTTCATCATTTTAATACTGCCTGGCAAAACGTATATTGTAGACCAGATTCATTTGCAGAAAACGAGTCTTCAATAATTGTGGATCCTGCGAATCTTAAAGATAGAGTAATTGATGTTCTTATGGAATACTCTGTGGAATATATGACATCATTTTACAGCACAATTCAAAAAGACTTTGGCATCCAGTGTAACACCGCTGAGTGCTATCGTGCTTTGTATCTCTACAAGTGTCGCCAATACGAGGAAGTAAAACACTTGTGCGATCTAATTCTACTTGAGTCTGATCTGCAAAGCGATTTGAAAGAATCTTCGTTGGTTAATATTTTACTAATACCGCCTCTTGATTCTTATTTTGATACAGACGTACAGGCTTTGCTTGGATTTCACACACTTTTCTATTATCTCTCTCTTCCAAATACCACCTTGATACAAGTTACATATATGGGCGTGGAGTCAACGTTTGAGCAATGGTTTGCGTGGCGTATGACCTCTTCTGAAAAGTCACTTCAAATTTGTCTTTATTTTCATTACCCCTGTAAAAGTCAATATTTTCTTGGAAGACATTTTCTTGCAAGATATTTAAAAGTCAGATGTTACATCGACTCCAATCTTCCGTGTAAAGATGCCGTAACTGAATTTCTTAATCAGAAAGCTAATCTTCCGTTTGAACACATCATTCGCAGATTTACTTTGCGAAAACTTCGTATTACTGGCAGATAAGTTATAAGTTGCACCACATCAGTGAACAAAATCTGTTTTGGCACGACATCTAAATTTCGTGATTTAAATCAGCTCCATTCACCTCGTGTGCTTACCAATCAACTGAAAATATACAGTTTACCGTATTGATGAATTAAACATTGACCAGTGTACATTTTTTGCTGTGAGTATCTAAGACAATTCTGCATGATTATGAAAATTAAAGGCGGATAGACCTTCATACAGACCGATAAGAGGCTTACAGATAAAGCATATTTTATAATTTCGAAATCACGATTTTTGTTTAGAAACCTTTATAATAGACGTTCCGACGATATAAATAAGAAATTGCTTCTAAAACTGATTAAGTTTTATTTCCATTGCTTTTCGACACCATAGGTTTCTGTATATGAGATACTAGCTGGGATACCCGGCGTTGCTCGGGAAATTTAGGATTCGACCCGGTCCGGCCACAACCCCACCACACAATACCCCCACCACACTTCGACCTCTACCGGTACCGATGGTACTAACGACCCAAGAAGCCACTCACAGCGCACAGCAGAAGGAGAAATGGAGAGCTACCGTAAGAGAGCTGGCCTGAGCCATAAGTCAGTAAGTCAAAGAAAAAAAATTGCCCCCATGCTAAAATTTTGGTATTTATATCTTTGGAGCAATGGTTCTGAAGGTGTTTATTAAAGAATATTCTTAACCTATCTTACAAGTATATAAAGTTCAACGACTAACGTTAGCGGTAGTTCTTTTTACTTTATTGATGGATGGTGGATGGATAGTTAGATGGATGGATGGATGACGGATAGACGGATGATGGATAGATGGATGGATGGAGATTAAGAGCGGATATGGAAAGTTATTGGCTAGGTGAGGACAGACAAGGCTAACGTCGCAACTGCAGACTGCAGTGGAGCAAACAAACTAATAAAATAATAACCTTGTGCAAGCCCTTTACTCGTAATTTCTCAACGCTTCGGCGTTGAACTCCGATTCAGTGTCCACACTGCAGTCGGGAGTGACTCTGAGTGAGCTTGAATGGGCGCTATAACAAGCGCACATGCAAACAAACCCGATAATTAATTAAAGATCTAAATTTTAGTTACGTATTATACATGTAACATGGCGACAGTTTAGTAATTGTGAGCATCATTATCACGGAACATTAGATCACTTCGCAAATGTATTTATTTATTGCTCAGTAACAATTGGTTTGAAGGTGTCTAATGAAATATTGAAATAATTATGTGGAGTAGTAAACACACGAGTAGCCACGTTGAATAAAGGGGAAACCACTGGAAAACAAAACAGAGATTAAGCAGCGATGGAAACAACAAAACGATGAGCTGTGAAACATAAGTAATCCAGTGGAGAGTACAGTGCTAGACGATCTACTAACAAGTGACAGCCATGAGCAAATGAAGATAATATATGATATACTGAAGATAATAAATGAAGATATGATAACCTGAGAGAAGAAGTGGAAGCCTCCATGTGAAGCCTGTGAACAAATAAGGTCCCAGGAGTCGGCGACAACAAAACTGATGACTTTTTAGTCGTTATTGTAATTGTAATTGCAATCGTACATTTATATAGCGCCACTCCAAGAGAACTCCTCAGAGGCGCTCCCGACCTGACACCTAACCACAATCAAAGAGAATGGTTTTCAAACGCTTGCGGAAAAGGGGCAAAGAAATACAAAGAAATTCATTACGAAGACTAATAGGTAACTTATTCCAGAAAGACGGACCAACCATAGCAAAGCTTCTATGTAGCACTGTGGAAGTTCGAGCCCTAGGGACAACCAGGTCACCATGCGTAGCAGAGCGAAGAAATCTACGACCTGGGATGGACAGCACAGGTACACAGAGTTCCATAAGATAGATCGGAGCTTGGCCTGCTAGGCAATTTCGCATGAACATTAAAATCTTAAACTCAATACGTTTTTGCATTGGCAACCAGTGCAGTTCTTCCCGTATAAAACTTGATATATGCCCAAACTTTGGTATGCCGCCAATCAGTCGTTAGTACAGAAAGTTGTTCAAGTTTTTGCCAGTCATCAACTAGAAAATTCTTGTTTTCACCTTCCTGCTTATTTTTTACTGCACATGTTTTTCTTTCATGGTAAACAGGCCTACAATTACGTTTATATAATGATTTCCACAACACACATCCCGGGAACTACTTTTACAACTGCATAAATTTTTTTAGAACAGCAAATTTTGCCACTTTTATCTATGTTGTTATTGTTGGCTCTGAGCAATCATCATTTTAAATTAAGTTACAAGGCGACCGAACTAAACAGAGAGGTAAGACCAGTATCGCTGTTGCGTCCGATGGATGGATGGATCCGATTTGACCAGGGTCTATGACAACAGAGGCCGTTACCCTGGGCAGAAATTATCTCAAAAAAGGAGTAGTAATAGTACCGATTAAGAACGTGTAAAAGGTGTTCAAGGTACCGCTTGCGACAATCTGATGAGGATCATTCCAATAGTATAAAACAACATCCTTTGGTAGAAAGAACCGACGACAGGCCAGTATAATTGTGCTAAACAAATTGATCATAATTTGTCTGTGTTAACTAAATACTCTTACAATGGTGTGAAAATATTTAGCACCACCAAATTTATTGGCGCTTCTAAAGAAGTCAACTGCCAATGGTGTTTTCTCTATCCAGCCTTAGAACTTGTTACAGCTATTTATTATAGCTGTAACTTCCTGCACAGGAAGGTCTAAGGAATAAGAAGGAGGTATCCATAGTTTAGTGACTGCTTATGAAAACTCAGCTATTATAGTTGATAAATTGTTCGTCGATTGGAGAACGGAGAGGAAAGAGAGAGGACAATAATTATTATAGTCTGACTGTCCATCCACCCTGGCTATAATGCCGTGGCTAAGAAAACGAAGTCGCTGTAATAATTATGAAGGATACGATTTATGAACAGTTTCCCCTCTGGGCTTTGAACCAATGAACCATATGTGATGGATGGATCCGATTTGACGAGGGTCTATGACAACAGAGGCCGTTACCCTGGACAGAAATTTGCTCGGCGTATTACAGCACTTAAAAGCAAGGCACTAAACCAATTTTTTTCTTTGGTTTAGAACTCCCCATAGTTTATCTTATGACTACCTTATCCTGTTATTTTTCAACGTATGATGTACGTGCATTCAGTGGATGCTGGGTTTTGCCACATATTATGGCAATGAAATTCTTGGGATGGACATAGATTTTATAATACTTCTGCTAGTAGCTCGAGTACTATCCTTGAGAGATTTGTCTGTACTCTATCCTTTCGTATGTTTCTCACTGTCCCAGTGACGTATGCGAAAAAAATCGTAATAAGCATAATAATTAAACAGTTTATGCATCATGTTCGTTAACATGTAAAAAGTGTTTATCTATAATATAGATAAACACTTTTTACATGTTAACGAACATGATGCATAAACTGGATATAGATATTATCTATAAGAAAGGTTGTACGTATATTTATTTATTTGGGACCGATGCACGCTCGCAGTTTAGCAGCTACTCACATGAAACATTGCATTTAGATAAAAGTTCACCACAGAAATCCAAGTACGCTATTTTCAGCTTTTTATTCACTTTAGATTTCGAAAAAATAGACATTTTAAACTTCGCTGTGTTAATGTACGCGCTAGCGGCAAGCCTGTCGCGTCGCCGTATTTCGATCTTTTTCATTAACGGCCGATGACGTCATATTTTGACGTCATTTTTTCGCTTAGCCTGAAAAGCATACGCTGTCGTCCAACCCTGGGAAAAGATACATGCCTTCGCCCAATGAGTATATAGCCTCGAATATATTATTATAAATGCTTGGTATATTTTATATATGCTTGGTATGATTATTTATAAAGAACCAGCGTGACTGCACGTTGCAATGCATATTTTAACACTTATATCTGAAACGCCACAACTAGACAGATGTTTATACCAAGCCACCTCGCCTCCACACACCTCGGCCCGCAGGGCCGAGGTGTGTGGAATGCGTGGGGGGGAGGGTGGTGGGGAGAGGAAATTTTGCCGAAAACTCTAATTTCACGGGTGGCGTACAAGTGGACGTCTGAGTGTTGTGGGGTGCAGTCGGGTGGTTGTAGGTGGTGGGGTCGTGGCCGGGAGCGGGTTGAATCCTAAATTTACCGTGCAACGCCGGGTACCCCAGCTAGTAGTTTTATAAATTTTAATAATAATCTATAAGTCTTCAGCTTCTGTGGTAACTTTTCCTAAAGTTTCATCATGAACCTGCCGGGTTTTGCTATCAGTCATTTTATATAGCCACTGTTTACAGCGTTTTAGAGGTTTATTAAGAAGCGCTCTAAGATTCTGTATGCAGCTTAATATCGTTACATAGGAACTGTTAAAACGGTTAAAAATACATACATACATGGATGTACGTATGAATGGAAGGGTGAGTCACATATGTATGGATGAATGGATACATTGAACATGCATGTATGGACTGATGACACATTTCTATCGTACTGTGATGGACCAATGAATGATGAATTTACTTGATCTGTTTAAGATCTGTTTAGGCCGATGATATTGATAGTGCTGAAGGCCTCATCACGCGGCTGCACAAATTTTGCTATATATAATTTCAATATCTATAATATAAAGGTGTTTAGCATACACCAACCAGGCCATTTTTAGCCAACAGTTATCAGAACAAAGCACAAAATGCGAAACCACAGTGTCACGGGATTTGATGGAATCCCAAAGCATTCTGTTATACATGTGAACCAGCGCATTGCAGGAGTTGATGCATATAAACTCTGCTGCTTTTTCTGTTGGTTCATTATTCAATAACTCTATCAACATTTGATATGTGCCTTCAATCAATAATTTTCATTCACTAGTCAAGAAGCCATTCACACAGTCAATCAGTCAGTCAGTCAGTCAGTCAGTCAGTCAGTCAGTCAGTCAGTCAGTCAGTCAGTCAGTCAGTCAGTCAGTCAGTCAGTCAGTCAGTCAGTCAGTCGGTCAATCAGCCAGTAAATCAGTCAGTCAGTCAGTCAGTCAGTTAGTCGGTCAATCAGTCAGTCAATCAGCTAGTCAGTCAGCTAGTCATTCAGTCAGTCAGTCAGTCATTCAGTCTGTCAGTCAGTCAGTCAGTCAGTCAGTCAGTCAGTCAGTCTGTCAGTCAGTCAGTAAGTCAGTTAGTCAGTCACTCAACCAGTTAATTAATTAAATTGACTGCTATGATTGATTGTGTAGATCGTTTTCGCCATTAATGTACGACTGCCATATTTCTTTTCTTCTCTCTTCATTAGTTTTACATTGTCACCAAATGGACAGAAAACACGAAGTCAGGTAAGTTTCTGCATCAACTAAACGAAGAGATGCCTAAACTAACGACGTTTGCAATGATGAAGACATTCATCGTTCAATGTAATACACAATCATTTCAGACTTAGGGAGAGGTCCACCGAATTATGAAAGTAATAAACCGTTCAGCTTTCTAGCGAGATCCTCAGGCGTTTTGCAGGTGTGTAAGGAAAGGTTAAAAGCAGATTATATCATAGGTCGTCCACCCCACCCATCCGAATAAAGTATCACCGCTTCTCGTCCACCCATCGTCTCAGTCTCTCTATCTAATGCATGGCATTATCGAAGCAGCTCTACGCAGATACATCCGGATGGGAAAAGACGGGGACCGAGTCCGATATCACCATCACCACTGTCAGCTCTTCCAACAACGATAAAGTGACTTTCAATCCTAATAAATCGATTAATCTTACTTTATTTTCAACGCTTGTGACGACAAAGATCACTAGCGGCGCCCTCCACTCTATCAAGACTCGGAACTGGCAATGCCAACGCGCAAGTATTGTCGGAGTTAGACAATGTTAAACAATGAAGCGAAAATTTTATTGATTTCATGTTCATGTTCTCTGCCCCACGGCAGCTTCGAACTTCCGATGGCGCCACTCCTCCCGGTGTTGAGCCTCTTCTTTCTTTCTTAAAGTCAATTTGAAGTTCGAGAATAAGTTTTTTGTGACAATCATTTCTTACTTTGGTCACAGTAGTTATCATGGGTGAACTGTCCACACCTGTTTTAAGATTTATAATTAATATATAATATATTTGATTTCGTACAATATCATTTAAATAGGAGTGTTACTCTCGCAACGTAAGTCAGTTGTTTACGTCAGATTTAGATATATCTGTTCGAAAAAAGATCTTTGTTATGTTATCCCAATTGTGAAAAGTGTGGAGTACTTTCCTGCGAGACATTCAAAAGTTAATAACTTGATAAAAGTTAAAGAAAACTTTTTTAAAGAAGAATGTTCCGCTAGACTCCGGATCCATCCGTCGGTCGAAAGAGTATTATACAAGGAGTCGAAAACATCGTTATTGTGCATTACTGCACCTAGATCGCTACGAAAACTCGATTCTCCGATTCACATCTATGACTCATTCCATGGCATTGTTCTCTCACCTTAAAACAGTCTTATCGTTTTCGTGCAGACGTTGTAGCACAACTCAGTTGTTCCCTGAAGAGGCGCTATACAAATGCTCGTGATGAGTATGAATGCAATTGACTCTAATATTTGTGAGAAGAATCTCCAAAGACATTTTCGCTGTTCTTTTATGGCTGCGCGCTATCCTATTCTATTATTACCCTTTTTTGATAAAGCCATATTGGCACGGAAGAGGCCGGAGATTACATTAAACCAAAAATGTTTATATTTATATACGATCTATAATTGTTTTCAGGGTGTCTAATTACTGCACGGACTAAACGAGTTTTATATGCATTAAACGCCAGTGCTTTTATGGTCAATTTTTAGACGCGGTGGTGAAGTGGTTGGTTCAGTGCATTGAAGTCGGAGGGTTGCAGGTTCGATTCCACCTCCAGCCGTTGCGTATGAACCTTTGGCAAGTCATTCACTTGCAATTGCTTGTGCCTGTCGGCGAGAAACTCCGATTCAGTGTCTACGCTTTAGTCCGGAGCGCCTCTTAAAAGGAATCCTGAAGGGGCGCTATAAGCTGTGCTCATACATACATCAAATGCACCGATAATATCCCTACACTACAGCAAGTGGTATCATGAAAGTTCCAATATTATAGTAGCATAGATTGACCGGGATAAGTTTTATTTAGACACCCTTATATACGTGTCACGTGATCATATTAATGAGAAAGCTTCGTCTGAGAATAAAGCTGCTAAAAAGCCGAGCAAATTTCTGTCCAGGGTAACGACCTCTGTTGTCATACATGTAGACCCTGTTCAAATCGGATCCATCCATCCAAAGAGATGGAGTGGACGTTAATGCTGATCATCTTTGTAATGGCAAACTGTCGTTACGACCAAGAATTTAGTTACCTTATCTACAAAAGCAAAATGCGAAGCGTTTATTTTGTGTTTAAAGTGTAAACTTAAAATCTTAAAAGAGGTGTGTAATGCTGTTCTGTTAGTATTGATAGAAATATGTTTCAGGTTAACGACAGTGTGTTAAAAGTATACAGAATTGTTGTGCTGTAATATGCCAAACAAACTTTTTCGAGGGAAACGGCCTCCGCTGTCACAGGCAATCGTCAAATCTGGATCACCCTCCTATACATCTTGCCTTGACCATTCCCTTCTCACTTTTTCTCGACAATCTTTCCACTAACCACTCCAATAATCGTCATCTTTCTCCTAAATTCTAAATCTTTAATTATATTTCAAATATCCTGTTTTCCCCATCTAAATCATTCTCCGTTCCTAAATCGTTCTGTATCATGATCATTCTTCTATTCTAAGTATTTTGATATCCTAATCTTTATCACATATCTTAGATCTGTCCCTATCGTACAATACCATTACCTCACTCTACTTGCCGTAACATCCTTACTGAACCACGCTATGACAATCTTGATGAGACTCGAAGTTGTGGTGCTAAAGCTTGAAAAATCCTGGTCTAAAATAAAAAAAACGCAACCATACAAATACCTCTTTTAATTATGACAAAAATCTGCAAGGACGAAACAACGTTAAATTTTTTAATGCGCATCGATAAGGAGCATGTCAAAAATATAGGTGCATAATTACTATAACAGGCGGCAAAGAAATGCAGTGTCAACAAATTAAAAGCCTTCACTTTGATCAGCCTCTCTTTTCTCCACCTCGGAAACTAACGTTGGCATTTCCGTCAAACGATGTCGGCGTTCATCTATTGCAATCATTTATGATATTTGGTGCATGATGTTTCTGCTGAAATCCAATGTCACCGAATTGACTTCTGTGTCTGTTCCACGCTGTCTTTTAACCATCGGTGATGACGAGATGGTGAGAGCGTGAACTTAAATTCGCCCAAGCTTAGAAAGTGAATTCACGGGGGAGGAGGCGGTAGAGTAATGGATAACACGCTGGCGTAGAAAGCATGA
>OX457049.1:17022408-17059908 GCA_949752735.1 Lumbricus terrestris
TAATTAGAATGCAATGCACGAAGACGAAACAGAGACCCCTTCCAAATATATTATATCTGGAAGGGGTCTCTGTTTCGTCATAGTGCATGGTAGTGTTCGAGCAGTAGCATTGGACACCTTTTAAACTTTTACAAACAATGCTGTATAAACGTGGAATGCGGTTAGTTTATTTAAAAAAAAAAAGATTCAAGAATCTTGCTCTTAAGTGCTGTAATATGCTGAGCAAATTTCTGTCCAGGGTAACGGCCTATGTTGTCATAGACCCTGGTCAAATCGGATCCACCATCAGTTTATTAGTTTTCAGGATGAACCTATCATTGATTATTTTGAGAAGCTGACTTTGTAGAATAAGTTTATTTATCTGGAAATAATTTCGTGGACGGCTTAATGGCTTTTATGCGCGCAATTGGGCATTTACTCACTTGCTCCGAAAATAAAAATTAATAATTGCAAAAATAATACCTGCTTATAGACCACAAAATAAGTATTCAAACGCGCCTATTCCCAATGTTCTAGATTCTAGAACGTTCCTGTGAGTTTATATAAATTTTTGAAAATCTTCAAAATACCATTGATTTTCGGTCTTTTAACACTCGCCTCCGTCATATGTACACACATTTCAATGACGTCACAGTCTCAGGTCTGGTCCCACCCGATGATGCCATCACTTGCTTTATTAAACGGATCTCAAAGAAGCGATCTATAAAGTCAGGATTACGACTACGATGACGACATTTAGTCATTGCAGTGCGTTTGCAGACCTTTTCAATAAAGCACTTACCAACTTACTTGCTTACTTACTTACTTACTTACTTACTTACTTACTAGCTTACTTACTTACTTACTTACTTACTTACTTACTTACTTACTTACTTACTAACTAACTAACTAACTAACTAACTCACTCACTTACTTACTTACTTAAATACTTACTTGATTACTAGCCTACTTACTTGCTTATTACAGAGATGGTTGGCATTACTTTACACCCAGTCTTGGAGTTTGTAATTATAATGATCATCATTTTAATGATTGTGCACTAATATAATTTCCTAAGCCTGTGTTGTTGTTTTTTTCAGCCTTCATATGCACTGAAGAGGCCAATAGTTTGTTTGTTTGTATGTGCTCTTGTTATAGCGCCCCTTCAAGCTCTCTACTCAGAGGCGCTCCCGAATGCAGAGCGGAAACTGAGCAATTGCGAGTGAATGACTTGCCCAAGGTCCCTACGCGGCGACTTGAGGTGGATTCGAACCTCGAACCTTCCGGCTTCAAGGCAACGACGCTACCACTATACCACCGCGCCCCACTAAAGCATAGTGGGAATCACTCATGGGCGGAGACTTAGGGGCAGGGCGGTCCCCTCCAATGTTTGGGGGTGGGGGAGCGTCCATGCTCATGTCCACCAATATGTAAGAGATATTCATAAGTAGATTCATAAATTTCTACAGCGTGAGGACATTTGGAAGAAATAAAGGGGAAAGGTCATCATTATGTTATTTTGACCGGAGACAATGAAACAAAGGACAAAAAAGGTCATCGGAAATTATGACGGGGAAAAACGATAATTTTCAGGAGATGAAAATGAAAAAATGTTGATATAAAATGTGATATAATTTATCTTTTAGAATATAATTTAGTAACGCAATAATGTGGAAACATATCATGAAGTCACAAGGTAAATTATAGACAACAGAGTTTTTTTTAAGTTTCAATATGCGATCCGACACCTTTTAATCTAGACGTACCATCTCATATATTCGCCATGTTATTTTTTCCCAATAATAAAACTTGCCCCAGGCAATATTGAAAATACACATGGAATTTGATCCAAGGGAGTTACAATGATCTTGAATTTGCCTAATGAATATTCATGTTAGGCCTCCAGCCAGAAATAAGAAGGACGAATGAGCTTCAAAACTTCATATTTTTTATGAATAATTCGCTTCATGAAGCTTATAACTCGGTATGCAGAGAGTTATCGTAATACATGCATGCAAGTGATATTGTGATCTAGTGACATTGCGCGTGTGCAAGTAAATTTGGAACAAACGTGATTTTTATGAACGAAGCGGTGTTAAGTCAGTAGAAACTTGATTTCTATTTTCAGAATGGAAAATCCGTGTTTTAAATTGAATCGTTTATTAACTTAATGTGCCAAATAATTGTGGGGCGCGGTGGTGTATTGGGTGTGTTCGTCACCTTGCAGCCGAAGGGTTGCAGATTCGAATCCACCTCAAGGCGCAGCCGTGTTGGGACTGTGAGCAAATCTTTCAATCGCAAATGTTCATTAAAACTAGCTCTTAAGTGCTGTAATATGCTGAGCAAATTTCTGTCTGTTGCCATAGTCCCTGTTCAAATCGGACTCATCCATCCATCTTCGCATCGACGTGAACCTCTGATTTAGTATCCGCGCTGTATTCTGGAGCGCTTATGAGTTGTAATTTTTCTGCTTAAATTAGCAAAAAGATAACATTCTGCAAAAAAATTTGCAAATCAGTGGTTATTTAAAGAGGCCCTAAAAATTCGAGAATAAACAGATTAAAACGACAGATGTCACTGCACACCCCTAAAAAGAAATAGCTGCGATTATAAAAATGAAAAAGTTGCGATTTGGTTATATTGTTCCTTATGATTTGCAATAATTATTAAGTAAATATCGAAATGATTCTACACAACCATTTAAATGACGTTTATTTGCATTATCAATTTACACTATTAAAAATGTTCAGGTTGTGCCTGAAATGTGTACATATTCTGATTTTACCGCCTCTGTTCGTTGACTTCGGCTACCTTATATCGTCCAATTACATGTATATGGGATAATAATTGTCCAACTTTGTCATAATGACAATATAATTACATTACTCATCAACTTCCATAACTTATGACAGACATGCACGCAGTAAGATCACAGTTACAATTCGTTGATGATCACATGCTTATTACGGGATATTTTGCTTGAACGGTTGCATACATAATCCTTTAGTCTCTCTGGTACTCTTCTCCTCTTTCCACAATATCTTATTGCCATTGACGTTGCTCTCACCACGTCCGCGCGACATTTGCTGGTTGTGCAGTTGCAGTTTAACGTCACTGTGTGGTAACTAAGCGAAGTTGTCGCATTTTAACCGGTGGTAATATTTTTTAGGCACCCTGTATGTTTATCGATGATTTGAAAGGTATTACTGTGTAGTGTGTAATTCCTTTGCGTTTTGTAAGAGACATCAGCGTATCGACGTTACGGATCTTACACACTCATACATACGGGTAAAAAATGTGTAGTTAAAGGTGTATAAGCATTGCCTAATTCCGAAGACGGGATAATGGGAGCAAACCACCATACCTATTTTGGACTTGACTAAATCTATTTATAAAGGATGGGTCAATCGCATTTATACGTGTCTTCACTTTTCCCTGTCACAAGTTACTCCATCCTCCAATGTGGGAGATCTCAGATCATTCTGTTCATTCATGAAAAAACTCGATTCCAATCAATACACCATGTACACTCAGCCTTCCTAGATAATCAAAATACAAACGTGTTATGTCCAACTTTTTCGAAATCCATGTTTTTTGCGATTCTAATAGGTAATGGCATAAGGCTTCAGAGCACAATTGTTATATATCCTGCTAATGGCGTTATCATGGTACAATACACAGGTTACAAATGTTTTATGTCCTCTTTTCAAGATTCCACAGAGCACAAATGTATTATGTGGACATGTAACATTTGTGCTCGGAAAAACATGACCAATCAGTTATGATTTACGCAAGTTCTATGCAAGATGGCGACGAGACATGCGGATTGCTGACATTTCGCTTTTCTACTTTTAAGAAATATTGCACATAAGATAACCGTCATGGCTGCTCCTAGAATTAAAATAATTACTAATAATATTAAATTCAGTCGCGGTTTTCGTATCTTGACCGCTTCATTGGAGAAAACATCATCAGCGATGACGTCCCCCTTTGCGATGTCAATGGACGCAATCTCGGATTCACACAGTGCGGATAATAAACGTAAGTTAACCAAAATCTTTTCGACTCAACAAGCATCATTGTCTATTCCATTTATGAAAAAATAGTGTGCTACTCATTCAAGATTCGTTATTGGATAATTTATTTTGTGTTGGTAGTTCATTTTCTCAGATATTTAACACGATGGTGGATTGGTTGAACGTTGGTGTGTTTTCATACTGTGTATAGGTCTACGTTATAGAAAAATGGTTAAAATGTAGGAATCCAACTCGTCTGACAGTTGTTTAATGTATTTAAATTTGCCAAATAATTGTGGGGAGCGGTGGAGTCACCTTGAAGCCGAAGGGTTACAGGTTCGAATCAACCTCAAGGCGCCGCCGTGGAGGGACCTTGAGCAAGTCTTTCATACGCAATTATTCATCGCAACGACGTCAAACTCTGATTTAGTGTCCGCGCTGTATTCGGGAGCGCTTATGAATAGCAATTTATCTCATACAACGATAAATTACCAAACCCTAAAGTTCTGCAGTAAAATATAAGCAAACAAGTGGTTCTTTTGAAGAGGCGCTATATCTCTGCAAGATCTTCACGCCCTCTTCGTTCTGCTGACCGCTTTGATCTATTTGTACCCAGATCACGAACATCATTAACCCAACACCGAGCTTTTGCTATTGTTGGTCCTTTAATTTGGAATCACCTTCCTTCTGAAATTCGTGGCAGGATTCTTGTAGGAAATTCACCTGCATCTTTTCGCTGCTTGAAGACTTTTCTTTTTTCAAGGGCCTGTCACGCTGAGAGCGCTTCTGAATAGCTCTGCTGTGAGAAGCGCTTTACAAATGCTTTATTAGATTAGATTAGATTAGATATAACTTAGAGAAATAACAGATTAAAACGACGGATGCCATTGCACACCCCTAAAAACAAATAGCTTCGGCTATAAAAGATGAAAAAGTTGCGATTCGGTTATATCGATAATAATTATTGCCATAATTATTAAGTAAATATCGAAATGATTCTAGACAACCATTTAAATGACGTTTGTTTGCATTATCAATCGACACTGTTAAAATGTTCACATTGTGCCTGAAATGAGTACATATTCCGATTTTACCGCCTCTGTTCGTTGACTTTGGCAATTTTATAATTAACGTCCAGTTACATGGAATAATTGTCTAACTTTGAGATAATGACAATTATTACAGTAATCATCAACTTCCTTAACTTCAGACAGACATGCACGCAGTAAGATCACCATTACAATTCGCTGATGATCGAATGCTTATTACGGACTAGAAATTTAGCTGTTTGGCCGCCTTGCATGGCGCTCATAACGAGCTTTACTTCTCACGGCCATTGTCTGGCGAAAAAATCTAAATGTTTAAGGCGACTTGTATTTCATCCAAATCCAGATGGAACTAGTCAGCAAAAAATCATCGCCTTAAACAATTAGCTTTTTTAAAATACTGTTAAAACTTTATAAAAACTAAATGATAATGTTTTTTAAGACTATATACTCAGTTTAAATAATTATACAAGTCCGAAGTTTGACGAGTAGACTTCGATGTCCAATGAATATTCAAGTTTGGTTTCCAATGATGGCTTCTTGTTTTTTTTGTCCCTCCTCCTTCATCGAGTTTAAGTCTGGCGCTGCCAAAGTAAGGACATTGGAGGTTCTTCTCTAATACAAAATGTTATTCACAAGGTATATTTTGATACCACTCGGTGCGTTCTATTGAGTGCCGTTTAAACATTTGCTTTCAACTACTACCACCACAATCGGACAGGGTAATGCTTAAACACCTTTTAATATATTTCATTGTTGCTATAAATAATTTCGTTGGCTTTGTTAAATACGTTGTTTCTTTCCTTGTTATATCAATACCGATTGGTCGATATAAGTAATAATTATACCACAGCAACACGTTTCTGAAGCTGAAAAAGAAAGCACAGGACAGAGAAGTATGGAGGCGTCAATCATTCGAACCTGCCGGTGGGCAGATAACGAAAAGAAGAAGAACAAGACGTTGTGAAGTACTAGGCATTGACATTCTCAGGCTGCTTGCGTATTCAGAGTAAAACGACCAAAATAATCGTAAGTGAACAAAGTCCGGGACTCGGAGGTACGAACTGAACCTTTAGCTAAAATGGGGTATTTTAACTTTAAAATAGGCATATTTTAACCTTAAAGATATTGACATAATGACGATTGCATGGTGTGTCGCCAAAATTGTTTGAGATCAGGAGGGGAAATTTTTAAGAACGCGCAATTAAGACACCTTTTAAAATGTTACAATTATAATATATAAAGATGAATCGCGAGAAGCGATTACTATTAGCTTATTATGTTTATGAATTTCTTTTACTCAAATGAAGAGATTTATAATCGATTGAATCATCAGATTAGTCATTAAGAAAAGATTGTGACAAAGCACAAAACGTCGGCTCTGATTATGCAATGATTTTATATCATCAAAGCTTTGTGCTTTTTCAACGTTATAGGTTTTTTCATAGCATAGAGAGCTAAAAAATATTAGGCCGATTATATCTACCTTGATATGACCATGCAGGCAATAAGCCTATAGCTGTAGAGATTGGCTCGGGCAACACTCATAAGACTCCATTGGACCGTGCTCTAGAGTTGACAAAAGTACAGTTATTGCAAATCGTCTTCGTTCTTCTTCTTCCGACATCAGACAGGCTACTGCAGAACGTATGCCCACACTTGTTCGTCTTCAGTTAGGTATGGTTGGTCATCTTTGCTTCAGAATGCCATTACAGCAGTTCACAATAATAATAATTTATACAAAGACTCCCTCTATTCATTCATTAGATCAATCGGATATTTGATAGCACCTCTTCTGGAAACTTCTACATTTGTCCGGGCCTATTCCAAGGATGGTGGCAAACAATCAAAATATATAGATCTTAGAAACAGCCGATCATGTCGAAAATTTTGCAGATTGTACAAGCAGGACTAAGGAAAATAATTATGCAACACGGTCGTTACATAGATTAGGTATAGATACACCATTGGAAATTGCGGCGTGTCAAGACCCGTCTACGGCCTCTTGTAGCTTGGTTCGATGACGAATATCGTCATCATTATCGACATTAACGGAGCAGATGGAATCGCTTTTGCGTTATTCACTTATATAGTAATATCTAATAATAATACTTCCTTTACACAGTTATCGTATCGAACTCGTACTATGCAAGTTAGAAGATATTCGCAAAATCAGAGAACTAAGATCTCAAAGACGGTTGTCAGCCCAGTATCTCACATTTATATAACGCTGATTGACTAAATTAAAAAGGTGTCTAAGCGACCGCCAAAGCTTTTCTACTTATGATCAAGCTGTGAACGTTATTGGTCGTAAACATGGTTGTGTATAATTATGGAGCGGCGGGAGTGACTCCGTGCTTGGAATATCAATTATAATTTGATTTATAGCAAGAGAAGTGGATGCCCGCAGTCAACGACCAATGGGATCGAGACATAGAAAACTGGTGCATACAGTGATTAGGAAAGAGAACATGTGTTATTCATAACTCCGATCCATGGCGAATATAATCTCTATAGCCCTCAACTACTGCTGGAGTCTTTGAATGGGCAAATGTCAAAATGATGATGACCCAATACACCTTCTAAACAGTAGAATACGGAATACAAATCTGGATTCATCCTACGAGAGTAAATTATCGCCTAGATACTTCTCATTTCTTATAACGTCGGAGGAACATGTTTTATGGTATTTAAATAATTACAATTGAATTTATAATGTCTTGTCTTTAACCGTCTTGAATCTGAAGGATGGCCTCACCACGAACCGTCTCTCTCCAAATGTACCTTTCCTAATTCTGTTGTTGGTTCGATGTTTTCGCTACCACCATTTTTCGCTACCACCTTTTTACAAGACGATGCTTAGACACCTTTTAAAGACGTGCCATGACGTATATGTAGATCAACTGTTGCATTGCAAAGTCTGAGTAATTCTTGTCACTGATAATCGGTCGGTTCGTGGCGGGGGTATCGCTGTATACGGTCGCTCAACGCTTCGCTCCTCTCATGTTCAACTTTACATTTACATTGTACAAGGTGGTCCAGCAAAAATGTCCCGACTTTGCACGACAATTTGTAACATTTGTTTATACTTAATGCATCAAATTAAAGGTATTTCACTCTAGTATTAGCTCTAAAAAGTCGAACTGATACTAGTCTAGGTTTTAATTAAATGCCCGGAACAGTGCTAGCTACCATATTTTGCTGTCATTTGTGTCGCAACCTGGCGTCGTTGACAGACGATGATCGCGTTTCGATCTTTATTTTACGAACTGATAAGGGATATAATTCATTTGAAATGATTAACGAATTTTCAACAGAGAATGCCGTAGAACTGACACGCAAATCGTAAATTGTGCTCTGGTAGGGCAATGGATAACACGCAGGCGTAGAGACTAAGAGGTAACATGTTCGCGCCCCGTTTAGGGCGGACGTGCTATTTAGACTGATATTTACGCCGATTTTTTCGACTGTATCTTCTGTTAGTAGCTGAGGGACCAACTGTAGGGAAAGTCCAATTCAAAACGTAGAATTCTGACGTCTTCTTCTGTAATTAGCAGTATTACGTCTACTTAAATATCGTGCCAATTCACTGATATGACATCATTCTCTGTTTAATAGGCTCGATGCGGTGCTGTGATAATGTACACACCTCTAAAACGTAAAATATGCGTGCTATATATAATTGACAACCGATGTCATAATAAATTTGGACGCGAAGGCATACTGATCAACGGGAGAAGATTCATTTTCAAACGCTTGCGGAAAGGTGCAAAGAACAAAAAGCAAGAAGTTCATCACGGAGACTGCATGCTGTGTAAATTAAACCCATATGACATGGAACGATTATAGATTGGTTCACTTGTATCTTCTCTACATGCAACGCATCCGTCGTCTTAAGGAATGGTATTCACTGTCCAATCCTGGGTTTAGCAATATCCATGATGAATGTCTTCGTATTTCTTTGCCCCTTTTACTCAAGCGTTTGAAAATCGTTCTCTTTAATTATGGCCTCTGAGGTGTTTCTCTTCGAAGTGGTGCTATCTTAATTGATGATAACGATTAATAAATACAGGAAAACCTTGTTGCAAATTAAAGCTTTGGTAGGCCTGGACTTCAGGTTGTCAATTTAACCTTTACAATGATGGCGATTTTTAGTGTTTATGCTACACTACTAATACAACTTGAACGTGAACACAAATGTGAACTAAATATGCCATTTTATATCCTGTGCCAAATTTATAGGGCGATTGGCAAGCATTCTCCGGGTGTGTAAGGTCAACGCTTCATTTCTATTGCGTTGCACAATAAATACGACGAAAATGCAAAGAAGGCCCTGTAGGATAAGACGACATCAGAGGATGAATGATGCAGGCAAGTGCCAGCTGGTCGATTGAAATATGCACAGACTGTGAAATCAAATCTACTTGGGCTCAAATTATTCCCGAATTCTTATCAATCAATCGATCAATCAATCAATCCTAATCTATATAGCTCCTCAAGAACATACTCAGAGGCGTTCACGGCCGAGATGAAGCCTAAGAAATAGTCTTTAAGTTTGTGAAATTGAGAACAGGTGTCGTTCTGCTCTCCTGACGTGAAGCTCATTCTAGGTTGCCAACCACAGAGAACAAACGCCTCTGCATTGTTGCAGAACGAGTGAATGGAACCATTAAGTCACCATGGACAGCAGAGCGCAGTGCATGGCGGCCTATGCAAGTGGAAAGAGGGAGGCAAAGCTCACACATATAAGTGGGTGCCCAACCTGATAAGCATCGCCACACCAAAGATGCAATCCTAAATGAGATGCACTGCGGGAAAGAAAGCCAGTGCAAGACCTCACGTATACATAAGGATACACGGTCGTACTTGGTGTACCTCCCAATAAGTCGTTCGGCAGCCTGGTGGACTCTCTCCAACCTCTAAATCTCAACCCGCGGGAGACCAGCAAAGATGGAGGCGCTGTAGTCGAGGAGGCTCAGCACAAATGCATGGACAAGAGATGCTGCAGCTTTAGAAGTCAGAGAGCGAGCAATGATCCTGAGCTGCCGCAGTTGGTTGTAGCAGCTTCGGCACACCTGATCTAAGCTTATATGAGATGAAAGAGTGAGTTCAGATAATGTTCGATAACGCCTTGTCGACAAAGACTACAAAGGTCTTTCGAGTCTCTGTTTGACGTTTTATTTCTAACTGTTTCCTGTAGAATTCAACTGACAATCTTTATTTTGTTTCACGGGTCGCACTAAATGATTTACTCGCGAGTGCTTTATATTTGAGCAGAAAGGCTCATGTAAAAGGTGTCTTCCACGGACATTTCCGTTGCTATTACTTCATTCACTCAACGCACACAGCACACACCTCATGAATTAGTAATTTGCAGCATAATTATGATTGCGTGTAATATTATTTTATTACGAAATTTTTATTGAATGAACCGATCTATTTGAATTCGGTTTTATGCTTCAATGTTAAACGGTGTATTGCTGATGTTATGGCCGTTGACATTGATTCATCAATTCCTCAATTCAATGCTTAATAACTTTTTTATTGCTTTTTTTATTTTGTGATTGTTAATTTCTGTGTAAACGTGGCTGCAGTGTCAAGACGAAGACGATGTTTCACTTTAATCCTTTATCGAGCTTTCAAACGGGCAACCTCCAGACAATGGCAGTGGTGCACCTCAAGCCGACGTGTATGATCTTTGGTAAAATCATTCACTTTCAATTGTAATGGTAATAGTAATAATGCGTAATAAATATATTGCACTTTGCTAATTACACGATTATTCAATTTCCTGAAAATGTGGTATGGACGATGGAGGAAGGTCACGTTAATTATCTTTATTGTAACATCGCAACTGTTTATCGAAAGCCCAGTTAAACATGACGCAAAAATGTCTTTAGCAACGCATCATATTAATAAAAAAAGATCGTTTGTATATTTTTATGACATTAACATCATGAGATCCACAAAATTGCAGCTCTAAGCTGCTGCAACACAATTGAAATAAAGCGATGTCCTTACACACCTGAAAAATGCTTGCTGGTGGCGCTAGAAATAAAACACAGGCCAAGAAATAATATGATCGGATCAGGAGTTGTATACATTCAAATGTGAATTAGTAGCAATAAAAATCGCCATCATTGTAAGGATCAGATTGATACACTTTAATCAGAGGCAACCAAAACTTTAATGCAACATGTTGTGCAGAAATTTTGTCCTGCATTCATTGAAAACGCATTCGTAATCATAAACATAAATATATGTAGCGCCACTTAAAATAGAAACTCGTCAGAGGCTCTCCCGACCTGACACACCAAACCATAATTAAAGAGAACGATTTTCAAACGCTTGCGGAAAAGGTGCAAAGAAAAAAATAAGAAGTTCATCACGGAGACTGCATGCTGGGTAAATAAAACCCAGTTGACATGGACCGATGATAGATTGGTTCGCTTGTATCTTCTCACTAGCCAACGAGCACGTCGTTTCTAGGAATGGCATTCACTGTCCAATCAATCTGGTGATAAGAAGGAACAATATTATTAATGGTTATTAAAATGATTGCCTTGGGAACTATTACGTGAACAGTTTTGTCCTACGCCCTCCTCCTTTTACATTTCTTGTGAATGGCACAATCAGAGTACGGAAACTGGCGGGGATATTCGTTTCGGGCTATACTAACTTTACCAACAGTTGTAGTAGGCAATACTTTGACACCTTTAAATAATTTGTTTACTGGGTCTTAAAAAATTCGGTTTCTTGCAGATTTATTAGTGTTTGTAGAAAATACATTGGCATAAAGCAATAGGAATTTTGTCTTGGGTTGTATCTATAGACACCTTTAGTTCTTTGCTTAGCAATGTTATAAATAAGTTATTATTCGTTGGACATCAAATCATCTTTACATAAAGTGGTCTTCTGTTACACTTTAGAAGAAATTAATCAACTCACGTTTTTCATTTTCTTAGAAAACTTATTGGGTCATAATTTTATTAATTACTTTTTGTTTTTCTGAGGAAACAGAACGTCTTCGGTCACGTATAATTTTTGCAAAGTCAGTGATCTTGAATGAAGAATTCTCTACTATAAGTGTTTTATAAATGCTTAACTTAATAACACGATTGACTTGTGTGTTAGTGTGCATAGTTCTTGGGCCTACTGCAAATTTATCAACATCTATTCTGCGCTCGACATACCCAAACTCTCAAACGACTTTTGAGACACGCCATGCAATCGTCATTATGTCAATATCCTTAAATAGGCCAATTTTAAATTAAATTATCCCATTTTCAGCTAAAGGTTCAGCTCGTACCTCGGAGCCCTGGACTTTGTCCACCTACGCTTACTGTGGTCGTTTTACTCTGAATACGCAAGCAGGCTGAGAATGTCAATGCCTAGTACTTCATAACATGTTGTTCTTATTTTCGTTATCTGCCCTTAGGCAGGTTCGAATGTTTGACGTTTCCTTTCTTCTCTGTCCAGCTTCAGAAACGTATTGCTATGGTATAATTATTACTTATATCGATGCATCTACATTGATAATTATAACAAGGAAAGAAACAACGATTTAACGAAGCCAACAAGATTATTTATAGCGAGAATTAAACATATTAAAAGGTGTCTAAGCATTACCCTCTGTCCGACTGTGGTAGTGTTAGTTGAAAGCAAATGTTTAAACGGCATTCAATATAACACACCGAGTGGCTTCAAAATATACCGTAAGAATAACATTTTGTATTAGAGAACGTTCCGCAAATGTCCTTACTCTGGCAGCGCCAGATATAGACCTCGATGAAGGAGGAGGGGCAACACTAAATTTCTATCCCGTAATAAGCTTGTGATCATCAACGAATTGTAATGGTGATCTTACTGTGTGCATGGCTATCTGAAGTTAAGGAAGTTGATGATTCATGTAATTATTTTGCCATTATCACAAAGTTAGACAATTATTATCCCATATAATTGGACGATATAAAGTAGCCGAAGTCAACGAACAGAGGCGGTAAAATCGGAATATGTTCTGATTTCAGGAACAATGTGAACACTTTCAATAGTGTCAATTGATAATGCAAATAAACGTCATTTAAATGGTTGTCTAGAATCATTTCGATATTTACTTAATAATAATTTTCAAACCGCGACAGCCGATATAACCGAATCGCAACTTTTTCACTTTTTTCACTTTTATAGTCGAATCTATTTGTTTTTAGGGGTGTGCAATGGCATCCGTCGTTTTAATTTGTTATTTCTCGAACTTATTTAGCGCCTCTTCAAAATAGCCACTGATTTGCTAATTTTCTTGGCTGCAGAAAGTTATCGTTTTGCTAATTTAACGTTGTATGAGATAAATTATTACTCATAAGTGCTCCCGAATACAGCGCGGACACTAAATTAGAGTTTCACGTCGTTGCGATGAGCAATTGCGAGTGAAAGACTTGCTCAAGGTCCCTCCACGGCGGCGCCTTGAGGTTGATTCGAACCTGCGACCCTTCGGCAGCACTACTCCACTCCGCCCCACAATTATTTGGCACATTTGAATTCATAGATAACTGCAAACGACCTGGATTCCTCCTCTTTGATTCCCCAGAAGCAGACAATATTATGTCTGAGGTTGCTGATGCTGCACTCTTGGCAGCTATAACTAGGGACGACGATCATGTACTTCGTAAACTTTCCTCATGTAAAGATTCTGACAAGTTCAATCTGCGTGCTAGACCGCAACCATGTGAACTAACCAGTAAAAAACTAAAAACCTCATAACACGGATGTTGTATAAAGACGTTAATTAGGCCTGGCCCGCTGCTCTCTTTGTGCTTGTTAACTGATATTTTCACTCAATAAAACGAATAATCATGTGGTAATTTAAAGCAAGAACGACGTCATTGCATCGCTTCACACAATTCCATTTTTATAGCTTAAATTTATACCGTTTTGAAGGTGTCTAATTGCAAACATCATTATGCTGAGGGTTTAACCAAAACCGTTTCGCTATGGAAATTCTACGATGCCAGAGAAAAAATAATATTATTACTTAACAAGTTCATAAAGTTTATAATGTACTTACTGTCAGCCAACTTTTGGCACAAGAAAACACAAACAGGTCGTCATATAATATACTAACTGGGGTACCCGGCGTTGCCCGGGAAATTTAGGATTCGACCCGCTCCCGGCCACGACCCCACCACTCCACAACCACCCCACTGCACTCCACAACACTCCGACCTCCACTTGTACGCTCCGACCTCCACTGTCTTGTACGCCACACGTGAAATTTGAGTCTTCCTTCCCACCCGCCACCCCCCCCCCCACCGTTTGTATGAACTGTTCTAAGCCTCCGTTTTGACGCACGCCTGTTGTATGCAATTATTGCTGTGATAGGCCTACACAGACTTGCGGACTTTCAAATTCTGTGCTGCAAACATAGGCCAAACATAGTGCTACAATGTCAGTAAATCTAAGTTCAACAATTTATATGAATCTTTATCTCATATAACGTGCGCTGACCATTTATTTATTGGCCAGTAACCATACGCATGTATGGCAAATAGCCGCATATCGTGCGTTACCCTTAGTATATGCTATGGTTGTGGGGTATGGGGCTGAACAATACTCACGCAAGATGTACCATTCGATGCCCAAATGGTTGCTCTAGGAATACCTAAAAGCATTTTTGCAGATCCATATAGCCGTTAAAAAGTTATCCGGGAAAAACGGGCCTGGGGTCCGGTCGGACCCCCCCTTGGGCATTCGAGGGTTAATAATAAAATTATGTCCGATTAGTTTGCCTTTAGACGTATACACTTGATCTAAGACAGCAGTTGCGCTAGTATCTCTATATACGACATCATAATTCATCTCTTCTGCAGACGAATGAAGATTTTGCACTGATATCGCTTAACTTCACTAATGCATTCGATATATGATCAGATATTCAACGCTATTGCCTCATAGATCTCCCGTCCATTGACCTTCCTGACAACATCTTTATTTCATTGGTCGAGTTCTTAACACTCTACAAGCTACTTACTTACTCATTGTCATTTGATGCAACATTCAAATACATTGTAGTTCTTAGCTTCGGTCCATCCGCTTTCGATATAAGTGGATACGATCTGCATCCTAAACACAACGAAGACATCATAATTTTTTATGACTATTGCTATTATACGCCGATGGTGCGTGTTTGTTGGTGGGGTCACCTATGCAGAATTCTACCAGAGACGAGGTTTGTCTGTTGAGAAGTGGGCTTCGAAAAGTAGAGAATTATTGTACAATAAATACCTTCTACTTTTTTATATATATGAATTTAATGCTTAAAAGAGGTGTTTTAAGTCAAACAAATATACATACACTTTCATTATTTTATGATCGGAGGTGCATTGAGCGTACGCCCGTCTATTACGCCAGCCACACAGTAGTAGCAGATTAGGAAGAGATGTCCTCAATGCCAGCGAAATCATCTTTAGACGGCGGAGTTCTTTTCATACCCAGTTTCATTTAAACACCTTTGCAACGTTTTACAATTTTATATAAATAAATAAACCCACAACTATAGCACATTGTGGCCGTGTTGACTCTAGAAATTGACAGAATGCATGAGCGTAGCATAGCGTTTTAACTCATGATATTATTATGTTATAACATTGGAATCAATTTATAGAGATTGTGGTGAGATTGGATGGAGCTAGCAAAATTATGGAGTTCGTGTACCTGGGAGGATAAATAATTGATGATGGTCACTGTGCAAAGTCATCAAAACTCAGGATTTATTCAGCAGCTTGGAAGACTGATGACATCATCCACTAGTGCATTACAGCTAGAATTGTTCCTTGACCGCTCCTATTTAGCGATGCTTCGTCATGAAAGAGGTGACTGGAGTTGCGCTCACCCTTTCCCCGGACATTAAAATGACACCACTAGCTTATGGACAAAACTAGCTGGGGTACCCGGTGTTGCCCGGGAAATTTAGGATACGGCCCGCTACCGGCCACAACCACACCACACTCCACCGCATCACATCCCCAACCCACAACCCCCACCACACTCCGATCTCCACCGGTACGCCACCCGTGAAATTTGGGTTTTCGGAAAAATTACCCCCACCCCACCACAATCCCCATAGCCCTCACATTTTCTCCCCCACTTCACCCCACTCCCCACCCACCCCACCACTCCCCAACCCCTTTCCCCACACTCCCCACACCGCCCACCACCCCAACCAACTCAACCCACCACCCACCCCACCTCCACCCCACCC
This sequence comes from Lumbricus terrestris, assembly GCA_949752735.1. Taxonomy (NCBI): domain Eukaryota; kingdom Metazoa; phylum Annelida; class Clitellata; order Crassiclitellata; family Lumbricidae; genus Lumbricus; species Lumbricus terrestris. The sequence continues at coordinate 17,038,704 of OX457049.1, forward strand.
CACCCACTCCCAAAGCCCAGCCCACACCACTCCCCCACCCAACCCACCCCCACCTTATTCCTCACCCCACCCGCCACCCCCGACCCACCACACCACACTACACTCCGACCTCCACAGGTAAGCCACCCGTGAAATTTGTGTATTCGGAAAATTCCCTCCACCACCATCCCCCACCCCCACCCCACCCCAACCACCACACACACCACACCACACTCCGACCTCGACCGGTACACCACCCGTGAAATTTGGGTTTTTGGGTAAATTTTCTCCTCCACCGCCCCGCACCCCCTCCCACTCCCACCCATGCACCACCCGGCCCTTTCGGGTCGAGGTGTGGGCTGAGTAGAGGCATTTAAAACAAGTTTAGAGCGTTTTTAGAATGTTTTAAAATGTATCTACGGCGATCGTTCATAACAATTCCGAAATACAACGATCACAAACCTACAACATCACTGCTGCCCACAAAATTATTTTTTGTATCATGAAGATTCTTTCGATGGCGCTATTTAATTGTGAGTGAAGGACTTATTCAAAAACATCTGAATTTACAATTCGATACAAGCAGTGTATCTGACGTGAGATGCTGTTCTCAAACATCATAAATTATGAAACAGTAAAATCCCAAAACGCGATCTCGTTCGCTGATCGTTGAATACCTTTACAAATAGTTTGTACATCCAATTTAAGGGCTCTTCGGCACAATCACGTATCTACACCTGCAGTTGGAAGACCTTTGTTAAGCCGATATAATTGGTAGACAAACGCTGTTGCCACGCATTAATAGCCACACGAGCCTGCGGGATCATAAGCTCACACTTAGCCGAAGAGCGAAGCACACGATGCGCTGCAACATCAGAGATTGGACAGCAAAGATAACGCAAGTATGACGGAGCACAGCCAAGGACACAGTGAGAGACCACAGCAGCAATGCGGTATAAGACCCGCTGGGACACTGGCAGCCAGTGCAGCACATCACGCATATTTATAAGCAGAGACAAAAGCAAATTCAGGAAGCCGCCCAGAAGGCATTTCCAGTTTTTACAATAAGTTCAGTTCTCCACTCAGTTCTTGCAAAACAAGAATTTCAGTATTATTTCTTCATAGGTCTACAACTAGCCTCAAGTTAAAACAAGTTCGCGCATTTTTGTATTCGATGTGCATCTTAATTTTAAAGGATCCTCATCACCATATTTTCAGCGGCCTTAGCAAACAGTTTTTTCCCCACATTATTATAAGAAGTCTACGCCCAGTTGCACTTATTGCGTCGGTTGCATTGTTTCAGAGGTGTTTAAGAATATCGTTTTGCTTACACTGTAGAGTGTCAGTGTGTGGGCGTAGCAGTGTTAAAGAATTGTTCCTGCAAGCCTCTGTGTAAATTGATTGTAAGAGACCTATTTCTCATTTGTAAGCGACTCGAATGATTTGTCAACAGAAGAGAGATTGAGATTAAGTGACGTATTCTTATTTCAAACCCAATTTATGAACATTTTAGGGGTGTCAATTGTTTGCACAACTGAGCATGTTTTAAAGGTGTCCAATAGTGTTTGTCGTATTTTAATTTATTTACTTCATCGAGTGACAGTTTTCGAAAATGTTTGCGTCATGGCGTGAATAAACTAATCTCATTATTTATTACGTAAGTGGAAAGCTTTTTGAAGGTGTCTAATGACATTTGAAAAAAACTTTATCTGCAACATGACAGCGTTAAGTTTATTTTACATTATAATCTGTCATGTTAGCGCAATTTGATTTTAAAAATGCACAACGACAATATTTAAAAGAACAGGACTTAGTCTGTGTAGAAATCCTTGTCGAGTCTTTAGATCATGCGAAATGTTCTCCACTGGCTTCCAATTACACAGCGGATTACATATAGGGATTCTGCACTAGTCTGGCGCTGCATGGAGGGTCTTGCTCCCATGTACCTACAAGAACTCTGCTGTCCCACCTCTGGTGTCCAGCGGCGATCTGACCTCCGATCAGCTGATCAAGCTGAACTCGTGATCCCTCGTTCTCGAACTGCTATAATGCAGCGACGCTCTTTCTCAGTGGCTGGCCCTAGAACCTGGAATTGGCTCCCTGTTGCTCTCCGCCTGGTGCCTAGAGGTCACACTATACTGTGTTTCTTTTTCACTTAGAAACTGCCTTGTTTAGCCGTTTTTGGACTGGGAGCGCTTCTCGTCTCTAAATCGTGGACATTCTAGAGACGCCCAGATGTGGTGATGCCGAGTCAACGGACTTAAATACTGAATAATAAAAGCTAGAAGCAACTAAGTTCTTCTTCCACACCTTAAAAATGAATATAACTGACATCATAAGTAAGACATCGGATTCTCTTCAGATTGTGTCTTCTTGTTAAATACTTGTACGTCTAATCCGCAGTCACTATACGTGTAGGTCGTTTACGAAACTAAAACTGAAAAATAAGAGAGCAACTGCACGATCACTACATTCAAACCAGCCACACACCCACCGTGTTTCTACTATAATTATGCTTCAAATTTGTCCAACCTTTTTTAGACTGTGACGTCGACCTCACACACGCCGGCATTTTTATTCAAACAGTTTAAAGACGTTAAATATCAATAACAATATTTATCTGCATGAACGAACAAATTTCGATTGATTGTAATCATGAGAGAAACTTCGTATGATGTCTCATATTATGAGACATCATACGAAGTATTGTATCTGCAACGGTAACATATTATGTTGCCGTTGCAGATACAATCCTTTCAAATAGCCACGACATTCTTATAATAAGCAAATCATGACAACATTCCTCTGCAGATGTCGCTCTACGCTGTTCCCAACCACCGTGCAACGGTTCGTCGTCTGTCCAAGGCCAGCTGTTCGAGACGAGGACACTCATGGCGGTGGTATTGTCATCTACCACCGAGTTGCTCTACACATTCCAAATGACAGCAATACCAGGCCATCCAACAACCTTCGAGGTACTGGTTGTCTCTATTGCATCGTTGCGTGACCCCATGACGATTCTTGCCATCAACCGCCCGGGCTCACCATCCTTATTTAGCGAGTCCACCACACTGCCAAATCATTTTGTTCCATTCTATGTTCAGCTGGTCATAACTCGTGACCAAAATCTATACCTAAAAGATAACAAAGGTGCCTGCGACATGGTTGGTGAATCCCACTCACCACCAGTGGCGGCGTCAGGATTTCAGGTTTGGGGGGCTGAAGCCCCAAGCCTTCCTCCCTCCCAGAGACGCAACTAGAACATTTTCTTCCCAGGGCGGTCATATTGCAATCGCCAAAATTGCTCGGCATATTACAGCACTTAAGAGCAAAGTACAGAACCAGTTTTTCTTTTTGTGAATCCGGCTGCAATCCTAGATTAAGTTCGGAATTATCATAAACAAAGGTGTCGAACTAAGGTGGCAAAAGAGAATGGGAGGACCTCAAACGCGTCCGCGTAAAGTCTATGCCGTGCCCGCGATGTACCATACCCCGAAAAAACTTCGAAAGAAGAAAGCTCTTAAGTGCTGTAATATGTCGATCAAATTTCTGTCCAGGGTAACGGCCTCTGTTGTCATAGACCCTGGTCAAATCGGATCCATCCATCCATCCATACCCCGAAATTTCAGTCATCTGAGTTGAGTTGGTGACCGAGCTGAGCAAGGGCGATACAGTATATACAGTGCGTGTGCACACTGCAGCCCGAGTAGCTATGTGGTGCAGACAGTGAGGTAATGTAAAGTCCCTATTGACTTTGACATACCGATATGCAAGCACTCAAAAACCACGTTGACTAGAGTTCTAAATTATCACAATAAGAGGTGTCCAACACCGATTTAATATTCAGAAACTCCACAATACAATGGTGTGCAATTCAGTATCATCGCCAAAAAAGTCGACCATGGACACAGACTCGAGATCCAAGTTGTCACAATAAAAGGTGTCCAACACAGCATTAATATTCAGAAATTTAACAATAAAATGGTGTGCAATTAAGTATTATCGTATAAAAAGTCGACCATGGACACGGACTCGAGTTCCAAGTTATCACAATAAAGGTGTCCAACACAGTATTATTACTCAGAAATTTTACAATAAAAAAGTAATCACAATATTGGATGGATCCGATTTGACCAGGGTCTATGACAACAGTGGCCGTTACCCTGGACATTCAATTGAAATAATCACAAATAAAAATAAATCACAACAAAGCTGTCCAACAGCGTATTAATATTCAGAAATTCCACAATACAATGATGTGGATTTCAGTACAATCGTATAAAAAGTCAACCATAGACGCACACTCGTGATCCAAGTTGTCACAATAAAAGGTGTCCAACAGAGCTTTAATGTTCAAACATCTTCAAATAAAATGGTGTGTAATTCAGTATTATCGTATAAAAAGTCGGCCATGGACACGGACTCGAGTTCCAAGTTACCACAATAAAGGTGTCCAACACAGTATTAATACTCAGAAATTTTACAATAAAAAAGTAATCACAATAATGGATGGATCCGATTTGACCATGATATGACAACAGAGACCGTTACCCTGGAAATTGAATTAAATTTATCACAAATAAAATAAAATACAATAAAGGTGTCCAACAGCATTCACAGGACACTATTATAATTATCTACCTGAATATTACTAATGACAGAAAACAGTTTAAGTTTCCTTACTACAAAAATATGCATGCTTAGATATGTGCACACAATTAGGCTATTTTATGTAAATATCTAAATATATATCTATATTATAAGGCAGAAACACTTTCCTTATGTTTGTTTATTTGTATGTACGCTTTTACTCTGACCTGCAGAATAGGCTCGGAAATGAAACAGCGTCGGTTTAAAACAATTATTGATATCGATTCTTACCCAAATTATAAGGTCATATTGACTATTTTCAGGTTTTAATTCCGTTTAAAACAAAAGTTATTAGCGTTTTAAGACAGATTTCATCAGTAATTGATCAATAATTTGATCACGCCAGCGATTTATTGGAGTCTGCTCCGCATGACGTCATACCCGCCCAGTAATAATTTTCGTAGCGCCACGCCGCGGTGGGTCAAGTTTGGCTTTTTGGGGAAGCGAGGTGGGGTGGAGGGTTGGCGAAAACTCGAAATTTAGCAGTCAACGATGGGTACCAGAGTGGAGTAGTGTTTAAAACCCTAAATTTCACTTTAGAACTCGAGTTATTAGCGTTTTAAGACAGAAGCGTTTTAATCGCTCACGGGTTAGTAGTATCGAGCTTTAGTCAAGAGTCTACAGCCCGAATGACGTCATACAAACCCAGTAATAATTTCCGTAGCGCCTTACCAAAATTATAAGGTCAGCGCAACTATTTTCAGCTTTTAAATCAATTTAAAAGCAGAGTTATTCGCGTTTTAAGACATATTTCATCAATAATAACGCTTCAGTAAGGAGTCTACAGCCCATTACGTCATTTCCGCAGCGCCCCGCAGCGGCGGGTCACCTTTGACCTTTTGGGGAAGCGGGGTGGGGTGGAGGGTTGGCGAAAACCCGAAATCTAGCGGTCTACGATGAGTACCACAGTGGAGTAGTGTTTAAAACCCTAAATTTCCCGGGCAACGCCGGGTAACACATCTAGTATATATATATATATATATATATAATTATCTGAACACAAATGTTTTACATGTATATGCTAATAGCACTAAGACTTTTTAGTTGACCATTATATCAAAATGTAGGCCTACATTCCCAGACAGTGGGGGTATACACAACAAGAATATAATAATTATTATACAGAAAATGACAAGAGCGCGCACATTTGAGGTGTGTAAGATATACATGACGCAAATCTGACAACTACATTGTTGTGTCAAAGGCATTTCTGGATAAAACGCAAACTTCTGTATAGCCAGCAGTCTGTAATATTATTTTCATGCATGATGTTCAGTGCAACACTTCTATGGGAGACTTTAAAAATTTCACATACTGCAGAGCTGTAAGTGTACTCTAAATAGTTTAGCTCACTTTTGGTAGGGTTGACATTTTACAAAGAAGAAGAGGTTTACGTCTATACGTCTAATACTTATAAAACGGTTTCAATCTGAAACGAGGTGTCTAAGAGCCATGTTGTTTCTTCGACAATTTCGACAAACCTGTCCCGTTGTATGGTCAAAAGGTAAGGGTGCAAACTTGTCACCCGTTTTCATAGACTGAGGCCCAGAAATGAAGTCGCTAACTTCATTATCAAAGTAGATTTCGATGCAATTGATCATTGTCTAGTTTTCTTATTACGAAATAGCCGTTATAGACATTTTCCGCATTTTGCTTTGGGGGGCTTAGCCGCATATAGGGGGGGGGGTTTAGCCCCCTTCAGCCCTCCCCTCCCTGGCGCCGCCACTGCTCCCCACGGGGGCATGCGAACAGGCGAGTAGCCGAATTCTCGCTATTGACATTAACATAGTTTTTCAGCAATAGGCCTACATCTGAAACCTTGCAGCTAGAGTGCAGCAATGGCCACCTCAATGGTCAAGGTTTGGTTGTGGGGAGGGGTGGACCAAGATGTGCAAGGGTGTTCCCAAAATTTCATGGCATCGCCCGTTTCCGCATACATTTTGGGACTGGGTGGAGCTAGGGCTGTGAAATAAATTGTGGGGATGGTCCAAAAACCTCAATTATCGGGCAATGCATGACGCCACTGAGGGTGGGGCATCGGTGAGGGATGGATCGGAGGGTTGCGGGCGGAGTGTGGATTGAGCGAGCTGGGAGGAGTGTGGGCGCGGTGGGATTCGAGAGGAGAAGGTAAGGATGTGATCGGTAGTTGGACGGAGTCGGGGCGAAAAGCTTAAATTTACCAGCAACGACGGATACCAAAGGGGTGGTGCTAGGCGTGGAGGGGGCGGGGTGATGCTTGGAGGGGCGAAATGGGGAGGAGAAGCGAGGTGTGTGGTTGGTGCGGAGCGGAGCCCTGGTGCAGGATTGAGGCGGGTGGGTAGGGCGAAATCCGAAATTTACCGGTCAGCACAAGATATTTTTCAGAGAGGTACGTCGAAAAAGAATTCCTGGACAACGTCGGGCATCACGGCCAATAGTATTATAAGTTTAATCGTATGATGTCAAATTTTATCGACGTCACCTTCCTTCTTTCTCCAGTCTTGGGACTTGCACTGCCAATGTTTAAGGCTTTAAGCAGTGGTGAATTTATCATGTAAGTATGTTTTCCGTAATGTTATAACGACATAGGTTTTAGAATTTGGATTGTGTCAGGAAGGATGCTAAATGAAAATTCGAGGCTTCTATATTTATAATATTTTGTGTAAATGAACATACGGGTGTCTGAACGAAACTCCGCCCAGATCATTCTGCTTTGTACTGCCTTTCTCTAATCCAGGATACCATAATAATTATCTTGGAACTTTCTAGCACCACTTGCACCGGGGTATAATCGGCGCCTTGGATGTATTATTTGAATACATGTTATAGCATTGATTCATGTTTCTTTCTCAGAAGCGCTCCTGACTCTAGCGCATGAGAAATTACGAGCAATTCTCAAGGTCCCAGCGCGGCGGCTTGAGGTGGATTAAACTCGCAACCTTCCGGCATGCCACAACACTCCGACATACGCAATGCGTGTGCTCGAGTATTCTTCTTCGTCCCGTTCTTCAGAAGTCGGTGTGCTGTCGAGTTTGTGCAAGTAATTAATTGGAAAAGATAATGATTAAGTAACACCTACTTTCTCTCCTATATTTTTTTATTATAACAAGACTAACTTTTAGCAGCACTTCTGTGGCTTAAACGAGGGCTCTGCTATATTCAATTTGGCTATATGATTCTTTTCTTGGCCATAGTAGGCCTTGAAGTATTATATATACATACATATATTTGTATGCATAAATACATTATTATTACTAACAAACAAACTAAATCATTTGCTTATGATTTTGTCAGCTTCATGACACAGACATAGCCTTAGACACCCAAGCATAGAACGTCATCAGATACATCATGAAATTGATTCCTCTGTGCAAATTATATATATAAAGACAACTTTAAATGCTATAAAAGGTATGTAAGCATCTGCCTTATTTTATTAATATTATCGTGTGTCAGTTCGAACAGTTTATGCATAGTTTTCCTCAGAAATGACGATCGACAAGAAATTCATTTTGCTATCAACTGACGTAAACTCTTTTAAATTGTTCTAAGACAAACGATAAAAGACCTTTTTGTTTTAGGGGTTTAATGTTTCAGTGCATTTTCATTCCAGGTAGTAGATCTTTAAAGAAATATGAAAGCATGTGCTCGTTTATGATAAAACTCTAAAGTTAGATCTGAGCTTAAGCGATTTTATTTATGTATCAGAAATTGATCGTTGCGGATTGAAGTGACCTAGAGTTTTTTTTGTTAGAGATTGTAAACCAGGCATTTATGGTTTTCAAAACTGTTGTATATAAAAAAGAATGTAAGACAAGGTTCTTAACTGTTTGCGTCAAAAGATTGTCTTAAATTTGTTGATATTAATCGTTAGGCTACTACAGAAATGTCGTAACGATGATGATTATTATATGACGCGCTAGGCTTTGTATATAAAGCGCCTCATTAAACACCTCTTTTCAGTTTAAAACCAATGTTATAAAGTTGAAATCAAAGCTCTTTATATATTTTGACAGATCAATAGCCATTGCTGTAATGGATAAATCGACGCGCATAATTTATTTCTCTTCAGGTTTCTTTCGAAATGCACTTTTATGAAAAATTCAGGTTTAATCGTCGGATTAGACTGAGGAAAAAGCATTCGTAATGTCAAAAGCGTCCGAGAGCGGCGGCTGTGGCGACGGGCGCTTGTGGCGGCGGCAGTGGGTCGGCTACATTACCATTACAACCCGGTCCATGTTTGCAATTATAGCCATTCAATCATTGCGGAACTGTACCTGCAAGCCTTTGTGTAAGTGGATTGTAAGAGACCTGTTTCTATTTTGTAAGCGACTCGAATGATCTGTCAACAGAACAAAGAGTGAGCTTACATTAAAGTGACAGAATTCCTCATTTCAAACCTAATCAATGCATGATGGATGGATCGGATTTGACCAGGGTCTATGACAACAGAGGTCTTTACCCTGGAGAGAAATTAATCTATGTACATTTTAAGGGTGTCAATAGTTTGCACAACTCAACATGTTTTAAAGGTGTCCAATATTATTTGTCTTATTTTAATTTGTTTACTTCATCGAGTGATAGTTTTCGAAAATGTTTGCGTTATTGCGTGAATAAACTAATTTTATTATTTATTACAAAAATGGGAAGCTTTTTGAAGGTGTCTAATGACATCCATCATTTGCAAAATGCATAACGACATATTTAAAAGGATAGCACTTAGTCTGTGTAGAAGTCTATGGCGAGCCTTTAGATCATGTTGTGATGAGTGCGTATTGTAACAAAGAGTTTATCATTTCGCTCCGCCATTAACCAATCTTAAAACTCTTATTGCTTTCTTAGACACTTGAACGTATACTTTTTAGCAGATTAGTTAAAGCCCTCTATGATTCCCCCTCAGCTTTTGATATCGTTGATCGAGATATCCTCCTCTCAAGCGTCTTGAGCTGGTGACTTTCGAACCCAATGAGTTCATGCTAAGTAAATTCACGAACACCTATATTATGCTGTAATAATTAATAGATCAGTCAGAAAGCATATGATCAGGGATGCCACTCACAGCTTTTCCACCTAGATCTAGGTATTTTTGGTCTTGTCTAGGTTTCTAGTTTTTTTGGGTCAGGATCTAGCCTTTGTTTGTCACGGAGGTTTTTTCGACGTTTTACATACAAACTTATGTTTTAAAAGAAATGCCCAAAAGACGTGAAAAAATTGAAAATTTTGCGAATTTGGACCAACAATTTTAAAATATGGAGGAAAAGACTAAGAAAGGTCATCAGAGCTTTTTCGGGAAGAAAAAAAGAGCAAATTTTAATCGTCGGACGATTAAAAAAGGTCGTCAAAAATTTCAATCCCGAAAATTTGAAAAAATTAGCCTTTTATAGCCTTTTTCCGACCGGATCTGACCTTTTTTCAAAATCCAGAGTGGCATCCCTGCATATGATTGTATAATTCCTGTAGAAGGGTACAATTATTCACACCACCGGCGCAATTTTTCGTTACGCAATAAACGTGTCTAATAACTAGAATTGTACTATAAAACAATGCGGTTGTGTTGAATTTCGTTGACGTACATGTAGCTAGAGAAAGTCAGCCTATTGACGCTTCCAATTAAATCCATATATAGAAGAAACAAAGAACACAATTATAAGGTGCTAATATTACAAGGACAAAAATCATAGGTCAACAGCCGCTACTAATTTAAATCATTATCATGCGAAGCTGGAAACTTTCAAAGCAGACTTATCATGAAGATTTCACACACTGCGTCAGAAATTCAGCAAATAGAATGGAATTTGCGTTTAAACATCCCGCCGCTGCTCGAACTTTGCCAGACCCAGTCCCACGCCTGGATAAAGGAGGAGGGTGACGTCAGTGTCATTGTTTTCAAACTGAAACTAGGCCTTCTCTCAAGCCTGCTCAAGCTTGGCAGCTTGCCAAATCAACGTCCATGGCCAGAGATGAAGCATGTGTAGTTTATTACACGTCATCCTCTCAGCGTGTGTCCAATCCGATTACATTGTCTTCGTCTTATCGTTCTACTCAGTGTTCATTCGTAATCGACTCTCCTCAGCAATTCTTCGTTTGTTTTATGTTCTGTCCAGCTTTTTATGTCCTCCTTCCTCATGGTACAGGTTTCTGAACCATGTTAATTCTCTTTTTTTCAGACGAATTTAAATTGCTGAAAGTCTTTTAAGTATATTTCAAAATGCATTATTGACATTTGAAAAAAGAAAGGCACGCCACCGGTTCGGCAATCAACGGAGCGATCTGCACAATAAATCGCTTTCTGATTCCTCTAACGCAGATTGTTTGCTTGCGAATCAGGTATCTTACAGCTGGGGTCATAATTATAAGGGGGTTTGTATCTGTGATACCATCTTCATAGATAAACGATGATTCCAGTTTCTACTTAAATGGCAAGATTTGCTTTTATCAATCCAACCTCAATTTCAGTAATTATTTTTCCTCAATCCAGCTCTAATTTAAGCAAGAACCTTTTCATCGATCCGCTTCCATAAGTAATATTTAAAATTTACTCATCCTAAGAAAAAAATATGGAAAGCTCTATTTACAACACCCGAAGAGAGATTATTGACTCTGAAATTAAAAGAAACTGTTAACATTTCTCAGTGAACGGGAAACCATTCCAAATTACATGAGCAGCAGATCTAACGTGCCTGGTCCTTAGGTGGGATATAGACACCTTAGTCCACGCCACAAACGTAGGAGGGGACCGTCCCCGCTGTCTCTTTAAGTCTACACCCATGGTGTGGACATGCGTTACCACAGCAACAAAACAGTAAGAATTAGAAAGAGCAATTGAGCAAAACCTGACTAAATGAATCCTATATTATACATTACATATGGTGATAATTTCTGGCACATTTGACTGGAAAAAAATTACGATCGATTTAAACACCTCAATAATGCTTTTAAGAACCATTATAAATATCAACCCTGGCAATTCGGGATTTGACTAAGGCGATCCTCTTTTGCATTAAATTATTTTTACGCGTAAGTGTCAGATATTTATTTTGGGGGGACGGAAAGACTCGAGATTTTTTGGATGGACGAGTGACTGAGTGTCGCCGAAAAATTTCCATCTTTTGTCTAAATTTCTGACGAGCTTTATTTTTTTAGTCATCCGACGAAATCTCGACAAAATTTTCTATTTTTGCCGCCAAACAATTGATGACTTTTTTTGGTCATCCATCGAAATCTCCAACAGATTTCTATTCGACCGTCCCCTCTGTACCCCTAGGTCTCCGCCCATGAACGATCTCTAGTGGGTGAAGAGCCACTAAATGGACATTGGACCGCACCGTAGACAAGTTACCGCAACTTTGATGTATTACTTATACTGTCGGGGGTATTCATTTAGAGGTGTGTATACGAGACCAGGAGTAGGCCCATATGGTGACGGGAGGTAAGGGTGGATAAAGGGCCCTGAGAATATGGCGGTGTACCACGAAAGCTTAATCCGAGTCTATCGCGACCCACTTGCGATTCGCTACCCACAGGTTGATAACCGTTGGCATAGAGCATCTGAATGAAACCCAGCAAGAAGGAATATAATTGTCATCATGATAAATAATTGTGTGAATAATTTTTTTGGCTTATCCTATCTCTCTTGATGTCATCGACCTCTGGAAGATGGTATCACAGATACAGACACACTTTATAATTACGACCACAACTGTAAGATACCTGGTTCGCAAGCAAAATAATCTGCGTAAGAGGAATCAGAATGCGATTTATTGTGCATGTCGCTCCGTTGATAGGTGGCGTACCTTTCTGTCTGTCTTTCTCTGACAAATCTGCCTACGTGGTCCACACTCTACAACAGAGACAACTTGATGTTCCTCCCTCGTCCTGATGGTCGGTCAGTCCGTAGGAGAGGGGGTACATCTGGTCCCTGTTGTTGTCATAACCTTCGTCTCGCCCGTGTTAATCTGCATTCCGTATTGCTTACCCACCCTGTCTAGTCTTTCTACCAATGTTTGGGATTCCTTCGCCGAGTTTGTTAATCGGACTATGCTTTCAGCGACGGGAAACCACCTCACTCATCTCATTTCCAGGAGAGTAAAGCCAATGAACCTGCCTACGGGCAGAGAACAATCATCATCATCATCATCATCATCATCATCATCAAATATGACTTTGAAAAATTTAAAATATATACATACTTACATATAGACATTTATATACTGGGGGGTAATGGCAGAGGGTAATGGGCGGGGTAATGTTCGGATCCCCTTGATATCAAAGCTTGCAGGTTTGGACTTTATGTACTGCCTGAAGTTACACCTGTCACGGTAACCTCATCCACTCACAGATTTGTACCAACAAAAAAAGCTTTGGCAATTGAACATAAACACTTTTCTGATGTCACGGAAAGCAGTAACTTCGTCGTTGTTCAGTCTTTCCGTGATTATATGAAAAGTGTTTTATGCTCAATTGCCTTGTTGTAAAATCTCATGTACCGGTACTTCATGATGCACGAAATTGTGTCCTGGACATGGTCGTTATTCGTTATTTTCCAACGTACCTGTAGTCCCGAATTTTCTGTATTACTTCTTTTGCACTAAATTGTACTGGACCAATTCTCGCTGTTATGATATCCTTGCATAAAGTGGCGTTCGGTTTCATAAGAAAAATCATCATAAAGCTGCGGTTCTGCGGGACCCCACTAGATATTTCATATTTAAAAAATAACCGTAAAAGTTAAACCGGATTTAATTACATGCAAATAGTGAGCGATGTCCATGTGACAAATTCATAAAACGTCGTTAAAAAATATTGGATAGCAAAAAAGTAACACGAGTCGAAACGGTGCTGGGGTCCCCTGGGACCCCAGTTGGTCACTTGAGGGTTAAAAAAGGTCATCAGATTTTGGCAGAAAAAATGGTAAACATTTCAAGCCAAGTTGGACGAGGCCACTAGAAAAGGTTTTTTTCGGGCGAAAGATTAACAAATTCCCTAGGCAACAGCTAGCTGAGCTCGCCTGAGTGTTCTCTTTTCACAATTTCTATCTATGACTTTTTCTTCTGTTGTTTATCATTATTAATTTATTTCGGCAACCATCTAATTGGATCATTAGAGCAACCAATGGCACACCGTTAAAACGTTTCGGACAATTTATATAAATAAGGATCGGTCACATGAAAACTTAAGTTAAATGGCCCTGTGATTGTGGTCACTAAGGAAGAAAGTGACGCTTATGATCACTGCTTTCACTGTGTCGCTAAACATAAACTATTACTGTTCATATTCAACGGTGCCAGTCCCAAGTCTGTATAATGGAGGCGGGCGATGTTAATGATCTTTGCTATCACACTGTGTAGTTAAACAGAACAACTAATTATCTCTAATCTTTCTTTCATAGTGCCAGTCTAAAGCATGTATGAAGGTGGAGGTCGACGTTAAATAGTGTTCGCTATTACACATGGTGTCAGAAAGACAGCAGAAGCGGCGGTAGGATGGATAACATAATGGAAGACCTTATGGAAAAGAGAATGAATATAAAGAAGGGCGTCAACAACATCAGAGGCAGAGCAATGTGGAGAGGTCATGTAAATGCCTAATCGCTAACGCGAACACGTTTGATTTTAAGAGAGAAGGAACAAGAAGAAAAGGAATATACGATGAGGCGTTTAATGACTTTCCAGATAGTTCCGTATCAAGTTTGCAAACAAAAATAAAACAGATCTGCAATATAAACAGTTGGACACCTTTAAATGACATTTTAATTTAGCTATATAAGCTAATTTGTTTGAAGTATGATCGATTACCGCATCTGTTCAGTCCGTAGAGTGATATCTTAAGAACAATCAATGTTTTAATGGGATGGAAGGAAATTATGAAACGAAATCAGAATGACCAATGCTTGGACATGAAATGGACACTATCAGAGGCGACAATGTAGGATACGATAATGGTGCTGTCGAAGTGAAGACAGAAGCGGACTTGAAACATGGAGTTGAAAATGAGAAGTGATTCATATCCAAATGAAAAGTAATTCCATCGCTTATAGCAGAAAATGATGTTTGACTTCTTACATCTAAAGAGTTATTCATTGCTTGGTTGCTTGTTTCAGTTTAACGACCCACTGTGATGACAAAGCTCATTATCTTCGCCCTCCTCCTCCTCCTTTATCCAGGCTTTGGACTGGCACTCTCAAAGTGGAAACAGTAGCGGAGTTATAAGCAATGCACTGGTTCATATATGACGTAACTCCTCCACTGATTGCACTCTGCCAGTGCCAGTCCAAAGCCTGGATAAAGGAGGAGGGCGTCGCTAATGGTCTTTGTTATCACACAGTGACGTTAAACTGCAAATACGACGATAGATGACGAAAAACAATTTTACTTTTTCGGCTATAAAACCTTGTGAAAACTGTAGAACGTAAACAAAGAAAGAATGAAAGCCCAAAACGCAACCACATGCAATTGATAACTATTTCATATAGTCTGGAACCCTGCTACAGTCAAGTAAGTAAGCAATTCCAGAGAAAAAGACAAAGGATCAAGGGTGCATCGGGACCAAGTGTGCCTGTTCTCCCTCCTCAGCGTCCTTTATTATTGCTCTGAAAAGGTGGAGAAGTTAAGACAGGGACCGTTGTCGATCGAGTGGCCGTCGCTTTGCCAATACCATGTACATTGTACAACAATGTTCACTGGCACCACTAACTAATGGACAGATTCGGAATGATTAATTCTTTACTTGTTGCTCCGATATATCATTAAGTCTTCCCGCTGTCTGGCTCAGTTAATGCGTCCGATTTTTTAAATCAATATTATTATTGACACCTTTTAAACATTTTCGTTCAACATTATAAATGATGTGTATACTCTACCATGGCCACAGTAAGGATGGATAAATCCGATTTGACTGCAGGGTCTATGACTCCATGACAACAGAGGCCGTTACCCTGGACAGAAATTTGCTCGGCGTATTACAGCACTTAGGAGCAAGGTACTAGACCAGTTTGATCGAATGTCTCTCAAATTTGTAACATCGGTTGTCATCGTGTAAAAGGTGTCTGAGAAGATTGTTTTTGACATAATAATTATAAGCTTCTTTTTGACATACTAATTATGTGTGAAGTATTAATTGTGAAGAATCCGAGAAGATTAAATTTTCTTGGCGTTTTTGTTGCTTGTTTTAAATAAATACCTGCTTCACGCCACAAAATGTCATAAGGGATGAGAAGAACTGACAAGGATAGGCGAGCGCATTGAAACTTTTCCTTATTTATAAACCAGGTTAAATTAGTTTTTGAGGTGTGTAAGCACCTCACTTTTTTCCAGTGCTTATCAATATCTTTGGTTTATCACCGAGTGTCGGATTGATTTAGCAGGATACAGAAGACGTGCAGCTTATCAACATAGTCACATATTTTAAACTTCATAGGGTGGCTCTTCAGTAATCATAATCGTGTAACTGCCATACAGCGCTTGAAGTCAACAACTGATTTCATGATGCGGCCGAAGAGTCCTTTGCTGGCGTTTGATTAAAACTTCGTCTTTCCTGATTCTTATCTAAGAACTTCTGTGGCACATCTGTTTAATGGGACATCATATTTTGTAAGCTAAATTGCAGTGGTAGGGCTTTCTGTTTGTGGACGTCATGCCATAGAGACGATTATTAGTGCAGCCATCCTCTTTGTCAATCGACATGGGTCTGGCACCACTCTAAGGTTTGTTTTACGTCATCTACTTAATGGGAGTTTCACTGTGGAACAGACGTCTCCGTCAGTTCGCTCCGGAAGTCTTTCCAATTGCTTTAAATTGCTTATAATTGAGATGTTCATGATCGTCCAGTCACACTATAAGTCTTTCCTCGTATTTCTCTCGAAGCAGAACTTATCTTGTCACTCACGAACAGATTTATAAACGAACATGCACACATATTATGCACACAATAATTATGAGTTTTAATAAACACATACGCATGCATTCCCATCAATTTTGGTGGGAATGGGGTTTATGGTAATGGACGAACAGATTTTCACGGACACGTGATCTCTTCCCGTTGTCGTCATCCCAAAGGTCAATTCAGTTATTTCGCCGGATAGCGTTGGATAAGTGAGCAGATGTACGGATGAGCGTCTGGCATGACTTCTAAAAGTTAAAATTCCAGTCCTGCTCTAACTTCCTATTAATCACATATGCCAATTCTAATACCATTGGTGATTTTTGAGGGATGGTATTTTTTATTCAATTGCACGAGCATCTTTCAGATCCTTCACTGCTGCAAAGGTGTTTGGAATCGCCTTTTATATTATTCATGGGTGGGAAGGGCGGTGGCCCATTGGATAACTGCCACAGCTTGGATTTTGGTCTCAGTGGACAAATTGTTTTAATACATCAGCAATCCGACATTTTAAACCAGGTAGAAAAGTAATACTCTTCTAACACCGGACCACCTCCTGTATAAGTGACCTGATCTATGTGCACGTGAGAGATGTCGAAACGACTTAAACAGACCACTGCCTATTGCCGTGACCTAACCTACATGTAACAGTTACAGTTTATGAATATCTAATTATCATATTTTATAGTGTTATGGTGCAGGCTATCTTATCAGAGGCGGAGACCTGGGGGGACAAGGGGACAGTCCCCCAACCAAGTTTTTGGGGGAACGGCCCATGCATTTGCTTCCCCCAATCGTTGACCGACACGACTAAAACAAGGTCGTCAGAAATTTTGTCTGGAAAAAGATGGAAATTTTTCGCGACACTCAGCCATTCGTCCGTCAAAAAATAAAAATTTCGCGTCTTTCCGTCCCTCCCAAGTTTCCGTTCAGGTCTCCACCCATATATTTTATTTTCATGTTAATGTTTCCTTCTGTCTTCGGATGTAAAGTTAAACACAGTCGTCAGTATTTCCAGGGATGCCACTCTGAATTTTAAAAAGGGTGAGATCCTGCCGAAAAAAGCCTAGAAAAGGCTAGATTGAAATTTTCTGGGAGAATAATGGATTTTTAGATTTTTTTAGCTTGAAATTTAGATTTATGAGGAACTTCTTAGTGATCCGACAAAAATTTGATCCTCTTCATGAATTTTTTTGTGACCGTATTTTTTTCGTTCCAAAACCTGCAAATTCACAAAATTTTCGACTTTTTCACGTCTTTTGCGCATCTTCACCTAAAAAGGCTTATTTTATGTTAAAAAGTCGGAAAAACAGACGTGAGAAAAAGGATAGTTCCTTCAAAAAAACTATAAACAAAACGTATAATAATAATATTATAAAGCCGAAAAACTGTAGATCTAGTTATAAAAACTAGAAGTTTCAACCATCCCCTAGGATGTGGTTTAAATCTGCAGAATTTGCTACATCTATTCCTTTATTACTTGCGAGAGCATGTTTTAGAGGTGTCTAATGGTGTATATAGCACACATTCATTAATTTGCTATGCTACGGTGTGCGTTGCATATTGTTTGTATGCGCATTTGTTATAGCGCCCCATCAAGTTCCCGACTACAGAGCGGACACTGTATCGGAGTGTCACGCCGAAGCGCTGAGCAATTGTGAGTGAAGGACTTGCCCAAGGTCCCTACGCGGCGACTTGAGGTGGATTCGAACCTGCAAAATTTTCGACTTTTTCACGTCTTTTGCGTTGTAAAGCGACGAACATACCCGCTACACCACCGCGCCCCACGTTATTGCCAGAAGATTACTCCAGTTTATTTGCATGTTACATGGGCATCATGCTGAACTGGCAAAAATATTTAGCTGCGCAATACTCAAAATTACTATAAGAAACAAAAGCGTTGCTCGCATTCACGTAGGCCTATACACTGGTGAGAATTGTCGGGAGGGACGTTGAGAGGTTCAACTCTCCCAGCGCTTCTTAGTGCCGCCATACATATATTATTAAAGTCCTCTTTTCACACGCCAACCCCACGTTAATCACATTGGATCTATTTTAGGGAGTATTATAAATTTAACGAAAATAAATAACTTATAATTTCTGAAACACTCGATTAAAAGGTTTCTAAGCAGAGCCTCAGTTGATTGCATATAGCATCTTTCAATCTTGATAAACTTTCGCCAAACAGTACGGACAATACTTCGTGACTTAGTTCAAAGGTGTTCATACTTTCAGCTATTAAACCTGATTGTTCAAACAGGTTACCGTAGCGGCATCGATCCATATTGTTTTACTCCGGTCATCGTTTGCATTGGATACAAATTTTGACTGCAGATCTTCCATGCTTTTGTTGCCGCTGCTGCAATTGATGTCGTCATACAAGAGTGAAGCCAAACCCAATTTGAAGAAATATCTGGACGACGTCATCATAAGTTTAGCAGCTGTTAAAGCCCAACAAATTTTAGACTTGCTGCCCCATTATCACGAAATCAGTTCGTGTTTCACTATGTCAATCAAAAACAAATTGGAATTGCCGGTGAACCCTCCCTTGCAAAAATTCCGCATGCAGCCACAGCCATAATCTGGCCAGTGACCTAATTTTTGTATGATTCTGCTGATTCGTACACTTTCAATCTTAATCTCAGGTTGAAACTGTTATAGTTTAACGACAATTTATGACAAAAAAACGCAGTGTTACTCCTGGCGTATTCGTTGTTCTGAATTTATAAATTAAATTAATAAACTTAAAACGGGTGTCTACGTTTCAAAGACAGTGACGTTAAACTGCAAATACACACCGTTGACAAGTCATCATGCGCCATATTTGCAACATCAATGAATTACGACTAACGCTAAAGTTCATCGCTTGAAACAGTGAAATTTCTATACAGTTTGCCTGGTCTACATGGGGACAAAAGTGGGAATTATTAAATAATAGCAGTAGAAGATTAAATAAAAAAAATGTATGTTTGTATAACTTCAAATGGTGCTCCATGAAAATTCCTACTCAGAAGCACTACAGGCTACAGCGCAAACATTCAATCAGAATTTCACGCCAAAGCGCTGAACAACTGCGAGTGAAAGATTTGCCCAAGGTCCCTACGTGGCGACTTGAGGCAGATTCGAACCTGCAACCATCCAGCTGGATGACAGCAGGCATACTCACCGCACCACCTGCCAAACAAAAAGGTGTTTATCGACTACGGTCATGCGTGTGTGGCGTTAGTAATTAGTAATTGAACATTAAACAAGTTTTTTGAGTCGTCGGTTAAATGGATTAACAAATTTTCGATTATCAAAATCAATTGAGCATTTTTAAAGTAGAAAATAGAACTTGAAATTGTCGACAATGAGATGATTGAGTTCAGATAGTGCTAGTCCAAAGTCAAGATGAAGGAGGTTTGCGATGATCGTCGATGCCAAACAGTGCCGTAAATAACTAAACCTACCGCTAGATTGATAAGACCCGGAAGAGCTCAAAGGTTTCACAGGAAAAAATTGGTTCAGTACCTTGCTCATAAGTGCTGTAGTACGCCGAGCAAATTTCTGTCCAGGGTAACGGCCTCTGTTGTCATAGACCCTGGTCAAATCGGATTTATCCATCCAACGGTTTCGGATTTTGAAGTTTTTAAAGGAAATATAGAGGTGTTTAAGAGTTTGGACATGAAAAGACTTCTTCCTTCTGAAGATAATGTCGCGTGTCTTCAGAGATCTTTTCCTAATCTGTGTGGCGGTCAGGCTGGCGGATGAGACGGGCGCAAGGTTGATGCATCACCCTTCGTAGATGGAAGTAATTGTTTAGTTGAGCGTATCAGTGTTATTTCTATTAACTGAAACTGTAACTGAAATAGCAGAATAACTGAAAAATCTTTGCCAGTTAACTGTAACTGAAACTGAAACTGAAATTTTTTGAATAACTTAAACTGTAATAGAAAATGAAAAACAATAACTGTATAACTGAAGAATCAAAAGGAGTTAACTTGAAAATAAAACAAGTGCTTTTTTCGTATTTACTGATGGTTTTATTTTCTTTTTGTTATGAAATGAGATTATTTGTAACTGTACACAGGGTCAGCCAAGGTCAATCAGCTGCTCGCTACTGCACGGCTTCCTTCCTTGCTGTTTCTGCCTTCTTTTTCAGTCCTGTGAGTCTCTGTCCCCGACACGTGCTGCTTAATTTGCACCAGATAGCACATCCCCACACAGGTGTCATGCTAGCAGAGAAGATACCATCTTCAGCGGTGACCTAGATAATGGACTGTCCTTCTGGGTGGATCGACAGAGTTCCAATCCATGTCTGGCCCTGATTGCAGAAGACTTCGTATCGGCGCCTGCTTCACAAGCATACGTTGAGCGCGTCTTCTCAGTTTGTGGGACTTGTGTGCAAGAAAACGAAACAGATTAAGTGTAAACCTGGAACGTCGTGTGTTCCTTAAAGTCAACCGACAATAATTATGTAAAATCAGATTGATCTCCTATTCAACTTTCTGGGAACTTTGCGCAATATGTGTGACTGTGATCACTGATCAGTGTCTTAGTAGTTGTGACGTTTGAATATACACGTAATAACTGTAACTGAAACTGTAACTGAAAAATAAGAAATAACTGTAGCTGAAACTGAAAAATCTCATTGCAGTTAACTGTAACTGAAACTGTAACTGAAAAATTAAAAAAATAGATAATTGTAACTGAAACTGTAACTGAAAAACCATAACTGAAA
>OX457049.1:17064908-17114908 GCA_949752735.1 Lumbricus terrestris
GTGGGAGTCTTCTTGACTTGAGCACGCTCAGAGCGTAAATAGATGGTGAGCACGTTGCAAAGACATACTCAACATGGGTGGTCATCCGTAGATCAGATCTTATTGTTATGCCTAAGAAACGCATCGATTCCGTTCTGGTCGACTCAGAAATAATGGTTGGAATAATCGTAGAGAGGAATGGAGGAAGCTGCTGTCGTTGTCTCTGGTCTCCAACCCTCAGAAATGAGGATGGACAGCATCATCATCATAATCGTAGGCCTATGTCTCTTCCTCCTCCCGAAGATGATCATCTCCCGAGTCTTAGTTGTATTGAAACGCAAGTTATTATTAATGACCCAGTTAGAGTTTCACGCCGAAGCGTTCAGCTGCGAGTGAGGGACTTGTTCAAGGTCCCTACGCGGCGACTTGAGGTGGATTCGAACCTGCAGCCATCCGGTTGCAAGGCAACGAAATAAAAGTACACACTATACGGCCCCGCCACACGATGTTGACAAACGCTTGCAACGAGACCAGTCAACTTATTATATACATCGAAAACGGATCCATGTACCGTTGTAAAGTCTGTTTAATGTGCTTCAGAAATATTAGTGGTGTTGTCGGTCACTAATCTGCTCTACAGCCGACGTTAACGTCTTTGTCAGTCATGAGATGTCGCGCCAACGTGACATTAAAACTGATGAAAAATCTTCCTTATTATACACCTCATTATTATGCATCAGTCGCATAATAAGTATTGGACATAATTATATGAAAATGGTTAACATAAGAATATAATGCATCTTATAGAACGAACGAAATAATTCAACGACTTTTGCTGCCAAGCAATGTCTCCGAAAGCTCGGCTTCTTTTCTAATCATCAGCATATCAAAGCGGATTACCCTTTCGCATCGTTGCAACTTATCATCCCACCGGTTATAATCGAATTCAACGAAGTCATATCCCTTGACTGTGCGCATTTTAAAATATAACGTTTTGTCACTATTTTTAGGAATTAATTTGTGTAATTTTTGCGCCGCGTTTTTATTTGTATCCGAATAAATCAGGTTAACAAACAAATTTAAATGGTGAGAATTAATTCAACTTCCATACAAAAGTTTAGATATAGCTGATGAGAGAATCTCATGACACTAAATAGACTCAGTGATCACAAATGATTCGAAAAACAATGAGTGAGTGTTTACATGTAGGCCTATATCCACAACAGATCCATCATCGCGATCGGTTCCCTTCGACACCCTTATTAGTGTTAGTTCCAACATTTTAAAAGTTTGCTACAATAAAAATTCAACTGACTGCATGTGATAGCCGCTTAATGTAGATTGGCGCAGGAATCGAAGATGAGGATATGTTCAGGTGAAACGATTTTTTGGTCATGAAGACTTGATTTCTTGCTTGGAGTGACGTGATCGCACTATAGGATCGGTCTGTGTTTGTTCTTATCGGTTGAGAATATACGATTTGCAGCAGAGATGTCTGATCCCTTAAGGTCAATGCCCAAGCGGTTGTCACACAGGCCAAGGATTAGCTGCCTAGTGGTCTCATCAGATTGGGGTGATTGGAAAGCTGCAGGCTCCGCAGTCTCAGGCAGATCGGTCATGCATTGATCAGGTAATTTTTCAGGTCATCCACACGAACTTGAGGATTGGCATTTTCTTGTTTCACTTGACTGATTGCGTGTTACATGACGTCGGTTACTTTACAAATAGACTCCGTTGCAGATTTCTACACTAGCGGTTCGCTAGTTCAGGCAGATCCGCAAGATCATGTCATATATAATATCATCCATAGCAAGTCATCTTTTATTGTTATCCTTGAATTATAGGTTAGTTAAGTGCAAGAAGGGTTGACTTATTTACATCTATTAGCGTATACGAGATAATCTAGTAAATTAGCAGTGGACCTAATTTGACAAGATTTCCATACAGTCTTAATAAGACAATATACCACTATTTGGACGAGTTGCATTTTGTGGCCTTCTGTTCCATAGGCAGCAGATGAATAGTTTATTAGAAATCCATGCAGAATATGAACAGTAGGCGACACAGACTAAGTTGCCAATGACTCAAAAATGTTTCTTTGCGTGAATACGTATCCAAATGGCTCAGTTTAAATGATTATTGTTAATATTTTAGATACATGTTGTTACTGCGGGGCGCGTTGGTGTAGTGGTGGCGTCGTTGCCTTGAAGTCGGAAGATTCGAGGTTCGAATCCACGTCGCCGCGTAAGGACCTTGGGCAAGTTCTTCACTCACAATTGCTCAGCGCTTCGGCGTGAAACTCCGATGCAGTGTCCGCTCTGCATTCGGGAGCGCCTCTGAGTAGAGAGCCTGAAGGGGCGCTATAGCAAGTGCACATGCAAACAAACAAAATACTGCGATTCATTTCTATCGGCGCTTCAAAATGTCTAGATAAAAACGCCTTTGATATTAGACACCTCGAAAACAAATTGCCATTGCTGCAATATACTTAACGCGAGTTCTTCTCATAATATTGGTGGTTCTGTACCGACATAATGTTCGAGTATCTTAATGTTAACAAGACGTCAAGAAGAAAATGAATAATTATGCGGACATCGAATACTTCGCCAATTCAAACGTATTCTTTAGCGTGTGCCTTTTAAGTATTGATCTGACGCCCAGATGAATTCTTCAGAACTTTGCAATTTGTATTTGATTGTATTTATTCAACTCACTTTGGGTTTTGACATGACCGCGCGGGTAAATCCAAAAATTATGCTCGAAAACAGCGAATCCTATAAAATTGCGGTCGATGATCCTCATGTAAGAACAGATACTTTGATTTTAGCCAATAGACCGAATGCGTCTTATCTTGGTTAGACTGCTTTACGGATTGTGCATAATTTGGAAAAAAGAAACTAATTTATCCCTGGTTGGAAGCAGCATATAAAAACATGTGCTGAGCACATTTTAAAGGTTTGTTAAAGTCGATCAAAAAGGCCCCATTGTAAGACTAAAATACCTTCTCACTTTGAATGATCGTCGCAGAGCAATCTGAGGTTAATAATTCTCTATAATGTAATGACATTTAACGGCTGCATGGCCGTTGATACTCTTCAAAATTGACCTGCCAATTTTTTTATCGAATAATCTACTAATCACTTCAAAGTTTGTGCGACCTGGTGGCAGACCGGTAACGCGTCCGCGTACGGAGCGGGAGGTTGCGGGTTCGACTCCGGGTAACGACCTTATGCAAGTTGTTCACGCACACGTGACTCTGTCACCAAGCAGTATAATTTGGTACCGGCGTAAGTCCTGCGATACACTGGCCTCGTGTCCAGGACGTTGGGATTCGTCCATTGCTGGCTCAGGGCCATGGACAAGGAGATGAGCGCCACCCTATGTTCCTCATGGAACGGGATAGGACTTTACTTTTACACTTCAAAGTTTATCGACATCAAAATGCAAGAAAGTTTGTGGACGTCAACTGAAGTCATTTCAAACAGTACACACAATTATGGCTGACATATTCTGATCTGTAAGAAGGAACAGACAATTGAACAAATTCGCAACATAGGATCCAGTGTTTAATGATACGAATTGAAAAAGCACAATTATAGTATATATATATATATATATATATATATATATTTATATATATATATACACTGTGTCCCAATAAATTGGGGCCCCTTTTAATAATGTGAATAAAACTGGCAAATATTCATCGATTGTCAAAATTTCAAAACTGTTTTTATCCTGAGATATTTATCTACAAATTGGTAATTTATGAACGGCCCTCACTAAAAAATTACGTCATAATGACGTCATTAATTTACATATCGAAACCAAATGTCAACAAAAATCGTTAGAGAATGGCGTTCAGCCAAGAAGACAAAATTGTAATAAAATTCTTACGGATAAATAAACATTACCGCGCAAAAAGTTTATTCGAAAATTTCCGGACAAGGGATGGACAGTGAGCGGTCTAAATAGGCTTCTAAGAAAAATTGATTTGACCGGTTCGTCGGAGAAAAAGTTGTGTTCGGTACTTAACATTTGAATTCTCTGATGCAAATGACGTAATTGTGACGTCAATATTCATGCCAAAAACTTGATATTTGAATCAGTGTAAGATAATTATCTCAGGATAAAAACAGTTTTGAAATTTTGAAAATCGATTAAGATTTGCCTGTTTTATTCATAAATTATTATAAAAAGGGGTCCCGATTTATTGGGACACAGTGTATATTTAAAAGTCATTGGCTGATGCTTGAATCCGCGAATCTAAATCGTCGCGATTCATAATTTCTGTTTATAGCGCTACATCAAAAAGAAGCTTACAATTTTTATGTCAGAAACACTTATCTCAATACACCTTTTACACGATGACAATCTATTATACAAATTTGAGAGATGATTTGCTCCCGGAGTTCTGTGGTCATAGAGCTGCATGCGCTTTATTTATAATGTTGGACGAACATGTTTAAAAGGTGTCAATGATAATTAATTAACTCATTCAACTACTCAGAGGCGCCCCCGACTCCAGTACGGAAAAAACAGAACAGTTTTTTAGTGCTAATAGAATGTGTCAGAGAGTGATCTAGGGAACAGGCGCAGCTCAAATGGGAGGGCATTCCATACCACTGGGCCAACCACAGAAAAAGCACGACTCTGCATGATGGAGGTACGAGCAAATGGGACAAAGAGTACTTCCCTAACAGCCGAGCGTAGGGACCGACCAGTCCGAGCACTTAACACAGGCCGACAAAGGTCGAGTAGGTAAGATGGAGCAAGACCTAGCTGGCATCGCCATACCAAGGAAGAGATTCTGTATTCAATTCGTAGACCTGTGATATTGTGCGTCTGTTTGAAATTACTTATAGTCATTATTTGAAATGCATGCAATTGTCTAATTAATACAAACCTGATTTGTCCAAAGTCAGAGAAGTTAGCTTCACTGTTTTTGTATTTCCGGGTTATTCTGAATTTTGACGCCAATATATGATTTTAGGTAATTAGGTGAGTGCTAATGTTTAATTATAATTTGTTACTGCTGTTCTTCAAAGATTTTACTTATAATTTGTTACTATTGATGATATTTAATGAAACTAAACGATATACCAATAATACGACTATTCTGAAAATGTTATGCAAAAATATTGAATATATGTAACAGTATTTCTCCTCACTCAGTACTCGGTGTGTATGAAGATATTTTTAATATTATTACAAATTCTGTAGAAAATGCAAGTGAATAAACAGACTAATACGTGGCAACATCCATCAGATATCACGAGAAGTAGATAGAAACGTTTGATTTATTAAATTAATCAATTGACTTTGCACACCTTTAATTATAAAATATCACCTTCTATATATATGTAAACCTGTTAGACGCATTGATTTACAAATTTTTCTCGTCTTCGGCATTTCTTAAAATAAAACATATCGTGTAAACAAACGGACAATTTGCTCGTTCAGGACTACACAATTATATAGGAATATCGAAAATCACAACCGAAATTTATAGTAATTAGCAAAAGTAATAAATTAGTAAACTGACCTTATAAATATTCACTACTCCTGACAAATGAGTGATAGGCACTTTTAGGTACAACAATTTCTAATAACTTCATTTCTTGTAAAGTCCAAGCTTAACTTTTGTTCTATTTAAACTATTTTAGTGTATGTACGTACAAAAATAACAGGATCGCCTTTGCACCCATTAATGCCATCTTCACCCGATTCAATAACTCGTCCAAAGAATCTGAGGTTTAACTGGATGCGGCTTTTACTTATATAGATTAATATAAATGCGAAAAGAGGTGTTTAAGTTCATCAAAGTTATTACTTTCATAAACGATTGGAGCTGCATTGACCTCACGCCCGTCGTTTCTTCCAACCTGACAGCCACACAGAATAACCAGGTTCGAAAGAGATTCTCTCAAGATTAGTGAAATTCTCAATGCACCCTAGAGATCTGTCCATATCCGTAGATGGACTATTCCTAAAATCTGTTCAAGATATTTTTTTGAGAAAATACAATTCTGTGTCCCGGTGAAAAGTAGAGTGGGGGAGAAGAGGAGGGACGAGGGAGGGGAGGACGTTTAGGGGACGGAGTATAATTGGCCGGGAACGCGGCGAATCCTAAAATTCCCGGGTGCCCCAGCTAGTGTAATATACTATAACATATATGATATGTAATTATATTGATTGATTTTTCATCGAACCAAAGACCACATCATTTTATATTGCCGCAATGATGATTTCTTTTTTGTAATCGATTTCTTTCTTTATTCTATTACGTACGTATGTGCAAATGACATTGCGTTCCTTCAAGATCTACTCTGAAGCGCTTCCGTGAGCAGCGCGGGCAGTTACTCGGAGTTTCACGCCTATGTGCCTGAGACATTGCGAGTGAAGGAATTGCCGAAGTTCCCTTCACATCGGATCTGCAACCCTCCGGTTGCAATGCAACGTATGTACTAATGTGCGCCAAACTCATGGTATTATTTATTTACTTTATAATAGTCAAACCGTTCATGCGACGCGATCAACAATAACATACCTGTTTTTTGTGGGAAAATATTTCATTCCTGGAATTGGAACCGCCCCCCGGCAGATGCCTATGTAAACAGTGATCGAACCTCTTCCATTGTACAAGCAGTCCAGTGTCAACGCGTTTGTAAGTAATGTGTGAACTTTTCAATATAATTGGACACCATTAAAACAGGATTAGACGATGCTACAAATAAAAGAAAAAAGAGAGGCAGAAAATATGTTTTTTATACTTTTTTATAGAACCCTTTATCACACGTAGTAATTATAACCCAAGTTCTTTTGCTGAATTTATGTTTTGTTGTTGCGCCAACTAAAGTCTCGAATTATTTTGTGTAATACGTTCGACATCATCTGTTTCTTTTATTGTTGCGACAATTATAACAGCAAGAGATTAGAGAAAATTAAATTGTGTCGTAAACTTATCTATTTATTGCCAATGTATAACTCTTGTGAAGGTGTGAAATGACGTCGAGCATTAAATTTTGTGAAGTTTTCAATTGTATCAATCAATCAATCAATCAATCAATCAATCAATCAATCAATCAATCAATCAATCAATCAATCAATCAATCGTGATTTATATAGCGCCCCTTCAAGGTACCTACTCGGAGGCGCTCCTGGCCGAGATCAAGCGAAAAAAACAGTCTTCATCAGTTTGTGAAATTGAGAACAGATTGGGAGGTGTCGCATAGTCAAGGGAAGTCCATTCCAGGTTGTTGGACCAACCACAGAGAATTAACGCCTTTCCATTGTTACAGAGCGAGGGAAAGGAACCATTAAGTCACCATGGACAGCAGAGCGCAGTGCGAGGCGACCTATGCAAGTGGAAAGAGGGAGGCAAAGCTCACACATGCAGGAGGGCCCCAACCTGATAAGCATCGCCACGCCAAAGATGCAATCCTAAATGAGATGTGCTGCGGGAAAGAAAGCCAGTGCAAAACCTCGCACATATATTGGGATACACAGTCGGACTTGGTGAACCCTCCAACAAGTCCAAGAAACTCTTACTGATGACGATGGACAACGTCAAAGATTACCTGAAGGATATAAGTATTAGCAAGACAAGAGCAAATGATCTCATCAGAAGTAGAGAAGTCTGGAGAAGTCATGTGGAAGCCTCAGCGTCGTCACACGACTGACGGAAGAGAGCAAAGAAGAAGAAGAAGAATATATAACATCGTTAAATTATCATTAGTTATCCGAAAGATATATCCTCTAAAAAGCATTTAAACACACCCTTATATCGTATGCTGCTGATTTTATAAATAACTTTATCGCAATTTTTAAAATTTAATTCTGGTTCTTGCTCTGTTGCATTGTCTCTATGACGTGGATTGCACACAACTATTTATCAACGGTTATCATTATTGCACAGTTTAACGTCGTCCTGTTACGTCCATGACTTTATGCGACAATTATTATACAGGAACGGTTAAAAGCAATGAGAAAGAAACTTATGCCATAATATCGAAAGGTGACCAAGCGAAGCTTTACAATTTCACCCATGTTCATTGTTTTACAACCTGATAAAGTTCACGTCAACCGCCATGATTGGTGTCATGTGACGACGATAAATTATTTTAGAATACTAACACAATCCATATATAACCATCAGAAGGGTACTTTCATCGAAAAATCTAAATCTACAAATAATTTTGATTAAAAATAATAATCTAGATCCGAACTAAACTAAACAAACTAAACAACCTAAACAACCACCCACCCACCAACGTACGTAACGTTTGGAATTGCCCCCCCCCACACACACACACACACCCTCAAGCGTTACGTAATTATGCATTGACCTCTAGAGCAGCGTCAGTCATCTTCTAATATTACCAATCATCTCTTGGTTTCATCTCGCATTCCGAAATCATCAGAAACTTATTCCGACAGTCTGGAGACCTCATCGCCACGTTAACCGTTGCAGTCCTCGGCGTTGCCATGGTCACCGTTGCCAATGATATTGTCGCCATGAGAAGTCTTTCGCAGTGACCATCACCAAGATAATCTTATCCACCTCTGAGTTTCCATGATGACTCTCTTCGTCGTGGTCACCATGACAACCGGTTAAATTTTCATCGTCAATAAAAATTTCCATCTCCGTGTTGGCCGTTCACTTTTTTATACTGCTACAGCAAAGTTGAAATAAAATGTTGTGCCTTGCACACCTGGAAAACGAACTCAGTTCTCGATAGAAATTTAACAGAAGTTCATTGATAATTATATCGATTATTCCATTCGCGTAGTTGAGTTTCAAAAGTTTACTAACTAGCAGCATTAAACAGCATTACACAGAGAAAATAACTCTAAAATTTGCAATACGCCCATTGAGGAAATCTACCCAAAAGCGCTCACAGCCCAGCAACCGCTATATAAATTCTATATTAGCGGTTTATAAAATGTATTGGCATCATTTCTAGGGAATAGGAGCTACACAAACGAAATTGCATTCCAAAAATGAAGAGTCGAACTATGCCAAAAATAAAAATAGCATGATCAGATCTGTTATCGTTTTTTGCACGTCATAGTTGATTAGATATCTAACTAATTGCTTGAGCGATGCTTGTGACACTTTTGTATTATCAGTCTTATGGCTGGAAATGTGAAGAAGGAAAGGCCGATTATATTCGATACCACACAGTCTTCGTTTAGCCGCTGAACAGTTAAACAAAAGTGAACTGAAATACATTGAACATTTTAAAGACGGCAGCTGCCTTTGTGGTTATATGATGTCGTTAACAGGCTTTACCCGCTGCTCAATAGACGCCTGTTAACGTCAAGAAAATACTAAGAAGATAACTAGTAATTTGTTATGAGACGAATATTAGCGCAGAAGATCTCTTTTTTAAGCACATTCCTTCACCTGCATAATGATTTCACTGATGCTATATGCATTATTCTTCAATAGAAGATTAAGTACTTGGTATTTAACCCTCTTGCCACCCCCCCTAGGTTTTTCGCAAATCAAACGCGTTCCGTCTGGAATAAAATTTTGAAAAACATGGTAGCTGTAGAGGGTTCATTGGGACACATTTTGAGCTAAAATGTTTGATGATGCCCCCTACCGTTCAAAAGTTACACCCGATATACCCAAGGTACCAGAGGGTGGATACCACCACCCCTAGAATATCGTCTGTAACTTTTCTGCCCTTTAATATGAAGAGACACAAATTATACCATTCTATAGAGGGAATGTGGGGCTACATTTCCATGCTCACTGAGTTGTCTTCTGACAACCGGAAGTGCTCAAAATATATTAAAATATATATAAAGGTGTTTTATTTTCATAAAATTGTCATGTTTTTGCTATTATAACTTATCCATAATTTATTTTTTAATAGAAATAAATTATGCCATTCTGTAGAGGGCATTCAGGGCTATTTTTTAAACTAAATAATTTGTCTTTTGATGACCGGAAGTGCTAAAAATAAATTAAAATGTGTGAAAATGTTGGGTTTTTTACAACGCAAGCCGATATGTCTGCGTAAACGTTTTTCAGCGGCTAAAACATGTTTTTTTTATTGAACATAACACAGACTTATTACTAGTTTTTATAGTTGAATATTGGACTTTATTATATGTAAACTACTTTTTATATATAAATCATGTATAAAACACACAGAATCTAATATATTCCTTATGCGTAAGTATACAATTTGTGGAATCGACGGGTACCCATGGTAAAAAATTCATAATTTCGAGGGGCATTCATATTTTCTGAACCTAAATATACTATTTTGTGCAGAAATGAATGCTGAATCAAATGGTGTATTACAAGTTATGATATCTCAAACCAAACCCAAAATCCAGGGGGTGGTAACCACCCCCCCCTTGGTAGTCAGTGTTACAAAAAAGCTTGGTAGCCTGAGGGTTAATCCTTCCCGCGCAGGTTTGCACATCCGGCAAATGGATTTCTTTCTTTCTCCTACGTCAAGTGTTCACCGACGATGAGGCTCTAACAAAACTTTTCCAGTTCGGCCGGTCTATTGCAAGTTCTATTGCCTTTCTGAGAACGTCGTTATCTGTTATCTTTAATGTCGTGTTCATTTTGTTAGAGTTTCTTGGTCTCTTGCCAGGCGGTGACCAGTCCTCTCCTGGTAGGGTAAGGAGATCGTTGGGCCATTTTGGCCTCTTCCGGTCTGAGGTGTCCTTTCAACACCTGCCTCCTGCGTTGGCCAGCTGTTTCGGGGTTCCTGGTGAGCCTTTCCACCTAGCCCTAGGAGGTTCTTCAACCAAGGTCTTCGACCGAGGTCTTCACCACTGATGGCATAGCCCCACAAGGCTATCCCCTACTTGGCTGTTCACCGTCTCATCGCGGTGAGGTGCAGGTAGGGCTTTGAGATTAAATGGATTGGCGAACGGGAGTTGGCTGCGACGTCTAGATAATGAAATAGTTATCTTATTATTGACTTCTGCGGAAGGATTATTTCGTGAACAGCGTTGCCCTCCTCCTTTGACAAGTGTGTGATTGGCAAAATCAGACTTATTGCACTTGCACGACAATCGTTTTATACGAAGAGCAGCTTTAATAATATAATGGCCATGGAATGTCGTTAATCAATTGATCAACAGTGTCACTTGACCGCCTTTTGCCGGAGGCTTCTTTAAACACCTTTAAATAAATGTTTCCTGCCCTTTTTATTCGTCGGTTTCTTGACGACTAATGATGTGTGTTCCACAGTAATCGCTCAAAGTCACTTTGATCGAAATCATTATTATCATCGATTTTTCCTATGTAATTGAAACGGAGGCAGAAGAAAAATTCATGCTGTAATCAAAAGTGACTCTAAATGTTTTAAGTGTCCTAATCAATGCTCAGAGCAAAGAAACGCGAATTTAATTGGTGACTAAGAGTTCTTGAGTGTTCTAAATGTTCTAGGTTCTCTATAATCAAGGCAAACAAACAAATATCTGGGATAAATAAGCATACCTGTTAGTGTCAATGTTCGAAACAAAGCAAGTGTTATTTTGCAAAAATAAACGCGTGCACCTTGAAGTGTGTTTTTGAACTTGTAAGGGGATACGATTACAATAGTTAAATCGCACCGTGTTCATAATCGTCTTTTCTCATTTTCACTGCTCAGTGCATGGAGCAGAGTTGATTCTGGATTAACAGGTTCTCTTACCAATCATAACATCAAAGTTTGATGCAATTCACCTCCTTTGTGCAATCTATAAATCATCATCATCATCATCATCATCATCATCATCATCATCATCATCATCATCATCATCATCATCATCGAAATCCTTGGGCTAAATGCCCGCAGGTGTCCGGCGCCACTTTCTGTTTGAGTCTGTCTCGCGTCATGTTGCCCATCTTAAAGCACCTATAAATAGATTATTTTAAACCGTTTTAAAGGTGTCTGTAAAATATGGCTCTAACAGATCGCAGGTGCAGTATGGATGGATGGATCCGATTTGACCAGGGTCTATGACAACAGAGGCCGTTACCCTGGACATAAATTTGCTCGCCATATTACAGCACTTAAGAGCAAGGTGCAGAGTGAGCTACTTTCATACTTATTGTGTTCTAGTACAATCTATTCTATTCTAGTCTAGTCTAACATAACATTTGTAATGCGCTTCCCACAGCAGATTTATTCAGAAGCGCTCTCTCAGGCACATGCACACAGAAAAGTCTTCATACCCTGCCTGGAGGTCCTGAGTTCTGACAATCAGGACTTTTTTAGCGTGCAGTTGTACACAAAATGTGCTGTTCTAAATGGATTTGTGCAGCTGTAGAAGCACTTCCGTGCAGTTGAAACTAGTGAAAAAGGTCAGTGTCGTCCGATTGGAGGTAATTTACCATGGAATATAGGAAAGAAAAGAAGGGGTTGTGCAGTTCTGAAAATTATTCCTTAAAACATCCCCGATCATTAAATTTCTCCATATCCTTCGTCGATTCCACAGTCACACAGTGTCGTCCATCCATAATAACGGTGACACCAATAATTAATATGACATTATATTATACGTGTAAAATATGCATAGCGCTAAACGTATTGCATAATAATAATACAACCCTCTCACTATCGTACTTCGGCAGTTCCAAGTCAGAGATTGAGGCCTCCATATCTTCTCCTTGTGGTCCTCTAACGGTCCTAGCAGAATATCGACCTGGCTCGATGCATGGTGATGGGTGGATCTACTGTAGCGCGCGTGCAGTTGCAGAGTAATTTAATTTTCTTTGGGTTTTAGCTTTGTGGATGAAACGACCTCTAGAGGCTGAAGAGTGGACCTATTAGCGACGTAGTACACAGGTCTCCGTGAATCCGGTGTCTCTTATAACTTTGTATACTTTTGTTTCTGAGGTGTCTATAAAGACCATTTTGTTGCCACTTTTTATTCAGTATTAAATTTTCCGCATTTATATATTACTTTCTGTCTACTTCATACTCGTACATGTAGATAAAGCCTGCTCATTATTATCGACATTTCAATGCTGCTCCATTTTTATTAAGCGCGTTCCTTCACCTACATAATGATCTCGCTGCTATTTGCGTTATACTTCAGTAGAAGATTAACCCATTAGTGCCTAGCGTCCCCAAAAATGGGACACCACTTCAAAAATTCACATAAAATTAAATATGCATTGAAGATGCAATTTAATGTAATAGCCGTCATGCCAACATGCTAATAAAGTGATTCTGACACAAAATGCGCACCAAAAATTCTTTATCGACTGAAAATTGTGTTTTTAATCACGCCATTGACCTAGTTTAACAAATGTAAACATTGCGGACTTTCCGCGTCTTATTAAAAAAAATGTGTGCGTATTTCTACAGATCTGTCTTTGGTTTTACAAAGGTTAGTATATACTAATAACTAAATAATTAGATCAAATTAATTTTACTAAAATATATCATATGCATTTTCTCACTGAAGCGCTGTCCCATTTTTGGGGACGCTAGGCACGAATGGGTACGTGAAGTTCAATACATGCAGTTTTGCTTCTTGTGTGGTATTTTAGTCAGATATTGTTTGAAAAGCAGTATAAACGGTGGTTTGTAGGCAGAATTATCACTCGCAGCGAGAGTTAACGTTATATGATGTTATTTGACTCAAAAATTTATTGACAACTTCAACTGTAGGCTACATTAGGCCTATGTATACATGTATAGCCTACAGGAATATTTCACATATATAGAAATCGTCCAGGACCTACTAGGCCTATGCAAAGTAGTGCAAAATAATGGTCAAAGTGCACTCATTCTGGTGTATGCAGTTGCTAGAAAATTAAATTTAATAATTTAATTTATTATAATTTATTTGAAATAAATAAGGAAAAATATTAGTCGCTATGTAATTTGTCATTCTTTTCTAAGGTATCAGTCAACCTCAAGAAATGTTATTGTGCATTGTGCTGAATATAGCATTCCTGTAGCATTTTTCAGTTAGATCTAGGCCTACTCCAATTTCAGGCAGGCCTAATGGCAGTCAGTGGCATCGTACTATGTTGAATACACCGCTCGGCTTTTGCTCCGATTCGCATCCATACGGATGAGCTTGTACATGGATCCAAAGCCTGGAGCCCTGGAGTAGTCAGGAAGCATATTGGTTGTCAATTCAGTTGATTCCTACTAACAAATAGTGGTCATTTCACCACTTCCTTACCACTCTCAGACTGCAACTAAGCCTTGTTGGTTACAAGGACTGTTCGTTGAATACAGCACATGGCTACTTTACTCAGTCAGACCTATAATGGAGTTGGGGTCTTGAGTCCTCAACTTGGTGTGGGTGGTTCATTGCACCCACTATGTTTTGTAGGCTACTATGACTGCTTTCTTTACCACTCTGAGACTGCTACAGTAGATGAGCAAAATATACCACTATTGAGACGATATAGGCCAACAAATGTGAAGAGTTTCACTTCCTTTGGTCGAGCTGTTCAATATAGAAAAGTGAGGGCCAGTGCATGGATCTGAACACATAGCTGTTTCTATTAGGGAAATGAAAGCTGACTGTATGAACCAGAAAGTGTGTTCACTTGCACTTTAGCACTAAACTCCATCTGTTGGAACTCAGATGCATTGTGCGAATGAAAGTGTGCGGAAAGTTTGAGAAAAGTGAAATGTCGGTCCACATAAAGAGGGTTTGGCCAAGAATCTACTACACAAAACCAGTCTAAAGCACTTTAGCACTTGAAAACAGCTATAATGCTTCATTTAACTGTTTTATATGCTTTATGTAACAGTGTTAGTTGCTACTGACAAAGGATGTTGATCTAAGGCATGGACAGCATTATTATGATATGATGCGAGTAAGCAATTCATTTCAAAATGTGAACATTTTTGCATATAAATGTATTCAGGCATGCCAATTCTTTTGAAATTTTGCTTAAACATTTGTTTTTTAATGATTCTGAGTACAAATTATTTATATGTTCTCTTAACTCGACTGTAACAACAGTCTTGAGTGATATAACCTGTACATATGACCATGTAAATCTTCACGTACCCATTCGTGCCTAGCGTCCCCAAAAATGGGACGCTTCAAAAACTTGCTCCTAAAGCAACAAAAGCAAAAATTTTGCAGAATTTGTGTTAGGTATTGTCCAAACTCATCACTTGCAACAAAGTTTTTATATTTTGAGATGATTTTGAAAAATCAGGCATTAATGGGTTAAGTATACTTGGTACTTAGTCCTTCCCGTTCAGGTTTGCACATCGTGCAACGCATCTCCTCCACTCATTCCTGTCTATCGCCAGTTCTTCAGCTTCTTCCAGTGACATCTCCAGACATCTCAAGTCATCTTTTACAGTGTTCCACCAGTTACTTTGTGGTCTTCCCCTCTTCCTTCTACTTCCAGCATTCTGGTTTGGCTCTTCCGTCCGCCACAATCTTCTTTTTCAAATGATGTTTTCCATATCTTCTTGCCCCGTTTTCTTTCTTATGATTTTCTTTGTAATTTTGTCCATCAATGATATATTTAGAATCCTCATCAGTCACTTATGGTGCGCAGCTGTCTTCAGTCTTTTCCTGCTCGTCACCATCATCGGTCAAAGCAGGGCTTTTTTTAACGTGCAGTTCTACACAAAATGTGCAGTTCTAAATGGATTTGTGCAGTTGTAAAATCATTTTTGTGCAGCTAAAAAATAATTTTAGATTTCATTGTCAACCAATTTGGAATAATACGCCAGTCTAAAAAAACATTTAGAGAAGCCTATAGTAGTTTTAATGCAAGTTTTGTGATTGAAGTGTGTAGTTACACTTTGAAACCAACCTAACCAAATCATTAACTCATTTTGCGACTCTGCTTACAGTAGAAGAACAGAGTGGAAGGAAAATTGATCGCCCACTCGAGGCTGTAACACGGTGTACGTGTGATGAGTCCTTCTTAGTTTCTTTCGCAAGTTGGCGTAGCGTTATCTCGCTAAAATCACTCGACATGTGTACGAACACTGCAAGATTCTGGAATGATTTCAATTAATTTGCCTTCTTTTCAGTTTTTGAAAACTTGACAGTATGCTATATGATATTTAATGACACTGTTTTCCACTGATTATAAGTAATTTTGCTGTAATTAGGCTATTAACTGCTGTTGAGTTATTAATGAAATTCATGTTGTCACTCCGATCTACTTTTACACTCGTGCGATTCCGGAAGTTTGAATATTTGGACGCGGAAAAAGGAAAGTTCAGTTTGTGAACGTTGCTTTAAAATTTAAAGCTTCATATGACATACTTGTTAAAGACAATCGGGCAATATTTAATTTTGGCACACATTTGCAATTGCACACCTTTTTGCACTATAATTGCAATTAATGCTGAATGCAGTGGTGTTTTTGCTTTTCTTGTAGCGCGTCAGGTTTTTGAGAAAACTGAAATATTTAATTTTGGCACACATTTGCAATTGCACACCTTTTTTTATTATTATTGCAATTATGGACATTTAAAAAATGGACTTTAAAAAGAACATTTGCAATTGCCCACCTTTTTTACTATAATTGCAATTATTGCTGAATGCAGTGGTGCTTTGGGTTTTTTGTAGCACGTCTAATTTTCGATAAAACTGAAATATTAAATTTTGCGCACATTTGGGATTGCACACCTTTTTTACAATAATTGCAAATAATGCTGAATGCAGTGGTGTTTTTGTTTTTCTTGTAGCACGTCAGGTTTTTGAGAAAACTGAAATATTTAATTTTGGCTCACATTTGGAATTGTACACCTTTTTTTACTATAATTGCAATTAATCCTTAATGCAGTGGGTTTTTTGTTGTTATAGCACGTCAGTTTTTGAGAAAACTGAAATATTTAATTTTGGCACAAATTTGCAATTGCACACCTTTTTAAAAATTATAATTGCAATTAATGCTGAATGCAGTGGCGTTTTTGTTTTTCTTGTAGCACGTCAGGTTTTCGAGATAACTGAAATATTTAATTTTGGCACACATTTGCAATTGCACACCTTTTTTATTATAATTGCAATTATGGACATTTAAAAAATTGACTTTAAAAGAACTATCACTGTCCGGAAAAATGGTATGTTTTTATGAGATTTTCAACTCGATGACCAAAAAAGATCAACTGCTTTGGTCGAGAAATTTTTTTTTAGCCCCCCAAGATCGGCAACCAAACTTCGCCCATGGAAGTTGTGCAGTTCTAGAAATTCCTTAAAAAAAGCCCTGGGTCAAAGTCTCATAACCGTACATCAATGTGCTCACAAACAGAGCGCTGCACAGGCGAATCTTAGTTTTTAGGTTGTATCGTCTTTTAAGTTTAAGTCAATCCTAAGTTTCATGTCCTTCATACATTTTCATCATCCAAAATTAATCCTCATAATTATTTATAGACCTACGTGATCTCCGTCACTTGATTCAACTCCTCTCCATTTAATTTTTCTATCAACAATTTTTATTGTTTCCAATCGTCTTTTTTGGCTGTTTACACAATTTGTCTTTGTCCAACTCTACACAATGGTCATGCAGTCTGGCAATGTCTGCAGTTGATGACGATGCGTAGACACCGTTTAATGGCTTGTCTTTTCACAATATATAAATACTGTTCGCAAAATCCTATTACTTGGGTTGTCATTTCCTTCACCGATTGCCAAAAAAATGATTGAAGAAACACCATGAAAACAAACTTCAAACTTTTTACATGAAAACTAATCGTACTAAATACCAAACAGCGTTTTGAGAGTAAAAAAAGTTTCAGAAATCATTTTGAAGTCGAAATAAAATTAAGGTTCATCGTCGTAATATTATTTAAAACATATTTAATACTCGTTACCATTGCTCATCCAACTTTTAAGGTGCCTTACCAATTATGTACCAATGAGATAAATATTGCAACCGTACCTCTGTGCAATAACTGCAAACAATATTATTCGCGAAGCATTGGACCAGTCTAAAAATATATTGAAAATAAGCAGGAATAATTGTATATAATCCTATCACTGTTAGAGAGGATGTTTCTTATCTTTCTTTTGTCATGGCACAGGTTCAGCTAACAGACCATCACTACGACTAACACTCGGGCCACCAAGGGGGTGGTGGTATCCACCCTTAGATTTTTCCCAAATAATACTTGTTTGTTTGGAATAAAATTTTGACATTTTGGTAGCTGTTGAGGATTAAACACATAACACATGTGGACTGCATTCGGTTGTAAAATTTTCCCGTCGGCAAAAAGCCTCTCTAATTTTCATAGGCTGTCTTTACACAATAATAGATTCATCCAAGTAATCCAAACCGTGACTTAATACTCAGTTTCGAATCTGATTTAGAATGAAGTAAAAGTCAAATATAAAAACTAATGACATGTTGTCAGTTGCTCATCAAATCACAAAGATTATGTCCATTGAACATATGCATTTTTTCTATTCTATAATTAACGAATTTACAAAGCGCCTCCCGCAGTTCAGCTCAATCAGATGCGCGCAATTACGTAGGAGCCTCTAATGGCCAGCAAATGATCATTTTTACTTTTGTAATGAAAATCGTTGATCTGAAACTGCAACTAATGCTGAACTGAAAACATTCATTGCATGACAATCACCAATTAGATTAAGATTGATGAAAGTATTTGTTACAGTCCAATTATAGTCAAAACAAAACTTAGATTCAACATTTATATCAGATTTCTGCAATGAGGGAAACCAACTTTCGTTTATTCGTTCATCTCATCAATGCTACCTACTGCTTCGTGTCATGTGAAATTAACGAAGATCATATCCAATGTCTCAAAATATGGCTCGGTGCATTGACTTGTTTGGTGATCATAGACAGGGATGCCACTCCTAACTTTTTCCACCTAGGTCTATGTATTTTCGGTCTTGTCTAGGTTTCTAGTTTTTTTGTCAGGGTCTAGCCTTGTTTCTCACGGTGGTTTTTTCGACTTTTTACATACAATTTTTTTTTTAACTGAAAATGCACAAAAGACGTGAAAAAATCGATTTTTTTTTAAATTTCGATAAAATATTGGAATTTTTGGAGCGGTAGACTAAACAGAAGGTCCAACAAAATGTTCGGTAAGGAAAAGAGAGCAAATTTTAGTCATCGGACGACTAAACAAAAGAAATTTCAAGCCGGAAAATTGAAAAAATCAATGTATTTTACAGGGAAAACGTCAATCTAGCTTTGTCTAGCCTTTTTCCGACCGGATCTGACTTTTTTCAAAATTCAGAGTGGCATCCCTGATCATAGACACCTTTAAAATACATTAGAACTTTATTATATGTAATTGTTATGTTTTATAAATGTTTATTCGAACCTGGCTTAGTAAGGAATAATGGATCTTTACAGACTAATGTGCCATAGTAAATTATCCGCTTTTTATAAAGCAATGTAAACATTTTGCAAAGGTGTGACAGGTGTCTAATGAAATCCAGTCATTTGTCAGACTTTACCTAGTAACAATACACTGTCTTTGAGCTTCATTTTACGTTGCAACAAGTTTCGTCCACTTGACAATGCATCAATAATATTCTGATCTAAGTTTTATATTAGAATTTGTATAGCGCCAATCTATGTCTCGACGATCACTGCTAGGTTAAATCTTAGCCGTTAATTTGAACCACGTTATTTCATTGCCATAAAATGATTTTTTGCTAATTGATCCATATTTTTTCAATTTATGGCTTACAAGATGCTGCTTATTAGAAAAACACAAAGGAAACGAGGTTGCAACATTAGAAACCTCACACACGATCATAATAGATGTTAGAAATAATCATTAGCTGTTATGCGTTCAGTTTTAACCTTCATAGGCGTAACAGTTGGTCGCTTGGGGAAAGATGTCATGTAATAAAAAAGCAAAGCTCTGGTGAAATCTCAGTGACTGCAGAATCCCTCGTCAAATCTGGATCCATCCATCCATCCATTCATATAAAATCAAAACTGTCAATTGAAAGTCGTGAGAGATAAAGTGGACGACGAATATTATTCATCTTTGGAATGAAGCAGTGTCACCAAACAAAAGCTGAACAACAAATCGGTGGCTAAGATAACGGTGACGGAATCGCTTATAAATATTCTTTTTCATTGCATGATGGCAAATATTGTGAAGTTCGTTACGGATTTGTCTGGAAAAAGTGATGGTTAATTTCTTCATGGTCTCCCATGGGCGGACACTTAGAGGTGGACAGGGGGACGGTGACAATAATGATGATAGAAACCAATTATAACGATGACCTTGAACACCTTTTAAACGTGACTGAGCAACGTAATAATTGAGAATCCGCATACAGAAAATATCACACTCGTCTATTAGAGTTAGACTACCCCGTTCGCTCATTCTCTTGACTTTGCAAAGCAGCGAGTAAAATTTCAATCATATAATTATTAGCTCCATTCATTACTTTCTGTATTCATATACTGCGTTGTGTCAGTTTGAAATTAAAAGAAGATAATTATTATTACTATGAACTAGCTGGGGTACCCGG
The DNA here is from genome assembly GCA_949752735.1 of Lumbricus terrestris. Taxonomy (NCBI): domain Eukaryota; kingdom Metazoa; phylum Annelida; class Clitellata; order Crassiclitellata; family Lumbricidae; genus Lumbricus; species Lumbricus terrestris. The sequence goes on from OX457049.1 coordinate 17,085,324, forward strand.
CGTTGCCCGGGAAATTCAGGATTCGACCCGTTCCCGGCCACAACCACACCACTGTCCGACCTTCACCGGTGCGCCACCCGTGAAATTTGTGTTTTCTGGAAAATTTCCAGCCATCATCATCGCCTCCACCTCTCCACCCCACCTCCTCCACCCAACCACACTACAACTTCCACCGGCACCGTGAAATTAGGGTTTTCGGGAAAATGAAAAATTTCACTTCCCATCACCCCTCCCAACCACCCCCACCCCCCGCCCCCCTTCAAAATCCGACCTCAAACGGTACGCCACCCGTGAAATTCGTGTTTTCAGGAAAATTCCCCCACCCCCACCTCACCCCACCCCACCACACTTCGACCTCCACCGATACGCCACCCGTGAAATTTGGGCCTTCGGGAAAATACCCTCCACACTCCCCACGCATCCCCTTGCCCCACCTGGCCCCTGTGGCCCGAGGTGTGTGCTGGGTGGAGGGAAGATGATCCGTGTAAAAATCTGTTTAGCTGTAAAGTTTCAGGTGAATAAGACTATGCATGGCAACGGCTGAAAAAGTAGCGAAATTGATGGTTTTACCCCCAAACCTGTCCCCCATATTATTGGCAGAGATTCGCGAGCCCCTCCACTGGGTGTCCCACGCCGAGACGGACACAGTAGTGAAGGTTTGGAGTGAAAAGTTGCTAAACCGTCGAAATGCATCCGTGGTCAAACAGACAGACACACACAATCTTCTCTTTATTTATATAGACAGTTATTCATGAAGATCACACTCGTCTCAGTCGTCTGCTGTTCTACATTAGGCCTATAATACGAGAAGACAATCATGAAATCTCTCCATTCTTCTCCAAAGCGATAGTATGACGTCGACGAAATTTCAGAGGCAGATATGCACGCACGCACACGAGTTAGTGGATGGAAGGATCCGATTTGACCAGGGTCTATGACAACAGAGGCCGTTGCCCTGGAGAGAAATGTTTTCGGCATAATTACAGCACTGATGCTGGCTCATTATTTCATATATTGGCGTTTCATATCATAATATGGGTGTTTAAAAGAATCGTTAACAAAACAAATGTCGTATCTTGTGCTCTTATATCGCCGATTTACAATAGCACTTCAGCCTCGTAAGTGAATAGGATTAGGATTAAAACACGTTCAAATGGTGACTGAAAAAAGAAAATTATCGGTTTACAGTAATGCAGATGCATGTCCTGGAAAATTCCTCCAGTTTAAAGAGAAATATCTGATTGAATAATTCAGAGAGCGAACTCAACTAAGCCTTATTTCTTAAAATCTCTCCGAAGGTCATTCACTCAAAACTGAAACCAATTCTTTTCACAAATCCCATGCTGATGTCTGCTCACCTTGCTCGCCATTTCAACTCTCAGTCGCCGTGTGCATGTCTGCCTGCTTGACTCTCCGGACTTGACCCTTTCCCTGTCGATTTCGTTTTTATCAAGCGCCAGTGTTTAAACTGGTTTCCGTGGCTTCGCCTTTATGGGTAGAAATCTTGAGATTACGATTGGGGATCACATCATAAGATACATTTCAAACGAATTATAGAATTGTATGAAACTCTTATAACCTAATTATAGTCCATACATACGTATTTTATGAACTTGTTAATAATTTCACTAGGTTTTTGCACAGCCCGACGGAAAACAACGTTTAAACGCTCTCGGTCACGTATAATACAGGACGCGCGCAACTCTGTTGTCTCTAGCGTCCATTGTAGACAGAAATGAATGCTGTAATACCATGAATGATATATCAGTACAAACGCAGAAAACCAGGGGTTGGTGCAACCCCTCCTTGGTAGCCAATGCTACAAAAGCCTAGGTACACTGCACACTGCGTCTTCACTAGGGATGTTTTGATAGTTGTTAACAACTCACATCCTGCAAACAATAATTATATTATGATATACATGTGGTAATGGATTAAAAGGTGTTTTAAACGGCATTCAAGCAGAAACGTCGTTGGTATTTTGTTGCTTTAAAGCAGAATCATAACATGGATTTTGAAGGAATTTAGACGACATTTTTCAGCAATAGTCAAAAACAATCGTAATCGTAAACTCTAAATTTGTAAAGCGCCACTTTAAAGCCAAGAGCGGGGCACCATCTTATTCACGAGCGCTGCGTTGAGTTAGAAGCATTGTCCGTGAGAGTAGTCCGTGGTGGTCCGGGTCGAGTTACAAAAACAATATAGTTTAAGATTGAAGGATGTTTCATGGACAATCCCTAGATGAGACTCTTAATCTTGGAAAAAAACATTTGAAACAATTACAATAATTATGTCTGAGTGTCGAATTGTGATATTCTTATTCTAATTTTCTTATCTCCCAGTTGTGAATCAGACGATTTGTTACACAATGTTGAGAACAAATTAAGTCCACGAAACTGTTATAAAGGTGTCTTAATTTGAAATAAATTGTGTATTTTGTCGATTGCACTTATAATGAATCCGCTTGCTTAAAAAGTCAATCAATCAATCGTAATTTATATAGCGCCCCTTCATGGTACCTACTCAGAGGCGCTAAAATTTCCTGTCTCCCTTCAACGTTCCTTAGACTTGGGAAGCCACTGAAACATTTTCGGTGATCTTCAGAAAAAAGTGCATCTTTGACTTTCGTGCCTAATCTTCTGTTGGTGCAATTTTCTTACAGATACGACAAAGGTCAGCATAGTGACGATTGCACATTCCATCACCGTAGCCGATTAGATACTTATTGGGGTGAGCGGGCTCGATATGGACACCACTGATTTAAATATAAGGATCAGAAACAATAATTAAGAGCTGTAGTATGCCCCAAAAAAATTTTTTAGATGTGTCAAGTGGTCGCCTTCTTTTGTTTCGTATTTTCCAATATCGATTCCATTTGTAAAATGTGAAGATTATCATTTCGATATCTACCGTAATTTTTTCGCTAAAGTGGCGCGAGAATAATTTTCTCGTAATTTCAAAGAATCCGTTCGTTCAATTAATTTTAGTCCATGTTGTCCGTAGACATCACGAATATCTGAAATATCTGAAGAAGTAAAATGACAGCTAAAATTGATTAAAACTGACACTTCATAATCTAGACACCGCATCAGCCATCTTTGGATCCTTCAAGTTCATAATTATTTTATTCTGTGGATGGATCCAGATTTTACTAGGGCTTTAGATGTTTATGTCCGCGCTGTAATTGGTAGCGCTTCTGGGTAGTAATCTTGAAGAGGCACTTTTACAAGTGCACATACATACTAGGAAGTAATGGGCAGCATAATTCATACCTCTTTTAAGGTTGTTCATTACTTTATAAGTAAAATTGGACACGTTGCTCGTTGTATTTGTGGTCTTGTGTTGCAAATAAACTGAAACTGTGACTTCGATTTTTAAACTTTATATTCGCCTAACATAAAAAAGGAAAAGAACGACTTTATGTTGTGTCAGACATGGTTTCTCGTACCTCTTCTTGTCCGTAACCTCGCTTGTTCATGAGCAACGAACACCGCCGTTACCATGGCGACAAACTACTTCATCGTCACCATGGAAACCAAAAACCTAACCGCTACCATAGCAACGAATGTCACATAACAGTTCTTCTATCCAGGCGCCAGGTTACTGCGTGCCTTCCACGACTATGATCCATATCAAACCGTAATGATTTCATGTACGAATTTCTGTTTGCGACGAAGCCATTAGTGACATATCTGGAAGACCCATCAAACGTATGAAGCCCATGCTTTATTTCTATCGTCAGGACATTCTGTTTATAAGGTGTGTAAGTACTTCACTTTGTTGCCATCGTTTTCAGAAGCAAAATGAAGGATCAACAGTCATTGTAGTCAAATGTTGTCATTAAACTTAGAAATAATGATCGATGCAATGGTTTCTTGCACTCATCAGTCTGACTAAACGCCTGCTATGTACAATAAATAAACATAAATTTATTTGGCTGGGCACATGGCTGCAGCTTGCCAAGCTTGATCTCGTTTCTCTTGCATCTGAATTTTCTGACTTTGTCTTTGCAACCACGGTTCATGACCTCGGTGTCCAACTTGACCAAGAACTCACTTTTGCTCCTCAACTTCACCGTCTTGCTCGAGACTGCTATTTTTCAGCTGCGCCAGCTTCGCACTGTCATCCGTTCTCTTACGTATGTTGCTATACTCTTACTTTAATACATTCCTTCGCTACATTTCGCATCGACTCAATCATTGATATTCGCCTCTCATCCAGCAGATTCTTATACACTGACTTTTAGCATTAATACAAGTCTTCTTACTTTGGGAACCACGGTGCCACGGTAACGACAGATTGAAACAAAAAAGCTATTGCTAAGTCACAGAACAGATTCGATCGAGTAATAGAGTTCAGCGACTGTGTATATTATGTATTATGTCCACTCGATTGACAACTCGCGAATTTTCGGACATTGACCAAAAGAAGAACACTATTTGCTAGTGTGCCATTTTCATCTTAGTAGCGTGCTATTTTCAGCTCTCTTAGAAGTCATTTACAGTTTTAATGATCGCCGATGTATACGAATAAAATATCCACGACTATTCCGTATGCGAATTGTGAAAATATACCTCTAATTTTTTCCTATTTTTTTAGTGCTGAGAATCTAAAAAGTCTTCTTGTTAAGTACATGAACATGTAGTTGACAGTGTCAGTAGTAGCCTCTAAAAAGGTGAAGGGCGACGTTAATTTTCTTACGACACAAAGTCGTTAAATAGGAAAAATGCAGCATTTAAATTATATTGTATTGCATAATATTAAGATATCTATAAAGCGCCTAATTTTTTACATTTAATTTACTCAATAATTCAGTTGATTGACTGCAACCGGTTACAGTATACAATAATTATTGTAATTATTACAATGCATTACGAAAGATAAACAAGTTTTGCAATTGAAACAATAATTCGAAAGAACGCGAATCACGGAATGCATAAAAAATTAATCACAAGCGTTTATAAATAAAATGATCAAAACGCTATAAAGGTGTCAAGTGGCCCTTATTTTCTTTTGATATGAAGACATCTCTAGTATTCAATGGAAATATTGCTGGTCTTGAGGAATGTCTTCAAAATAATTGTTATGTCATCTATGTTTGTGTGGCTGTTAGGCGGACGGATAAGTCGGGCGTAACTTCCATAGATGGAAGTAATTATAGTCTTCTTCTTTGCTCTCCTCCGTCAGTCATGCGACGACGATGAGCTCCCACGTAACTTTTCCAGACTTGTCTATTTCTGAGGAGATCCTTTGCTTTTGTCATACTAATATCCATATTCTTCAGATTCTCTCTGACGTTGTCCATCCAAGTCTTTGGTTGTCTTCCTCTGCTTCTCTCTCCCTCTATATGCCCGTGCAGGGTCGCGAGTGGTAATCTTTTCCAACCATTCGCTACACTTGACCGAACCACCTGAGCCTTCTTTTCCTGATTTTAGCTCCTCTCTTGTCTTTCAGCCAACAGCAATCTTCTCTCGTCTTCCATACGCAGACACCAGCACTCTGAGCCGTATACAGCAGTACTGGTACCACCAAGGTTCCATTGAGTTTCATCTTGGTTGTGATCGATATTATGCTCTTTGTCCTCCACATTTTGCCAAGTGTACCAAATTCCGCACATGCTAGGCCGATCCTTCTATTGATGTACTCCGTACATTTTCCATCCTCTGTTGTATACACTGGTTAAACACCTTCAAATTATATTAAAACTATGCTATATATACCAAAATATTTCCATTTTTGATGTAATCGTTGATATTGGTACCGATGAGCAACGTCTTTCTTTCCATTACGATTATAATACAACTCAATAAAAGTGACCAATTAATTTTTCGTTAAGCGTCAGTTCAAAGATGAATAACGGAAAAGTTCTGTTTGGGTGATCTACCTAGTGATGGCCATTCACAATTGCAAATGTGCCATCAAATCTACACTCTACTCTTCTCGGCTGCTACAGTATCCCATGGCATGCTCCATCAAAAAGGGAAACAGACCACGCAAATATGTCGAACACTAACAGAGCTCTATTATGAAAAACTGTTTTTTCGTTGACATAAGCACTCGTCAAATCTTGATTCATCTATTAGACCGCCGATAGATTATCGCATACTACCGAGAGTAGCTATAGTCTAGCGAGAATGACTAAAATAAGTAAGTAAGTCAGTGTGTGCTTTATTGAACCACCTTCTTCCGAAGCATCCAAATGACACAAACACTTCTAAGTTAATTAATCCAAAAACAGATGAGAGGCCGATGTGTTGGACAGGATCGGATGGAACAAGCATTGTCGGAGTTGAGTGGAAGGATTTGAGCAGCGTAGAATGGTGGGTCCGCCTGTCCGTCCGTCCGTCTGTTCTGCAATGCGCCCGAAAACGAGCTTCCGTGTAATGAATGCACCGACCATACTGCGAGTCTCGATACAAGATACAGCCTCATATGCAGAGATTGAGGCTTGCTTGCAAAATGCAGTCGCTATCTATAATTCCTTATTCCTATGTCATGCGATGGTGTATCAGACGTGAAATCAGTTGCATATGACGTTAGAACAACAGCACAAAGTGAAAGAAGACTTGCTAAATGTACATTTACGCTAAATAGCTCTATAGTTTCAAAGCTTTATAAGACACCGTTTTTTAAGATATCTATAAATTATAAATTTGTCATTTCAAGCGTTCAGGCAGATGTTCGTAACGTATGATCATGCTTCGTGTTATTGAATACGCGTTCGCTGTGCAGCTTTAAGCAAATCCATACTATGCAGAAGAAGCACAGAGAAGGCGTACCTACGTTGTGACCCGAACAACGTCATAAAGGCGAAGACCCATCAGTCCATGAGAAGTTAGAACACGTTTCGCTTCGAGCGATTGGTTGACCTTAATACATATTATACGATCAATATGCAAGTCAAAGCTAAGATTGCCTGTAATCATTATTGTTATCCATAGAATGCTAGACTCCATCACCCGCTCCATACCAGGTACAGGGAGAAGGATATTAGTTAGATTAGACAATGAACGACTAATTATGATCTTCATGGATTTACCATCGTTTATGTTGAGATTGCGTGTAAGAGCCCACATAGCAACATTGTCAAGTTTTTCATCTGAACTTGCAACATAAAACCTCTGTAAAATCATATATAAATTATGTTACAGACTGCGGTCTGCCTGCCTGAAGACTGGATTAAACCGTTCAATAATCATTATACTGAGCGTTGCATGCAATTATGTCTACCTATTATTATATGCGACTAAAATAATCCTATAATCCTATTTCTTTACAACTAGTGTGCAGAGATATTAAATTAGCATATCATACACCAGTTACCCTAGTACCTTGCTAAGTATCTATGTTAGTGCCAGTCCCAAGTTCGGTGAAATGAAGAGGGCAGCGCTAAGAACATGATTTGTAGCGCAGCAGGAGCAAAATCAAACACCTTTTTAGCGTTGCTGAACAAAAGTATATAAGGTGCATAACATGAAAAACAATTATGCTAAGAAGGCATAATTCATCAGAATGCACGGCGACCTAACAACCTGGAACGCGTTTCGCGTTTCGCTTGACTATGCGACATCTCCCCAACTGTTCCACGAACTGATGGTGACTGCTATTCTTCGCTTGACCTCGGCCTGAGAATGGATATTCGTGGTGCTGTGGAAGTTCTGTATAATAATTTATTCATTGGTCGATTTTTCTTCACAGATACTGAGCTGCATTGACAAACTGTTGTCAATGGAGACGTGGATTGATGGCTTTGAGTCGGATATTTTCATTGTTCAGTTCAGTGGATATATTGATGATGATGAATACAACGACGATGATGATGATGATGCTGGCGTCGACAATGATGATGGAGATGATCATTATCAAGGATCCTCATGATGAGTGTAGTAGCAATAATCTGCTATTCATAAACTGCATTAATATTGTGTTATATGAGTTGTCTGATTACACACCTTTAAGAATGGTTTAACTTTTGATATAAATACATCCAAACGCACATTATGATGAGTGTAGTGGCAATAATCTGCTATTCATAAACTGCATGGATATTGTGTTAAATGAGTTGTCTCATTACACACCTTCAAGAATGGTTTAGCTGTTGATATAAATTCAACCAAACGCACATTATCAATTACATGATGGAATTGTGCCCAACATTTTCATTAGTCCGTTCAATGGATATAATGATGATGATCACTACAACGATGATTACAGGTGATACTAACAAACTGTTCTACTAGTGTTAGCGTAACATTGCGCATTTCTCTCTATTAACTTATTGGTCATGTGCCTCTTCTCGATGTTTCATTGTAAGACCACATTATTTTCTCCCTCTTGACCAAATGCACTGGGAGCCACTCTAATTGGTGCACACTGTGTGAGACGCCATATAGATGTATGGATTCAATACAATACAATACAATACAGAACAATAAAAAGACAACTGCCGTAGCTGCTCTATATGTCACAGTGCAAGTCCCAAGCTCATGTAGCGGAGGAGGTCAACGCTAATCATCTTTGTCTAGTCTTTGATAGTCCGATGGAATGTTTGCACAACATAATAATTACACGATTACAACATAACTCAAGCACAACCCAAACCACTTTGGTGCCAGTCTCAAGAATTGAAATAACAGGAGGGCGACGCAATACTTCTTTCTTATCTCATAGTATCGGACCATAGTCAACAGTCACAAACACAATTAGCATTTGTCGAAATTTGTTTTAATTATTAAAACGTTTGCTTCTTCGTAATAACCAGGTGACATCAATCGCCATACGCCGTTTGTTAAACGTGGGAAATAAAATGACAAGCATACACACCTGATAAAAGCATGCAACTGATGGTACAAATTCATGCAGGATTTAAAGTTACAAGAGACGTCTAACATTAAACCTTCTTTGCATCAGTTCGGGATAGCTCAACGTTTATCGTCTGATCTTGGAGGAAGGAGTAATGGAACAGATCGTGCAACCTGCAGCAACATCATTCATTATGCTTTCATAGTCGGGAATGATTCTAGAATAGGCGCTATAGCAAATACAAGAAATAAAATCTACTTGTTTCAAGGTTAATGTTAAGTGGAGATAGACGCAACAGTAAAAAGGCTGAGTATAACAATACGCAAATTATTGGACACCTGCAATAGTTTGGCAATGATGAAGACGATGACGACGATGATGACGACGACGACGGCTTTGAAGAAGTAAGCAAATTTTTATTTCCTCTTGTTTTTTTCAGTTGCGGACCGCATTCTGTGTTACACACAACATTACAGATAATTATAATCACGTACAATAAAAATTAGAATAAAGCATCCGAATAAGACCATCATCAGCCTGAGGGTGAATTCTATCGTGTGCATTTGAACATGCTGATGACCACGATCATTGTTTTGATCTATCTAAATAACCAAGTTTGAATTGTATTGAATTGTATTGAATTGTATTGAATTGTATCGAATTGAATTGAATTGAATGATAGCTACAATTTAATTGATATCTATATTATTACTATATTTATTTAGTTTCTATTTCTCGCATTTGATACAGCGTCCCTTCAATCTCGCTATTCAGAGGCGCTCCCGACTGCAGCGCGGATATCGAAGCGCACGAGCAATTGCTCACGGCATCTTCAGGTGGATTCAAACCTGGAACCATCCGTCTCAGTGGCACCGAACTCACCACTACACCACCGCTCTCACCGAACACCATCGTGTAAGCATTAGCCAAAAGTAAGAATTTCTTTCCCTCAAAATGCCTAGCCTTGACACCAACCTTTGCCAAAATTATCGACCTATCTCAGGGCTTTTTGCATTTGTATGTTCTCGAAGTGACCACTGCAGCGCTCTCCTCATTATTCTTCATAAAGCTCGGTTTCACCGATTCAGTGGCTAGACTGATTGTCCGCCTATGATACACCTTTAAAATGGAGGTTGCTAATGTTATATATAAATATTAATATATCAAGGGAACGTTGTAAACACAAAAGTTCTGGGTACGTGATAACATTGTATAGAGCAATTTTATATCGTTTCAAGGGTGTCTAACAAGATGTCAGTATTTTGAAAAGCGGCGCAATAGAATTATTTTCTCTCTCGTACTCATGCTGAAGCTTCTATAATTATATTGATGATGCAAGTGACGTCATAATGCAGATCGATAATAGAAATTACGTCATTAGTCACCATGGCGACTCAATTGACTCCAGCCGTCCAGTTAGCAACGTTTGCTCTCAAACCATGTTTATATCAAGCAGAGGTAAATCTTCTTCTTCTTTAGGTTCTCTGCCCAGTGGCAGGTCCGAACGGAGGTAAATAGGAGACAATAATTGTCTTTCAATTACTCGCATAGGAATACAGAAGAATTGCAGTCTTTTGGACTTTCGTCTTTTGGACAGCGAATCGGAAGAGTTCCTGGGTCTTTCTATGTCGTTTATCAAACGCCGAACAAATACAGTCGATTAGCAAAGAACCGGTTCAACCTGAAACAGCCGTGGAAGAATTCGAGCCAAATTTGAAGCTATGCAAATTCTCGGGTTTTTACAGAATAAATGTAGACAAGCCTGTATGGTTTAAACATCAAAATACATTTATACGCATTGTAAAGCATTCAAAGAAAATGTTAGTTGTCTTTCTGACCGCTTGTTGGCGGCCTCTTCGATATAACCGGAACACGGCACAAAAAATATTCTGCTACATTGAAAATAAAAGCCTTCAGGTATAACCATGGGTTACATCGGATGTGCAAATCAATGCATTACGAGGCAGCCGTTTTGGTGATGACGATACATACTTTAGGTTTAGAACCGGTTTCAAGAACTCGGCATTTTTTCCCAAAATGAGGAACCCTGACACCCTCAATCAGGTCTGACTATTTAAGGATAGCCAACGAGATTCTTTCCGCTCTGAGAAAATCTGTCTGAGAATCGAGATAGTAACTTTTAAAAAATGTTTAAATTAAAATGGATAAAATGAAGCATACACTTTCAGCAGTTATTGGGGTCGACAGTGGTGATTCATGGATGACCCCTTTCGTTCGTTAATTAATTAATTAATTAATTCATTCATTCATTCATTCATTCGTTTACTGGTTCATTTGTTCATTCGTTCACTTGTTCAATCATTCGTTCATTCGTTCGTTCATTTATTTATTAATTCATTCATTCACTCGTTCATTCATTAGTTCATTTATTCATTCATTCTTTCTTTCCTTCTTTCATGCTTTCATTCATTCGTTCGCTCATTCGTTCGTTCATTCATTCATTCATTCATTCATTCATCCATCCATCCATTCATTCATTCATTCCATCGTTTCGTTCGTTCGTTCGAGCAAAAGTAACTGAGAGCAGACTTTGTTCAGTCGAACGAAGGGAGCGGAAATGGTGAGAACTAAGAGTAGGGCTACAAAGCTCACAAGGGTAGGCTGGAGCAAGGCTAGCATGCAGTGCCAGACTAGAGTAGATATCATATACTCATTTCGTTGTTTGAGTGGAAGCCAGTGGAGAACGTCACGCATATAGCTGGAGATGTGGTTGAATTTAGGTATGCGGCCAATAAGGCTGGCAGCAGAGCGCAGTACGCAATCAAGACAACTCAGACGGGAAAATGGTAGGCCAGCATACAGAGAGCAGCAGTAGTCAATTCTGCAGCGGTAACACAAGAATGGACAAGGGTTGCAGGGTTGCAGCAGCAGCAGGGGTAAGTAAGCGAGCAACAGTGCGTAGTTGGCGCAGTTGATAATAACAGGCACGGCTGAGTGAGTGAATGTGTGGAGCAAAAGTATTAATACTAAATGCACATCATCAAAGTCATTTTTAACCCGTTGGAGGTGAGGTGGGGTGTGACACACCCCAGAGGCATTCTACTTTAAATTTTTAGCGGAAAACATGGAGCCAGTTCTAATTATTTTTTTCTACCTTTGTGAATATGAAATACGGACACTTTACCACAATTTCAGGTGATTTGAACGAACAGTTTTTTTTATTTTGTTGCATATTTAAAGGAAATTGCAATTTTTCGTATACAAACAATTATACATGTTGATTTTATGAACCATGATTTGGCATGCGAGTGTGCCTTGAACACGTCAATTTTGTGTTGGCATTGAGAAGGCTGACAACAATGATGGCTAAAACATTTTATGTTGTATTAAAAATATTAAATATATATATATATATATATATATATATATATTATGATTATTGGTGCACTTGATAATGTTGCACATGAGGACCCAAACTTGCATGGGTTAAGTACACATTGGATGGGTTCACCTTCTAGCCATCTAATAAGGATTGAAAACAGATATTTGTTCGTGGTAATCGTCTGTTTAGTTGATTATTGATCATAGAAGAATAGTTTAACTCAACTTAGTATTTTCCATTTGATATCGCGGCTTGAAAATAAAAATATGTATTGGGGTTTGTCAAACCACACCTCACCTCTGGCGTTACAAATCGTCACCTCACCTCCAAAGGGTTAATAACACATTATACACATTGTAAAGTCACTGCGGAGACACTGAATCAACACTTCTGCTCTATTTCTACAGATGAACATTACGAAATTCCTCAGCTAAAAACAACAGTCATGGACGAAACAATGGAGTATGTGGATGCACATACATGTACTGTTTACAGGTTGTTAGCATCGACTGGTTCCACAGCTGCGGGTCCTGATGGATTGACAGTTTGGATGCTCAAGGGAGCAGCACACCTACTTGCTGAGCCTGTCGCAGTGCTATTCAACTCGTCGATCCATTATGCATATGTTCCGCCGCAGTGGAAAGCAAGTACAATATCACCGGCACCTAAGATCTCTCATCCTGTGGAAGCTGTCGACTTTCGCCCGATCTCTGTCACGTCCATTCTATGCCGACTCTTGGAGAAGATCATAGCGCACCGTTTCTTTTATCCTTTTCTGTCGGACCCTTGCTCAAACCATCAGTTCTCAGATCAGTATGCTTTCCGTCCCACCGGATCTACCACCGCAGCCCTTATATCATTGACTGAGGGTCTTCTGGAGCTTCTCAGAGACAACCTTTACGTTCACTTGATAGCTCTAGACTTCTCTAAAGCTTTTGATATGGTCAGGCATGCGTATCTTGCGGAGCAATTGGCCGAACTACCCATTCCGGACTGTGTACACAACTGGATTGTCACCTTCCTCACGAACCGCAGACACGTAACAAAATACAATGGATTGGTCTCGGATGCAGCTGACATCAACGCAAGCATTGTTCAAGGATCTGGTCTGGGTCCTTTGAACTTTCTAACAGCCATTTCGAAACTCAAAACAGTACGTTCCGAAAACCGCAAGGCCAATTTCGCCGACGATACTTACCTGTTGGTACCAGCCATCAACAGCGACACGATTATGGAAGAACTAGATCATGTAACGGAGTGGGCCAAACGCTGCAACTTGACTCTCAATCAAAGAAAGACTCAGGAGATGGTTGTTCACCGTCCGGGACGAGGTATGCTACAGTTCGCTCCAGCAGAGATTCCAGGTCTTATTCGGGTCCAAAGTATGACGATTTTAGGGGTTGTTGTGACTGAAAACCTAGGATTTGAAGCCCATATCAGGCGAATATACATCCAAGCAAGACAGTCGCTTTATGCCTTGCGTATCATGACTGCACACGGCCATAGGCGGAGACCTGGTCCGAACTTTGGGGGGGGGGGACGGACGAGCGGCCGAATGACGATCGCCGAGGCACGAAGCGCCTAGCAGGGGAGGGTTTGGGCAGGGAGATATGCCCCAAACTTCGAAAAATTTCGATTTTCAGCACTTCAATGGTAGCATTTCAGGTAGTCATATTTGCAAATTTCCTGGTCATTTTTTGTGCTTATAGTCTTTGTTTAAGACTTCAAAAGTGCCCCCCCCATGGAGTGGATCCGTTTTGACCGTGGTCTATGACAACAGAGGCCGTTATACTGGACAGAAATTTGCTCGGCATATTACAGCACTTATGAGCTTTCTTCTTTCGAAGTTTTTTCTTGCTTTGAATTATAATTGTTTAGCAAAGTTAAAAGAGGTGTGTAACAGACAACTTCAATAGGAATTATTTGCTTAAAACAATAATAGTCAACTTGTTTGATTATAACAGTCTAGTAATGTTAAAAGAGGTGTGTAAGAGACATCTCCGATTGTTATTCTCTGTAAAAAAATTATTGTTAATTTGTTTGATGATAATAGTTTAGTAAATTTAAATTAGGTGTGTAAGAAACACCTCCAATTGGAATTCTCTGTTTAAAAATAATAGTTAACTTGTCTTATGATACAAGTTTAGTAAAATTAAAAGATATTTGTAAAATACATCTCCAATTGGAATTCTGAGTTTAAAACAATACTAAAAGTTAACTTGTTTGATGATAATAGTTCAGTAAAGTTAAAAGAGGTGTGTAAGAGACACCTCCATTTGGATTTCTCTGTTAAAAAATAATAGTTAACTTATTTGAAGATATAAGTTTAGTAAAGTTAAAAGAGGTGTGCAAGAAACATCTCCAATTGAAATTCTCTGTTTAAAAATAATAGTTAATTTGTCTGATGATATAAGTTTAGTAAAATTAAAAGATGTGTGTAAGAGACATCTCCAATTGGAATTCTCTGTTTAAAACAATAATATTAGCTAACTTGTTTGATGATAATAGTTTAGAAGAGTTAAAAGAGTTGTGTAAGAGACATCTCCAATTGGAATTCTCTGTTAAAAAAATAGTTAACTTGTTTGATGATAATAGTTTAGTAAAGTTAAAAAAGGTGTGTAAGAGAAATCTCCTATTGGAATTCTCTGTAAAAAATAGTTAACTTGTTTGATGATAATAGTTTAGTAAAGTCAAAAGATGTGTGTAAGAGACATCCAATTGGAATTCTCTTAATTAATTAATTAACTTGTTTGATGATAATAGTTTAGTCAATTTAAAAGAGGTGTGTAAGTGACTTCCAATTGGAATTCTCCGTTAAAAAATAATAGTCAATTTGTTTGATGATAATAGTTGAGTAAAGTTAAAAGAGGTGTGTAAGAGACATTTCCAATTGGAATTCTGTGTTTAAAAAGTTAATAGTTAACTTGTTTGATGATAATAGTTTAATAATTATATTTTATTTAACTTGGGATTTTAAATCGTACGTTTTTATTACCTATTGTTAATCCGATGTATAATAACGATGTTCAATGTACCGTTGTTCGTTTTCAAGAGGAGTAATAAACAAAATACTTAAATACTAACTTACTTACTTTCCATATTATTCGAAATGTTCAACTGGAGGTTGATTCGAGCCTGATGGAAACCTGTAGGGAATGTAGCAGATGCCCGATTATGACGTTGCGGTGTTATTTATTATTATTATTCAGAAGCTTAACGACATCTTATAGTTCCAAGGGCTGTTGACGTCTTTAAAGATTTTTAACAGTGCATTCTACTTTTTTCTCCTCGCATTTTTTAGGTAGTAAGATTGATATAAAATTATCATTCTTTATACACGCAAGCAGCACATGCTCAGTTGTTTCAGGCAATTTGCAATTAGAACCCTGGTCTGATGTGCTTTTACTTAACAATTTCAGCCAAGTGTTATTAAGGACATGCCACATCCTAAGTCGGGAAATTTGAACTTCTCTTTTCCTGATGGAGTCCATAAATTTTATATCAGTTGTGACGTTGAGTGTTGGCAAGGTTTTTATAATAACCGGTAATGCGTTAAAAGAGGTATCTTATCCACACAATATAATGTTCGCAAACTATTCAACGTGGGACTAAATAACTTGCTTAGAGCCTGGATTGCCCGGGAATTCATATCATTAGAAATATGAACTTCATCTGCTAAAGATTTCTTTCTCTAGAACTCTACTGACGTGTTTGTGTACATGCCCTAACGCTTAAACATTGGGGGGGACAAATGCATGGGCCGTCCCCCCCAACGCCTCCATTGGGGGGACCGTCCCCCCTGTCCCCCCCTAGGTCTCCGCCCATGCACACGGCCTCAAGAGACCAAGCCTGCATGACGTTTGTAGGATGACCACAGTGGCCCGCATGTTATATGTGGCCCCGGCATGGTGGGGATTTGCGGGGCAGCAGGAACGCGGTAGACTGCAGGCCATATTGGACCGTTTGATCCGAATGCATTACCTTCCTGAGGACAATCCCACATTCGAGGCTCTGTGTAGAACGGCGGACGGGAGGCTCTTCGCTGCTCTCCTACTTAATCCAGGACATGTATTAAACCCACTCCTCCCACCATTGAGGCCCCAGCCTTATTCCATGAGGCCAAGACTGCATGACCGAATCATTCCTAGGGCGGACAACCTAACGAGGAAATCTTATTTGACGAGGATGCTTTATAATATTTAAATGTAATACCATATAAGCCAAAGTGCAGAATAAATTGTTGGCCATTAAAAGAACTTTTTTTAAATTAAAATTTATATTGGATTTGGACTTAGGATTTTATGCTAGTCTAAAACACTTTGACGTTGATTGGATATAGAACTTATGTACGTTTGTTTATTATACTTTGTATGTAAACCAAAATGCGGATAGCAATTGGTATATTAAAGAATATTCTTATCTTATCTTATCTTAGTTATTCTATTTAACCCTCGGAGGCTAACCTGGGGTGTTTTTTTCACCCCACTGTCAGTATTTGAAATTTTTTACTGCTTTGAAACTTTGCAATGCGCTTTTGTGTATCTGTTTATAGATACTTTTTGCTTAATTTCCCATTTTTATATTTTTTTATATTGAATGCATGGTCACGTGACTGACGTCATACAATGACAATTGTTATTAATAATTTATTGGTGCTGAAAAGGTTTCGACGGTTATCTGGAGCCAATGCAGATAAACTGATACCAGAATTCAAATCAAAGTATTGAAAATGATGATAGTGATGATGATAATGAAGAATTTGTTGATTGCAATGATGTCTCGGAGCTAGGTAATATTGAAATCGATGATGGCATAGACCTAGCCTATGTGTTGCCACTTTGTATGTGGAAAGCATGCAACAAAGCATTGCTTGTGACTGTAGACTCGATGATTACGCTAATATTTTAGCTTAGTTAGGTTTCATAGTTTGTCAATTCCATGCTGAACTTGAATTAAGTGTCATTTTTGATCAAACATGGTCTAATTTTAATTCATAGGCCTCAAATGATGCGGGGTGAAAAATATACCCCAGGTTATCCAATATGTGATTATTTTATAGGTTAGCCTCCGAGGGTTAAATTTCTGTGAGTTTTAGTTTCGTGAATGAAACGACCTCTAGTGCCTGAAGAACCGCCACTTGAATAGCGGTGTACACAAGTTACCGGAAATCTGATGTCGTATTTATTACGTCTGTTGCATTCGTTTTGAGGTGTGTTAAGAAGACCATATCATTTCCAGTGGTGCATGGCCTCGGTCTTCTTCAGGCGGATCCATCAGCGCACAGTCATCTCCAGGTCTCGGATAGTCGCCAAGAGAATTTTTTTTCCACAATAATGGTGATTTGCGCCGCCCTTCTACAAATTAAGCCTTTATACTTGGTGTTGATAATGTCACATTGTATTGTGTTATATTGTTGAGCATTGTTTTTTTATTGTATCTGATCATTCTAAAAGCGCTTCACGCTTTCAAGTGAAATATAGTGACGAAGCATGTCTGACTAGGTATTATGTGTAATATCGAAGGTAATCGGCGCTGCACTCCTCCCATCAAAACATTGAGAAAGAGACAATGCCAAAGTACTTGCAGATTAGTAGATAGCTATTTACTAAATATACATGTTATACATATACCGACGGCAGTTCCTTTTATGGGGAAAACGAGGTTAAAGAGGGCATAATTATTTATCCGTTGCTGTGGCCTCAAAATGATCCGGTTTCAAATGTGTTGAGTGAAATAATAATGCCGGTGACAAGAAATAGAGTTTCCCCCCTGAAATCTATCCGGTGGGATGAATTAATCTATCCCCCTGGATGGAATTAACCGGTCTATACTATCCGGGGAGATAAACCATTTTAACCCCTTTTTTTGAAAAATGCGCATAATAAAAAAAAATTATGCTGTAATCAAAATTTTAAGTGACTCTAATTGTTTTAAGTGTCCTAAGCAATGCTCATAATTTATAAAGGCAACTGGAATTTATTTAGTGATTCTGAGCGTTCTTAAGTGTTTTAAATGTTTTAAGTGCTCTAAAAACAGTGTAAAACAAATTATCTAGTAAGAATAAACATGCCTGTTAGTGTCATTGTTCGAAACAAAAATTAATTTGCAAGAAAAAATATACGCGGAAGCGGTTTTTTCGACTTTTTAAATTTGGGGAGATACAATTAATACGTGGGATACCCTATTTCGTGACACGGGGAGCCATTGTTTAAAAAACAAACACGTGAGTGTCAAGTTTCTTTGCAGGAACACCAATCCGTTTACATTTCCTAACCTTTCTTTCCCAAGAACTTCTGTGGCGCCACTATTTAATGGCATCGCCATCTGTTACAGTAAGCTAAGTCAAACATTGGCAATCTTTGTCCCAAATTTAGCTAATTTGCTGTTGTTTCAGTTTAACGACACTGTAACAGTTGTGATAGCAAGTATCGCTACATATTTATGTCTCCTTCTTTATCAAAGCTTGGGACTGGCGCTGTGAAAATGCGAAAAGATGGCTCCATGTTTTAACGACTGCTTGGAAACTAAATTATGACAACGAAGGTTTCTATAATTATTGTAGCAAACACAATTCAATCTCTGGCGAGTTCTCGCTTTATTTACAGCATTCTTAAGTAGAATTATCCAGGCGTCTATGTCTGTCGTTAAATTTCCATTGCGTAGAAACATCTTAGAACCGTTATGAACAAATTATTATGGCCATGTAAATTGATTGCTCTGATTTCTATGCATGTTACGATATTAGAAGCCGAAGTTGAACACTTGTTAGTCTGGCTAGTTGCAGCTTGAGAACGCTGCGTGATATGAAAATAATTGGGCCGACCTCCTCTTTCATACAGGCTTTGGAGTGGCACTACCTCAGTTAGTGAAAATGCCGGAGTTTTTGTGATTTTGTATTTGTCATGTTATTGCTGTGCGACTATATGACTTTTCTTTTTTCCATGTTATTGTTTCGTTCTGAATTCGAACGTAAAACAGATGACAATACAACGACTGATAGTTTCACCATGAGTACATCTTCGAATTGCAGAATTTAATGTATATAAAGCGCGTCTAAACATGTTTTAAAGGTGTGAATTACAACCGTCACATTTGTTTTATTTTACCTCCAGATACGCAGGCGTTGATCCATTTCACTTTCACTAATTGAATAAAAATAACAAAAGAATTTCTATAGCTTCAATTAAAATAACCGTCAACAGTTCTATGAAATCTGATAAGCTCAATCGTGATAAACGACGCGGTCGTCCTTTTTCCATAGGCTAAGGTCTGGCACCACCCAGTTCAGATTTTCGGTTAAATCTACAACATTTATGGGGCGTGGCGGGTATTTTCGTCGCCGTGCAACCGAAGGGTTGCAGGTTCGAATCCACCTCAAGTCCCCGAGTAGGTATCTTGATCAAGTCCTTCACTCGCAATAATTGCTCAGCGCTTCGGCGTTAAACTCCACTGCAGTGTCCGCGCTGTGGCCGGGAGCGCCTCTTAGCAGCGAATTTCAAGGGACACTGTAACAAGTGCACACACAAACAAACACCCAATAATGTCTTGGCTGAGCGATGTTTGAAGACGCTTGTCATTACAATAATGACTGGCATAATAATCATGGCCGATTGTTTAGACATGGTAATAGTTCTCGCATGTTTGGTGGCAATTAACGACGACTTCGAGATCATTTGTCATTTTCAGCAGTTTTACTTCGAACAGGTTACTGAGCAGCCTTGAAAATCTATAGCATAGTTTTTTATCGTATAGCTTCTAAAATTTGATAATTGCGATATCATCAGTTTATGGTCGCTACTATGCTACATCATAGTATGCTGTTGCGTTGTTTGACTCGGGATCTGCTGAAAAGAAGATCGCCCCTCCCACTCCTGGCTTGGCCGAATCAGGAGCGTTCCAACACTTAGGCCATTAGTGTTAAGTATATCGAGCCTGTTGTAGCCGACCTGCGTGTCGTGCGAAGCTGGCCGTATTTCGTATCACTTGTACCTGTAATCGTTCTGCGGTGTGTCAGATTGAATGTGAATAAACGAATATTATTATTATCATAATAGCTGTTTGTTTCTAGCGACGCCATTTCATGACGAAATTCAATCGCGTCCCTCTCGTTGGTCCCTCGTCGATCGTCCTTTGTCAACGTTTTTGCAACATCGACATAATGAAGATGACATCATTAGTGCTCGAAAATGTTTCAGTACGTTGGAAAAGCAGCAGCGTTCTTAAACACCTGGAAAACGTATGGACGCCCTGCTAGAAATCTAACAGCCATGGGACTGATGTAGTTCGTAAGTTTATTTGTAGCATAAAAACACTGACTGTTGCCAATTACTGTAACAGTGCAAAGTTTAATTTCCATGTAGATTGCTATAAATCATGTATTTTAAAAGTTTTGCATTCAAACTGCAATGAACTTATTGTAATCGTAATCGCAATCGAAATCATGAAATCATATAGCGCCAATTTAGAGAAACTACTCAGAGGTGCTCTCGATTTGACAGCACTAATAACGATCAAAGACGTTGATGGTCATGACGATGATGTATGTATGAATGTATGTATGTATGTATGTATGTATGTATGTATGTATGTATTATCAACTACATGCAAATGATGTCGTTTCAAAAAAGTGTACGGGAAACCAATGAACAGCTAATCTTACAGAGTACGATATTTTCATCATTCAAATCTATCCTCCCACTGATGATGATGATGATGATGATGATGATGATGATGATGATGATGATGATGATGATGATGATGATGATGATGATGATGATGATGATGATGATGATGATGATGATGATGATGATGATGATGATGATGATGATGATGATGATGATGATGATGATGATGATGATGATGATGATGATGATGATGATGATGATGATGATGATGATGATGATGATGATGATGATGATGATGATGATGATGATGATGATGATGATGATGATGATGATGATGATGATGATGATGATGATGATGATGATGATGATGATGATGATGATGATGATGATGATGATGATGATGATGATGATGATGATGATGATGATGATGATTGTAGTGAGGGAGGAGTCGCCGACGATGTTTATAGCTATGTACTGTTTTATGACACTAAAGTTGGCCTAATCATCATAATCATAGGTCTAGATCATTTCTGTGAACACTTAGCCTAATAGTCATTGCCGATTAAAGAGAGAGACAGAGAGAGAAAGAGAGAGACAGACAGACAGAGAGAGAAAGAGAGATACAGAGAGATGCAATGGGCGGGCAATTGGTGCCACGCAGGGTCTGAAGGGATGATTGGCAGGTGGAAGAAATGGGGTTAAGAAGGGACGCGACAGGAAAGGAAGCATCATTCGCCCGGGATCGTTGACGGCAGAGCATCGGCCGCAAGGGGGCGAAGGGATCACTTGCGAACGAGAGGCCACCCGGAGAGCTAGTGTATAGCAGCTCTTAAACGGGTGCCTTTGAAGATAAAGGCCTGGAGCGAGCAAGGATCGAAGAAATAGTTTATGACACGTGTATCGATAGTTTGCTTGTATATACGATGTAAATACGTGAAACGATTATTACTGTCACCAAGAAAGATTGAAAACTGTTTCTGTTCTCTGTGTGATAAACGATCACCCACGTGCCTCTGAAGAGCATAAGACCCCCGAAGACTTATAGCCGCTCTTCTAATTTAGCACCGCTCGCCACCAAAACTGGAAGATTACGGTCAGCAATCGTCTCTTCCAGTACATTGTGCCAGCTGGGATTTTGTTCGAGAAAGCAGAACTTCGACGCTGCTTATCTCAGACAATTTTTAACGGAGCAGAGACTTTGTGCGACGACAGCAACGATTGACAAAGAGACGAAGTGGAACAACGATTCCAGACAAACGCATAAGCAGACGAGAAAGCGACGTTTGACGGCGGACGATTCAGTCGGACTCCACCAGGACTGATCTCATTGGACGCGGCGGATTCTTTGGAACTACACGTCCGGAGAGATTGGTGACAGGAGGACAACAACTGACGCAGTACAGGCAGGACGTCTGATCACTGGAACAAAGGATTCGGACGATCACTGGAACGAAGGATTCGGACGGGACATCAAGTGACGCGGGACAACTTGGAGCTCCGCGGGATCTTTCCATGCTGCAATCGTGCAGAGAAGTCGAAGAGAACGACACATCAGAGACACCTGGTGAGCACGAGCCATTTTGTTTGACTGCTCATAGTCACTTGGTGCTGTTAATGTTTGTAGTCTGAATGGTGTTTGCGGGAGAATTGTTTGTACTGCAGAGTCAGTAATTGATTTATTGGAGAATGTGGTTGTAAAGCACGAAAGGTGCTAACTACTGATTTATGTGAAGCGCTCCGGAGCTCATTTTATTGCGAGCGGAGTCTGCATGCGAACTGTTGAACTTGTGTTTGTTATTGATGAATGAAAGGGGTGATTGAAAATAACCCGTTCTGCGAGAAAGACTGCTTTTGAGTTTATTGTTTTGTGTAGTAGCGTTTTGAAGGTTAATCGTACCTCGTGTGTTTTTGAACTAGTTTTATTGTACTTTGGTTCTTCTGCTTAAAATGTTTGAGAGAATGAAGAAAGCAGAGTTGCAGGAAGAGTGTCGACAGAGAGGCATAGATTGTGAAGGCCTAGATAAAAGGGTCATGATCGAAAAGTTGAGGGAAAATGAGGATCCATCAGGTGGTGACGATGGATTGGATGAATATGAGGATGCAGACCAGGCTAGCGTTAGCGAAAGCCAGACGAGGCTTGAACTAGTTCGGGCGGAAGAGAGGCGGTTGATGGCGGAAAGGGAAAAGATGGCGGCGGAATTGGCCCTCTTGCGAGAGAAAGCGAATTTGGGTTTACTACAGCCAAACCTTTCATTTTCTGTTGGTGACCCCGTTGGTCCTTCGGTTTATTCCAAGCTACCAACCATGCACGAAGGAGAAGATATAGTGTCTTTTTTCCATGCTTTCGAGAAGATTGCCATTCTGCAGGGAATTGAGGAGAACAAGTGGGCTAAGCTACTTCCGGCTTTGCTTAACTCGACAATGAGGGTGCATTATAACAGGCTTTCCTATGATACCTGTTCCAACTACAGGGATACCAAACGCTCACTGCTCCAAGCATGTAGGCACAATGCAAAATTTTATTTGGACAAATTTAAATGCATGCATAGAGCAGGGAAACAGTCTTATATGCAATTTTTAGGCGAGTTGAATGATGTGTTCGATAATTATCTTGAATGCAAAGAGATAAACGATTTCGAATCCTTAAGGGACGACATAATCATGGAGAGATTAAGAGAATCCCTCCCGAGCGATAGCCGTTATTTTATTGAAGCACGGAAGCCTAAAAGGGCTGTACAGGTTGCTGAATTTGCCGATTTACATTTTGAATGCACCATGGAAGGTCGCAAAGCCAGCCAGGGCGATCAGAAACAGAACAACAGGTTCAGAGCGCTCAATTCTGATCACAAAGTAAACCCTTGGGAAAGGAGGCCAACGGGCAGAGACACAGAGTCATATGCAGATAGCACCAATGATAGGCGGTGGGATGCAAGACCAATGCATTCAGCGCAAGGGGGGCAGGGCAAGCTACCAACACCAGACGTTCAACCGTTATGATAGCAGATCCCAAGCCCAAGGTCAAGCGCATGCGCAAGTGCAGTTTGTGAAACCTAAGTCAACTCTCGATAAGGTCGTTGAGTATCAAAAACGTTTTCTTATACCAATGTGTGTAAATGGTTGTGACGTGCAAGGGTTTAGAGACACATGTGCCCAGGTCACTCTTGTGAATTCTGAAATAGCGTCACATAAGACATCTGCCATAGACGATTCAGCAATGATAAGCTTACAATGTGCATTTGGCACGATAAAGTGCTTTTCGGCATGTGATATTGAGATTTCGTCCCATGAATTTGGAACGGACAGGAAGATAAAGGTGAGGGCATGTGTTGTCCCGCACCTCCCTGTGTCTGTGATAATTGGCAATGATGTATTCGCAGATAACGCAGACCTGACGGACACGGTTAATATGCCCAGCGTTGGGCGGCCAAAAGACGTTGGCCAGGCATC
This sequence comes from Lumbricus terrestris, assembly GCA_949752735.1. NCBI lineage: Eukaryota > Metazoa > Annelida > Clitellata > Crassiclitellata > Lumbricidae > Lumbricus > Lumbricus terrestris. The sequence goes on from OX457049.1 coordinate 17,109,540, forward strand.
TCCGACCACTAGATGGCGTGACTATGACGGTAGGATAGACAGCGACAGTCAGAAGGACAAGCAGACAGCTGACACGACCAAAGCGCTCAGTAAACTGCAAGCAGCTGGGAGAGGTACACAGACGCCCGACGGACGACAGGTGGAGAGCGGGATTTTAGCGACGCCTTGCGAGCGAACGACTTTGAAAGGAGGAATGGAATCGGACTTAAAAGACACTAATGATATTAACAAAGTTGACGAACGAGATGGACAGAGTCATTTAATCGCACCTGACGAAAGGCGACTACCAGAAAATGACCCACCGCCTAATCGACAAAGCAACGGGGTCATAAAACCCTCTCAAACGCTCCAGCCGATCAACGGGAGGTCTTCGGTGACCGATGGAACGGGAGACGGTGGCCCGACCACCGACTTCAGACCAATTAACGACTCCTCGGGAGAATTGATAAGCCCGCCTGGTCAGTCACTTCAAACGCCTTCAACAAGCAACAGATGCCCCGTAGCCGGATATACCGTCAAAGATTATCCAGATGATCGACCAGAGGATTTCAGTAACCGATGCTACGATGAAAAGGCAGGTGATGAGTTGGGAGGCGCCATCTCTAATGAAGGGGCTATGCCGACAAACCATAAAGACACGGCCCACGAAGAGGAGGAAGAGGAGAAAGAGGAGGAGGTAATCACCGCAGCAAATGGGGCGCACACGACGCCTGGTCATAAATCTCCGACGAACGGACCGAGAGCCAAGGAATGTATATCCGATCGTTCACAGGCCGAAGACAGAATCACTTTGAAGACACCCGAATCAGATAACTTCAGGATAGCCCAGCATGAAGGCCCCACACTGTCCGAATCGTGGAGACAAGAGAGGGAGGGAGACAGCAGATGTTTAATTGAAAACGGCTTACTGTTTCGGAAGGGAAAACCGAGCCAAGCCGAAGACGGAGGAGAAAGCGGAAGAAAGCAATTAATTCTACCGACAGGGTACCGATCAAAGGTTTTACAGATGGCCCATGATGACATTTGGCCGGGACATCGAGGCATTGGTGACGGGAAGGGGCGAAGACCACCTGAAAGGATCTTTTACGACAATAAACCAACAAACAGATCACTACAAACAGGTCAAAAGGTACCTCTGCGACACAACACAGAAAACAAGTTACCCGCCCAACGGCAAGAACCGTTCTTAGTGATTAGAAAGTTGTCGGAAGTCCACTACGAGATCGAGACAGACAAAGGACCAAGAACCTACCATATAAATGTATTGAGACAATGGCACGCCAAAGAATCAAATACACAAACTTCCAAAGCGAAAGTGATCCATACAGCCCAACCGCACAAAGTTCATTATAAGGCGCCAGACCAAATAGACGACGAAGGACAAGAAAACGACGAGTTGCAACTTTATGACGTATATAAGAACCCTGCCAAGCAATTAACGAAACGCTAGGCTACATTGACAAAAGGGAGGGGATGCATGAGTCTATGGCAGATGGACTATTGCGCTAATTCACTAACAACTAGTGTTGTAAAACGCTCATATTGTTGTTTTAAATTGTACTTACTTTATTTACGGTGTCTGCATAAAGCCTTTGAGTTTTTGTAGAATGAGTGAATGATCGATTTATAGGGATCTTTGTCTCACTGATATTACTCGTTGTGTTTGTTTGTGCTTTATGTTATAGATTAAATCACTTAGGGCCTCGTGTAATAGCCAGCCTGGCGACGTCGCGGAACAACGGTGAAAAGACATTAAGATAATTGCCGTGCGACGATTGCCTGTGCTCTTGTAAAAACCTCGTCGACCCGTGACGAACTCTCCTTCAAGAGTCACCTACACGACGCGCTGATGACACGATTCTCTTAGCCATCAGCTAAAGAAAGTGTGATGATGTAGTGAGGGAGGAGTCGCCGACGATGTTTATAACTATGTACTGTTTTATGACACTAAAGTTGGCCTAATCATCATAATCATAGGTCTAGATCATTTCTGTGAACACTTAGCCTAATAGTCATTGCCGATTAAAGAGAGAGACAGAGAGAGAAAGAGAGAGACAGACAGACAGAGAGAGAAAGAGAGATACAGAGAGATGCAATGGGCGGGCAATTGGTGCCACGCAGGGTCTGAAGGGATGATTGGCAGGTGGAAGGAATGGGGTTAAGAAGGGACGCGACAGGAAAGGAAGCATCATTCGCCCGGGATCGTTGACGGCAGAGCATCGGCCGCAAGGGGGCGAAGGGATCACTTGCGAACGAGAGGCCATCCGGAGAGCTAGTGTATAGCATCTCTTAAACGGGTGCCTTTGAAGATAAAGGCCTGGAGCGAGCAAGGATCGAAGAAATAGTTTATGACACGTGTATCGATAGTTTGCTTGTATATACGATGTAAATACGTGAAACGATTATTACTGTCACCAAGAAAGATTGAAAACTGTTTCTGTTCTCTGTGTGATAAACGATCACCCACGTGCCTCTGAAGAGCATAAGACCCCCGAAGACTTATAGCCGCTCTTCTAATTTAGCACCGCTCGCCACCAAAACTGGAAGATTACGGTCAACAATCGTCTCTTCCAGTACAATGATGATGATGATGATGATGATGATGATGATGATGATGATGATGATGATGATGATGATGATGATGATGATGATGATGATGATGATGATGATGATGATGATGATGATGATGATGATGATGATGATGATGATGATGATGATGATGATGATGATGATGATGATGATGATGATGATGATGATGATGATGATGATGATGATGATGATGATGATGATGATGATGATGATGATGATGATGATGATGATGATGATGATGATGATGATGATGATGATGATGATGATGATGATGATGATGATGATGATGATGATGATGATGATGATGATGATTGATGATGATGATGATGATGATGATGATGATGATGATGATGATGATGATGATGATGATGATGATGATGATGATGATGATGATGATGATGATGATGATGATGATGATGATGATGATGATGATGATGATGATGATGATGATGACGACAACGATAAGACTTTCCTTCATTGTATGATATTTGTGGGGCATGGTGGTGTAGTGGGTATGTTCGTTGCCTTGCATCCGGATGGTTGCACGTTCGAATCCACCTCAAGTCGCCATGTAGGGACATTGGACAAGTCCTGCACTCGCAATTGCAAAGAACTTCGGCGTAAAACTCCGATTCAGTGTTCGAGCTGTTGTCGGGAACGCTTCTGAGTAATAATCTTGAAGGGGCGCTATAGCAACTGCACATACAAATACAAATTGTATGCGTTTTCGTATTCACAATGTTTTACGGCAATGTTTCCCAACAATTTTTTAATATATTGGCGCTTTAGCACTTTTTAGTTTGATTGAACTCAACTAATAAAGTCAAACTTGATCGCCCAATTTACTCCGCCACTGGTTGCACTCTGCCATTACCAGTCCTTAGCCTGAATAAAGGAGGAGGTGTCGAAAATGGTCTTTGTTACCACACAGCGACGTTAGACTGCAAATACCACCACCAACCTGTTCCATCCTAAATAAGTTCAAAGTTACCGTATTTGTAGGTAACGTATTGCAAATGATGGATATCAATAGACACCTTTAAATATGTTCACACGTGGTAATAAATAAGTACAGATGAGCAAATATTTGCAATTAAGGTTTCCAGTTCCTTATCTCTTTCTTACGCAATGAAGGTTTCACAGATTGCATTTTTGAGCTTTATAATCAGAGATTCTCAACCGATGCGTCGCCACAGTCGCGAATCGACCGGCGGTGCGTCGCGTAAAATTGGTGTGTCGCTGTTGTGTCATGAAGAATTGGTTTATCGGAAGAATAATTGGTGTCGCGAATTCTCACGGCATAATTTAAACACCCGTCGTTCTTGCACTACACTGACTTGCTTACTTTTTGCAGCTTAGCGGGCGTGGTTTATGAGATCAACGCAATCTGAAGCGGCCACAATGTTTGTCTTGTGGGTCCACAATCCATAATATGCCAAACAAATTTGTGCGTTTGTTGTCATAGACCCTCGTCAAATCTGGATCCTTCAAAGTACAATTTCCATTGGCGGTGCCAATCTACAATGCCGGAGATAGGAGGGCGACGACGAATATCTTTGTAATGACACAGATTGGATTGTTATGGAATTTCATGATTTCAATTATGTAATCATCATGTTATTATTGTGCGATTATGTATGCTATTATTTCTTATTCATATTTTATTGATTCTTTCTGCCTTCTGACGACAGTCATTTGGGACCGTATATTATCGACACTCTACACTTTGTCGAAGCGATCGGCAATGAAGCGTTAATGAGAGTGGACAAGTTGTAAGCATTGCAACCTTTTTTACTTTATAGTGCGCTGCCATGTATTTCCAAGGTGTCCAATATCATCCGCGATTTGTTATACTTTACCTACAACTACGCAAGAGTTGAGCTTTATTACGTTGTTACAGGGTCGATCCATTTCCTTCTTTAACCAAATCAGATTGTATTGTGTAAATTGGTAATGGCACATCGAGTGGCTGAAGGTGTCCCGGAATGGCAAAATCAAAAGTTGGCAGCCCTACAGTGACAGCAACAGAAAATGGTTGCCATTCCGGCAGGCTTCCGTCAATGATTATTTTCATTGTTGCATTGTTTATTTTAAATAGCATGACAATTCTACGGAAGAATTATGTTGTTTATTACATCATAATTATTCGCCATAATATTATTGCAATGGGTAGGGACAGTGGCGTAGCCAGGAATTTTTCATGGGGGGGGTTTTATGGCCGGAAACCCTGTTTTTTGCTATTTTTTCTTACTTAAATGGAAAAATAACCTTAAAAAACCTTTTTCCCGGAGCCAATGGGGGGGTTAACCCCCGAAACTCCCCCCTTGCCTACGCCACTGGGTAGGGAATAAGGATAATATTAGTATCTAGAATCACTTTTAAGGCTGCTTTCGTGACAGCCTTTCCTTCACCGAGCTGCTTAATAGTGCATATCAATATATAAACAGCTTCCTTTACATCGGCGACAGGCAGGCCTGGTGCATGCCTCGTTGCACATGGATGAACAGGCCCGGCCTTATGGCAAGGCGAACGAGGTAGCCGCCTTTGTCCCGCCAGCGCTCACAGGGACACTGCGCTGCTGGCCATATTTTTTCACTGTGAATACAGGAGTTATTTTTGACGCGTGAATGTGATTGAGTGTTTGGAAAAGACTCCGAGAGAGCGAATCTGCAGATAAAGTGAGTCGCAGCTTCTGTTGTGCATGTAGAATTGGAGTTTTCTAGAATGCATTCAATATTATTGTTGACTTACATCAGTGGTTTTCAACCTTTTTCTAGTGG
>OX457049.1:17119908-17122408 GCA_949752735.1 Lumbricus terrestris
AGGTAACTGACAATGATCTATGTTACATTGACAGACGGCTTTATCTTGATCTGCGGCTTTCGCCAGAAGTGTTTTCCAATTATTTAATTGCATTATCTGCCGAACGAATATCCAAATGTTTAGACTTGCGTCATAAATTGTCAGATTCAGTTTTTCCTATGGACGAATATCTGAAGGCTTTGAGAAAGCCGAAGTATATTGCAGTGATGAAGTCGTGTCGTCATTTTAATACTGCCTGGCAAAACGTATATTGTAGACCAGATTCATTTGCAGAAAGCGAGTCTACAACTATAATTGTGAACCCTGCGAATCTTAAAGATAGATTAATTGATGTTCTTATGGAATATTCTGCGGAATATATGACATCATTTTACAGTACAATTCAAAAAGACTTTGGCATCAAGTGTAACACAGCTGAATGTTATCGTGCTTTGTATCTCTACAAGTGTCGCCAATTCGACGAAGTGAAACACTTGTGTGATCTAATTCTACTTGAGTCTGATCTGCAAAGCGATTTGAAAGAATCTTCGTTGGTTAATATTTTGCTAATACCGCCTCTTGACTCTTATTTTGATACAGACGTACAGGCTTTGCTTGGATTTCACACACTTTTCTATTATCTCTCTCCTCCAAATAACACGTTTATACAAGCTGCACTAAGCGTGGAGTCAACGTTTGAGCAATGGTTTGCGTGGCGTGTGACCTGTCGTGGAAAGTCACTTCACAATTGTCTTTATTGTCATTACCCATGTAAAAGTCAATATTTTCTTGGAAGACATTTTCTTGCAAGATATTTAAAAGTCAGATGTTGCATCGACTCCAATCTTCCGTGTAAAGATGCCGTAACTGAATTTCTTAATCATAAAGCTAATCTTCCGTTTGAACACATCATTCGCAGATTTATTTTGCGAAAACTTCGTATTACTGGCAGATAGTTTATAAGTTGCACCATATCAGTGAACAAATTCTTTTTTAGCACGACATCTACATTTCGTGATTTAAATCAACTCCCTGTGCCTCATGTGCTTACCAATCAAATGAAAATATAAGCTTACGTAACCAAGCTTGGAGTTTAACAAAATGATTTGATGCCGAAACCAACATCTAACTAATGAAAATAATATAACAAATTGTTTTATAGTCATTTTTTTTTATCATACGTTATCATTAGACTGAAACAATCAACCAACGTTATTATACTTAACACCTCTCTATCAAAAGTTTACAAGGTTATAAATAATTCTCGCTCACACGTTGACCAGACTCACTCCTACAATTCAGTACATTGCAGCAATTTTGATGTTTCGTAATCTTTTTTGCATCATACAAACTGTCGTTGCATTAAAAAAAACATTTATACTCAGTTTCGAATCTGATTTAAAATGAAGCACAAAAATCAAATATAAAAACTAATGGCATGTTTTGTTGTTTATTGCTTCATCAAAGCACAAAGGTTATTTCCATTGAAGACCCGCACTTTTTCTATTACATTAGTTCAGTCCAATCAGGTGCGCGTGATTACGTAGGAGCCTCTGATGGCCAAGAAAGGATCCTTATTACTTTGCAATGAAAATCGTTGACCTGATACTACAACTAATGCTGAGCTGAGAACATTCATGGCATGGCAGTTACCATTTAGATTAACATAATAGCATTGATGAAAGTATTTGTTTCAGTCCAATTATAATCAAAACGAAACTTAAATTCAAGAGTTATATCAGATTTCTGCAATGAGTAAAAATAAACTTCCGTTTATCCGTTCATATAATTAATGCTACCAATACTGCTTTGTGTCATGTGAAATTAACGAAGATTATTACCAGTGGCTCAAAATAATAGGGCACGGTGCAGTGAATTGTTTGGCGATCGTGGACACCTTTAAAATTAATTGAAACTTTATAATATGACTTTCCTATATTTTAGAAATTTTCAATCATACAGCTGCTATAGCAAGAAATAATGGAACTCTGCAGTTGAAGATATCGATTTCAATAATTAGTGGCAAGATTGTCCTCTTTTATAGCACAGTGTAAACTTATTGTAAGGGAATCGAATTAAATCTAGTCATTTGACAGTATTTCGACCGTAGACGTAGTATAATTGTCCCGGGAGACACTCGGCTTCATATATAACCCGCAGCTGTGGCTGCCCATCAGTCCAGACCTCGATCCGGAGTACCAGGTGCATTTACTGGAGGGGCGCGTTTTTCGTTCACGCATATTCATTACATCGATAACCGTAGGGCGTAGGGCGCGTCTGATTGAAGAGTGGCAGATGTTTGACCAAGTGATCATCGACCGGACCATCAAACAGTAGCGTCTACGTCTACGGTCCGTGAACAAGGAGGACATTTTGAACACCGGCTATAGCTGAATTTCACTTCCTTTCAGGTTTCCATGTTGGAAAGTTCAATTTTTTTGTGCTGCATTTTAAACGCTCGTAAATTTGGCACACTCACGAATATTTCTAATCGGCTCTAGGATCTCGTGTATATGTGGCA
>OX457049.1:17127408-17417408 GCA_949752735.1 Lumbricus terrestris
AGCACAGAATTACACCACTCACAAATTAACAAATACCCATCAAGCAGTGATGATGACATCAAACCAACCGACGTTCTCATGAGTCGACTTGGCAACGTGTTGGGTTAATCCAAATTGGTCAGTAATAATTTCTTTGAGGTCAGCTGACGCCGGTATTATAGGATCTTCAAGTGCGAATTTAAATCCCCAGCGATGATGACCAATGAGCTGCTGAGTACAAAATAATTGTTCGAGAAATGTTGAGAATTCGTCGAAGAAAACTGTTGAACGTGGTGGCGAACCAGGTCGATGTACCGCTAGGACCGTGAGAGGACCACGAGGAGAAATTATATGGGACTCAAAGCAACGCTGGCTTGGAACTGCCTCAGGTACGATAGTGATATAGTTACACAGGGCTTTTTTTAACGTGCAGTTCTACACAAAATGTGCAGTTCTAAATGGATTTGTGCAGTTGTAAAATCATTTTTGTGCAGCTAAAAAATAATTTTAGATTTCATTGTCAACCAATTTGGAATAATACGCCAGTCTAAAAAAACATTTAGAGAAGCCTATAGTAGTTTTAATGCAAGTTTTGTGATTGAAGTGTGTAGTTACACTTTGAAACCAACCTAACCAAATCATTAACTCATTTTGCGACTCTGCTTACAGTAGAAGAACAGAGTGGAAGGAAAATTGATCGCCCACTCGAGGCTGTAACACGGTGTACGTGTGATGAGTCCTTCTTAGTTTCTTTCGCAAGTTGGCGTAGCGTTATCTCGCTAAAATCACTCGACATGTGTACGAACACTGCAAGATTCTGGAATGATTTCAATTAATTTGCCTTCTTTTCAGTTTTTGAAAACTTGACAGTATGCTATATGATATTTAATGACACTGTTTTCCACTGATTATAAGTAATTTTGCTGTAATTAGGCTATTAACTGCTGTTGAGTTATTAATGAAATTCATGTTGTCACTCCGATCTACTTTTACACTCGTGCGATTCCGGAAGTTTGAATATTTGGACGCGGAAAAAGGAAAGTTCAGTTTGTGAACGTTGCTTTAAAATTTAAAGCTTCATATGACATACTTGTTAAAGACAATCGGGCAATATTTAATTTTGGCACACATTTGCAATTGCACACCTTTTTGCACTATAATTGCAATTAATGCTGAATGCAGTGGTGTTTTTGCTTTTCTTGTAGCGCGTCAGGTTTTTGAGAAAACTGAAATATTTAATTTTGGCACACATTTGCAATTGCACACCTTTTTTTATTATTATTGCAATTATGGACATTTAAAAAATGGACTTTAAAAAGAACATTTGCAATTGCCCACCTTTTTTACTATAATTGCAATTATTGCTGAATGCAGTGGTGCTTTGGGTTTTTTGTAGCACGTCTAATTTTCGATAAAACTGAAATATTAAATTTTGCGCACATTTGGGATTGCACACCTTTTTTACAATAATTGCAAATAATGCTGAATGCAGTGGTGTTTTTGTTTTTCTTGTAGCACGTCAGGTTTTTGAGAAAACTGAAATATTTAATTTTGGCTCACATTTGGAATTGTACACCTTTTTTTACTATAATTGCAATTAATCCTTAATGCAGTGGGTTTTTTGTTGTTGTAGCACGTCAGTTTTTGAGAAAACTGAAATATTTAATTTTGGCACAAATTTGCAATTGCACACCTTTTTAAAAATTATAATTGCAATTAATGCTGAATGCAGTGGCGTTTTTGTTTTTCTTGTAGCACGTCAGGTTTTCGAGATAACTGAAATATTTAATTTTGGCACACATTTGCAATTGCACACCTTTTTTATTATAATTGCAATTATGGACATTTAAAAAATTGACTTTAAAAGAACTATCACTGTCCGGAAAAATGGTATGTTTTTATGAGATTTTCAACTCGATGACCAAAAAAGATCAACTGCTTTGGTCGAGAAATTTTTTTTAGCCCCCCAAGATCGGCAACCAAACTTCGCCCATGGAAGTTGTGCAGTTCTAGAAATTCCTTAAAAAAAGCCCTGTAGTTACATGTATATTATTATGCAATACGTTTAATCTTTATGCATATTTCACACATAATTATAATATAATGTCGTATTATTGGTATTACCATTATAATGGACGGGCGACACAGTGTGAGTGTGAATATCGATGAGGGATACGTAGACATTCATCGGTTGTAGTTAGCGCGAAGTGTCACCATTTATTGCTTTATAACGCAACTTCAACTTGTTTTAATGGTGTCTTTACATCCATCATCCGGCATACCTTACCAAAACTACGTTATTGCATGTTGAGCTTCTTTAACGACACATGAAGGTTTAGTATATTTGTTTCATTTCAAAGTAAGACAAATCCGGGCACAAAAAGCACCAAGTTACAGATCATAGATGAAAAATAAAAAAATATATACAAAAGTAATAATAGAGTTTGATAATAAAAATAATAATATTATGATAAAGTAGCGACAGTCATGAGCTGGCACCCGTCCGATATGTTAGGCCCATTGATGTTTAGATAGACAGTTGGTGTTGAATAATTACTGTCGTTGAATCAGGATTAGCCAAAAACGTCAGTTTTTAGCAGCTACTATATGAGCGCTATTGACACTCACTTCACGATGGCATTGTGTTCAAACTACCACAACCCCGGTCTATTAATTTTATAATTTTAATCTGAGACTGATCTCAGAATTACTATAGCGCGAATATAGATACCAAAGAAAGGCATTAAAGATTTATAGGCCTCATCTAAGCTAAATTGTGGCAATGTTTCTATTGAGCGACCGTCTGTCATAACGATTATGATGAGTGTCGCTCTCGTCTCTTATCACGATAGCGTTAAAGTGCAACGTACATAGAAAGGAGTTCAAGCGACTTTATTAGCAGCGTTGACTTAAAACTATTTAGCGACTTCTTAGCAAATCAACGGTCGCAAGCAACGAGGGAAAATAGTCGCCTTTACCCCCATTGTTAGCTTTGCATGCATTGTTCTTTGGTTCGCAAAACTTAACGCAAAAGTTTAGTTGCTAAATTGGCCGACATTTATACAGGACTAATCTCGATTGAGAGAGAAATTATTTATATATTTTGAAACATTCGATTTGGTGGTGTTAGTGGCGTTGAAAAAACCACGCTGAGTCCAATGGAAAGTTACTACCGACTTTTCATCCCACTGATGAACGCTGAATGTTTTTCATTGAAAATGCATTCAATCGGTCAATCGCTACTCGGTAGCAAATAATTTAGAGGTGTCTCAGAAAAAAAATGCCAATCGTTGCCAAGAATTTTAGTGACATGGATTACTACAACCCCACTTCCCAAGTGGATGTTGTTTTGGCTTGTGAGATCTTATCTTGTAATACGGTACATCAATGGATTCACCATTCATGTCTGCACAACATGGTGCATTTAGTTTTAAAATATACGAATGAAACTCAATATTAGATATTTTTGACCTTGGACACCTGTCCTTTCCACACAACATCTACATATTACTTAAGGTGGATTGGGCGTGTTGTTGTCATAGGCGCAACCACCCTATGGGACCCATGGTACGCGTCCCCCCAACTTTTGAGTGGTCCCATTGACTTTATCATTGTGGTCCCCCCAACTTTTAGGGACGTGATTCATTTGGTCCCCCCAACTTTTAGGACGTGATTGCACCTATGGTTGTTGTTCGCATGGATAAAGATCGAAGTAAATAGATTTTGTTTATATAGCCTATCATGGCCTATAATTGTAGGTCAATGACATTGACTATTAGAGGCCTATGTGCTGGCTGCATACTGAATGAACTCTGCTTAAAAGTCCTACACAATTTCACAGCTTTAAAACTAGTTATTATTCAGCGATTTTTACGTTGAAACCGCGACTATAATAATGGGTTGCTAATGACAACGGACGACGCTTTAAGGTCGCTGCTAGGCTTAATGGCGCCAGTATAACGCCGTTGTCATAGATTAGATAGGGGACATTCTACTTTTTCGTATAACATGTCCTCTGTTTTTCATAGATAATTTTCATATAAAGAATTAATTAGGAAAAATTGCATTGTACCTATATGGTCAAATTAAAAGTTTCTAGCTGCTGTCAATTTCACAAAACAATCGTTAATATGATTACCGCTTTAGACACTCTTTTCATGTGTCTCACCAACCCTATATAAGCGTTAGAAATAATTCAGGCTTTACCGCTTCTCGACCTTTTGGCCAAGATCAAAGTGAAACTATTGTATACTCTAGGGTACATGCCAGTGTTATTACCTATAGAGTATACCCCTGCTTCAGGACCTCTGGCACGAGCTAAACCTCTGTAAGTCCTGGAAGCCGGAGGGACCGTTTAAATACGTTAAACGGCCAAACAATCACTTTGAACCCCCACCCCAAAAAACACCAAAAATAAAATGGAAATGTGTGGGGGCCTGACGCGGGTCGAGGGCAAAGGCGCAGATCAGTAACTGTTCACAAATCTGTGCTCAATGCTGCTGCTATACTTTTAGACTGATAGTCCGAGTGTAGTCTTGATTTCCACCACATCTCTACATCCATGACTGAACAACCTTCAATGACTCCATCTCTCTGCCTGAATACAATTCAAAGTTATTGTTTTCGGTTTTATATCTCAATTGAGTCTTGCTCCAAAGTATCTTTGTGATTTCAGGTCTGCCACTTTGTTGCGTCCTCTTAGATCCTCTGATCGGATTGACATTTTGTTCTTCGCGTCAGAACAGCCACGGCTTCATCCAGATTCTTTGTCTCCCTAGAGAAGTCCTTCTCTATGAAATCGACTTTCGCCATCAGTTCGCTCGGTCTTTCTCTCTAGTAGTCTTCTTTCCTCGTCTTTCTCTTGCTTCAAATCATGTCTTTTCTGTCGGGATTCGCACTTACAGGGAGTGCTGTTCAGGACTTTTACAACGTGCAGTTGTACACAAACTGTGCAGTTGTGAATGATTTTGTGCAGTTGTAAAAGCTATCTTGTGCAGTGAAAAACATTAAAAGGGCGAGTGTGAGCCGATATAGTGGTAATTCAACACGGAAGCCTGGAATTGGTTATGCAGCGAAAAAAATGTGTGAAAGGCTACATTCCGTTTTTGGGTAGGTTGAAGGTGAAGGACAGAAAAATCTGATTTTACAGCCGGTGGCTTGGAACATTTGGGGTAGGGGGTTTCTGCCGTATGGCTGAAAGGGCTAAAGGAGGGCACACTAGATAAAAATTGCTGGCTGTGCAGACACATACGACAGAGCGACATGAGCTTCGACAGACAAATCAATCAATCAGTCGTAATTTATATAGCGCCCCTTAAAGATACCTACTCAGAGGCGCTCCCGGCCGACATCAAGCGAAAAAAAACCGTCTTCAACGGTTTATGAAATTGAGAAGAGCTTGGGAGGTGTCGCATAAGCAAGAGAAGTCCATTCCAGGTTTTTGGACCAATCACAGAGAACGAATGCCTCTGCATTGTTGCAGAGCGAGTGAAAGGAACCATTAAGTCACCATGGACAGCAGAGCGCAGTGCGCGACGGCCTATGCAAGTGGAAAGAGGGAGGCAAAGCTCACACAGATAAGAGGGTGCCCAGCCTGATATTACCACCACCATCAATATCTTGTAATCATACCGGAGAGAACGGAGTCTGCATGACCAAGAAGCTTACACCAGGTGACATACAAAGTAGGCCTACGCAGGGCACCATCATTGAAAATGATACCAGATATTTGAATTCATTGATTCGTTCATTCATTCATTCATTCAGTGCATTTTTAACACTCGAGTGCCCAAGGTATTTTTAGGTACACGAAAGCCCAAGGGGGTCCGCGCGGACCCCAGCGTTTTTTGTGAATATCTTGAGAAGGGATTGGAATATCGTTACAGAATTTAGTTCTATGTAATCCCAAATGAATTTGCAATCGACTGATGTATCTCGTATCACAATAGCACCATCCGGTGTAAAACAATAGTGTAAAAATTTCATGATATACATTATAATATGCTTGCTTGCGTCATTTACCGAAGGAAGCTATCATACGTCCGGCGCGTCCGCATGCCAGTCACCTGCTCTCACTTCCAGCTAGCGACGGACCAGTTGCATTATGGTAGACTAAATCGTAATCGCAATTGTAAATTTATATAGCGCCGCTTCAAAAGAGACTTCTCAGAGGTGTTCCTGACCTGATAGCACAATATACCACGATTGAAAAGGGTAATTTTCAAACAATTGCGGAGGAAGGGGAAGTAGGCTACGGGTATCTGTGTGGTGTTAGGCCTACTCGTGGGTGGAGTAAAAAGGGTAGGCCACTGCCGTCTACAACAACACCGGCTAAGAAGAAAAGCTGAGCCATTTATTCGCGTAACCTTGACAGAATGAGTGCCACCATTTGTATGAACTGTCCTAAGCCATCAGTTTTGACGCATACCTGTTGTATGCAATTGTTGTTGTGGTAGGCCTACGCAGACTTGCAAACTTTCAAATTCTGTGTTGCAAACATAGGCCAAACATAATGCTACAATGTCAGTAATTCTAAGTTCAACAATTTATATGCATCTTTCTTTCATATAACGTGCGCTGACCATTTATTTATTGGCCAGTAGCCATACGCATGTATGACTAATAGCCGCATATCGTGCGGTACCCTTGGTATATCCTGTGGTTGTGGGGTACACTGCCGTGCTAAGCAAAAAGACAGTAACTCAATTTTTTTCCGTTTTTGAGTTAGCACTTGTTTTCGCATCCTGACAACATATTCTATCATATATATAAGCGAGGAAATGGTATCTGTCCGGGAACATGGAAAAAAACGGAAACGAAATTAACAGTAACTCAATTTAGGTATCATGGTGCTAGGCAAAAACGCAGTAACTTGAGTTACTGTCTTCTTGCTTAGTATTCCATGTATTTTGATGGCCGATCGACTTACAGATATTTCAATATCTCAGCTTCCAATTCACTTAGAATCACCATCTTGGTGTTAAAACAAATACATTTAAGGTAAATGATTCCAATGGAACTTTTCCAAATTTCCACAAGGCCTCGATAGCGACCATTTTCCAAAATGGCCGACTAAAATATGGATTTATCAATAGCTCGGCTTTCAGTTAACGTGGAATCGTCATCTTGGTGTCAAAACATACACATTAAGGGTCAGGGGCTGCAATGGAGTCATCAAACATTGACCATGACCTTCATAGCGGCCATTTTCCAAAATGGCCGACCTAAAAAAGGATTTGTCAATATCCTGGCTTTCAGTTCACTTGGAATCGTCATCTTAGTGTCCAAGCATACGCATTTATGAGCAGGGATTCCAGTAGGAACACAACAGAGCTCCCATGGTGTCGATGGCAGCCATTTTCCAAAATGGCGACCAAAATAGGAATATATTAATATCTCAGATTCCAAATCGCTTATAATCATTATATTGTGTATAAACATAAGCTATTCATTTCAGGGCAATTGAACTATTCCAGCAAAGGGGCCTTCGCAGATTTCCCCATCGTTTCAATGGCAGCCATTATACAAAATGGCCGACCCAAAGATAATAATTCACTCCAAGTTTACGCAATCTTTCGCGATAAATTAAAAGTTCCTGGCGCTGTGGAATACTTACCCCTTAATATGTATGTTTCGACACGAATATGACAATTCTAAGTAGACTGAAAGTTCTGATATTGATAATTTGGTATTTTGGTCGGCCATTTTGAAAAATGGCCGACGTTGAGGTCATGGGGAAAAATCCAACATGGCCCTATTGAAACTCTTGCCTCTACTTTTGGATATTTAGACACCAAGATGACGATTCTAAGTGAATTAAATTCTGAGATATTGAGTAAAACATTCAGTTCCGCCATTTTTAAAATGGCCGCCACTGAGGTCGTGGGAAGTTTTACATGGTCCCATTGGAATCCGTGCTTATATAAATGTTTTATGTTTGGGCACCAAGATGACGACTCTAAGTGGACTAAATGCTGAGATATTGAAAAACAAACATTCTGGTCAGCCATTTTGAAAAATGGCCGCCACTGAGGCCATGGGAAGTTTTAGATGGTCCCATTGGAATCCTTGCCCCCACAAATGTATGTTGTGGCACCAAGATGACGATTCTAAGTGAACTAAATGCTGAGATATTGAAAAACAAACATTCTGGTGGGCCATTTTGAAAAAAATGGCCGCCACTGGGGCCATGTGAAGTTTTAGACGGCCCCACTGGAATTATTTCCCCCAAAAATGTATGTTGTGGCACCAAGATGACGATTCTGGATGAAATAGAAGCTGAGATCTTTAAAAACATGTAGGTTGGGCAGCCATTTTGAAAAATGGCTGTCATTGGGGCCAGATTGAAAATCTGCCATGGCCCTATTGAAAAATCTTTTTCTTAGGACTTGTTCGTGGTATGTACCAAATGTTATGCAAAGTGAACATTAAATTTTTCTCACCAGTCTGCAGCACTATAATGAAGACTTACTGCTTTATTGCTTAGCAGCAAGCCGATATTCAATGCTTCGATACTAAGCAAAAAGACAGTAACTCATTTTTATACAATTTTTACTCAAATTTCACTAAAAACCAGTTTATTTCCTAAATTCACAAGTTTAGATATGACTGTTTGCAAAAATTCAGAAAGATTGAAGTATTATTTCTGGTTGGATTAAACCGATTTCTTCTTTGTCGTTTTACGCGGAATCACCTTTTTTGAGTTACTGTCTTCTTGCTTAGCACGGCAGTACAGAGTTGGACAATACTCACGCAAAATATACCATTCGATGCCCAAATGATTGTTTTAGGATGTCCTGAAAGCATTTTTGCAGATTTATAGCCGTTAAAAAGTTATCCGGGAAAAACGGGCCTGGGGTCCGGTCGGACCCCACTTTTGGGCATTCGAGGGTTAAAGCGCCTCTTCAAGGCACTACTCAGAGGCGCTCACAACCTCAGCCTGATGCCGTTGAATGACTGTGTTTTATATGGTGGCTGATTACATTTAGTTAGACAAAAAAATAATGTTGTGCTTCCGGTAACTCGACCACTTTTTGTTACCGCGACTAGAATAATTTTATGGAAAGTTTTTATTTGCATTGACTTAATACAGTGTCATTGCCTTCCATGTAGAAGGTTCCTATATTTATAGCACTCGCTAAGCCAGACGACGTGTACACAGCCCTCTTTCAAGGTATAATTATAAGGTAGAAGAAGAAGGATTTTAGCCCCTCCAAGAACCGAAACCAAACTCCGCCCATGTGCAGGGACGCCGTCCATGAGCGTCCAGGCACATTTTAGGGCCTAAAAATATATACCAGTTTTCTCAACCATATTGACAAGTCGCAATAGTTGCAGGTCGCCGTTGCCATTCAGTTCAGTGACCTGGTCTCTCGCGGCGTTATATATAGTAGACTATGATTTAATTTAAAAGGTGTTTAATGCAACAGTTATAGGCACCCGTGTATAGTCACTACTGCCACTGGTTGTACACAAGCCTGGATAAAGGAGGAGGGCGTCGCGAATGTATAATGGTCTTTGTTACCACACAGTGACGTTAAACTGCAAATACCACCACCCCGACCGTCTGCACTCTTAATAATGCAAAGCTGGCTCAGCAATATTCTGCATTGTTTCAGCTATGATTCGAAGCCAAAAATTAACCTAAAGCTCTGACCTACATGTAGGCTACGTTACGTTCAGCAGTGATGTCTAAGCTTATACAAACTACACACTATGATACTAGGCTAATTATTGGATTGCTAGTAATCACTGAAAGGTCGGTTGAGGACAAAACACAAAAGATGACTGAAGCTAGTTTCAAACTTGCAGTGCATTTTCAAAAGCTGCTTGAAATGTTGTATTGCAGAAAAAATTCTTTTTTTCTCAACTTCTCGCGGAACCATTGTGCTCGCCCCGCGGAACCCTTGGGTTCCGCGGAACCCAGTTTGGGAAACGCTGCTATAACCTATACTGTAGAGCAACATAGAGAAACAGTGATAAAGATAGCCAATTTAAGCAAGAATGACTTAAAGCATTCAAATAATTCGACTGACTGTTATGCTTTAATGATTTCGGCTGATGTTATAAAATTTTATACCAAACTGCCGCGGAACCCCGGTTGAAAAGACAAGTAGATATATTCTTTTTCATTTTCCTTCTTGTTGAGTTGATCTTTTGAGAGGGTAGCGGGAAGTTATCCAGCATCCGTGCACCTTCTAAAATTCTCTTGTAAGGATATAACTGTTTGCAAAAATTCAGAAAGATTGTAGCTCTATTTCTGGTTGAATTGAACAGATTTCATCTTTATCGTCGTTTTACGCGAAATCAAATTGTACAGTTAGGCCTACTGTCGTTTTGCTTAGCGCGGAAGTATGGACTCGTTTGTACTGTGCTCCTTCCAACTGACTCTCAGCATCTTCACATAATTTCGCCTTCTCGAAAGCTGATATTCTTCTTTTGTCATCTGCCACTAAAGTCCAGATTTCGCAGTTATGCGACACCACCGGTCAAACCAGCGTCATCATAACTCTTATCTTCAACCATGTTCCAAAAGCTGTGTCCCTCCAGATCACAGTAAGCGATCCCATGGCAGTTCGCGCCATCCCCAGTATGGCTCTTATTTTTCGGTTCCCATCTCCAGTTTCTTCCTCTCTGAACGATTCCACTTGTTCCAAGATCTTACCACTGCACGCGATCGAGATACTCTCGTGCGCTCTGTCAACTACCAACGCTCTTGTTTTCTTAATAATTATTTCCAGTCCATACTTCCTAGGTAGGCCTATCTCATTTACACTGGCCAGCAGCTGCTGGAGCGCGTCCTTTGACGTAGCGACTAGTAATAAGTGTCACGCAGAGAGTCATCTACGAATTCTGCTTCCATTATCTATATAACAGCCATCTAAATTATTGAAAAGGTGTCTAAGCTGACCACACTCTCCACTTGAATAATTTATAATAATAGCAACATGCTTCGATGACATTTTTGCGGTGATTTAAATTCTGTATGCTATAACCGAAAACAAGAGTGTTAAATAAACTGAAATTACGAGAAGCTTCAACAAAAATGACAAAAGTCAGTCAATTACAATTATTGGCTCCAAACAAAAAAATATATGTTTAATGATTTATACTTATATAATAAACAAGGGCTGTTTTTAAGAAATTTTTAGAACTGCACAGCCCCTTCTTTTCTTTCCCATCCTGTATGGTAAATTACTTCCAATCGGAGGACAATGACCTTATTTGCTAGTTTTAACTGTACAGGTGTGCTTCTACAACTGCACAAATACATTTAGTACTGCACATTTTGTGTACAGCTACACATTATGAAAAGCCCTGTAATAAACGGTAATAGAAAATGAAACAATTGCATGTGTGGCGCCTCAAAAGTGTGAGGTCCTGTTCGGACGTACTGAGCATGCCTTAACTCGGCCTTGGTAACACTGACTTCGTGAAGTCAACATCAGTACAGCTTCAAATTATAGCAGCATAAAGGAAATAAAAAATAATGATGACCTTAGACACCTGGAAAACATATGAAATCAGCACAATAAATAAAACAGCAATCAAACACAAATAATCTTTGACACCGGTCATGAAAACCACTCGATAGATGTTTTTAACCCTCAGGCTACCAAGCTTTTTTGTAACACTGACTACCAAGGGGGGGGTGGTTACAACCCCCTAGATTTTGGGTTTGGTTTGAGATATCATAACTTGTAATACACCATTTTATTCAGCATTCATTTCTGCACAAAATGGTATATTTAGGTCCAGAAAATATGAATGCCCCTCGAAATTATGAATTTTGTACCATAGGTACCCGTCGATTCCACAAATTGTATACTTACGCAAAAGGAATATATTAGATTCTGTGTGTTTTATACATGATTTATATATAAAAAGTAGTTTACATTATAATAAAGTCCAATATTCAACTATAAAAACTAGTAATAAGTCTGTTTTATGTTCAATCAAAACTAACAAAAATGTTTTAGCCGCTGAAAAACGTTTACGCAGACATATCGGTTTGCGTTGTAAAAAAACCCAACATTTTCACACGTTTTAATTTATTTTGAGCACTTACGGTCATCAAAAAACAAATTATTTAGTATACGAAAATAGCCCTAAATGCCATCTACAGAATAGCATAATTTATTTCTATTAAAAAATAAATTATGGATAAGTTATAATAGCAAAAACATGACAATTTTATGAAAATACAACACCTTTATATATATTTTAATTTATTTTTAGCACTTCCGGTTGTCAAAAGACAACTCAGTGAGCATGGAAATGTAGCCCCACATTCCCTCTATAGAATGGTATAATTTGTGTCTCTTAATATTAAAGGGCGGAAAAGTTACAGACAATATTCTAGGGAGGTGGTATCCACCCCCCCTCTGGTACCTTGGGTATATCGGGTGTAACTTTTGAACGGTAGGGGGCATCATCAAACATTTTAGCTCAAAATGTGTCTTAATGAACCCTCTACAGCTACCATTTTTTTCAAAATTTTATTCCAGACGGAACGCGTTTGATTTGCGAAAAACTTAGGGGGGATGGCAACCCCCTTGGTAGCCCCAGTGTTAACAGCTACTTTTCCACCTCTGACTCTTTGATGAGCGGACAACTCTGTGGGACAAATCGTTTTTACGTAGCGCTCGTGAATCAACTGGTGCCTTGCAATAAATTGACTTCTAGGTGGAGCTCCATAAATTTGGAGATTACGATTATGATTTATATCAAGGACAGGTTGCTATGCATGAAATGAATTTTATCTAACTTTGTTTTATATTCCGCTGCAAATATAAATCTAAATTCAAGTTTTCAAAGGTGTCTAACCAACTCTCTTATTTGCCTTCCCGAAGCTACTTCACACACTATAATGCCAGTCAAACGTTACAACATTTTGCGTTCACCTAAACTGACCGAATTTTAGCCAAAAAACCGTTCTTGTTCTGTGTCTTTAGACTAGGATCACCCCATCTGGCGAGGGTCATTTGCAGAACAATGCTCGGCTTACGATGCATTGTATTGCATTGCATTTAATGTCTTCAATTATAGTTGTTTTCATTTACAACTGATTGTGCCCAGGAATATCCCATAATTTGTGTCAAGGATACGGTTTAAAAATGTTTAGAGTTTTATTGGAATTATAGACTCTATAATTTCATGTTGTACCACAACGGACTTTGGTTACTTTGCAGATGATGTTCTGACATGTCTTTTGGAAACTGTATAATTATGATTTATGTTTTCAATGTAGGCTTACTGTATATAATTTCAGTTGTCGTCAACGAACATTGATGTCATACGACGACGTTAATTAAAAAAAGGACTGTCCAGCAATTGTGCTGCTATGCCTAAAAATGTCATCCGCAACGGCTTTTGCTGTCATGAATAGTCGTCAAACTGTGAAACCATCTATCAAAAACTGTTGCATTTATTGTACTCTAGACCCATTTCGTCAGGTATTACTGTTTGGAATAGTAGAGCCACGTCAGTGACAACTTGGAATGATTACACACCTCTTTCAAGTGTTGTTTCGGTCGATAAGTAAAAATTGTTCAACTTTTTTTCAGATTAAAATCGCATTCTTATAAGTAGCTAATTAAAGAAATTGATTCAATGTATTTGACTGATTTTATTGATTGAAGGCATCGAATTGTTTGCAATTGATTGACGTTCAAGTGACTGTCATGATCGATGGCCAGTCCCAGCTTCAAAAAAGGAAGAGGGCGACGTTAGTAATATTATCTGCTGTGATCGAATCACCGCGAAAGACCCATTCTGCCTGAAATGAATGGCATAAAGATCTCAAGCAGGAGGATGAGAGGAAGAGGGGAGTGAAAGGTAGACGAATAGAAAGAGGATCAAGGGCAGTGATGAGGAATATAAAGCTGTAATTTAATTAGGACATCTCTTGCCATATATAAGTTAGTTTTCTTGTGTTGATGATCGTTTCCCAATGATACTTGAACATAAATCAATCCTAAAAGCAGAAAACGATGAAAATGAACTGAAAACAGAATAATTACTAATTTTCAATCAGAGAGTTTCAAGGGATGAATGCTATATAATAGAGTTTTCTTTAGTTAAACGCCTGCAAACGCACTGCGCTTTACATTTACAAGTTATGCAATAATCATAATTAAACTTAACTACACACTGAACAGACAACTTTGCAATTACACGGCGCTAATAGCAGCCTACAAAGCAAATCCGCTCAACGGGGACTCAAACTCGCTACCTCTCGCACTCTAAATACGTCAGCGTGTTACCCTTTACTCTACCGGACCCCCTCCAGGGAATGAAATATATATAGAAAATGTTAAAAAATGTGAACCGGTTAGTCATTGTTTGCAGAACAATGATGAGCATAAGATGCATAGCATTGTATTGCATTTAATCGTTTAAAAAGTGCATTTTGTAGAATGAACCGTTCAGAGGCACTCACAGTGCGCAAGACCCCGCGAGAAGAGCGAACAGAAGGAGAAAGCGCTTTGCAAAGTGAAGGACCAATAGAGCAATATGATCGACACTGATGGTGGTGGTATTTGCAGTTTAGCGTCACTGTGTGATAACAAAGACCATAAGCAATACCTGATCGAGGAGCCTAGAGGTCAAGTCTGTTGGATGAACAACGTGGACGTAAATTTACGACTTATGCTTAGAATCTGATGCTAAACGGAGTTGAAACCAATATTTACGAGACTGATTGATATAGAGTAATGGGAATTCTATTGAAAGGTGTCTAAGCAAAGGCATCATTAATATATTACAGATCTATGTTTCTCATCGCTGTCCGTATCCCAGTTACTTTTCACCAGCCTCCTGCTGCTCATTATTATCTTGTAATTCACTTAAAGACAGAATTGGTCGTTTGCGTCGACTTATCAAGCAAAGATGTCCTGATTCGACCTCTAACTTTCTTCAAACTCGAGATTGTCAACAGTAGATTACGGAAAGAGGAAAACTGATTTTTTCATGTCCTTTTGTTACATGTATTAAACGACCATATCTATTTCATGCATTGGCTGTTAAAGCGGCACATCCAAGCCCACTACTCAGAGGTTATCACAACTACAGCGCCGACACTGCTTCGGAGTTTCACGCCGAAACGTGCGATCAAGTATTGTGGGTGAATGACTTACTCAAGGTCCTTACGCGGTGACTTGAGGTGGATTAGAACCTGAAATTGTCCTTATCCCATGCTTTGAACCCACCATTACACCACCACGACCTGTCAATATTAGTTTTGAACGGCGTAGCTGGATGTTCCATTCGATAATTGCTAAATATGGCTTTGATCGAGCGTAGTTTCTATAGAAACAAAGCTTGCATTATTTATGACATAGCTTAGAATGTTTACTGAGGTGTTAAAAAAAAATCTTGTCTGAATCAGGCAGTTTTGAGAATCTTTGCGCCAATTAAGTGAAACGTTCGCCTGTTTTGAATTACTCGCGTTTTAAGACGTCTTCTAAGACCACCGAACACTAAGACCCGCCATCGCAACAAATCCATAATAGCCTATTACATTCATCTGCTAAATGAAAATGATTTAGTTATATGGAAAAGTATATTCAAATCACAGCAGAGAGAAGAATGGCGTCATTGGAAGTTGACTTCTGCCGTGGGGCAGAGCACTTAAAGAATATGAAGCCCGTATCTATCCAAATGTTGGTAGGCCTATAGACCTGCTTAAGTATTACTGTCCATTTAGAAGCTTTGAAAACAGTGGGAAACCTTATTAAGTATAATCGTTAAGTTATTATTCAAACTCGCCAATTCCAATGTACGAGAAGGTTTTGTGAGTTTGTATATTTTTCTAGAATCTACAGATTACCATTGAAATTTGTATTTAACTTTCGTTTCTGCCATAATATTATGTTGACATATTCCAATGATTTCACTGGCAATCGCGGTATTCTATGAACATAATTATTACCATTGGTAATCACATCACATTACCAATCACAATAATTAATCTGCTAACCTATTAATCATAATATTACTGAGTCAGTAAATTAATAATTGCGCTAAAAGAGTTTTTTTGCACCGGAGGCAAATGCATGAAATGTCAACATAATTTATGTCGTATTGAGATGCGATTTGACACCTTTTATTCGATATATCCATGATGTTATAGTTCTTATTTTCATAAAATTAGCTAATAAGGCAAATACCTGTGCCTCTAAGTGTTAGCGTACAGAGCATCCATAATAAAAATTATCATTATACATCGCCAGAAATAGAAGCTATCGTTGCTTAAAACGAATAATATTGGATAGACATTTCTTACAAAATCGAACTCCATGCACTCAATTGAACGCAGGAAGAAATTGAAATTAAAGACAAATTATCGTAGGAGTGTTCCCAATGAGAAACTATGCATAAATAATTGTTACGATAAAAAGAGAAATTAGAACAAGTTTGAATTAAATGTACAATAATTGTTGGTCCGGTCCTGATAGGTGTAGAGCCGACGCGCAGGAAGTCCGTCACTCGAAACTGCGTGTGCGTTTATGTCCATCAATTTTATTTTCACTGAGGACCTACGAATGATTTAGTTCGCAAACCTCTTTTGTCACTAAGTGTAAGTGGGTAATTGTTATAGGGTCGCGGTGTCGCGATTACGATTCATTTTGAAACCAATGTTTCAGAGATCCTTGTCCTAGGGCTTAATTATAACAAAAGAACAATGTTTTTGTAGGCCTTATGCTTAAATAATGGTAAGTTTTAAAAAGTTTGATAACCGGTAAAGGGGTTATTGATGACGTCGCTGAATTACAGAATTCAGCCTCAAAGATGACTATTAGGAAATGATGCTGAACCATAAATTGTTGCGGTAAAATAAACACTAACGGCACAACAAATTATTGTAGTCTACGATAATTCAAATTTAAAAGGGAAATTTAGCCAATATGAATTATAAATTAATATAACGGATTGTAGAGCAAGGAACCACGTAGTCAAGTCTCAATTGAATGGACGAAGTGGACGTTTGTGAGGGTGAAAGGTCACCAGAGTCGAATTCAATTGGAGAAAAATGCGATTGATGAATACATCGTTGTTCAGCAACTTACGTCTTACGACAACGGATTGGTTCTTATAGCATAGAATAAAGTGTAACAGAGGTGTTTAGGTGTCCTAGATCAGTGGTTCCCAAAGTGGTGGTCCGCGGACCAGTGCCGGTACGCGGAGGTATGGTCGCCAGTCCGCGGAGAAGAGTTAAAAATAAATAAATAAACTGTAATTAATAGTTTCTTTGTATGAAATTGTGAAATTATACGAATTATTGTCCAACATTTATTCAAATTTCTGTCTTAATATTTACAAATTTGAAATAAACCAGCGCGCCTTATTTTAACTTGCAAGACGACGATTTCAAACAATTTAAATATATTCTAAATTTACTACATCGATGACTGCAGTCAGTTTCAGTAGCGGCGCTAGGGGGGGGGGGGGTTATGGGGTTAAGCCCCCCTAAAAAGCCGATCCATTTTTTGGTTGGAAATTGATCCTTACTCATATCTCCCAAACTACCTGCCAAACCTCGTGCGTACCTTTACGGGGTTTTTTTTTTGGGGGGGGGGGGGGGGGGGTTAAAGGGGTTCAGTTCTTCGCGCAAATTTTTCATTTTTACATGGGAAAAAAATCGATTTTTTAGGGGGGGGCTTAGCCACGCTTAGCGCCGCTACTGAACGCAAGCAAACAAATCTTTTTTAAAAACGTGTACATGCAGGGTAGTTGTAAATTGCCTTATATTTTAGTCATTTTAGGTCGGTTTTTATGCCATCGTCATTTAGGCCTAAGTTAGCGGTCCGCGAGCTTCAACAAGAATTATTGCCGGTCCGCGGCCTACTGAAGTTTGGGAACCACTGTCCTAGATTCGCTGTCGACAAGAGCAGGTAAATTTTCTTGATTTTGACTTAAATCGACAAAACACCGACGTCCTTCACAAATTGTGGTCCAAATATACTATAGGTAAAACAAGAATGTTTTACACCAATCATCCTTTCGTTTAATGTTAACATAATCGTTTTGACGTAGGCCTAATTATGCTATCGTTGTTTTAAAAAAAGTCACGATTTAGCTCAAAAGATTTCATGTAACTGTCGACGGTAATTTAACTTGGCATTGCACAAATTATTATTTTAGATTAATTAAGGTAAAAGTATCGATTCTGTTGCAACGCAAAAGAAGTTCAACGATGTCGTATTTTAATGGTAAGACTGACAAATGTCGGACATAGTTCGACACCTTTAAAACATTATAAAAAATGCAATAAATTAAGAAGTGTAGAAATTTCCGCAATGCCTGATCGTTGAAGATCTATCTCGCTCTCTCATCTTCTCAGCAGCCAAACAAATTTATTTGGCAATAATAATTATAAAGGTTCCTGCTCCACCTCATCTCATGCCTCCGATATATCGAGACAAAACAGGCAGAATTGCACACTGACGGCACGCTCTTCCATAGCGATGCCTTAACTTAAAAAACCCTCCCTATTTTCAACAATGGACTGGCACCGGTGGACTCGGTAGAGTAATTGGTAACACGCTGGTCTAGAGAGCGAGAGGTAGCGAGTTCGATACCCCGATGGGCGAACGTGCTTTGTAGACTGCTATTAGCTCAGTGTATTGCAGGCTGTCTATTCGGCTTTATACAGTTAAAATTTGTGTTTTCTGTGACCTCCGTTCTTGTGAATTGTTTCAACTGCATAATTGTACACTGTAACCGGTTGCGTTCTGTCAACCGGATTGTTGAATAAGCGAAAGTATCATTAGGATTAATTTTTGCATGGACAAAGACAACTGACTCTTAGCTTTAAAATTTGATGCGTATTACAGTACACTACACCATATGCGGTTATGAGCAAATTTAAGAGAGGTAGAAAACTGGTTTTTCTTATTTATAACGTTGGTTTTACGGTTGTTTGAGGTGTTTAAAACCTCGCCTTGTTTCCAATGCTCTTCAACCTCTTTTACATTTGCATGGAAGAAATTGCTCTGGAATGCTTTTTTAGTTTTCTCCAATGCAACTTATCACTATACTCTGAAGCCAATTATCCTCACGATTCAATTATATAAAATCAATATGAGGACGGAACCGTATGTGTGTGTGTGTGTGTGTGTGTGTGTGTGCGCGTGAGTGTGTGCGCGCGCGTGTGTGTGTATATATATATATATATATATATATATATATTTATATAATGTCTAATATAATGTCTAATATAATGTCTAGATTAAATAATTATTATAAAGGGCAGAGATCGTAAAAACAAACTTTTGGCTGAGGTGTTGACTGTTGAAATTCTTCGCAAATTACGGATGTCATTCTTCTTTTCATCCTGAATTTGTATGACCGCCATTCATGACAGCTATTTCAAAAAATGGTTGTTGGCATTTCGTGACAGAAATTTCACAGAATGGCTGTTTTTAATCCTCTTTAATACATGTATCATCATTTAATCTACATGCAAATTTCTACACACATGTATATATATATATATATTACATCATGTGCTCGTAAATGCATTATTTTTTGCATTTTACATTTCGGGAGGTTTTCAAACACTCAAAACAACCCCTTAGCTACGGCCTTGATACCTGTTGTATAAAGTTGAAGGTCTATCGTGTTCAATTTAGTTGTCTGTCTGTCTCACCATGATGAGTCTCCCCTACTCTGTCGCTAAAATGACATCCTAAAATGCTACCATTGCAGTGTGGAAATTCAAATAATTTATGTTGCTGGGGTCTCGGCGATCGTCCTTCTGCCGCTCGGTCGTCCACCCAAACCCACGACGGCAATTTATGCTTTAGCCCCCCCCCAAGAGCTGAAATCAAACTCCGCCCATGCTAGTGAGACGCTTAACCGACACTATCAAGCTGTGTCGACTGAGCCATTGCATAAGCTAACTGTTAACATTGAAAACCCTGTTTATATTGATGAATATAATGTGTTCAGGGGGTTGGAATGTGTCCGAGGGTCCTCTATAATAGTCTACCTTGCATTAAAACATCGCTGATTTTATATCAATCCAACGCTTTATGTCATTCGTACAGTGGCAATCTTACATCACTAAAATCCCCTCCCATGCATACAAGCAATCTGTGAATTGCTCCATCTCTTCTCTCCATCCAGTCTTACCATCATTAGCTCTTTCTATTGTATTAAATAGTTGTTTTTGCACATTTATTCTGAGTCCAAACCATGTACTACTGTCACGCAGTCTGTCAATGTCTGGTACAACGCCTTTGATATTACAAGGAGAATCTTGAATACCTTTATTAGGGTTAAAATAGTATTTATATAAATTAGTTCGTTCAGTCACAAATTAACTAAGGTCTAGTGTCTCTTCCGAACATCAATAAATTATAATCGACTTACATAACGATTGAAAAAATATATATAAATCCTCATGACTTTTTGACATGAAAACTATCCTTACTAAATGTCAAACAGTGAAAATAAAACACCTCCACGCTTTCAAACATCATTTTGGAGAAGCAATGGAACCAAGATGCAACGTCGTATTATTATTTAAAACAAATTTCACCCATGTTTTCATCCAACTTCTCAAAATTTGCTGGGTTTATAACAGATCCATTGAATCGCCTGGTTGTTTCAGTTTAACGACACTGTATGATAAAGAAGACCATGATTAGTGCCACCCTTCCCCTCCTTTACACAAGCTTTGGACTTACACCGTCAGAGTGCAAACAGGCGAGGGTCGGATTTATGGTGAGTCTTTTCTAACGTTTTAAAATCGTTCATCACGTGTTTAGGTCTGTTGCTAAATTTTCATTGTGTTGCAACATATTGATGCCAATCTTTGGTCACCAGGTAACAAAGTATTACTCAACATATTACATAAAATATTAGGGAAACGAAAGCCGAAGTTGAAGTCATGATAGTTTGGACTCAGACTTATCATTTTAGGCCTTTGAATATACAAAACGAATTTGTTGTGTGCTGTCACCTAGCGAATAACTGAAGTAATTCGGAATGGATTTCATATGATTATGACCATCCGTTTAAGTTATGTTTCACACGGCATTTTATATAGCGCACTTATTGAAATATTTATGTGAGGGAATATGTCACAGCTTATTATGCGCTCATACGATCCCAATAAACCCAACGTTTATCAATAAATTGATGATTTACATTGCAATACAAAGCCTCGTTAACACACCCTTAAATTCAATATTATACTGTCTATTTTAAGCTTAGCGTCCCAAACACTGCGAATGCGGCTATATATCCAAAATCATTTTTGTCACTAACATTCGCGTATGTTAGTAAAACTAATAACGATGACGATCATATTTTATGCATGTCGTTAGACGTGTGTTGCGAACGTGTGTGTGTGTGTGCGTGAGTGTGTGTGCGTGTGTGTGTGTATATATATATATGTATATATAATGTCTAATATAATGTCTATTATAATGTCTAGATTAAATAATTATTATGAAGGGCAGAGATCGTAAAAACAAACTTTTGGCTGTTGAAATTCTTCGCAAATTACGGATGTCATTCTTCTTTTCATCCTGAATTTGTATGGCCGCCATTCATGACAGCTATTTCAAAAAATGGTTGTTGGCATTTCGTGACAGAAATTTCACAGAATGGCTGTTTTTAATCCTCTTTAATACATGTATCATCATTTAATCTACATGCAAATTTCTACACACATATATATATATATATATATATATATATATATATGTATATTATATATACATATCCATATATATATATATATATATATATATATATATATATATATATATATATATATATATATATATAATTATGCAGCCGTTCAAGAAAAATGTCACGGACACCAGTGTCAAATGCTGCACTAACGTCAAAAAGGGCATATAGTCCTAAAACACTCGATCAGACTTTGCAAAGACGCTTTGTCCATATTTTAATAATAATATCTGCATGTAGCTGTGATTTTTCATGGAATATTTTATTTTACACTATTTTTGTCAATCCATGATTTTAATATAATTATAACAGGACTCTGAAAATTCTATAGCCTAGAAAAGCGATATGCGAGATATGGTGTCTGTCCTATTATATACAGGGTGCGGCCGAAAAAATACCCCATTACGAAAATCGCGATTTCTCAATAACCGCTGAATATTTTGTTACAAATTTTCGCCAATCTATTTCACACACACACACACACACACACACACACACACACACACACACACACACATATATATATATATATATATATACACAACTTGGCTAAATCAAATGAAATTCGATTCATGAACACCAAAATCGTGCAACCCTGAAGTGAAACAGAGTCATTTTCGTTTCAACAGACATTTAGTGACAGCAATAACAGCAATAAGACTTAGTAACAAAGTAGCGACGCAAACAGAAATGTAACAAAGTGCAAGGTTACTTATTGTTGTTGACTAGATTAGTCCAAACTGTTGAGTTTTGTGCAATGAATGTTCTAAGTGACCACCGTTTGCTTTTACGCAAGCATGCAGACGTTTTCGAAAGCCAAGAACAGACTTATGAATGGTTTCAAGTGACAAGTCATTCCAGATAATTTGCAGCGTAGTTTTCAGTTTTTTTGCTTTTGTGGGAAGTTTGTTGTAAGTCTCAAGCTTTGCACCCCATTCCCCAGTCGAGTGGATTCATATATGGGGAATTTGGGGCCATGAATCCTTGTCGATGAAGTCCAGACAGTGACTTGTTAACCAATCTTGGGCCAGATTGGCGTCGTGAGCCGGCGCTCCATCTTGCTGAAAAGTGAACTGATTTCCCAAGACAGTCATCGACAAGCGTAGGCAAAAGATTCTCCACGTTGTACTTAGCATTCATTGACTTTGGCCTTCTCGTCAATGAAGTGCAAGCGTCCTTGCCATCGTAGCTGACACCTGCATGCAGAAACCATGATGTTGGGAGAGAACTTGGCTCTCTCGACTAACAGGCGGCTTGGATGGATATCGACTTTTCCTTCTTCGCCCAGACGCGGTTGTTTTGAGTATTAATGGGTGGATTAATGTAAAAGATCGTTTCATCGGTGAGGAAAACCTTATTATGGCACACCGCAGGCTACTTTATGTAAAATTATTATTTCCTATTTCGTGAATGCCGTGTTAAATTGAAAAAATGCAGTTCTTTCTTCTGCCTGATGTCATGATCACAAAATTAATATAAAGATACTGACATAAAATTTTCAAATAATATGCAGAAATATGTTACGAATAACAATGAAAATATTTGTAAGAAAATATTCAGCGGTTTTCGAGAAATCGCAATTTTTGTAATGTTTTTTTTGGGCCGCACCCTGTATATAATGCATAAAAATTATAATGAATTGTTGTCATACTGCTGCAGTTTTGTTATTTTAAATCATTATCGATTATTCTTATTATCTTTTCGTTTTGCAAGAATTATAATTAAAGTCTAGCAGACATGGTGTGTCATTAGACACCTTTTAAACATAGTATTCCGCTTTATAAATAAGTAAATATGGCGAAATATGCAATCGGAGTCCATTTTGAATATCTCTCACACACAGAGTCGTTTTACGGCCAACTTTATTTACACCAGAAGTAAAAAAGAAACAATATATTTTCCTTTGGTTTGTTGCAATTTAACTGCCTGGTATTAAATAGGCCTACCATTCTCTGCGTCCTTCGCCTTCGATTTGTTTCAAGCTTCAGTCAACATCTTCAGATGTTAGGTCAACATAGCTACGCTAGACAGTTACTGAATGATTAAAACAACATGTTCACTCTGTAGAAAGCTTTGTGTTATGCTTCATTGTCACTTCGGGATTCTATTGTTTAAACCCATCTGTATATAACTTCACATCATCGAAAACGGAGGAAGAAGTATCAATAGTAGACGCATCAATTGAACGACAATGTGTTATGACAAAAATATCTGTCACCACCTCCTCCTTTATCTATACGTGGGACTCAGCGGCGACCGCAGGATTTTTTTCTTGTACGCACAGAAATTTTCGATGGAGGGGCGAACAGGGAAAAATTTTCGTATGGTCGCCGAAAAAACTTTTTTTTAATCATCAACCAAAAATTTTACCAAAACATACCTTTTCTATCCGCCGAAAAAACTGATGACCTTTTTTTTTTTTTTTTTTTTAGTCATCAACCCAAAAACTTCCCAAAACATACCTTTTCTATCCGCCGAAAAAACTGATGACCTTTTTTTTTTTTTTTTTTTTAGTCATCAACCAAAAATTTCCCAAAACATACCTTTTCTATCCGCCGAAAAAACTGATGACTTTTTTTTTTTTTTAGTCATCAACCTAGAATTTCCTAAAAACACCTTTTGGGTCATCGCGCTGTACGCACTTACCTATGTGCGTACGTCTCCGGGCGCCGCTGCTGTACGCACTTGCGTAAGTGCGTACGCCTGCGGGCGCCGCTGGTGGGACTGGCACCACCCGAGTTCAAGCAAATAATTCAGGCAAATAAATCAGGCAAATAAATCAGGCGGAAACAACCCAACGGAAAAATTAATGGTGACATGGCGTGGCAACAGAGCTGTGACTCTGGCATCAAATTAATGTCATTGGTGTTTTATTCTTCAAGATGGAACAGACTAATTATATAAAATTATTATTAACACTCGAGTGCCCAAGGTATTTTTTGGTACACGAAGGCCCAAGGGGGGTCCGCGCGGACCCCAAGGTTTTTTGTGAATATCTTGAGAAGGGATTGGAATATCGCTACAGAATTTAGTTCTATGTGATCCCAAATGAATTTGCAAACGATTGATGTATCCTATATCACAAAAGCACCACCTGGTGTAAAATAGGAGTGTAAAAATATCGTGATACACATTTCATGCTAGATCGCGTCATTTACCGAAGGAAGCCTATCGTTTTCATGTTAGTATCTTGAGAAGGGATTGGAATATCGTTACAGAATTTAGTTCTATGGAATCCCAAATGAATTTGCAATCGATTGATGTATCTTGTATCACAATAACACCATCCGGTGTAAAATAATAGTGTAAAAATTTCATGATACACATTATAATATGCTTGCTTGCGTCATTTACCGAGGGAAGCTATCATACGTCCGGCGCGTCCGCATGCCAGTCAGCTGCTCTCACTTCCAGCTATCGACGGACCATTTGCATTATGGTAGACTAAATCGTATTCGCAATTATAAATTTGTATAGCGCCGCTTCAAGAGAATCTTCTCAGAGTGGTTCCTGACCTGATAACACCATGCCACGACTGAAAGGAATAATTTTCAAACAATTTCGGAAGAAGTAGATGTACGAACGGCTGCGTCACTGTGTGGTGTTAGGCCTACTTGTGGGTCGAGTAAGAAGGGTAGACCACTGCCGTCTACAACAACACCGGCTAAGAAGAAAAGCTGAGCCATTTATTCGCGTAACCTTGAAAGAACGGTTGCCACCGTTTGTATTAACCCTCGGGCTACCAAGGGGGGTGGTTGCCACCCCCCCCTAGGGTTTTCGCAAATCAAACGCGTTCCGTCTGGAATAAAATTTTGAAAAAATTGGTAGCTGTAGAGGGTTCATTGGGACACATTTTGAAATAAAACTTTTTATGATGCCCCCTACCGTTCAAAAGTTACACCCGATATACCAAAGGCACCAGGGGGGGGGTGGATACCACCCCCCTAGAATATTGTCTGTAACTTTTCCGCCCCTTAATATTAAGAGACACAAATTATACCATTCTATAGAGGGAATGTGGGTCTACATTTCCATGCTCATTGAGTTGTCTTTTGCCAACCGAAAGTGCTCAAAATAAATTAAAATATATATAAAGGTGTTTTATTTTCATAAAATTGTCATGTTTTTTCTATTATAACTTATCCATAATTTATTTTTTAATAGAAACAAATTATGCCATTTTGTAGAGGGCATATAGGGCTATTTTTTAATACTAAATAGTTTAAAATTTGAATACTGGAAGTGCTCAAAATAAATTAAAATGTATAAAAATGTTGGGTTTTTTTGCAACGCGAGCCGATAAGTCTGCGTAAACGTTTTTCAGCATCTATAACATGTTTTTTTGTTTTGATTTAACATAAAACAAACTTATTACTAGTTTTTATAGTTTAATATTGGAGTTTATTATATGTAAACTACTTTTTATATATAAATCATGTATAAAACACACAGAATCTAATATATTCCCTATGCGTAAGCATACATTTTATGGAATCGACGGGTACCCATGGTAAAAAATTCATAATTTCGGGGTGCCTTCATACTTTCTAAACCTAAATATACCATTTTGTGCAGAAATGAATGCTGAATCGAATGGTGTATTACAAGTTATGATATCTCAAACCAAACCCAAAATCCAGGGGGGGGGGTAACCACCCCCCCTTGGTAGTCAGTGTTACAAAAAAAGCTTGGTAGCCTGAGGGTTAACTGTCCTAATCCTCCGTTTTGACCACGCCTGTTGTATACAATTATTGCTGTGATAGGCCTACGCAGGCTTGCATATTTTAAAATGTTGTGCTGCAAACATAGGCCTAACAAAGTGCTACATTGTCTGTAAATCTAAGTTCAACAATTTATGAATCTTTCTTTCATATAACGTGCGCTGGCCATTTATTTATTGGCCAGTAACCATACGTATGCATGACTAATAGCCGTATATCTTGCGGTATCCTTAGTATATCATGTGGTTGTGGGATACAGGGTTGGACAATACTCACGCAAAATATACCATTCGATGCCCAAATGATTGTTCTAGGATGTCCTAGAAGCATTTTTTCATATCTATAGCCGTTAAAAAGTTATCCGGGAAAAACGGGCCTGGGTCCGGTCGGACCCCCCCTTGGGCATTCGAGGGTTATTATCAATTGGCCAGTTGAATATGAAGATTGCGAAACACAGAAAGTTGCGTGGAAAGTGTGATATTGGACTTCATATGCAACGATTCATCGAATTTGATGACAAAACATAAACAGCTTCAGTGAATGTCATGACACTGCTTGACAATCTAGTCAAAAGCTGATTTTAATGAAAAAAATGGATTTTGAATTGCTTCTGTAGTACTGCTTAACTTCTAGCGTACTCTTCCAAGGGGCACCACTTTGAAAAAAAATTATCTGAGGCATCCGTAGTTAAAATTTAAAACCGGGTGCTCATGTTTGCATGCCGTGTTGACGTAGCTTACTCGTTGACAAAATGTTAGCATCGATCTGAAAGCAAACGTTGGTAGATAATGGGTTAGCAGTCAGCAGTGGCGGCGCCAGGGGGGCTGGAGGGGGCTAAGCCCCCCTAAATGCGGCTCAGCCCCCCAAAGCAAAATGCGGAAAATGTCTATAGCGGCTTATTTCGTAGTAAGAAAACTAGACAATGATCTATGGCATCGAAATCTACTTTGAGAATGAAGTTAGCGATTTCTTTCTTGGCCTCAGTCTATGAAAACGGGTGACAAGTTTGCACCCTTACCTTTTGACCATACAACGGGACAGGGTTGTCGAAATTGTCGAAGAAACAACATGGCTCTTAGACACCTCGTTTCAGATTGAAACCGTTTTATAAGTATTAGACGTATAGAAATATCGAAATTGCCTAGTCCTTCAAAAAGTGGTGCAAAGCTGTATTTTCTCTTGATTTTTCGCATATTTCACAAAATTAATCATCGTCACAAAAGAATGTATATGGTTTTCTCCCTCCTGCAATCAACTTTATAATCATAGCGTAGATGCTTGCGCCAGTGGCGTCGTCAGAGGGCTAGGGGTTATAGCCTCTAAATGCGGCTCAGCCCTCAAAGCAAAAAGCAGAAAATATCCATTACGGCTTATTTCGTAATAAGAAAGCTAGACAATGGTCAATGGCATCGAAATCAACTATATATACACAATATTATATATATATATATATATATATATATATATATATATAAAGCATACTTTATTATATACTGTCGCGATTACCCATCTTCTTGGGGTTTAGCCCCCTAGCCCCTGATAATAATTTTGGTAAATAGTTTTCCATTTAAATCATGTTTGAACGACACATTACGAGTCAAGTGTGCAAAGCAAATTAGACATGGTGGTGGTGGTATTATTATTATTATTATTACATAAATTTATTACGCGCGCAAGGTCACACCAAAGTGTGAATCTGAGGCGCGGATATTTAGCCGCCAGAGGAAGATGCAGTTAAAGGTCCATGTGCTTGAAAGCCAAAGAGAAATAGTGAGTTTTGAGCCGTTTTTTTTGAAGGTAGGGAGTGAATTTGAGCAACGAAGAGAGAGTGGAAGTAGATTCCATTCTTTGGGAGCAGAGGCATGGAATGCACGCAGTACATGGTACATGTATTTCACATTTTTTCAGGACTTTATCGTTCATAAACTGCTAGCAAACAAGAGCCTGCACCGTGCTCTAGTCAATGTCAACAGCCAAAAAGCGTTGGTTGGAGCTTTCGACGCCCCCAGACCCCTAGTCGGAATGCACTTCATTCATGCATTCTGCACTCGCAGCTTCGCTCCTGCGGCGATTGTGATACGACCGCCCTGAGAAGAAAATGTTCTGGTTGCGTCTCTGGGAGGCTTCTGCCCCCCCCGCCAACCTGAAATCCTTGCGCCGCCACTGAGGAGGGCCACTAGTTTGGAACCACTGACCTAGAGCATGCTGTAAGTTTATGATTTATGTCTTCAATTATCTGCGTTCTTGTGAATCATTCTCTCAATTGCCTGACTTGTTCATCTTTCGTACGGCATAACTGTATACAGTAACCGGTTTCGGTATGTTAGCCGGACTATTGAAAAACGTAAACTATTATTATATTACTGCCTAGGCTGAGAGAGTCGCGACAGAAATGACTAATCATATTACAACATAAAACACCTTTTATTTAAATTTACTTTGTATTATATAAATGACTCATTTCAGCTTAAAATTACAATAGGTAAATGTCCACTTTCGTCGTTGTTTGCGGAAATATTCGCGTAACATAATTTAAAAACGAGCAAAACTTGTCTTAGATGGAATATAATTATATTTTCAACTCGCAATATTAGGCACAATTTTCAGTAAATAATTAATTTTCCTTCATATAATTATGGCATTTATCAGAATTAAGATAGATAGCCTAAGATAGGTGCGAAAAAATTACATTTTACAGACCACATTTAAAACTGAAGCGCAGCAATGCTGAGTGATTCAAAGCTGACGAGCATCGAACTCATCTCATCACGAGGCTTGGCACTAGCAATGCTATTATTTGGCATAAGCGCATTGCCAGCATTTGTACAACAGTTATTCCTAAGATGATTGCTAAATTTCAGCCTCTTTAGCTCAGTGGCAGAAAACTGGTCTTGTAAACCAGGGTTAGTAAGTTCAACCACTGTTAATCGTCAGTCTTATGACATTAATAAATGTCGTCGTTACACACATCTGCCACGTTTTATTTTATTAGATTTCATGGAAATGTTGACCGCCGTTTCAAATAGGCACAATAGAAATTCGTAGAATATAACTAATTGACTCGGTTAATTCAGGTAAAACGAATCGAGCCTATTACAGCGTAAATCAATATAAAAATCTACTTAATATTTAAGTAGAGTCTTATAAATGATAGATGTCATTGGACACCTTTAAAACTGACAGAATCGATGTTATAAATTTATAAATGTAAAAAATCTGCAACTTCTTCGAATAACGCATGCAGCTACCCGCTCTCTCACAAAAACCCCAAATAATATGGTATAACAAATGATAACACAAAATTATAGTCGCACAATAGTAGCATGATATTTACGCAATTACCCAGAACAACCGCGAAAAACGGGTCTGTCGTAGTGCCAAACCCAATCATTAAGAGCAAAGAAAATCGACGCAAATCGTCTTTTCATCACACAGTTAATAAAATACAGCAATCATTTTCTTACAATCATGGTAATAATAAGGTGACATGGACGACTCTAAGATGTTGATACACAATGGAAATCAAACGACATACCTTCAATCCCGTAAACGCTTGCAAACGATGCTAGAGAATAAGCGATTAGGACTATTCACCAAGAAATAGTCTTCAAGGTGGTATTCAGTTAGACTGTTAGACAATTTCTTTGGTAGCCAATGATTCAAAGTCTACAATACCAGCAACCTTTTTCAAAGTCTAATTTCCAGTAATACTTCATTCGCGACATTCCTAACAACATACATAACGATCTGTTGCAGGAATATTTATAGTTCAGTTTAATGCTCACAGCAGATGAATCACAAATTCCGGATAATTGTTTTAGTTTGGAATTTCACACTCAATCTGGATCCTATAATATACCATTTGCTTATACGATTCACCTGTTCCAACTGAATTTGATTCCTAGCTTGCAGGTCGCAGACATTGAAAAAAATACACTGGACAACAGTGATTTTGCTTCCTGAATTATAGTCCTGTCGTCAATTGCGTTGATCGTTTTGCCTGTTCTTATTGAAAACAAACGAATATGATTACACATACGAATATGCACACAATAAAAAATACGGCAATTTGTGTGTATTATAAACACCTCTTTTGTGAATTAAATTACGAAATAAGTAATCCGGTTCACCACTGCTTTTCGTTAAGATCATGAATACGGAAAACTCATTATACAGGGTGGGCCAGCATAAATGTCCCGACTTTGCAGGCGTATAACTTCGCCAATTTTTAACATTTATTTATACTTTATGCATCAAATTAAAGGTATTTCACTCTAGTATTAACTCTAAAAAAGTCGAACTGATACTAGTCTCGGTTTTAATTATATACTTGGATCAGCGCTAGCTACCGTTTTTTGTCATTACTGACGCATTATGACGCCGTTTCCCGGAAAAATTCTATCGTTTTTTGCTAAAACGCGCGTAGACACGATCATTTTGAGTGTTTGTAGGGTCCCTACCATGAATATATTCTAATCGCAAAACCACGTCCTTTCAATTTTGCCAACAGCCGTGCACTGCCATGCGCTGCTTCAGACGCTTGCACGCTGCCAGTCGTTTCTTTGCGTAAGAGCTGGAGAGTTCGTGGGACTTCTCGTCGACAAATTACTTTAACTTTAGGTCCATAATCTTTTCCAATACGCTATTCAGTGCTTCCAAGACGGCCTGTTTTGCGCTGAATTTGCATGCAGGGCCTGCCCTGGTCATTGTCTTGACTGCAAATGTACGCGGACACACGAACAATGTTAGCGGATGTGAGCGCCGTGCGCTCCGATTCCCATGGTTTGCAAGTAGAAAGTCCTGTTTTATTAATTTTCCGTAGCAGATAATACAAGGTATTGTTTATTCCATCCTCTGTTAGAATATTCGTTAATCATTTCAAACGAATTAAATCCCTTACCAGTTCGTAAAATTAAGATCGAAACGCGATCATCGTCTGTCAACGGCGCCAGGTTGCGTCACAAATGACAGCAAAATGTGGTAGCTAGCGCTGTTCCGGGCATATAATTAAAACCGAGACTAGTATCAGTTCGACTTTTTTAGAGTTAATACTAGAGTGAAATACCTTTAATTTGATGCATAAAGTATAAATAAATGTTAAAAATTGGCGAAGTTATACGCGTGCAAAGTCGGGACATTTATGCTGGCCCACCCTGTACATGTAGCTCAGTTGAATGAGGATGGAGGGTTATGACCCAGGTGGCTCAGAAATCTCGACTCAAATACTAGACGATCTGCAGCAGCGGAGAAGCCCACTTAAATAAAACACGAGCTTTAGAAAGATTTGCAATGCACACAAAAGATATCGATTAATCTTTAAATGCATCAGGTTTATCTCATATGTATGGTCATGTTCCCACTCGTGCATCGTACCAGTCCACAAGTGAAACTGCAAGGGGATGGCGACGTCAATGATTTCTGTCATTAGAGAATGTCGTTAAACAGAAACTAATATTATCGATTTGATGTTGCGATGCACGACAACAAAAAATATCTATTACTTTTTAAATGTATCCGATTTCTTTAACATGTATAGCCATGTTTATAGTCTTACAGCACGACAACATCTAACTATAGAAAAAAGCACAGCTGCTCATTTCAAAAATTAACGCAGCGCCCCTTCAAGAAGCCTACTCAGAGGCGATTCCAGCCCAGCCACAGCAAAAAAACTTCAGTTTTGAGCAATTGGTGGAAAAGCAGGCAAATTATTCTGAGGTAGTAAGCGCGGTGCAAGTGGAAGCTTATTCCATGAGGACGGACCAAACAACCGAGAAGGCTCGACGCTGTCTGATAGTAGAGCGGATTCGAGAGACCAACTGCTCCTCATTGAACAAAGAGCGCAAAGCCCGACGGGAGGTTTAGCCAGAGATAAGACAATTAGGAGGGAGCACTACCTGTGAGGCACCGCCAGATAACTGCATCTACTCTGTAAGAGATGCGTTGCGAGTCCGGTTAAAAATGGCATGTAAGTAGAAATTTCATGTTTTGATCCATCTATATAGACTGATGTGTGATCAGCATATTTATCAATCAATTGTAGTGACAAAGATGGCATAGGCCAGTTGTTATTATTATTATTATTATTATTATTATTATTATTATTATTATTATTATTATTATTATTATTATTATTATTATTATTATTATTATTATTATTATTATTATTATTATTGTCAAGCTATTGTTATTGAAAGGCTACCCCTTTTCCAAAGCGGGCATGGAATTAACGAAAGAGCCCGTCAAGGCCACAGCGTTAAAGCGCTGAATAGTAATTGAGAGTCTTTGGAAGAGGAAGGACGTCTCCCTCAGATCGTCCGACGCCTGCGACAGGTGACGACCTAAATCAGTTAACAAATCAATTCCTCTAGAATTGATGGGACCTAGCGTCTCCAGGGCCAGCGGAATGAAGTCATGTGTAGCTGTGATCGACGTATATTTTTGTTCCTTTCTACAATCTGCTAGTTCTGCTGCTGCTCCTGCAGTGACAGCCGTTGCCTGCAGATAGGAGGGCGCAAGGGTGTCGACCACAGTGGCATCCCATACGAGACATCGGCCCGCTTTCCACGGAATAAGGGTGGTGCCATCCGGTCTCCTCCCGTCCGAACGTAGCATACCTCGTGGTTCTTTGACCGCTGGAAAACCGGCTCTGATGAGGCTCCGGTGGATAAGGTCGTTGATGGCAGCGTGCCTGGCGACGCGACCAAAACCAAGAGCACAGGAAAGGCCGTGTGTTCCTCTAGCGGTGACCAGCGTGCCACAAGCGCAGACGTGAGGTTGACAGATATTGGCCCCTAGACGAAGTCCGACTGCCACTCTGATGGCCTCATCACTGAGTCTGAGGCCGCAGGAAGTGATCGGCAGACAATGTAGCCAGTCGCTGGCGTGCTTGAAGGTAACGGCTTTCAGGCGCGCCTGCTCGCTCTGCTCTGTGGTGGAGAGGTGCAGATCTGAAAGCTCTTTTTCAAGAATCGGGAAGTCCCACTTTGCTTGTATGCGTGAAGGACAGTATTCCTCCAGCGACAAACCAGTTTTTGACAGCCAGAGCGACAAAAGGCTCGTGTAATGTAAATCCGGTTGACTTTCTAACACGGGTAGGATGTTGGACTGAAGCTCGGAGGTGCCCGCGGCCGATGCTAAAAAAGCGGGAAGTGCCAGCGATGACGCCCTTCGAATGCCCAGACCGCCTAAACCGATGGGTAGGGTAGCCTGTTGCCACTGCGTGTCAGTAACGTCTATGTTCAAGATGATCTGTAAGCCTTTCCTCAGAGTTTGATCGTAAGACTCCAGTACTGGATGATTCGAGCAAGGTGCGCATCTCAGGGTGTAGATTAATTTGGGAGCGCCCATCGAGTGTCTCAGAATCAGTAGTGCATCGTGACGTGTAATTATGGTTAGTCTAGACAAAGCCTTTTCCAGTTCCTCAGCACGTGATTCCAATGCTCGATTCAAGGCTGCTCCTGTGGACAGCGGTGCTCCCAGGAGTGTCGCTGTGTCTGGATCAGTGTATTCGAATTGTCTGAAAGATGGTTGTTTGATCAGTAGAGGATCTTTAGCAATGAGTTCGCATTTCTTTCTGTTGAAGGTCAGACCCAGATCTGCGCATTCCTTTTCCAGTGTTTCAATATCTTCCGCTACGCCAGCCGTTGGTCCGCCCAGAGAGATATCGTCAAGATAACCAAATGCCAAGGGAGAAGACAGTCTTACTAGAATCGGTTGCAATGGCAAGCAGAAAAGTAATGGACCGAGAGGATCTCCCTGTTGTGGTCCAACTGCAGACTGTATGGTGAAGGAGCCGTATTTCAAATGAGATTGTTCGGCGTAAGCTAGATGGCAGTATGCTGCCATTTCCGGAATTAATTCGTTAACTGCTGACATCATACGAGAACGACAAAGGCTGTTGAAGGCGTTGGAAATATCAAGTTTAACCAGGATTGAGTCCGAATCTAAAGTTTGTAAAAATCGACGTGTAGCATGGACCGCTGCTTCCGCTCCGCCTGGTACACCAACTCCCACTTGCTGTGGCGAAAGGTACGATGTCAGTCTTGGTATGGCGTAGGCGTTTGCGCTCTTAGAAGTCAACCTGCGCCAGAAGTAGCCAATTACGATTGGGCGAAGACCACCAGTTTTCGTGCGTAGGGCGAATAGTGTGCCACCGAACAGCAATGGGCGTATTAATTCGTGGCAGGAGCCCTGCAGTAGTAAGTTTACCAAGGCAGTTATGGCCAAGACAAGAGCCGGTCCAGCGTCTGGCGAGTTGATCAGCTCCAGGATGTGTTGCGGGCGTAGACCGTCTGGTCCTCCAGCGGAACCTGCTGGAAAAGTACGAATAAGTTTCCGAATTTCCATCTCCGTGATTTGAAGTGGTTGAATAATAGGCGGAGCTGGAATCGGAGGACCATCCAGCGGAGGAGAAGGGTGTTTCGTACAGAGCTCAGCGAACGTTTGTTCGCAGACAGAGGCCGGTACCTCTTCCGAGCAGAGTATTTTTGCGGCAGCCTTGATGCCTCCATCCTCTAACTTGGCTGACACCGCATCTGCGATGGATTGGTCATTACTGCGCGTCTTCCTGTTGCTGTTTGAACGAGCAGGTTGGTCTGGATCAAAAATTTCCTCGGCCTTTTTGGGCCAGCTGTTGAAAAAATCTGTTGTACGCTTCTTAATGGTAGATGTTAGGTTGTGTCGCTTGCCACCGTGTCTAGGCTGCTCGAGAATGGTTACACCGAAGCTCAGAAGACATTTCCAATTGTCTAGCTCAGTCGGATCCGAGATCAGGCGGTTGATAACATCAGCCAAAAGCAATGTGGTACAAGATCTGGCACCCTTTGGGATGTGTCTAAGCAGGTTGTGTTGAAGTGATGGATGTCTCAAATGCTCGTTGCTGTCAGTGTCCGGCAACTTATTATTATTATTATTATTATTATTATTATTATTATTATTATTATTATTATTATTATTATTATTATTATTATTATGAGTCTTTTAGTTGGACTGTTTTTCAAACTTCAGTTGGTTTGTAAAACCACTAAGTATTCCTGTAGCCTAAGCTGACTTTCTATCGACATCTGTGGTGTGGCGGCGCATCGGCGTTAGCACCGACTCAGTGAGCGCCTCTGAGTAGTTTTCTTGTGTAAATACTTGAATGAATGAATGAATGAATGAATGAATGAATGAATGAGTTAATGACAACTAAAATCGTTTTTGGGGTATGCACTGTGCATTGACATCATCTAGTCAAGGAGAAATCATTTTTGGCTCATGAAAATTCAGACCCGGGCTACGTGTAGGACAGAACCGTAGCAATGCAGTCGCAAACAATGTCAGTGCAACCTAGAACTAGGTCAGAAAAGTTCTTCTTCGGAACACCTTTTAAACTTTTGAACAGATGCTATATAAGGATTGGTGCACAAAACGTATTTAGTACGGTGTGGAAATACAGAAAGTGTCAGAAAATGTCTTCATAATATTTTAAGCATAATTCTTTAGAAAACGAATATTGTTGAAAAAATTATTTGCTTTGCTCACTTCATTTCTACTGTATTCAATTTAGTTATTTAATCAAAGTTTAACGTCGTCATTTGACACAATCTAATTATAGATATACCAATAGCTTCGCCACTGGTTGTTCTCTGTCAGTGCCAGTGCCAGTCCCAAGACTAGATAAACGAGGAGGGCGTATACTTTTGATGCTGAATCGCCGTTCCTGCAGAGGTTATTTTGACGATGACGAGCTCTATGTCTGCAGGTTTATGTGGCTTGGCTTTAAAGCAACCTGTGGATGAGATGAGTGACGTGTTTTCTAGCTGCCTTCATCGCAGACGATTGTGGGTTAGCAACTTGTTTATGGTGGCTAATTAGTGACTTGAGGTAGAATCGAACATGCGACCATTCAGTTGCAAGGCACAGACATACCGCTACACTAACGCGTTCTCTGTTAATACACCCTTAAAACGAGTCATTTTTGGGGCTATAAACAAACTAAGTCGCAAACAAATTGTATTATTATGCCCTTTGTAGCTTCGATCAGTTCAAAAGAGATCTATAAACCAACCTATGACACTGGCATATCATAATAATTATAATGCATATAATTGGCGACATCGTATCTAATGGAAAAATTATGTAAGAAGTATTATTTAAAAAATGATGCACGGTGTACCATTTTTACCGTTATTATCATTATTACATTATTGAGTCGGCGCTTGATTCCTATTTTGCGTCGCCACACCATGTATAATAATGGATCGCGAGTCTACAAGAGTAGTTGACACAAAAAAACTTATTTTAAACAGTTTTCACCAACCCTACGACATTGTTCATTGCAGACAACATGTTGACCATACAAGAAGAAATCTTAAAGTGGCGTTCCAGCAAGTGCTCATATACGTATTTCGCTAATCCAAAGATT
This sequence comes from Lumbricus terrestris, assembly GCA_949752735.1. Lineage (NCBI taxonomy): Eukaryota > Metazoa > Annelida > Clitellata > Crassiclitellata > Lumbricidae > Lumbricus > Lumbricus terrestris. The sequence continues at coordinate 17,164,219 of OX457049.1, forward strand.
GGACACTTGCTAACGAAGATAAAGTACTTTTGAACAGTTCTCACTGTTCAAATGGCTAAAACGAAATACAGCAAGCATACCAACGATATATACAAGTAATTCGCTTAACCCGCGGTTGTGTGAATATTTTTAAACATAGAGTTGTTAATCAGCTTGGAAAGTGGGTCGTGTGACAATAATTATTAACCTCCCGAAGTCGAATATAGCGCATGTTGGCCCTCATTTTACACACCTCTCGAAAGGTTTTTATATTTGCAATATAATTGGAGAGCATGCCAATTTCAAAATTATTCAGTGGGTCAGGAATTCTCTTATGGCATAGGCATACGCTATCGAAAGGTGTCCAAGATATGGATATCAACTCGAAGACACCATAAGGAAATGATTATGGGTAACATCGCCCACATGCATATTATTCAAGGTTTGGACTGGGACATTCAGAGTATGCTACAAGATTTACACTGACAAAGATGAGCTCCGACAAAAAGGCGTCGAAATTCGATGGATGGACGGAGTGATAAAGATAAAGAGGATGGATAAGAGAATAAAACAATGGATGGATGGCTGCATGAAAAACTGATGAATGAATGTGTGGTTGGGTGGTTTGTAGGCAGATGGGTGGATTGACGGATTGACAGGCAGATGGACGGGCTAAATAAAAGGAGAAAGGCATGGATACCAACGATACAAGTAATTCGCTTAACTCACAGGTGCGCAACCCATGCAGAGGCGGACTGTATTGCGGAAGACTTGTTTGGCACTTTTCTCATTCTACTCACATTGCTACAATCAAAGGCATACTGACAAATCAATCCTCCTGGAATACTTCCAATAAAAAAGATATTTTTGAGTGAATGTAGAAATTCTAAGAAAATGAGATATACCTCCAGTTGAAAAAGTGGTAACAAATTTTCTGGTTTTCCAGTTTTTTTCCGATTGAATGACATTGTGTTTCAGGAACATTAAATCATAATGTGGAAATACTTCATAACAAACTTAATTTTTAACCCTCGAGTGCCCAAGGGGGGGTCCGACCGGACCCCAGGCCCGTTTTTACCGGATAACTTTTTAACGGCTATAGATATGCAAAAATGCTTTTAGGTATTCCTAGAGCAACCATCTGGGCATCGAATGGTATATTTTGCGTGAGTATTGTCCAACCCTGTACCCCACAACCACATCGTATACTAAGGGTACCACAAGATTTGCTGCTATTCCTTCAGTAAATGACGCAAGCAAGCATTATACTGTGTATCATGAGATTTTTACACTATTATTTTGCACCAGGTGGTGCTATTGTGATATAAGATACATCAGTCGACTGAGAATTCATTTTGGATTACATAGAACTAAATTCTGTTATGATATTCCAATCCCTTCTCAAGATTTTAGCATGAAAACGATAGACTTCCTTCGGTAAATGACGCAAGCAAGCATAAAATGTATATCAAGAGATTTTACACTATTATTTTACACCAGGTGGTGTTATTGTGGCATAAGATACATCAATCGATTGCAAATTCATCTGGGAATACATAGAACTAAATTCTGTAACGATATTCCAATCCCTTCTCAAGATATTACCATGAAAACGCTGGGGTCCGCGCGGACCCCCCTCTTGGGCCTTCGTGTACCAAAAAATACCTTGGGCACTCGAGTGTTAAGGATAGGCGATTTTAAACCACCCTGTTAATTCCACATCTACTCACAGATTTGCTGTACACGTCTTCCAACAGTTTCACCAGCTCATCTGGAATCCTGTAGTATATCAAAGCACCTGGCTTCCACTGGTGCTCTTGCCACACGATGTCAAACGCTTACTTGGAAGTTATGAAGTTGTTATAATAAGGTTTTATTTTTCTCAAAATATTTCTCCGACAATTATCTTTTCACAAAAAGTTCCTATATTGTGCCCTCTTCCCCTTCGAAACCGTGTCTGTCCTTCGCCCATTACTTCATCTATGTTTCTCTTCAGACGTTGCTGCAATGTTTTCGTCTGAACTTTTCCTGGAACACTTAATATACTGATTGCTCGATAGTTCTTGCATTCTGTCCCGTCTACCTTCCTATGCATTGGTGCATATAATTATAGCTTTTCCCAGTCTTCTGGGCATTCGTTCGTGTAGTAGATTTGACTACATATAGAATGTGTATCACTTCGATCGAACAGTTCCCACCTGTCTGCATCTCTCCTGTGATGTTGACTTCCTCAACCTCTTCTCTCCATTAGTTTGCTCTTGACCGTTATTTGCTGTTAGCTCGTTTTGCACTGTCCACTGAATTACTTCCGTTGTACAACTCTTCGTTGAGTTGTTTCCATCGCTTCTTAATCTCTGCTTTTTTTTCTTCTCAGTGGTTTCCTTGTTCACTGTGGTTAGTCCTGGGTTTACTGTTCCACCTATTTCACTGGACACCTTCAAACCAGTTCTTGATGGGTGATAAATAAAATAAATTTGTTTACTGATCAAATGCCTCAGACAACTATTCATCATTTTTGAAAAGTTTATAGTCGTCCTGTTACATCAGTGGCCGTTCACAACAGTACACGAATTGTTAAAAGCAATGAAAAAGAAACTTATGGCGTACATCGAAAGGTGACCAAAGGAAGCATTACAATTTCACCCATGTTCAATTGTTTTACCATCTGATAAAGTTCACATCAACGGCCATTGGTGTCATGTCACGACGATAAATTATTTTAGATTACTAATGCAATTCATAGATAACCATCAGAAAGGTACTTTCATAAAAAATCTAAATCTACAAATAATGTTGATTAAAAATAATAATTTAGATCCAAACTAAACTAAACAAACTAAACAGCCACCCACCCACCAACGTACGTAACGTCTTGAATGACCCCACCCACCTACCCTCGAGAGTTGCATAATTATGCAATGACCAATACTGCCGTGCTAAGCAAAAAGACAGTAACTCAAAAAAGGTGATTCCGCGTAAAACGACAAACAAGAAATCGGTTTAATCCAACCAGAAATAATACTTCAATCTTTCTGAATTTTTGCAAACAGTCATATCTAAACGTGTGAATTTTGGAAATAAACTCGCTTTTTGTGAAATTTGAGTAAAAATTGTATAAAAATGAGTTACTGTCTTTTTGCTTAGTATCGAAGCATGGAATATCGGCTTGCTGCTAAGCAAGAAAGCAATAAGTCTTCATTATAGTGCTGCAGACTGGTGAGAAAATGTTCACTTTGCATAAAATTTGGTAAGTACCACGAACAAGTCCTAGGAAAAAGACTTATCAATAGGACCATCACAGATTTGCAATCTGGCGCCAATGTCAGCCATTTTCAAAATGGCCGACCAATCTACATATTTTTAAAGATCTTAGTTTCTATTTCTCGTAGAAGCGTCATCTTTGTGCCTAAACATACATTTCTGGGTGTATGGATTCCAATGGAGCCATCTAAAACTTCCTATGGACTCAGTGGCGGCCATTTTTCAAAATGGCCGATCAAAATAGTTTTTCCAATATCTCAGCTTTCGCTTCACTCAAAATCGTCAACTTGGTGCCTAAACATACATTCCTAGGGGCAAGGACTCCTTTGGGGCCATCTAAAACTTTCTTTGGCCTCAATGGCGGCCATTTTTTAAAAATGGCCGACCAGAATGTTATTTCAATATCTCAGCATTTAATTCACTTAGAATCGTCATTTTTGTGCCTAAACATACAGTTTTAGGGGCAAGAATTCCAATGGGGCCATTTAAAACTTCCTATGGCATCAATGGCAGCCATTTTCCAAAATGACTGAGCATACTGAAATTTTTTTAAATTTCTTAGTATTCACTTCACCCAAAATCGTCATCTTGGTGTCTAAATATCAAAATGTAGAGGCAAGGGTTGCAATAGGGTCAATGTAGATTTTCACCATGGCCTCAACGTCGGCCATTTTTCAAAATGGCCGACCAAAATACCAAATTATCAATGTCAGAACGTTCAGTCTACTTAGAATCGTCATATTCGTGTTTATACATACATATTAAGGAGTAAGTATTCCAAAGCCCCAGGTACTCTGAGATTGTGGTGAAAGATTGCGTAAACGTGGAGTGAATTCCTATCTTTGGGTTGGCCATTTTGTAAAATGGCTGCCATTGAAACGATGGGGCATTTTGCGAAGGCCCCATTGCTGGAATAGATCCATTGCCCTAAAAAGCATAATGTTTATACACCAATATGATGATTATAAGCGAAATGGAAGCTAAGATAGTAATATATTCCTATTATGGTCGCCATTTTGGAAACTGGCTGCCATCGGCACCATGGGGAACTTTGTTGTAGCCCTATTGGAATCTTTGCTCTTAAATGCGTATGCTTGGACAATAATATGACGATTCCAAGTGAACTGAAAGCCGAGATATTGACAAATACTTCCTTTTATGTCGGCCATTTTGGAAAATGGCCGCTATTAAGGTTATGGTTAATATTTTATGACTCCATTGCAATCCTTGACCCTCAATGTGTATGTTTTGACACCAAGATAACAATTCCAAGTGAACTGAAAGCCGAGATATTGACAAATCCATCTTTTTTGGTCGGCCATTTTGGAAAATGGCCGCTATTGAGGCCATGAGAAAATTTAGGATGGTTCCATTGGAATCCTTGACCTTAAATGTGTTTGTTTTAACACCAAGATAGGGATTCTAAGTGAATTGGAAGCTGAGATATTGAAATATCTGTAGGTCGATCAGCCAACAAAATACATGGAATACTAAGCAAGAAGACAGTAACTCAAGTTACTGCGTTTTTGCTTAGCACCGTGATACCTAAATTGAGTTACTGTTAATTTCGTTTCCGTTTTTTTCCATGTTCCGGTACAGATACCATTTCATCGCTCATATATATGATAGAATATGTTGTCAGGATGTGAAAACAAGTGCTAACTCAAAAATGGAAAAAACTGAGTTACTGTCTTTTTGCTTAGCACGGCAGAATAGAGCAGCGACAGTCATCTTCTTATAATACCAATCATCTTTTCGTTTCATCTTGCATTCCGAAATCATCTGCAGCTTATTCCGACAGTCGAGAGACCTCATCACCACGGTTGCCGTTGTACTCCTCGGCGTTGCCATGGTCACCATGACAACAAAGGCCGTTGACGACAATACAATATAAGTGTACAGAGCAGTAAAAATAAACGTATCTAAACCTATAAAAACAAGTCGTAACAATTTAATGAACCAATTTTCTTCTTATCCACCCGACCGATGTTTCTCAATATTTACAAAAATACTTTTTATCACCCCTGGACGACACTATCGGGCTTCGCGATCCAAAAATCTTACCTCTTTCCGAGATTGAAAATTTTCATTTTCTACCCAATCCTGACGCTGTGTTTAAGCTGGGACTAATATCAATATAAAGACGCCATTTGCCTTCAAATATATTTTCAAAAGTCATTGAAGCCATCGATGATATATGGATGATTGAGACCAGTACATTAATGACGTCATGGCCTATTTTAAAATAATATTATAGCGCGTTATGGCGTTAATTAATATCTGTATACCGTTTCGTATGTATCACTAGCCTATTTAATACGCAATAATTTTCGCCGATCGGTTTTCAACGAACCAATAGATTTTTAACCTCATTTCTCGCCGAGGGCATATCTTTTGACACGCGGTTTCGCAAAAATGCTGAATATATAGCGTAAACATGAATGAGTGTGAGCTGGGTTGGACCGAAAACATAAATGTCACGGGTAACGCTGGGCATTCAAAGTGGTTGGACCGGGTTGGGCCCGATGGAAGAAGGCGAGGTGAGAATGGCGACCAGAGTGGGACCGGATTGGGGCTGATGTGAGGCGAGGTGAGCAGGGCGGCGTTGGAGCGGGGTCAGACGTGGCTGGGAACTAAAAATCGAAATTTCCCGGGCAACGCCGGGTAGTTCAGCTAGTAGAATATAAACAACACCAAAGAGGCGTCTAAACGTAACTTTATAATTTCAATGACACTCTTAACTCACTCTTAAGTCACAATAAACTATTTTATAACCAATATGTCAATATTTCTGAGGTGTGCAAAACATCACCTTATTTACAGTATTTTTCACACCAGACTAGCGTTATATATTGCAATGTAATGTAATGCAATGCAAAGTAAAGCAATTTAATGCGATGTAAAATACTAGATTATGTAGCGCCGCTCCAAACATGGCCATTCCATGTATGAGAAAATGAGTTAGTTTTAAGAAGAGAACGGCAGATGTCGATAGCGATACATAAAGCAGAGTTCCACGCATACGTTTGGTTTCTGACAGACCACGTTATACTAATGTCTAGTCTCTCCTTTTCGTTACCAAATACTGACAGCTTCCTCGTTGCGTTGAGTCCTCTTAAATTCCATCGTTCAATCTTAACGCGACGTTTGCCATTCAGTTGCTTCCTGGTTCGGTCGATCGTTTATGTCGGTGAAGATGTTGAGATGTTTAGATGTTGAGCAAACTGACTTATCGACACTCATCCTGACTCTCACTGCGGGTATTACAGGCCTTTTTTTATCCTGGGTGTCATTCTAACCAGTATGGTTTCTTTTCTAGTGTGCTCCATTCATGTTCTGTGTTGGTATGTGACCAGTTGAGTAACCCGTTCTTTTGCTGATCTCGCAGTTGGTTAGCATTTGCACCAGGTTGGACATAGTATGCGTCTAATCATACATGTACGCTCGGTGGTTGCAGTTGGATGCGTTTACGCTCATCATCGTCAGCGACTGAAAGGAGCCGTGCTGCTGCTGCTGCTGCTGCTGCTGCTGCTGCTGCTGCCCGCGTCCCATGGGTTGTCTAAACCCATATAATTTAACGTATTACTAATGCGCGTGGTTCTGATAGTGAGATCATCTCAACGGATTTTTCAAGTTTCGAGAGAAGAATGGTTTTCTCATATGATTTTATAGACTTGTGAGGGTTGTGGTAGAGAGCACCAACGAAAATCACTTCTGTTGGATGAATTACACGGATCCATAACAGCTCCAAAGTTCTAATGTCATCGGCTATATGGTATTATGAGGCAGGGTATTCATATACCTAGGAATATGGAAAAATTATTGGGGCGCTGTACAAATTCTTTAAATGAATGAATGAAAGAATTGATTATTAGTTAGTTAATCCACTTTACGTTTTATAATTGGCATGTAATTATGGTATGCTAGTGTTTGAATGTCTCAATGATCCTCAATGAAAAAGTCAAGGATGAAATCTAGCTTATTAGGACTGCATGAATTTATAAGGTCGATGAAATAAGTTTTTGAGGTGTTTGTGAAGACACCGTTTTATTGTTTCGAATTGATCGATGGATCCAGATTTGACGAAGGCAGCAGAGACAACTCCGCCACTGGTTGCACTCTGCCAGTGCCAGGACCAAACCTGGATAAAGGAGGAGAGTGTCGCCAATGGTCGTTGACATCGATTGAGACTGACAGTTATTTATAACTTCAGAAACCTACAATTTAGAGGTGTCTATTAAACGCGTTAACAATAGAATATTTGAAGCTATGGAAATGCCAGCGGGACATTGAACTTCAACTTTATAAGACAAAAGACTGCATAAGTATATAATATTGTGGAATGAAACAAATACTTATTCATTACCCCCCTCTCTCCAAGCCCGAAATGCACCTCAGCGGTGGAGGGGTTGAACAGCCAAGTAAGGAAGTGTTTGTGTATATATATATATATATATATATATATATATATATATATATATATATATATATATATATATATATATATATATATATATATATATATATATATATAGTAAGCATCAAATGTTGGTTGGCCATCGATTTGTAAACATTCCGGTCTCAGGTAAGCAGAGCAGTCACGACCACATACTATGACTTTTCATCAACTTTGTACCACATGATTATGTTTGTTGGCATCCATTTACTAATTGATTATGTGTGTGGTTTTTAGTTAGTTTTAAACTCATTTGGTATAGGGACTAGTCAGGCAATATAACTATTTTACATATAATGCACGATGAACTGATTATAAAGTGTGTTTCATGTGTGTAGATTAACCTTTTAGAATGAGGAAGCACTAGAGTTGCATTTAGACAATTTTTTCCTGACCAAACTATTCGATTTCAGACGATCAATAGCGATTAATTACCATTTTAAAATGCATTAACTCGTTACTTGAATGCATTATATATTAATATGCTAATAGATAACACCAATAACCGCACATTATAGGAAATCAAATTACTTCTAGAGGCAACGACTTCACTTTTCTTGTTCTCTGCATACAAGGTCGGGTGTCCACTTTAAAAGATTATACGCGAACACGTAATTATTGCGTCTTTCACATAAATGAAGCTACCAGCTTAATGTGTGTGCGCTTGTGAATTCGTATAATTATTGTTAAGATGAATCGATATTCCGGCTGTCAATAAATGGTCAATAAATGTTATATCGTTTTGATAGGTAAAATGTAACCATAAGCGTCTTAGAAGACCTGGTATAGTTATTCAAAACTGGCGTTTTAATGAGAGGGTTGATTGTTATGCCGTCGGTCCGATATTAATTTTGTGAAAACACTAGAAACAAAAATGATGACCTTACACACCTCAGAAAAGGGATTACGAATTATATAAATAATGTTATGTCGTCACAGGCCTACACTCGACCACTTCCTGACCCAGCGCTGTAACCAACAATATCTTCGTAATAATGAATGAATGAATGAACGAATGAATGAAGGTTCAAGGTTCGTTCCTTGTCCATTACTGGCATTAAATGATATACGGCTTCTTGTTATGTTGTACTGCAAGGGGCGCGCCTTACATCCGTAAACAGAATAATAATATAATAAAATTTAAAAAAATACAGTATAGAGCTAAAAGTGACAGAACATTTGTGTTTTGAGAAGCAACAAGCAACTATAGAATATTTTCCTCTCTCATCTTAAGACAGTTTTATTCGACCGCGCTGAGGTTGGGAGCGCCTCTGAGTAGTCCCTTTGAAGATGCTCTATATAAATGCATATAATGAATGAATAAATGAATAAATGAATCTTCGTCGTCGTCCTGACGCCAGACATTTGATACGAGCACATGATGCCAATAATAACATTGATGTCGAAGGTTCTTTGGTCATTTAAGAACTGCAAATTATAATAACAAATTCCAATCTGTGTCAACTTATAAAGCTTAGGTGAAACTTAAAAGGGGTGTCTCCTTAGGGTCTGCTTTTAATTGCATTTCAGTTGCTTCTGTTTCACTCTTAGTCGTGAGCTTGCTGTGTTAAACTGAAACTGAAACACTGATGCGTGTTCGTCATCTAAAATAACGAAATGCAAATACGGGCGGGCAATGTTATATAAATCTCATTTTCTCAGTGTTAACGTTGTTTTGAGCGGTTATAGGATGCTTGTCCTGTCGACATTAACGGTCTCCACAAGATGACTTATATAGCAGCTGCTGATTACACAGGCTACATCTGTATTACTGTGCTAGGCCACACTACAATATAATAACAGGAGAAGAGACTATCTAATCAAAGGCTGCATTAATGCCTTCGGGACCGTTCTTACACTGTGGCATGTGGGGCTACTATATCATCTTGGGCACCTGCCCCGTTTGGACTGCCCCAAGGCTCTGTCCTAGGTCACCTATTATCAGGGCTGTACACGAGGGTATACTTACCTTCGGGGGAAAACGGCATCGTATTCTCACCTCCCGAAATGTAGGGTAGACCCTACACGCTAGTAAATCAGGGGACACGCGGCTGCTGCTTAAGATGCATTTTGACCCGATGTCTATAAAAGGTCGTCAGAAATTTCTGGGCCGAAGGTTTTTCTCCCGGCCAGCGTGTACTCACCTCAAAATTTACCAGTACAGCCCTGCCTCAGGCTGCAGGGCAACGAGCAAACCCCCTACACAACCGCGTTGCACGTAGAATGTAGGTCAAAACAGCTATCTAATCAAGTCCAACCAATTGGCATAGGTTGTTGTTGGCGCAATTTGGTCGTTGCAATCTTCCAACTAATCAAGTGAAAGATGTCTGATAGACTGATACCTTAAAGAGACAGTGATCCCGACAGATTTCAATTGCCACAAGGCAATTGCCAATTAAAACGGGGAACAAGGATTTGATTTTGCAAGGAAACCCGCTTTAGTTATCTTATAATTTTATTATGTTGCAAGTGGCATGTTAACAATAGAGAGCTTCAAAAGTAAAAACTAAACACGAATCAGCAGAAAACGGATACTAATGACACTGATATTTAGTGCGGTGCGGTATGGGTCTGAGACATGGACGGCGAGCAAAGGATACAAAGAGACTGCAGGCTTTTTAAATGTTGACATGGAGATGACTGGCAATGCCAAAGTACACTTATTTGTTTAATTATTACCAATTCTTCCGATCCCGTCTTCCGATCTGCATATATAGCGACCGTTGCAACGTTTTAAAGGTGTGTAGTGCTAATTAGATATCTAACTTATCCACTCACGAGCCCTGATCACATTTTAAGAACCATAATGCTTACCTTCTGAAGGTGTGTAATGCATTGAGAATTAATTACGCGGCTAATGCAAATTGTGTCTACATAGCGCTTCTCAGAATTTTATGGTGTATAAAATGTGATCAACTATGTCCATGCACACCGAGTACATCACGCATTGCGAGAATTCGCTTACCGAGTATCGATCGTTGTATTCGAGGATTGGTTAAGAGCGCAACTCGCAACTGTCTTCTGCCCCAGACCACCGACCTTATACGTCGTCTGTACGATTATCTTCGATTATCTTATAGAATCGTTGTTTCCAAAAGGTTGTTTAGGACGGCTGTTCGTTTCTCCTTCGAATGGAATCGATTTGAAAGGAATATTATGGATGGAACAATAAGGGCGGAATAATGCCGAATTGATGATGTGGAATGACAGCCGAATAATATAACCCGTGGATGTAGGCCTATCCAGATTTGACGAGGGCCTATGACAACAGAGGCCGTTTCGCTCAACATAAAATTGTGTGGCATATTACAGCACTCAGCGCGTCCCATCTTTATATAATGTTAGTTTAATGTTCTCAACAGGTGTCTAAATGTTTCTTTATGATATCCATGGATTACCGGATTTCAATTTCCTCTTTTCAATGCAGACGTTAACGTCGTCGTCCTATAGACATGGCAAAACGTCCGTTGAATGTAATACAAGAGATGCCAAGTAGCTTCAGTTTATCGACACGGTGTGATGGCAAAGATCATTAACGTCGCCCTCCTCACTTGTCCTGTATTTTCGTCGATGGCAAAGACCTCAGTACAGTAACTGTAGTGTTGAGCGATGGCGAACCCGTCTGCTCGTACCATAATTATTTGTGATACAAGCTTTCTATTCCCGTCGATTGTCGAAATCTAGATAAAGAGATAAAAGGCAAAACAGGCGACAGAGGTAAAAATATGGAAAATTGTTTTATAGTGTATAATTATTATTTAACCCTCGGGCTACCAAGGGGGGGTGGTTGCCACCCCCCTAGGTTTTTCGCAAATTTTTCTCGTTCCGTCTGGAATAAAATTTTGAAAAAATTGGTAGCTGTAGAGGGTTCATTGGGACACATTTTGAGATAAAACTTTTTATGATGCCCCCTACCGTTCAAAAGTTACACCCGATATACCAAAGGCACCAGGGGGGGGGTGGATACCACCCCCTAGAATATCGTCTGTAACTTTTCCGCCCCTTAATATTAAGAGACACAAATTATACCATTCTATAGAGGGAATGTGGGGCTACATTTCCATGCTCATTGAGTTGTCTTTTGCCAACCGGAAGTGCTCAAAATAAATTAAAATATATATAAAGGTGTTTTATTTTCATAAAATTGTCATGTTTTTTCTATTATAACTTATCCATAATTTATTTTTTAATAAAAATAAATTATGCCATTCTGTAGAGGGCATTTAGGGCTATTTTTTAATACTAAATAATTTAAAATTTGATGACCGGAAGTGCTCAAAATAAATTAAAATGTATAAAAATGTTGGTTTTTTTGCAGCGCGAGCCGATAAGTCTGCGTAAACGTTTTTCAGCATCTATAACATGTTTTTTTTGTTTTGATTTAACATAAAACAAACTTATTACTAGTTTTTATAGTTTAATATTGGAGTTTATTATATGTAAACTACATTTTATATATAAATCATGTATAAAACACACAGAATCTAATATATTCCCTATGCGTAAGCATACATTTTGTGGAATCGACGGGTACCCATGGTAAAAATTCATAATTTCGAGGTGCCTTCATATTTTCTAAACCTAAATATACCATTGTGTGCAGAAAAGAATGCTGAATCGAATGGTGTATTACAAGTTATGATATCTCAAATCAAACCCAAAATCCAGGGGGGGGATGGTAACCACCCCCGCCCTTGGTAGTCAGTGTTACAAAAAAGCTTGGTAGCCTGAGGGTTAAAAATATGTCTACTTTCAATATCTACAATAAAAAATGTTGAATTCAAATGATTAGTTGATGAAAAGTGACTTTTGGCGCATGTGGTGTAAGAATTCGCTTTGAATCTTGGTCTCAAATAGCCTATTTTCAAAGCTAAAATTCGCCATGAACGACCGAGTTTTCATAAGCTGACCTGACTATTTCTTGTAGCGATGTATACGGCATGATAGGTTATACCCTAAAATATGATATTAGACGGTTCTGGTAAATTTTGCCACCTACTTGAACGTGACAAAGTTTGGCTATAAAGTTTACCATCTGTAATGACCACCTGACAACCACGCCTCCGACCCAGTTTTCTGAGAGTCTTATTGGTTTACGAGACTGACTTTCGATATTGCGCATGCGCACCTACCCGTAAATGTTCTGTTGCTCCTTTTCTTACTCAGGTCTACAGGTAGCGTTAGCTTTGAAAAGAATTTGTATAAATATTATTTTACATCGCTAAATAGCAAATAGCGAAAGTCTTGTAAACTGCTCAAATTGTGATAAGGGCAACCTGGTTGATTGTTGGTTAGGGGGGGGGGGGTAGTTCATTGGATAACACTCTGGCTTGGAGAATGAGAGGTACCGAGATCGGAGATCAACGTTGCGGTCAATTACTTTGGTAAACATGACTAAACTGGCAATCCACCCACCGACAGCCCACCCATCAGCCATCCATCCGGTCACCCATCATAATTATAGATCTATAGGAAGTTTTATTAGTACAGAACTGGCTATAATTGGTGACTTGATGCAAATTGAATCGTCTTTGATCTATCCTACCTAGACTGTTTGCGCGTTCGAGCGATGTGTGTTCGAGGTAATAAATAGGAACAATATTATTGTCTATTTGTGTAAATAGGCCTAATTAAAATTCTTTATTAGAATTGAAAAGACTTGCATAAGTTCTCAGACTACGCTCAGATTGTTATCGAGCGTAATTGTCTCATAATATTATTATTCATGTTTCTCTGTAGACAAAGCTGTTAGGTAAATATTTCGTTGAGGTAGCCGAGAGCTAGGGTAATAAGCCTGCTCGTAAGACGCTGCTTTATCGGACACAAAATGTTTACATTTCATTAGAATAGAGATGGGCAAAGGTCCACATCGTGTAGTGCCTGGTTGATTGTGTGTTTGAAATATAACACTCATAGGCCTTGGGTTCGATACGCCATTTCTGGCCGTTTACTCTTGGAAGCGTTTGCTTCTATGCCAGGCCTGTTCATTGATTCATTCATTCATTGTCTTACAGAATCGAACGAATTCAGCAAGCTTGCCTGTAATTCACTCACAGTTTGGATAATAATAGCTAGATTTTGATGCCGTTTGATGTATTTGATACATAATATGCCAACTTATTTACCAGCAAAATTGCAGAGTAATCAATCAATGGTTACTAAGGACTTTTAGGACACGAATGTTCTGAAACTTTGAGATCGATTTTCTCCCTTATTATGATTCTACAAGTTACACAATCGAACGAATATAATTTCAATATCTTCAGTTAGAAAAAAGATATTTCCATTCTGTAAAAAGCATTTTGAAGCAGAATAACTGTAGAATATAACGGAACAAAAAAGTCAAAATCGTCAAATGACGGATTTTGATGGCATGTGTCACATTTCTGCTCACTGATTAAACTTCCTTTTTAGAAGCTGCTTTATTTAGTTAGGATGTTTTATGCATGTGTGTGTATGCATGTATGCATGTGTGTCTGGCCACTTCATATAGCGACCATTCCAGACGCTACTCAGATTCGCTCCCAAATAGAGCGCGGACACTGAATCGAAGTTTTACGCCGAAGCGCATGAACAATTGCTCAAATCTCTACCCGGCGGCTTGAGATGGATTCAAACTGCAACCCTACGGCCCAAGGCACAGAACACATCCCTGCACCATCGCGGCTCCACGATGTCTTCAATATCTATATCAATATCTATAAGCTTTTCAAAGAGCAAAAACAAAAATGTTCAATACCCAGAGTAAAAGGCAATTTTTCACATTTTTTATTAAGTAATTATTATTATTTTGCCATGTTTTACAGGGTCATCAGTTCAATTATTGTCCATTGGGCAAGAAAATGATTTTAAACCTCGGCTTCAGTATTTATAGTCTACTTTTACAGGATTTTATGGTGTTTAATGGCTCGTTTACGTCACCCTGGTTTACAATGCAATAATAATTTTCAGCGGCACACCGATACCTGTTCGCATTGGGAAAGAAAGAAATAAGAGAAGATAAATTACCGTCGTTCGAAATCCACAATGTGTAGTCATCCGTGCGAAATCTAAAAAAAAGGTGTTTCATTTTTCGTCTAAAAAGAGCGATGACTTTTTATTCTTCCGTGCGAAATTTTCAAAAAAAGGTGTTCAATTTAGAATAATTTATTTATTAATCAGCAGTTTAACGACATCTTATAGCTACAAAGGTTGTTGGCGTCTTTAAAGATTTTAACGTATGTCCATTCACTTTTGTTCAACTGTTCAGCAGTATTTGTCCTTTTTCTTTCTGTTTTCGTTTCCTTTTTCCGAAGTTTGATGGCATCTTATTATACATTTGCAAATTTCATGATGTTCACATGATACAACATCTAGCTTACTTAATTAGATTAACATCAAATATTTATCGCATGTTCACAAGCAATTTTTGACATTCATTGACCAACAATAAAATTAGTAGCAGATTAGATATTCAACATTAAAATAAAAATCAAAGTATTTGCCCAGCATTAAAAAAATAATAATAATTTAAAAAACCAATACACCAATGATAGAGAAAAGTCCATGGATATCATAAATCTTATTAAACATAAAGTTTATCTATGCTCAATACTAAAATGAAGCAAACCGTCTGAAATTATAATTCACATACATTTTACATTGCAAACAATCCAGTTATTAATCTATTTCCCGGAACATTATTCAAAACAATGGTAAGACTTTTTCACTTCATCAACCATAAGTAACCACAGTGCCCATTAATAACGTTAAGCTGACACATTGTCCTAGCAGATTGTATTTTCAGATATTATGTTTAATTAACACTTCTCATATAATTTTCCATCAGTTATAGTCATAAGGATATCATAAGCTTCAAGATATATACTTGGAATATACAATATATTTTTAACAGTGCATTCCACTTTTTTCTCTACACATTTGTTATGATTGTGGTAAGATTGATATGTCATTCTTTATACAAGCAAGCAGCATATAATTTAGAATTTAAAAAAACTGATGACCTATTGTAGTCATCCGTGCAAAATCTTTAAAAAGGTGTTTATTTTTTCGTCTAAAAGAGTGATGACTTTTTAGTCTTCCGTGCGAAATTTTCAAAAAAGGTGTTTAATTTCGCATCCCAAAAAGCTGATGACTTTTTGTAGTCATCCGTGCGAAATCTTAAAAAAAGGTGTTAAATTTTTCGTCTAAAAAGAGCAATGACTTTTTAGTCTTCCGTGCGAAATTTTCAAAAAAAGTGTTCAATTTAGCATCCCAAAAAACTGATGACTTTTGTAGTCATCCGTGCGAAATCTTAAAAAAGGTGTTTCATTTTTCATGTGTTACCATTCACCGCATTTTCTTGCACATATAGACTAAACTCAAAACTTAACATGTTTCGCCCTGACATTTTTTTGGCATCTGCAAAAAATAATTTACCTCCCAAACACTGTTGTTAGTGTTAACTTGATTTGTAATTAATAGTTAGTTGTACTTAGTTATAATTGTGTTTATTGGTGTTAATGTTTTTACAATTTACTACGAATATATACACGAATAACATACATTGCATGCCATAAATCATAGTTGGATACTGTTAAAAGATTGTTTCATTTCGATGCTTTATATAAAGACAATGCAATTGCGTGAGAGACTTAGATTAGATTTTAATTACATTTATACATTATTTTTATTATAGATTTTAATTACATTTATACATTAATTCTCCTGTGCATGACTGACACCCTGAAATTTTTTGGGGGGCCACCATGGATGGGGGCCACGTCCCATGGTGATTTGAAATGGGGGGGCCATGGCCGGATTGGCCCCCTGGATCCGCCCCTGTGATCATCCGGAATACCACCATTTATCGTGTTCTTTATGATCTTCTAAATTTACAATTGATTTCTTAGAATCTGAGACTTATGCGTGAAAGGTAATTCTGCGAAAGAGACCATCTCCGTGAATTATATACGGTGGCAAGGACTGGGAAATTTATAGCAATTTTAAAAAGCATTATTAAGGTGTGCAAATCGATCGTATTTGATAATTTCGAAAAGACCATGTACCCCATTACGGGATATTGCATTGTATTTATACATCTAAACAACGCCTCTCGTAGAATGACAATTCAGAATCGCTCTCCGCACAAAAATCAGAGGGAAAAGAAATGTTCTTAAAGAACGAGAGACTGAGAAGAAGAAAACAAGTTTTAGTCTAACCCTTAGTCCTTAGTACGGAACTAAATGAAGTTAATAAAGTTAAAAGAGGTGTGTAAGAAACATCTCCAATTATAATTCTTTGTTTTAAAAAAAACAGTTAACTTGTCTTATGATATAAGTTTAGTAAAATTAAAAGATGTGTGCAAGAGACATCTCCAATTGGAATTCTCAGTTTAAACTTTAAAACAATAATAATAAAAAACTTGTTTGATGATAATAGTTTAGAAAATTTAAAAGAGGTGTACAAGAGACATCTCCAATTGGAATTCTCTGTTAAAAAATAATAGCTAATTTGTTTGATGAAAATAGTTTAGTAAAGTTAAAAGAGGTGTGTAAGAAACATCTCCAATTGGAATTCTCTGTTTAAAAATAATAGTTTACTTGTCTGATGATATAAGTTTAGTAAAATTAAAAGATGTGTGTAAGAGACATCTCCAATAGGAATTCTCTCTTTAAAAATATTGTTATCTTGTTTGATGATAAAAGTTTAGTAATATAAAAGAGGTGTGTAAGAGACATCTCCAATTGGAATTCTCTGTTAAAAAATGGTTGGATCAGATTTGACCAGGGTCCATGACAACAGAGGCCGTTACCCTGGACAGAAATTTGCACGGCATATTACAGCACTTGAGTCACTTGACCAATTGTAAAAAAAATAGTTAACTTGTTTGATGATAATAGTTTAGTAAGTTAAAAGAGGTGTGCAAGAGACATTCAATTGGAATTCTCTGTTTTTAAAAAATAACAGTTAATTTGTTTGATGAGAATGGATTAGTAAAGTTAGAAGAGGTGTGTAAGAGACATTTTCAATTGGAATTCTCTGTTTAAAAAATAATAGTTAGCTTGTTTGATAATAATAGTTTAGTAATTATATTATATTTAACTTGGGATTTTTAAATCGTACGTTTTTATTACCTATTGTTAATCCGATGTATAATAACGATGTTCTATGTCCCATTGTTCGTTTTCAAGAGGAGTAATACACAAAATACTTACATACTAACTTACTTACTTTCCATATTATTCCCAATGTCCAACTGGGGGTTGATTCTAGCCGGAAGGAAACCCTAGGGGAATGTAGCAGAAGCCCGATTATGACGTTGTGGCGTTATTTATTGTTATTAATCAGAAGTTTAACGACATCTTATAGCTACAAAGGCTGTTGACGTCTTTAAAAAATTTTAACTGTGCATTCCACTTTTTGCTCCTCTCATTTTTTAAGTAGTAAGATTGGTATATCATTCGTTATACACGCAAGCAGCGTATGCTCTGTTGTTTCAGGCAATTGGCATTTAGAACACATGTCTGTTGTGCTTTTACCTAACAATTTCAGCCAAGTGTTATTAAGAACATGCCACATCCTAAGTCGGGTAATTTGAACTTCTCTTTTCCTGATGGAGTCCATAAATTTTATATCAGTTGTGACGTTGGGTGTTGGCAAGGTTTTTATAATAACCGGTAATATGTTAAAAGAGGTATCTTATCTACACAGCATAATGTTCGCAAACTATTCAACCTGGGACTAAATAACTATTGGTTAGAGCCTGGATTGCCCGGGAATTCATAATCATTAGAAATATGACCTTCATCTGCTAAAGTTTTCTTTCTCTAGAACTCTACTGACGTGTTTCTGTAAATGCCCTAACGCTTAAACATTCGGGGGGACAAATGCATGGGCCGTCCCCCTCAACGCCTCTATTGGGGGGGACCGTCCCCCCTGCCCCCCTAGGTCTCCGCCAGTGACAACAGTACTGATGAAGATGGAACGATTGATTGAAGTATATTATTGCACATGAGTGAAGGACTCTGATTTCGCCGACCCTAATGACATTACATTTCTAGCTTAAATGTTTTTTGACTGACAAAAGATAACAATACTGAGATATTCATAACGTCGCAACAACTAAATTTAAAGGTGTCTTTAAGCATAATATTCTGCGTTCAATCTTACAGAATTTTGAAGCCGTCGATGTTTGTTACTGTACCAGAGCAATCCAGTAATTGATCAATCAACCGTAATCTATATAGCAACGCTTCAAAGAACCTACTCAGTGGCGCTCCCTGCCGAGGTCAAGCGAACAAACAGTCTTCAACAGTTTGTGAAATTGAGAACAGTATGAGAGGTGTCGCATAGTCAAGAGAAGTCCATTCCAATTTGTTGGACCAACCACAGAGAACGAACGAATTAATGTGTTTAACTAATCTATATCTCGGTCTCTGTCTTTGTCTTTCTCCATCTTATTATCTGCATCTGATGATAACCACGTGACTCCGGGTCACTATGGCAACACACAACAACGATCTTCCTTCGTCAACGACCGGAACCTGGCAACGTAGCACGCTGAAACGATGCGTTCCCGGTGTCGCCATGGTAAATGGACTCTTGCGCACTATAAGGCGTTGCTATGGCTACGAGAGGCAGCATTCTAATAAATGGCATAAACAACGTCAGATACTTGGAAGCATCTAACAATGAGTTACCCTTGGAATTAATGAGTCAATCTATATTATGAGCGAAAGAAATTGCAATGTCTCGATTCATAGTATTGTATCTATTCTTTGCATATAACTAACTATATTTTGGCGAAAAACAGATTTATCCTGACAATATTTATACTATTATCATCGTCATCGTAAGCATAATGTTCCATCTGATGTCATGAGCTGTCATTAAACTTTTGGTTCGTCCATCCATACATCCATCCGAACTAGTAACTTAAAAACCGAAATTATTCATATCACCCAACATCACATAGACACCTTCGGTTTGGGTAATTCAACCCTTATAAAGAACCATGTATGACCTGCACGTTAAATATTCCTCAATTGCCTGGGCTGTCAGTCAGTCAAAACTTCAAAGGAAAAAAGCTCATAAGTGCTGTAATATGCCGAGCAAATTTCTGTCCAGGGTAACGGCCTCTGTTGTCATAGACCCTGGTCAAAACGGATCCACCAGTGTTTAATCTAGTCCCCCTCCGCTGGGGGGGGAATTGAGGTTTCTGGGGGGAGACAATTGAGCGTCCGAAGGACGCTCGTGAAGCGCGTAGCGCACTGAGGGGGGGTAATGGGGAGCGGGCAAATCCCTTCCCCATCAGAAATTTTTTGAATGTCCACATTGCAATAGCAGTATTTTAAGATGTCATCTTAACAAATTAGCTGTACTTTTTTCAGTGATCCATTAGAAACTTTTTGAATTTCCAAATTGCAATGGCGGCATTTTAAGGTGTCATCTTAACAAAATACCTGTACTTTTTTCAGTGATCCATTAGAAACTTTTTGAATGTCCACATTGCAATGGCAGTATTTTAAGGTGTTATCTTAACAAAATTGCTGTACTTTTTCAGTGACCCATTAGAAACTTTTTGAATTTCCACATTGCAATGGCAGCATTTTAAGGTGTCATCTTAGCACAATAGCTGTACTTTTTCAGTGACCCATTATTTTTTTTAAATTTCCACATTGCAATGGCAGTATTTTAAGGTGTCATCTTAACTAAATTGCTGTACTATTTCAGTGACTCATTAGAAATTTTTTGAATTTTCATATTGCAATGGCAGCATTTTAAGGTGTCATCTTAACAAAATAGCTGTACTTTTTCAGTGACCCATTAGAAACTTTTAGAATTTCCTTATTGCAATGGCAGCATTTTAAGGTGTCATCTTAACAAAATACCTGTACTTTTTCAGTGATCCATTAGAAATTTTTTGAATTTCCATATTGCAATGGCAGTATTTTAAGGTGTCATATTAACACAATACCTGTACTTTTCAGTGACTCGTTAGAAACTTCTTGAATTTCCATATTGCAAAGGTACCCTTTGAAGATGCCATTTTAACAAAATAACTCCATTATTTCAGTACTGATAAAAGTGTTTTAGGATTTCAGTATAAATATTATATAATTACAATAAAAAAAAATCTTTATGTATCGTGTTCAGCAGCTCAGTTCTGCTGTTGCTGGGTTATTCTAATGAATTACTGTTTACATGAGTAAATAAGCTAACTTTTCAGCACTGTAATCAGAAACTGTCAGCTTATCCCAGTTTCTCCATATGGCCCTGAGTTGCTGACCAGTACACACTTTCCGAAATTATATTTAATGGTACACAAATCTACAAAGAGCTAATAAACTACCGGTACCAAAATCAAGAAACCACTAGTCTTGTAGTAATGATGTTGTTTTACTAGGTGTTCAGATAATAGGACCAAAACATTTTAAAATTTGACAGTTTAAAATGTGAATGATAGCACTTGATAGCCATTCAGTTGTACAAAAATAGTATTTGTACAAATATTAACAGTAAATTATACTCATTTTTGCTGGATTTTGTCAAATAAAATAACAGTAAATAATTACTACCACCATGTAGCAGTAAATAATATTACGGTTATATTTAATATTATAACAGTTCATGTAATGCAATGATGTAAACACTAAACAGCAACTAAATACTATTACCATTTTTACAAATTTTTCTGGAGGAGATGTCA
Source organism: Lumbricus terrestris (assembly GCA_949752735.1). Lineage (NCBI taxonomy): Eukaryota > Metazoa > Annelida > Clitellata > Crassiclitellata > Lumbricidae > Lumbricus > Lumbricus terrestris. Next base: position 17,185,605 of record OX457049.1, read on the forward strand.
TCTCTGTTTTTAGTTAGAAAAAAATAGTGTTTATCTAAATATATACAGTAAGTTATATTCATTGCAACATGATAGTATCGTATATTATAGTAGTAAATAATGTCATTATAATCATATAATAGTAAATAATATCACGGTATATTATAACACTTCAAGTAAAACAACGATGAAAAAGTTACTAAAAACCAATAACATTTTGTGAAATTTTTCTGGGGGTGAAATGTCAATCCTGGGGGGGAAAGTTCCCCCCCCCAGAGACGTCTAGATTAGACACTGGCTGTCAGTAATTGCTCGACATAAAATGTTTCGTTCCAGGCTGGTCGTTTGGTTGTATCAGGGGTCCACTAAAGTATTGTATCGTATTTAAACAATAATTATATATCGTCCTTCACATGATGATTCTTTCGAGGCGCTCTCACGAAAAACTCATAGGAAAAGGAAATGTCTTTATGCAAAACATCTCTATTGGAAAATTCGATCACGATGTTGGCCAACCTGGTTCCATAATCTCGACATTTTATATACGGCAGTTAATGATAACTCAGATGTCGGGTAAGCCCCTTAAATAGGGTCATGCGCACCACAGCACACCTTATAGGCTGCATTCACAAGTTTTACCGAGTCTCTGAGTGCATGCTGGATGTGCTACACTGGCTTTCTCACCAACAGTGCATCGCTTACAGAATATCTGTCTTGGTCCGGCGATGTTTTGAGGGTTTAGCTTCTTTATACTAGCATGAATTCTGCTGCTTCACCACGCACGTTCAACGCCGCCGCTCTCTCCGCTCAGCTGCACAAGCGGAACTTATTGTTCCCAGCTCACGGACTGCAATCAGGCAGCACCCCTAAGCCGTGCATTTCCGTGGCTGATCCTGCGACCTGGAATGAGGTCCCTGTTATCAATCGCTGAGTACCTGTCTGTCTGCCTCAATGCTCACTCTTCTCAAGACTGTCTTATTCGACCGGGGTTGGACTGGGAGCGCTGCCGCGTAGGTAAAATCTTGAAGGAGTTATATATTAAAATGCCAGTAAATAAATAAATAAGTCATAAAATCATCAGTGAATTACTGAATCATCTATGTTAAATTCTCCCAAAAACATCATAGTGAGAGTGGATTCACTTAAAAATTGAACGCTGCATTTATATATAAAGAATGAAAATTATTTTAAAGGTGTCTATATAAGTCATAATCATCATCATCATCATCTTCATGTTGTTCTCCTCCTGTTGGCAGGTTCGTAAGTTTTACATGTAGCTGTTGATATCTCTCCCGCATAATCCAGTCCAGAAGCTTCTGTCTAGGTCTTCCTCGTCCTTAACGTCCACCCATTCTTCCCTCACAAGGGTGTCTCCTCCCAGTATGAGACCAACCAAGTGTCTTTGTCCTTTCATAATTGGGATGATTATCTTTCCTCCCCACCATCTGTTGCACCTCCTTCGTTATGTGCTCCGTCCAGCTGATCCTTTCCATCCTCCGTCATAATTATCCACTTTTCAAAAGCATCCAATCGCCTGACGTCTTCCCTCCACACGGTCCACGTTTCAGATCCATATAGAGTCACACTCCATATCATCGTCTTGATCATTCCTTTCTTGAGGTCTCTACTCATTCCTCCTCTCTTTCCAGCTCTTTTCTCCTCTTAACAGCGCTTTCCTCCTTGTGAACACCTCCTTTCCCATCGTTCTCCGTTTCCTGACTTCCGTGTGGCATCTCGCATCTTCCGCGATCATGCTCCACAGAGAGTAGAACTCCTTAGCCTGCTCATTGCTCAATCTTATGACCATTAATTGTTATCGTCATCGTTGTTCCCTCTTTTCTGCTGATCTTCATCACTTTTGTCTTTTTTATGCTAATTTTCATCTTAGATTTCAATCGATAATTCATCGGCTTCTGAAGGTCGTCCTCTTCCACCTGCATTCTCTGTTCAGTGTCTTCTAATGCTTCTCTTGTCAGTTCTTCAATGTAAATATCGAATAGTGGCAGTGGCGAGAGCGGGCATCCTTGCCTTATTCCTCTGCTAAGTAACCCTGGTCTTGAGTTCTGGAGCTATAATTAATAATGCATACACCATTTTATTGAGTTTTGGAGCAGGGCGGACAATTTTTAATGAATAGCAATTTATACACCTATTAAAATGTTACCAACGAGATATAAATTATAAGGATGCATGGACCGCGACAGGCGATTAATATAAGTTGTTTATTCTTATGCTGCATACGACTGACAAAAGAATTGTAAAAAGAGTTATTATAGGGTGGCCTCGGAGAATCGCACGAACCGAGAAATTGAAAATCTTCATAGCCTTCTCCGTGAGTGCCTAATTAGCCTAGAAAAAAGGTGGCTTGCAAGGCTACTAGTTTTGTACATACACATTGAGTGGCGCGGTGGGGTAGCGGGTGTGTTCGTCGACTTGCAACCCTAGAGTTGCAAGTTTGAATTCAACTCAAGTCGTCGCGTATAGAGACCTCGGGCAAGTCCTTCACTCGCAATTGCTCAGCGCTTTGGCGTGAAACACCGATGCAGTGTCCGCTATGTATAATCGGGAGCGCCTTAAAGGAGGGAGCTTGAATGGTGCTATAACAATTTACAAGTGCACATACAAACAAAAACAATGTCGTTAAACATCTCAAACTTATGATGCTAAATGATAGGCGACCTAAAATCTTTGCTCGACATCACTTTATGTACACACGGAGACACCTTAAAGGAGGTGTCAAAATTGCACTCCAAAACGCATCTATAATTATTGTATTTGAAAAGAGGCAGTCTCGCTAAAGCTCATCTTGGTCTCTAAAAGCACAACGGGGTCTTGCCACAAAATATCTAACTAATGAAATTCCCAGGCCAGTCTCAGCCTCCTCGCATCGTCCACTCCGCTTTTTAAACAGACTTGATCATCTTGTTCCTCATACTAGAACGGCTATCATGGCTCAGTCCCGTTCCTTTACATCGTGCGAGATACCTATAATAGAAGAAATTCGCTCAAATCCGAGTGAGATAACAAAGGCTGTTCGAATGTGGTTAAACTGCAGGAAACCCATTACAATCAATTATAACTGCAATGGATTCACATCTGTTTTACCACCTTCGGACGATGACTTTGCACAACTAACCTTTTAATGGCAATTTTCTGTGTCATAAGTTTCGTAATATCGTAATTATCGCTGATTAAAATACGGTCAGCCGTCTAGCAATTTACCACTGGATAATTATACACCTTTACAAGTGTTGTATCAAGCACTATTTATTTTACAACTGAGGCCCAAATAGTTTTTGTATCATGTCGATTATGAAAGGCACTAATTTCTCAGTTCACGATACACAATTCCCCCCGACAAATCAAATCAAATCATTTATTTAGTATCTAATCAAGAAGAGTAGCATTATTATAGGAGACCCTGATGGGTCATGCGGCCTCATAGGTATACCTCTCCCAAAAAAATAGAAGTTCAGTGCAATTTTTTTTGGGGGGGGCCCGGTAGAGTAGTGGTCATTTATTTGAGCATTGGCTTTACGCTAACCCGTTTGTCAGATAATCGACGACATCTTGTCTTATTTCAGGGTCATGGCTGGGATTGCATTTCGTAGTGCGCTTAAAAAAATCGTTTTAATATGTCTGGTCGTGTACAGTTAAATGAATTAATAATTATTGGCTGTTTGACGATACTGCCTGGCATCTACGTCAGCTAGTGAACCTTTACTTGTGAAGGATGTAATTATAGATTAACTTTACTCACATAAATATTTAAACGCCGCAATACGAATTTTATTCCACAATGTTAGTGGCACTGTCGATTTAGGAATTGTTAGAAGGCTCAGCAGTGAGACGCTCTATGAAGTACATCGCATGCTAAAGAAAGATAAATTGGATTGACTAAAGCAATTTTCTTAATTGGAAGTTTGGTTGACGAAAATATCTCTTTGTTGGTACCTATATTATAAACGGAATAGACCAATACGGCAGCACCCGATTAGGGCGCGCTACTTATATATGGGGTTTCTTTGCGTTAAAATACGGTCAGCCGTCTTGAAATTTACTACTGTATAATTACACACCTTTATAAGTGTTGTATCAAATGCAATTTATTTTCCAATTTTGAGGTCGCAAATAGCTTGAGTTTCATACATGTCAATACTAAAAGATAATAATTTTTCAGTTCACGATACAAAAATTATATTAATCGCTGCACAATCCAAATTCACAACAAGCGTAGACTATCTTTAGACTAAGTGCTGAAGCAATGTATAACTTACGTACACTTTATTTCAATAATATTGTTCATCGATTCATCCTAGACACCTTTAAAATGGTATCAGGCAATGCAATATAAATATGAAACGCTAAATTTGATTCATGATAATTACAGGGTCTTTGGTTAGCATAAAAGTACTATTATTATTATTCGCTTCTCGGCCTTTTGGCTAGGATCAAAGTGTATAGTATCTGTTCTTATCGAGGATTATCGATCGCAAGAGTTATTCGTTGTTTTCGAGCGCAAGTCATGTCGAAATCCAATGTGAGCATTACTACCATCAACGGAATCTACTGACACAGAATGGAGAAAACCGTAGTCATTACTCTTCCGCAATAAGGTAAAACGTATGTTCGGCCGGATGTACACAGAGTCTTGTCGTCGGCGTTGTCGGTGCGTCAACCGTTGAAGCAATTGGTCAGTGAGTGAAAAGAATCTTCAATGGGAGATCACTTTCAAAACCGTCGATTTCATGTCACGCTTTCTAGCACAAGATAATCTGAACTTGAAAGGCCACCCGGTCCGCATTTCAAACATACGTCGAGCCACTCATCGTCTCAGAGTTTTCTACGTGCCTTTCTACGTGCCAACCTACGTCATCACTCAGCAGCTGGAGAAACTCGGTGTCACCGTCCATAACGCGCTTGTGGAGAAGGACAAAGACTCCGGACTCAGCACAAACGTACGCAACATCGTCGTGGAGTGCGATAATTTGGAGATCATTCCGGACAGAATGAGTTGGGATTTCGACTGAATGAAAGGCCAAGCTCTGATCAACGTGAACGGTAGGTCCCCACGCTGCCCTAATAAGTAATTCTCATGTAAGACAATGCCAGATTATTAAAAGCAAACGTATCAGTCCTCTTGCAGAATTCAAGATTCTCAGTTATCTTCATTAGACACCATCAAACCAATCCTAAATACAGAGATAAATAAGAAAAGTTGGCATTTATAATAATTCAACCCTTCAACATTATAAGTATAATTATTATCATCATTATTATCGACATTGCTAAAACAGCTGTCATTATATGTAGCACATGGAATAATAAAAACAACCAATCCAAAAGCTGTATACGCCACTGATCGTACTTCGGAAGTCCCTGTCCCATGGATGTGTATAGCAGGAGGGCGTCATTTATTAGCTTCGATATCACACATTGTCGTCAAGCCATTATAACACTGCATGCTCATAAGACAAAATAACAATTACTTAATACCAAACTAATTGCACAACTACACAAATCCGTCACTATTCTACGTGGGACATTGCCAGTTTCAAGCAGAGAGTCGACCCAAATCATCCTTATCATGAAAGTGTCATTGTTTATCAAAGACAAAGTTCAACATGACGCCAACAACAACCTTTGTTCTGGGATTGTCATGTTCACAAACAGATTGCTAACAAACTGTAACAAACTTTCTGCCACATTGACATGGCAAGGACGACTTCAGCACAGATATAAAATGTTGCAGCAAAATTGAAATAAAACGAAGACATTACACACCTTCAAAACGTTAAGACATTATGCCATAAATAAAACACGAAGAAATGTCAGAACATATTTAAAAACTTCGACAGAAGAAAGCTCTTAAGTGCTGTAATATGCCGAGCAAATTTCTGTCCAGGGTAACGGCCTCAGTTGTCATAGACCCTGGTCAAATCGGATCCATCCATCAGAACAGTCCTTTGCGCTTTTGCGGATGAGCTCCAAATGTGTATTAGTAGCAATAAACGCTGAAAGTTGCCGTCGTTGTAATTGTTCATTACATCAGGATATCTGTTCCTAGGTAGATTCGAATGCAAAATTTTGCCACTCCATCCTCCGTTGTGCTTTCTCCATCAGTTTTTCGCATCCGTCCTCCATCATCCAGTCTAGCATCACCTGCCGCGGTGGTCATTCTCTTGTTCTTTTACCATCCTCTTTCCTTCATTCGACATTCTTTGCAGAGAATCTCCCCATCGAAAGGTGTCAAAACGACGCTTTTCAATTTAACCCGTCTTCATTTAGTTACAACTTAAAATAATTCACTTCAACGGTCATTGGTGTTGTGCGACGAAGTAAATTTTTTTAATTATAATAATAGTTGACATAACGACAGGGCTGTTTTAAGGATATTTTAGAACTGCACAGCCCCTTCTTTTCCTTCCCATCCTCCATGGCAAAAATTTAAATTACTTTAAATCGGAGAACAAAAACCATTTTCTGCTAGTTTTAACTGTACAGAAGGGCTTCTACAGCTGCATTTAGAACTGCACATTTTGTGTACAACTGTACGTTATAATGTTTAAAAAATGCCCTGCATAACGATTTATATACACATTAAATTTTATTGCCATAGAGAGAAACATCACAACTGAAGACACGCTTGATATGTCGCGAAGTGAATGAAAGTAGCATTCTTAGTTAGAAGGAGTTTGTTCATATAATTCACTGGAAACACAAAAACCATCGCCTCTTTCCTCTTCTTTGTTATCCCGAGTTAGAGTAATAATCATAACAATCCATTGACGACAAGTCAATGACTAGCATTACTATGCTACGATAAGCATAGGAAAAAGTTTTTAACTAAATTGTAGATTTTTTAAATGCTGAACCAGGGAGATTTCGATCCTTAAGTGCATGCGATAATGTTATACCGTTAGTGGTAAACGTTTTACAGGTGTGTTACTGTGTTTGAGCATATTATTGCCAGAGTTTTATATATTATTATTATTATTATTATTATTATTATTATTATTATTATTATTATTATTATTATTATTATTATTATTATTATTATTATTATTATTATTATTATTATTATTATTATTATTATTATTATTATTATTATTATTATTATTATTATCATCATCATCATGATCATCATCATTATTATTATTATTATTATTATTATTATTATTATTATTATTATTATTATTATTATTATTATTATTATTATTATTATTCAGAAGTTTAACGGCGTCCAATGACATCAATGGCCGTTGACGACAACACAGAAAGTATACAATGCAATGAAAACAAATCTCTAGTACCTTAAAATGCATCTAAGTGAAGCTTAACAATTTCAGCAATGTTCAATCTTTAGAACCTTTAAAAAAAACCAAGAAGTTAATCTTACATTCTCTATGCTTATACATTGCGACAATATAAATCAATCAATACTGCTACACATCAACCCTTCTATATCCCTTCTAAAAAACTGATGACCTTTTTTAGTCATCCGTTCAAGATCTTCAAATAAGGGTGTTCAATTTCCCATCACAAAGAACTGATGCTTTTTTGGTTCGTCCGAAATCTTAAAAAAAGGTGTTCAATTTAACTTCTTAAAAAAACTGATGACTTTTATTAGTCATTCGATCGAAATCTTCATAAAAAGGTGTTCAATTATCCTTCTAATAAAATGGATGGATCCAATTTGACCAGAGTCTATGACAATAGAGGCCGTTACCCTGGACAGAAATTTGCTCGGCGTATTACAGCACTCAAGAGCATTTATTTGAAACTGATGAACTTTTTTAGTCATCGGTCCGAAATCTTCAAATAAAGGTGTTCAATTTCCCTTCCCAAAAAACTGATGATTTTTTTGGTAATTCGTCCGAATCTTCAAAAAATGTGTTCGATTTCCTAAAAAAACTCATGACTTTTTTGGTCATCGGCCAAAATTTTAGAAAAATATGAATTTATTTGGAAAAGCAAGGATGTATTATATACACTCAATGTATAAACGAACAATTTATATTTCATAGTAAGTATCAAGCGAATTACGAAGTCAAAAATCATGAAAGTAGAGCGTTTTACGAGATAGATCGTCAAAATTTGTGGTCCAAAAAGTCGATTTTTTTTCGGCGGCAGCGTGTACTCACGTCAAAAGTTCTGAGTACAGCCCTGCCAGAGACCCATGGCTAAGTTGCTACAGGCCTACCGATAGTGCAGTGCATTCACAAATCCTGTCGGTCGTCGTACTATCCAAAGAAAATCCAAGAGCAGAATTCAATTACCTGTTAGGCCCAAAAAATTAACGCAGAGTCATAAAACGACGCAGAATCGTAGATTCAGATTGATGGAATTCAGAATTTTGGAAACTAGAAGCCAAGAAAGCATTCAGTGTCAACATTTTCATTAATTATAAATTTTAACATTTTAAAATAGATACATGTAAGCTTGGCCTACTTTAACTTTGACTTAGACCTATATAGTAATTTTAAAGATATTGACATAGTGACGATCGCATGGTGTGTCGCCAAATTTGTTTGCAAGTTTAGGTGTGTCGCGCGCGGAAAAGGGTTGAGAACCCCTAATTTAAATCACGAAATGTAAATGTCGTGCTAAAACAGAATTTGTTCACTGATATGATGCAACTTATAAACTATCTGCCAGTAATACGAAGTTTTCGCAAAATAAATATGCGGATGATGTGTTCAAACGGAAGATAAGCTTTCTGATTAAAAAATTCAGTTACGGCATCTTTACACGGAAGATTGGAGTCGATGCAACATCTGACTTTTAAATATCTTGCAAGAAAATGTCTTCCAAGAAAATATTGACTTTTACAGGGATAATGAAAATAAAGACAATGTTGAAGTCCCTTTCCAGGAAAGGTCATACGCCACGCAAACCATTGCTCAAACGTTGACTCCAAGCATAATGTAGGTCTAAATTGTATCAACGTGTTATTTTTAGGAGAGAGATAATAGAAAAGTGTGTGAAATCCAAGCAAAGCCTGTACGTTTGTATCAAAATAAGAGTCAAGAGGCGGTATCAGCAAAATATTAACCAACGAAGATTCTTTCAAGTCGCTTTGCAGATCAGACTCAAGTAGAATTCGATCGCACAAATGTTTTACTTCGTCGTATTGACGACACTTGTAGAGATACAAAGCACGATAGCACTCAGCGGTGTTACACTGGATGCCAAAGTCTTCTTGAATTGTACTGTAAAATGATGTCATATTTTCCAAAGAATATTCCATAAGAACATCAATTACTCTATCTCTAAGATTCTCATGATCTGCAATTATTGTAGACTCGCTTTCTGCAAATGAATCTGGTCTACAATATACGTATTGCCAGGCAGTATTAAAATGATGACACGACTTCATCGCTGCCATATACTTCGGCTTTCTCAAAGCCTTCAGATACTCGTCCATAGGAAAACCTGAATCTGGCAATTTATGACGCAAGTCTAAACGTTTGGATATTTGTTCGGCAGATAATGCAATTAAATAATTGGCAAACACCGCTGGCGAAAGTCGCAGATCAAGATAAAGCCGTTTGTCAATGTAATGTAGATCATTGTCAGTTACCTTCTTGAGAAGTACACACAATCCAACGATTCTTGTGATATCGTCAATAAACAGCAAACATCCTGCATTCAACGTTTCTTTGTCCTCGTCTGAATTCTGAACAACATGAATTGCGAAACAGAAGCGTATTGCAAGTTGGTATTTTGATGTTGCAAAGTGAAGAGCAGCCAGATATGCCAAAGCTACAGAAGCAATGCCACTCGATGTAGAACCTACTTCGTATTCTAAAGCTTTTCTTAGGTATTCCTTTGATACGAGAGACAGAAGCTTAGATTCAGCACGGCTGTTTGAGCCAGTTAAATTTTGCAGGAGATCTTGAGCTCGCAGTAATTGAAACAGACCACTTTGAGCTGTAAGCTGATACGGTTTCGGAAAGTTGTGATGCTGAGACCTTATAATGTTAGGCTGAATCGATATTGCTTTTACAAATTCAACAAAGAGACTACAACCCAGTGAAATCTCATCGAATTGTAAACCATATTCAATATGTAAAATTAGCGAAAGCTTGTCATAGTACGTGAAACATGAAACTTTCTGTATAGTAGGAAGATCTCCCAATAAGTGTTCATTGTTTAAACTTGGATCAATACATCTTGTATAATCTCCGTTTTTTAACGTCAAGCGCAGTCCTGAACTTGTCCCATTTCCTATCATGAGACGACTACTATGAGAACTTGTTAATGTGCAAGCAAATAATGATTCCAATGATCTTGATTCGTTCCTTTTCCAAAATTCAAAGAGAGGCATTATGTAATGTGAAAAATGTGATTTTACGTCCATGTTGCTCACTATATTGAGTGGTAAATGTGCAATGATTGGCTGTATATAATTATTTATGAACCAATGACAAAGAATTCCAGAGTTGTGGAATTCACTTACAAGTCGTTCAGTCTTGTGAAGTATTTTGGAATTCCACTGCTCATGAAATAAGTTTGCTTCAGGAATAAAGTAGTTCGGACAGCATCTCCTAAGCAGCCAATCTGAAAGCTTTTGTAACAACTTACAGCAGATTGTTATAACAGAAGAGGAATTCCACCATTCAGGAGACACGTCTTCACAAGTCCATAACATTAGGGTTTTTAGATGATACATAGATAGAACCTCGTCTTTCTTTGGACAATCCTTTTGTATCAATACTCTCTTTGCAAAGAACCTCAACAAATGATACACAATCTGCTGAATTTGAGTCCAACTCCGAAGTAATATTACTTCCGCCAACGAGAATGAAAATCTCCACTGTAGTTCATCGTTTCTGCAAGAAAAATGCTGAACGTAGACCACATGACAACCATTTTGTACAACTTCCGCGATTGTCTCACTTGTTGGCCATCCACTGTTCCTGGGTCGTTCAAGCCAACCACGGGCTTCTTCAGGCCACTGCGAGCACCACGCGCATCTGACCATGTCACTTGCGTAACCATGTGGAAGAGTGCGCTTAATTGCTGGGCCAGTTATGTTCGTGTCACCTTTATCGAAAAAGAAATTGGAAAATTCAACTACAAGACCTTTCATATCGAAAATCGCGAAGCCATTTCTTTCAGTTTTATGGTGAAATTCGTACTTTTTGCATTTCCAATTGTAGTGCATATCCCCGAAACCTCGTAACCGTGCAAAACCTGGATAACTTTCGTATGCTTCAATCTTGCAGAATTCTATCGTATCGGCCAGGCCACTCAGGTCACGTGGTAACACTGGAAAGTCGCCACTGAATGAAAGTTGATTGTTCTGGGGGATTAAGAAGTCTATGTCACCAATGTCTACATTCAATGGTCTGATATAGAATTCCGCAGCGCTGCCACACACAATCAAATAGCGTTTTGACCCGATTAAGTTATGCAAGTGATCCGACATAATGGAAAACGATGTTGGATGCAAATGACATGTGCTAACAATGAATGCAGATGCCATTTCTTCGTTTGTTTTATCCGTATATTCCGTCATCCTAGAAGAAGAAGAAGAGACATCTAAATCCTAAAGACTCATCATACTCATCATCATTGTGTATTATTATCATCATCATCATGTTGGATGCAAATGACATGTGCTAACAATGAATGCAGATGCCATTTCTTCGTTTGTTTTATCCGTATATTCCGTCATCCTAGAAGAAGAAGAAGAGACATCTAAATCCTAAAGACTCATCATACTCATCATCATTGTGTATTATTATCATCATCATCATCATCATCATCATCATCATCATCATCATCATCATCATCATCATCATCATCACCACCACCACCACCATCACCATCACCACCACCACCACCATCATCATCATCATCATCATCATCATCATCATCATCATCATCATCATCATCATCATCATCATCATCATCATCATCATCATCATCATCATCATCATCATCATCATTGTCTACTATCATCAGGGAGATCCAGACATGAAGGCAACAATAATTTAATTCAATGGGCTTAACAGACAGTAATGAAAATAATAGCTATTAATAAGCTATATGGCAGATAGAAAAGAAAATCGATAAGTGGTCTATATTACATTTTATTAACCACAATAAGTAGTACACATGTTAACAGTAATTGTTAAGTTTTTAACAGCTAGATGCCAAAGCAATCACCATGGGCGGAGTTTATCAGGGGCTAGGGGGGGGCTAAGCCCCCCCAAGAAGGCCCAGATTCATGTTTTTTGCCATTGTTATCAAGACATTTTATATAGCATCGTCGGTAGCAAGCTACTTCTCGGATGCTTTACAAACATGGCCTAATTATATTATTGTCAAAGGTTAGCAAAAATGCAAACAGCCCGGAAGCAGGTGCAGCTTCAACTGTTTTCTAAAAGCAGATTGAGTTTTTATTTCTTGAACTGATGCTGGAAGACTTTTCCAAGCGCGCGCATGAGCTAGATACCCGAAAGGCACGATCACCGGCTTTAGTTTTGGTTGCATGGTCGGATACGGCATCGGTCTTGAACGACCGCAGACGTGACCTAATAGGATCATCTGCCAGCGATCTGAGGCTGTCCACGAGGTAGGGTGGAGCGCGGTCGTTCAGACATTTTGTGCATCATGTTGCAAAGTTTGAATTTGATGCGCTAGCCTATTCCAAGGGTGCGCGGACGGTTAATCACCGGGCGGTTTATCACCGGACGATTGATCACCGGTCTAGTAGCCATTGCAATTTATTAACTAAGGATGAGAGAAAAGTCGCAAATACCGCTGTTGTAAAGAGAAACATTTATATAAAGCGATATGACACAGACTCAATCTACCACATAATGATTGTACTAAATTTGTAATGAAAATATAAAAAGTGAAATGTGAAAATATACTGAAGCCTCAAGCGTTATTAGACATGTGACTAGTCAGATAGATCTGCAACTATACACGCAAAAAGAATAAGTAAGAGCATTTGTTTATCCTAGATACAAAACCCTTTTTATACAACAACAAGAACTAAGGGTTTTGGTAAGGCATAAGATAAGCCAATCAGGCCTAATTTGACGCAGCACTTTCATGGTCTGCGATAGGTCTTTAATCGTTGAGAACAAAATACGTTTATTTGGATGCGTAATTAATATTCTGATGTGCTATTTGCTGTTTGTGTATATCTCAAACTATAAACGCGAAACTTTGACACTGTTTGTGTACAATTTTCTTCTTATCCACCCGACCGATTTTTCCCAATATTTACAAAAATACTTTTTAGGACCCCTTAACAAACATAGGGGGGTTCGCGATCCAAAAATCTTACCTGTTCCCGAGTTTCAAACATTTCATTTTCTAGCCAATCCTAAGATTCCTAACGCTGTGTTAGGACGCCATTTGCTTTCATATTTAACCATATTTCCAACACACATTGAAACCGTCAATGATATATTGATGATTGAAACCAGTACATTAATGACGTCATGGCCGATTTTAAAATTTATTATAGCGCATTATTCGGTTAATTAATATTTATACCGTGTCGTATGTATCACTAGCCTATTTAAGACGCAATAATTTTCGCCAATCTATTTTCAACGAACCAATAGGCTACATTTTTAACCTCATTTTCGCCGAGGGCAGATCTTTAGGCACGCGGTTTTGCAAAAAATGCTGACTATAGCGTAAACATGGACGGCTGGGAGCTGGGTTGGACCGAAAACCTAAATGTCACGGGCAACGCTGGGCACCCAAAGCGGTTGCACCGAGTTGGGGCCGATGGAAGAAGGCGAGGTGAGAATGGCGGCCAGAGTGGGATCGGGTTGGGGCCGATGTAAGGCGAGGTGAGAAGGGCGGCGTGGGTGTGGGGTCAGACGTGGCGGGGAACTAAAAAACGGAATTTCCCGGGCAACGCCGGGTAATTCAGCTAGTATATATATAAGAATTAAAAAAAGCCGACGATGTTTCTCTTTACTAGCGGTAATTACGCAAATCGTCCTAGAACCATTCCAAGCCACTGAAGCTGGTCTCGGATCGCGGTAGAACTACCATGGTCGAACTTATTTAATCGCAGGACTAGGCGAGCAGCAGCATTGATGACAGCCTGAATCCAAATGATACTGCGCTGTGGCTAGCTAGCAAAGGCAACATTGCAGGTATCAATTCGGATCAGGATCAAACTTTGCACCAGATGGCGTGTCACGTCTTGTGCGAGAGAGCGAGACACATATCTCAGCAGCCTCGGTAAGTGTGAAGCTGGTTTGCACAACATTACTCCAGTAACAATGGCCAACAAATTTGACCTTTTTTGCTACTGGAAAAACTTCAGCCGTTTCTTATAGTGAAATTTGGTCTGCTGAATGCAGTGGTGTTTTTGTTGTTCTTGCAGCACGTCACGTTTTTGAGAAAACTGAAATATTTAGTTTTGGCACACATTTGCAATTGCACACCTTTTAAAATTATATTTGCAATGATGGACATTTCAAAACAATGGACTTTTAGTTTTAGCACACATTTGCAATTGCACACCTTTTTTAGTTTTGGCACACATTTGCACCGTTTTTATTTTTATTGCAATTATGGACATTTCAAAACAATTTACTTTTCAGTTTTAGCACACATTTGCAATTGCACACCTGTTTGAAATTATATATGAAATTATGGACATTTCAAACCAATTGACTTTTCAGTTTTGGCACACATTTGCAATTGTACACCTTTTAAAGTTTTGGCACACATTTGCAATTGCACACCTTTTTTACTATAATTGCAATTATGGACATTTCAAACCAATTCACTTTTCAGTTTTAGCACAGATTTGCAATTGCACACCTTTTTTAAATATTATAATTGCAATTATGAACATTTCAAACAATGGGCTTTTTAGTTTTAGCACACACTTGCAATTGCACACCTTTTTTAGTTTTAGATCACATTTGCTATTGCACACCTTTTTAAAATTATAATTGCAATTATGGACATTTTAAAACAATTTACGTTTCAGTTGTAGCACACATTTGCAATTGCACACCTTTTTTTTACTATGATTGCAATTATGAACATTTCAAAACAATGGACTTTTCAGTTTTAGCTTACATTTGCAATTGCACACCGTTTAAAGTGTTGGCACCCATTTTCAATTGCACACCTTTTTTTACCACAATTGCAATTATTGCCATTTCAAACAAATTTACTTTTAGCACACATTTGCAAATTTACACCTTTTTTAAATAGTATAATTTTAATTATGAACATTTCAAAACAATGGGCTTTTTTCCTTTTTATCACACATTGGCAATTAGACACCTTTTTTAGCTTTTGCACACATTTGCAATTGCACACCTTTTTTACAATTATAATTGCAATTATGGACATTTCAAAACAATGGACTTTTTAAAAGAACTGTCACTGTCCGGAAAAATGGTATGTTTTTATGAAGTTTTCAAATCAATGACCAAAAAAGGTCATCAACGGCTTTGGGCCGAGAATTTTTTTTAGCCCCCCCAAGATCGGCAACCAAACTCCGCCCATGGCAATCACCTATTTCAAAAGGAAGTTCTAGACAGGCAGGCTATAATATAATTCTGAAGAGACAACCTGGAGAGCATAGACATAGTCGAACCATGTTATCGTTTCATAACTCATTTGACATGTGCATGTGCATGTAGGTCAACAATAATATTGATTGCATTCTAGAAAACTCCCATTGTATACAAGTCATGCACAACACTGTAGTTGCGACTCACTTTATTTGCAGATTCGCTCTCTCTCTCTTGGCCAAACACGCAATCACATTCGCGCAGCAAAAATAACTCCTGTATTGCTGCTAAGCGATGAAGTTGTAATTCTCATCGCAGTAGCAAAAAATATAGCCAGCTGCGCAGGGTCCCTGTGAGTGCTGACGGGACCAAGGCGTCTGCCTCGTACGCCTTGTCATTAGGTCGGGCCTGTTCAGCCAGGTGCAACGAGGCATGCACCAGGCCGGCTTGTCGCCGATGTAAAGAAAGCTGTTTATATTCTGATATGCACTATTAAGCAGCTCTGTGAAGGAAATGCTGTCACGAAAGCCGCCTCAAAAATTATTTTGATAATATTATCCATATCCCCCAACCATTGCAATAATATTATGGCCAATATGATGTAATAAACACAGAGCCGTATTACGGTTGTGTGGACCCGGGTGATAATCCTGCGGGTCCTCTTCTCACTCTTCTGTCCTAGGTCCCTACAATTATACAGCTTGAGGTGGATTACAACCTGCAACCATCCGGCTGCAAGGCATCGAACATACCCACTACACCACCAAGCCCCACACAAGATATGTGTTCCTTAAGCGTGTGGAAGAGTAGTCAAGTGTGACACCCAGGTTACGGACACTCGAAGCAAATGTATAGGCAGGGAATTTCTCAGTGAGTAATTGAAAGTCAAGTATACAGTGTTTAATGCTACTGATTACGTTACCTGTTGAAAAACGCTGATGTCGGGGCTGTTTTGACAATTATACAATATACAATGAATCGAGAGAAAATTCGGTAGGTGCATGATAAAATTGCAGTGTTTAGCGTCAAAACTCGGAAAGAAACATCATTAGCGACAATTCTTTGCTGTTATTTACTGGCAGTTTGTTTTTGTCCTTGGTTGTATTATCTCATCGTCTATATATATTTACTTTATCCGGATTAAAAATTTTATGCTGCCGTTGTTGTCATTGCTGTTGCTACCGTAGTTGCTACTGTTGCACCGGCAAATGTTACCACCGTTCTACAGAGTCGTTCCAGTGCCAAGTCATATCAAAAGGGGAGCGCAACGTTAATGAATACACCTGATAAACCCACAATAATTGCATCTGTCTACACAATATGTCGGTTTTAGTTATTTTAATTTCTCTGTCGTATTTCCCTATCTTTCAATCAATTCTCAAGTTGGTCAAGTTTGCACACCTTTACATTGGTTATTTTAGTGCTATATATCAATAGGGACTAAAATCTATGCGATTTAGAAAGGAAATCATGGCTGACTATTCTTCCTATTATAGTAACCGTCGGTTTTCTCGGTAAAGTAATAGCATTGATTGAACGAATAAAATCAATCATGGGGACTCAGAAAACCGTGACGATAATTTTTAATCGTTGTTTATTTGCACTTTTTATTTCTATGGCATTTAAATTTAAATTAAAATTTTTGCTGCTGACGTTGTTGTTATTATTTTTGCAACACCAGTTGTCACTTATATTCCGTCTACTGTCACTGTCGTCCTATAGAAATGGTGCCAGCACCAAGTCTGATCAAAAGTATGAGACGACGCCACAGACTCTGGCAGCTGATATAACTCCAATACTATTGCATCTGCCTCCACAGCATGTCGCTTTCAGTGCTTTTAAGGTTTTCTATCATATTTAATCTGTTTTCGTTCAGCTCTCCTGTTGTCAGTTTGGACACCTTTAAATCGTAAATTTACAAAATCTTATAAGTAATTGTTATTGAGGCAACTATAAGTAAAAACTGGTCTACATGTAGTACCTTGCTCTCAAGTGCTGTAATATGCCGAGCAAATTTCTGTCCAGGGTAACGACCTCTGTTGTCATAGACCCTGGTCAAATCGGATCCATCCAACTATAAGTGGACCATTGTTTGGATTCTATGTTATTACATTACCATAGATACATGTAGAATATCTGATCGAACTCACGGAAACTTGATAAAATTGAGGTTTATGATAAAAAATATAAGCGCCAGAGAGAGTCAATCAATCAATTGTAATTTTTATAGCGACCCTTCAAGGTACCTACTGAGAGGCGCTCCCGACCGAGATCAAGCGGAAGAGGTGAATTTGAGAACAGCTTGGGAGGTGTCTCATAGTCAAGGGAAGTTCATTCCAGGTTGTTGGACCAACCACAGAGAATGAACGCCTCTGCACTGTTGCACAGCGAGTGAAAGGAACCATTAAGTCACCATGGACAGCAGAGCGCAGTGCGCGACGGCCTATGCAAGTGGAAAGAGGGAGGCAAAGCTCACAGAGATGAGATGGTGCCCAGCCTGATAAGCATCGCCACACCAAAGATGCAATCCTAAATGAGATGCGCTGCGGGAAAGGAAGCCAATGCAAGACCTCGCGCATATTGGGATACACGGTCGTACTTGTTGAACCCCCCAATAAGTCGCGCGACAGCCCGGTGGACCCTCTCCAACCTCTCAATCCGAATCCGCGGGAGACCAGCAAAGATGGAGGCGCAGTAGTCGAGGCGGTTCAGCACAAATGCATGGACAAGAGAAGCTGCAGCTTTAAAGTCAGAGAGCGAGCAATGACCCAGACCCTCTCTGTCAGAACCCGCGGGAGACCAGCAAAGATGGAGGCGCAGTAGTCGAGGCGGCTCAGCACAAATGCATGGACAAGAGAAGCTGCAGCTTTAAAGTCAGAGAGCGAGCAATGACCCTGAGCTTCCGCATTTGGTAGTAGCTGATCTATATGAGATGCAATGGTGAGTTCAGATAATGTTCGATTATGACTTGTCGACAAAGGCTACAAAGGTATTTTAATTTTTTTGTCGTTTTTTCCGAACATTTTCGTATGGAATTCACCCGTCAGTTTTTCCACGGTTCATACAAAAAGATTTATTCGCGAAGGTTTTATATATAAGCAGAAAGCGTAATTTAAAAGGTGTCTTCCGCGGACATTTCCGTTGCTATTACTTCATTCACTCAACGCACAGAGCACACACACACACACACACACACACACACACACACACACACACACACACACACACACACACACACACACACACACACACACACACACACACACACACACACACACACACACACACACACACACACACACACACACACACACACACACACACACACACACACACACACACACACACACACACACACACACACACACACACACACACACACACACACACACACACACACACACACACACACCTCATGAACTAGTAATTCGCAGCATATAATATGATTTCGAGTAATATTTAATTTCGAAATTTTTCAACTCAGTTTTTATGCTTCAATGTTAAACGGTGAATTGCTGATGTTATGGCCATTGAACTTGATTCCTCAATTCCTCAATAATAATCAATGCTTAACCACTTCTTCGTTGAACCATCGCCAGAGAGAACTGCTCGGTTCCCATAATTATCTAGGTGAGATTGGCTGGCATTACATGTATATTATAATTTATAAGAAATAATGACCTTAGGTGAAAGGTAGTCTAAGGTACATGTACTTGTCTATACACATGTAACCACTTAGGGTATACGTCATAAGCATAAACCGTTTCCCAACAAAAAGTGGTTGCATTCCGGTGTAGTGCGATATGCAGTCCGGCAACAAAAACGGTCCGAAACCTTCTGTCATTGGTCCACGTGACATATGACGTCAGAGAGCAACGTTAGACGCCACTGCCTCGTTTTCGTTGACAAATATGGTCCGGGTTTTTTTCTTGCGCAAAACAAGAGGCGGGTTGTTTAGACTTTATAGTATTATTAAAATAATAGTGTTAAATAGCTACCAGAGTTAAGGGTTGGGGACAAGAGCCGAAAGATTAAGTTGTTTTGAGGATGAATGATCAGAGTGGTTAGTTAGCTGCAGCTGTTTTGATTCACAGAACCTGAAGATACAGATGTAGGCTTTAGTAATATTTGAAGTTCAAGTTCAACGTCACTTTGTTGTAACAAAGCTCACTAGCGACGCCCTCCTTCTTTATCCAGACATGGGACTGACATCTGCATAGTGCAACCAGTGGTGGAGTCAGACAGATGTGTTTGAAATGTATATTAACAAATTGAAAATTATATCCGTTAGACACCCTGTTTTCTTTTATAAAGTTCCTTAATAATGGATCTTTTTCTCAATTGAAACCTAGGCTAATGCATTTGAACAAAGCTGATTATTAAAGAACTTCAGAAGTATGGGGTTTTATACACGTTATGAAGCTGAAGAACTGTTTAAAAATTATTTTCTATAGTCGCAGCACTGAACATGTTTAGTCTCACGTTGCTATTCCGATTCAAAAGTTAGGCATAGACAATATAAATTTTGTCGATTATGATAAATAATTTAATTTCTTGTCAAGCATAATTGGTTCACATATTATTAATTTTTACACTGAATTACAACAGCAATGGCACTGTTTTATGTGAGCTGCTGACTAGCTCCTAAAGCATCAAAAGCAAAAATTTGGCAGAATTTGTATTAGGTATTGTCCAAACTCATCATTTGCAACAAAGTTTTTGTATTTTGAGATGATTTTGAAAAATCAGGCACTAATGGGTTAATGAAAAAAACCGCACAGATAGTTCAAGAGATGGTAGGCTACAGTGTTGAACAGGGCTTGAGACTTTAAACGGGCGTGGACGGTGGACTGTTTTAGTAGGAGAATTACAGAAAGTAAGAAAAGTAGTCTGGGGCTGACGTTGATTAGGCCTATATAGAGTTTGGGTACAATGAAGACACTACACGGGTTCCAAGAAAGACTTGGGGCTATAAGCCTCACAACCTCGGGCAATTCTCACCAGGTTCCAGAAAGTGAGAATAGAGTATGATCGTGTAGTGTTGCATCAGTTGCAAGGTTGTGACAACTCTGGGGGTTTTTCAGTTTAATGTCACTGTGCGATAACAAAGATCATTAGCGACGCTCTCTTCCTTAATCCAGGCTTGGGACTGGCACTGGCAGTGTGCAACCGGTGACGGAGTTCTACGGCAGTTAATTCTTATATAGGTTTGCGAGATCGTGAGAAAAAGGTGTTTATGATAAAAGACATGATTTAGTTCGTTAGTGTTGTCATAACTTTAATCCACACACAAACAATCAGACGAAAGCCAAAAGTCACACACAGGCAAACACTTTAAAATAAGATGCCCGTAACATAGGACGCACTTAATTTATAAGCATTACAATTTTACATCGGATGCATCAATTAGTTCATTTTTCCAACGCGGATTTTCCATTCTAAAAATAGCATACGCAACAGTACTTAACACCGCTTCGTCCCTTGGAATCACGTTTTCTACTAAATATGTTTGCATATTCGTAATGTTACTATACCCCACAATCACACTTACATGCGTGAGTTACAATGGGGTTTGCGCACCGAGTTATTATGCTGAATAAACAGAATATTAGGTCTATTATCATTTTAACAAAGTTGGTCAAGCCACCCGGACCGCATTTGTCAACGGAATAGATTTCGCACGTAAGTCGTGCGAGATTGCATCCTAGCAGCGAAGTGGGCGTGGCCGGACCGTTTATGTTGCCCGGACTGTTTATCGCACTACACCGGCAGGCCTCCGTTAATGATTATTTTCAGTGTTGCAATGTTTATTTTAAATTGCATGGTTATTCTACGGAACAGATTATGTTGTTTATTACATCATATTCGCCATAATATTATTGAAATAAGGATAATATTATTAAAATAGCTTTAAAGGCTGCTTTCGTGACAGCCTTTTCTTCACCGAGCTGGTTAATAGTGCATATCAATATAATATATAGACAATATATATAGCTTCGTTTACAGCATCGTTATGCAGGCCTAGTGCATGCCTCGTTGCACCTGGATGAACAGGCCAGGCCTGATGGCAAAGCGAACGAGGCAGCCGCCTTGATCCCGCCAGCGCTCACAGGGACCCAGGGCTACTGGCCATATTTTTCTACTGTGATGAGATCTGCAACTTCATCGCTTAGCAGCAATACCTGAGTTATTTTGATTGTCACTGGGTTGAACCATCGCCACAAAGACTCCGAGATATTAGCGAATCCGCAGATAAGGTGAGCCTCAACTACTGTTGTGCATGTACAGGGTGGGCCAAAAAAAAATGACCCCTTTAGGTTTTTTGTCAATATCTTGACCAAAAGTAAGAATTTCGAAATGAAATTTTACAGGCTTATAGACAATTCATATTTACACTTTATGGCAAAATGTCATCAAAATATTTCAAACACAACAAAAGTTATAACACTTTTAGCGAGGCCACCCACCGTTTTTTTTGACGACTCAAAATCATAACGCAACAAAAAGTAGGTTTTTGCCAATATCTTGGCCAAAAGTAAGAATTTCGAAATGAAATTTTACAGGTTAATAGACAATTCATATTTACATATGGTGGCCAGATTTCATAAAAATATTTCAAACAGAACAAAAGTTATATCACTTTTAGTGAGGACACCCTACGTTTTTTGATGATTCAAAAAATTAACAAAAACGGTGGGTGGCTTCACTAAAAGTGATATAACTTTTGTTCTGTTTGAAATATTTGTATGAAATCTGGCCATTATATGTAAATATGAATTGTCTATGAATCTGTAAAGTTTCATTTCGAAATTCCTAATTTTGGCCAAGATATTGGCCAGAACCTACTTTTTGTTGCGTTGCGTTTTTGAATCGTCAAAAAACGGTGGGTGGCCTTCCTAAAAGTGGCATAACTTTTGGTTTGTTTGAAATATTTTGATGAAATTTGGCCATCATATGTAAATATGAATTGTCTATAAGACTGTAAAATTTCATTTGAAAATTCTTACTTTTGGTCAAGATATTGGCAAAAAACCTAGGGGGGGTCATTTTTTTTGGCCCACCCTGTAGAATTGGAGTTTTCTAGAATGCACTTAATATTATTGTTGACGTATATGTACGTGTAAAATGAGTTATGATACGATAACTAGGTTAGATTAGGCCTGTGCTCTCCAGGTTGTCTCTTTAATTAATAATAATATTTGAAAAATTAATGTTCGTGGTTTGACGGCATCTAAAATTTTGCAGAACCTACATGTGATTCGTGATGCGTTAAAAATGATTCTCTAACTTTGCTCAGCTATTTGACAATAGAAATTTTCTTATAATGAAATGCTTGTGATATAGAAATCAAGCGAAGAAATGGCATCTGCATTCATTGTTAGCAAGGGCGGATCCAGGGGGGGGCCAATCCGGCCATGGCCCCCCCCATTTCAAATCACCATGGGACTTGGCCCCCCCCATCCATGGTGGAGCAAAAAAATTTCAGGGTGTCAGTCATGCACAGGAGAATTAATGTATAAATGTAATTAAAACCTATAATAAAAATACTGTGTAAATGTAATTAAAATCCAATCTAAGTCTCTCACGCAATTGCATTGTCTTTATATAAAGCATCGAAATGAAACAATCTTTCAACAGTATCCAACTATGATTTATGGCATGGAATGTATGTTATTCGCGAAGCAGGACGTTTTGGCGCCGCCGTTTTGGCGCCGGACTTTTTGGCGCCGCCGTTTTGGCACCGCCGTTTTGGCGCCGGTCGTTTTGGCGCCGGAATTTTTTTCTCCCTCATTCTAAAGTATAAAAATTATCAAATTGTAGGTAATTTTAGGCGGTTCATTTACGCACATTTTGAGTTAAATTTTGTGATGATATTCCTTGCCGTTCAAAAGTTATGCCCGAAATAGCTCAGAATGTATGTTCGACGTACACTCCTCACTTGATCTGAAAGGGTCAAAGCTGGTTTTTATTCGTATTAGGTAATACCACAATTAAATTTCATTGGAGCTGGATTGCTGAAAATGTTCTTCCTTAAACTGGCGTTGCATTGATGAACAATCCAACTCCGATTTAAGCAAAAGTATGTTTGTCTGTGTTCAAAAATCTGATGTTAAGTATTTTTTGTCGAAATGTAATAAAACTTCCTTAATTGTTATATGGTATGGCAGTGAGTAGGCCTATAGTCAATGTGGTCACATGATGTACATGTAGTTAAGCTTTTGAATAATAATTGTTGCAATCGTATCTGGCATTCAATAAAATCAGAAAACTGCCGCTATATTAGAACATTAGCCGGGTACCCGGCAGGGCTTTTTTAACGTGCAGCTATACACAAAATGTGCATTTGTAATCGAATTTGTGCATTTGTAGAAGCACTTACGTACAGTTAAAACTAGCCAAAATATCATTGTCCTCCCTTTAGAAGTAATTTACCATTGGTTCGAATTGTTCATTATTGCAATTATAATAAAAAGGTGTCCCACTGCAAATGTGTGCCAACACTAAAGAAGGTGTGCAATTGCCAATTTTTGCCAACACTAAAGAAGGTGTGCTATGGCCAATTTTTGCCAACACTAAAGAAGGTGTGCTATGGCCAATTTTTGCCAA
Source organism: Lumbricus terrestris (assembly GCA_949752735.1). Taxonomy (NCBI): domain Eukaryota; kingdom Metazoa; phylum Annelida; class Clitellata; order Crassiclitellata; family Lumbricidae; genus Lumbricus; species Lumbricus terrestris. The sequence continues at coordinate 17,209,712 of OX457049.1, forward strand.
CACTAAAGAAGGTGTGCTATGGCCAATTTTTGCCAACACTAAAGAAGGTGTGCAATTGCCAATTTTTGCCAACACTAAAGAAGGTGTGCTATGGCCAATTTTTGCCAACACTAAAGAAGGTGTGCAATTGCCAATTTTTGCCAACACTAAAGAAGGTGTGTAATTGCCAATTTTTGCGAAACCTAAACAAATCCAATGGTTCGAATTGTTCATTATTGCAATTATAATAAAAAGGTGTCCCACTGCAAATGTGTGCCAACACTAAAGAAGGTGTGCAATTGCACAACTTTTTTGTACAACAGCAGTGTGCTTTAAAGCATCATTATTTTACTTGCACACCTTTATATTACAATTGCAATAATGAACAATTCGAACCAATGGATTTGTTTAGGTTTCTAAAAAATTGGCAATTACACACCTTTTTTAGTGTTGGCAAAAATTGGCAATTGCACACCTTCTTTACTGTTGGCACACATTTGCAGTGGGACACCTTTATATTATAATTGCAATAATGAACAATTCGAACCAATGGATTTCTTTAGGTTTCTAAAAAATTGGCCATAGCACACCTTCTTTAGTGTTGGCAGAAATTGACAATTGCACACCTTCTTTACTGTTGGCACACATTTGCAGTGGGACACCTTTATATTACAATTGCAATAATGAACAATTCGAACCAATGGATTTGTTTAGGTTTCTAAAAAATTGGCAATTACACACCTTTTTAAGTGTTGGCAAAAATTGGCATTTGCACACCTTCTTTAGTGTTGGCAGAAACTGGCAATTGGACACCTTCTTTAGTGTTGCCAAAAATTGGCAATTGCACACCTTCTTTAGTGTTGGCAGACATTTGCAGTTGCACACCTTTTTATTATAATTGCAATTATGGACATTTCAAAACAATGGACTTTTTAAAAGAACTGTCGCTTTTGTCTTTAATACACCATATTCATTGTTGTCACTAAAGTCTGTATTTCCTCGATCTATCGTGCTAGAATCTTATGTCATCTTAAAGTTCTTATTTCTATACTAAGCTAAATAGGCCCAGTCTTAGCGGGACTTTCTCTCTTTGGTGGGCCTGTTTTTTCAATCATTCGTTGTGACATCCTCTGCTTTGATCGCGTGTACTTTATTAATCTGCTACCTCACATGTCTTATAATTTGTTATTAAATAAAGCATTTGTTTAAAAAATCCAGCTTCTATTTCACCGGCAAAAAAATCTCCTTTCAGCTTCAATTGTTCAAGCATTCGTCGGAACTCCCGCCGCTTTTTCGCATTTAAAAGACTCTTCATCGAGCTTACAAATCTCAAGCGTTCTTTTCTTGATCATATCTTCCATTTCTCATGCGTTCGCTTAATAAATCCAGCTCCAATTAAACAAGGAATATTTTCATCGATCCAGCCTCAATTAACGCAACAACAAGCCGTACATTCACTTTCTATTTCAGCAAGGATTTCGTCAATTTGTTTCACGCGTCGTATACACTGAACCGGAAATAGACTGCAAAACGCAAATGTTATAGCGCAATGGCGGCGCCAAAACGGCGGCGCCAAAACGGCGGCGCCAAAACGGCGGCGCCAAAACGGCGGCGCCAAAACGGCGGCGTCAAAACGGCGGCGCCAAAACGGCGGCGCCAAAACGGCGGCGCCAAAAAGTCACGTACCGGAAGTATTTTATTTATTCTAGTCTTAAAAAGTCATCAGTTTTTGGGATGCTAAATTGAACACCTTTTTTGAAACTTTCGCACGGGAGACTAAAAAGTCATCACTCCTTTCAGACGAAAAATTAAACACCTTTTTTAAGATTTCGCAGGGATGACTACAACAAGTCATCAGGTTTTTGGGATGCGAAATTAAACACCTTTTTTGATAATTTCGCACGGAAGAATAAAAAGTCATCACTCTTTTTAGACGAAAAATTAAACACCTTTTTTAAGATTTCGCACGGATGACTACAAAAAGTCATCAGTTTTTTAATTCTAAATTGAACACCTTTTTTTGAAAATTTCGCACGGGAGACTAAAAAGCCATCACTCCTTTTAGACGAAAAATTAAACACCTTTTTTAAGATTTCGCAGGGATTACTACAACAAGTCATCAGGTTTTTGGGATGCGAAATTAAACACCTTTTTTGAAAATTTCGCATGGATGAATAAAAAGTCATCACTCTTTTTAGACGAAAAATTAAACACCTTTTTTAAGATTTCGCACGGATGACCAAAAAATTTCATCAGTGTTTTGGGAAGGAAAATTGAACACCCTTTTTGAAGATTTCCGGCGGATTACTTAAAAAAGAACATCTAGTTTTCGGGAAAGAAGTTTTTAAGTAAAGTCTATATTTATTGAGACCTTATGGCACTCTTACAAGCACTGAAAAGTACAGCTAATTTGTTAAGATAACAGCTTAAAATGCTACCATTGCAATGTGAAAATTCAAAAAGTTTCTGGTGGGGAGGGGCATATCCCCTCCCCACACCCCTCCCCTACCACTATCGGCGCTGCGCGCCTCATGATTGTCTTCAGACGGTCAATTATCTACCCCTCCGAAAACCTCAATTCCCCCAGAGGTGGGGGCTAAATTAAACTCTGGTTTCGGCCAAAAACCACTAAAAAAGTTCATCAGATTTTTCGGCGAAAGATCAACGAAAAAATTTCCGACCCCAGCCCAAAAATTTTTGGCCCCCCCCTTCGAAAATTCCTGGATCCGCCCTTGATTGTTAGCACATGTCATCTGCATCCAACATCGTTTTCCATTATGTCGGATCACTTGCATAACTTAGTCGTGTCCCCGAGACCTGACGCAAAACGCTATTCGATTATGTGTGGCAGCGCTGCGGAATTCTATATCAGACCATTGGCCAGCATGAGCATTGTCGAAAAACAATTCGGAGATCGACTTTGATTATGTGAATTTCAGATGTGCAATGACGACTCTACTGTGTTGTCGTTAGAAAGATTAGGGGATGAACCCCAACCCCGGTGATTCTCACCCTATTATTAGCACCTTCTTTTGTGCAAAGCTGTTGATTGAACAGAATAAATTTAAATTTAATCGGTAATTCGGTTCCATTTTGGTTGCGGTCATCTAGACTCGAGAGCAACCGATTACATCACAGAGTCCAATCAATAATATAGCGCCATCAACATAAATTCAAGCGGCAGCAAATCGATGGTCACTTCAAAAAAGCAGACAAGAGGAGCGTCCGAACGTGTTGATTGACTATTGACTAATGTACATCTAATATTAATTGGATTGGACACATACTGAGAGAAGACTCCCCCCTGAGACACACTATAGAAGGGTGATTGGATGGAAAGAGACAGAGAGGAAGACCGAGACAGAAGATGCTGTGATGGATGATGACTGAGTGATACAATGAGCTGAAGAGAAAAGCACAGCGAAGAGAAGAATGGCGTTATTGGAAGTTGAAACCTGCCGAGGGGCAGGGACTTAGAGAAAAAGAATCAAACCTGTTTTATGTGTTTGATTCGATGGAAAACAAGTGGAATAATAAAAAAAGCTTCTACTTTACCAGCGATGCATTCTGTATTACGTTGTTTAGTTCTTCTGATCAAAGACTTGATCAAAATAGATTTATTCTCAAGTTCTAAGAATCTGGCTCGCTGAGCGTAAATTCCCTAAATTTTCAATTGCGTATTTTGCTTAATTTACTTATGAAAGATGTATGTGAATGTTTTAAGACGCTTCAGATCGACAGAAGATAAATGGTCAGGTAAAACTTGACAAATCAAACGTTAGGCTACAGGTCGACCGACCACTGAGCGATGAAGGTGATTGAATGTTGTATGCAGGTGCCACTTGATTTATTTTTTATGTCTAAAATTTAGTTTTCCTTCGTGCTGCCTTCTGCTGATGATAATAATAATTTATAGACAATGATGATGAGTATGACAAGTTTTTTGGATTTAGATGTATCTTCTTCTTCTAGGATGACGGAATATACGGATAAATCAAACGAAGAAATGGCATCTGCATTCATTGTTAGCACATGTCATTTGCATCCAACATCGTTTTCCATTATGTCGGATCACTTGCATAACTTAGCCGGGTCCCGTAGACCTGACTCAAAACTCTATTCGATTATGTGTGGCAGCGCTGCGGAATTCTATATCCGACCATTGAATGTAGACATTGGTGACATGGACTTTTTAATCCCCCAGACCGATCAACTTTCATTCAGGGGCGACTTTCCAGTGTTACCAAGTGACCTGAGTGGCCTGTCCGATACGATAGAATGCTGCAAGATTGAAGCATACTAAAGTTATCCAGGCTTTGTACGGTTACGAGGCTTCAGAGATATGCACTACAATTGGAAATGCAAAAGGTACGAATTTCACCATAAAACTGAAAGAATTGGCTTCGCGAATTTCGATATGGAAGTTCTTGCAGTTGAGTTTTCCAATTTCACTTTCGATAAAGGTGACACGAGCATCAGTGGTCCAGCAATTAAGCACATTATTCCAAATGGTTACGCAAGTGACATGGTCAGATGCGTGTGGTGCCCACAATGGCCCAAAGAAGCCCGTGGTTGGCATGAACGACCTAGGAACAGTGGATGGCCAACCAGTGACACAATCTCGGAAGTTGTACAAAATGGCTGTCATGTGGTCTACGTTCAGCATTTTTCTTGCAGAGACGATAAACTACAGTGGAGATTTTCATTCTCGTTGGCGGAAGTAATATTACTTCGGAGTTGGACTCAAATTCAACAGATTGTATATCATTTGCTGAGATTCTTTGCAAAGAGAGTATTGATACAAAAGGATTGTCCAAAAGAAGACGAGGTTCTCTGTCTGTATCATCTAAAGACCCTTATATTATGGACTTGTGAAGAGGTGTCTTCTGAATGGTGGAATTCCTCTTCTGTTATAACAATCTGCTCTAAGTTGTTACTAAAGCTTTCAGATTGGCTGCGTAGAAGATGCTGTCCGAACTACTTTATTCCTGAAGCAAACTTATTTCTTGAGCAGTGGAACTCCACAATTCTTGACAAGACTGTACGACTTGTAAGTGAATTCCACAACTCTGGATTTCTTTGTCGTTGGTTCATAAATAATTACATACAGCCAATCATTGCAGATGTACAGCTCAATACAGTGAGCACAATGGACGTTTTGCCACATTTTTCACATTACATAATGCCTCTCTTTGAATTTTGGAAAAGGAATGAATCAAGATCATTGGAGTCATTATTTGTTTGCACACTAGCATATTCTTATAGCATCAGTCGAATCCCGATAAAATATGGGTCAAGTTCAGGACTGCGCTTCAGCTTAAATCAAGGACATGGTATAAGATGTATTGATCCAAGATTAGACGGTAAACACTTACTGGGAGATCTTCCTACTATACAGAAAGTTTCATGTTTCACGTACTATGACAAGCTTTCGCTAATTTTACATATTGAACATGGTTTGCAATTCGATGAGATTTCACTGGGTGGTAGTCTCTTTGTTGAATTTGTAAAAGCAATATCGATTCAGCCTAATATTATAAGGTCTCAGCATCACAACTTTCCGAAACCGTATCAGCATACAGCACAAAGTGGTCTGTTTCAATTACTGCGAGCTCAAGATCTCCTGCAGAATTTAACTTTCTCAAACAGTCGTGCTGAATTTAAACTTCTGTCTCTCGTATCAAAGGACTACCTAAGAAAAGCTTTAGAATACGAAGTAGGTTCTTCATCGAGTGGCTTTGCTTCTGCAGCTTTGGCATATCTGGCTGCTCTTCACTTTGCAACTTCAGAATACCAACTTGCAATACGCTTCTGTTGCGCAATTCAAGTTGATCAGAATTCAGACGAGGACAAAGAAACTCTGAATGCAGGATGTTTGCTGTTTATTGACGATATCTCAAGAATCGTTGGATTGTATGTACTTCTCAAGAAGGTTATTGACAGTGATCTATGTTACATTGACAGACGGCTTTATCTTGATCTGCGACTTTCACCCGAGGTGTTTGCGAATTATTTAATTGCATTATCTGCCGAACGAATATCCAAACGTTTAGACTTGCATCATAAATTGCCAGATTCAGTTTTTCCTATGGACGAGTATCTGAAGGCTTTGAGAAAGCCGAAGTATATTGCAGTGATGAAGTCGTGTCACCATTTTAATACTGCCTGGCAAAACGTATATTGTAGACCAGATTCACTTGCAGAAAGCGAGTCTACAATAATTGAGGATCATGTGAAACTTAAAGGTACAGTAATTGATGTTCTTATGGAATATTCTGTGGAATATATGGCAGCATTTTACAGTACAATTCAAAAAGATTTTGCCATCCAGTGTAACACCGCTGAATGCTATCGTGCTTTGTATCTCTACAAGTGTCGCCAATACGACGAAGTAAACCATTTGTGCGATCTAATTCTACTTGAGTCTGATCTGCAAAGCGATTTGAAAGAATCTTCGTTGGTTAATATTTTGCTAATACCGCCTCTTGACTCTTATTTTGATACAGACGTACAGGCTTTGCTTGGATTTCACACACTTTTCTATTATCTCTCGCATCCAAGTAACACGTCGATACAAGTTACATGTATAGGCGCGGAGTCAACGTTTGAGCAATGGTTTGCGTACCGTATGACCTGTCCTGGAAAGGCACTTCAAAATTGTCTTTCTGGTCAATTCCGCTGTAAAAATCAATATTTTTTTGGAAGACATTTTCTTGCAAGATATTTAAAAGTCAGATGCTGCATCGACTCCAATCTTCCGTGTAGAGATGCCGTGACTGAATTTCTTAATCATAAAGCTAATCTTCCGTTTGAACACATCATTCGCAGACTTATTTTACGAAAACTTCGTATTACTGGCAGATAATTTATAAGTTGCACCATGTCAGTGAACACATTCTGTTTTAGCACGACATCTACATTTCGTGATTTAATTCAACTACCTGCGCCTCATGTGCTTACCAATCAACTGAACATGTATAACCAAGCTTGGAGTTTAACATAATGATTTGATGCCGAAACCAACATCTAACTAATGATAATAATATAACAAATTGTTTTATAGACAGTTGTTAGCTCTTTCTGACTGACGGATATAAGAGGAAGAGGAAGAGGAAGAGGAAGAGGAAGAGGAAGAGGAAGAGGAAGAGGAAGAGGAAGAGGAAGAGGAAGAGGAAGAGGAAGAGGAAGAGGAAGAGGAAGAGGAAGAGGAAGAAGAAGAAGAAGAAGAAGAATGTTTTGATAGATAATGGATCGATGATAAATGAAACCCACCGGTTGATCGTCTATCCTGGTGCGCCACTCTTCCGAGAGAGACGTTACGCATTTCGATATTGTCCATTGAAAACGCAGACAAGGATGGCCACCCTCTTAGTTTCTTAACCTTATCACACACACACACACACACACACACACACACACACACACACACACACACACACACACACACACACACACACACACACACACACACACACACACACACACACACACACACACACACACACACACACACACACACACACACACACACACACACACACACACACACACACACACACACACACACACACACACACACACACACACACACACACACACACACACACACACACACACACACACACACCTGGTCCGAACTTTGGGGGGTACGGACGATCGCCGAGGCACGAAGCGCTGAAATGGGGGGAGGGTTTGGGCAGGGAGATATGCCCCCCAAACGTCGAAAAATTTCGATTTTCAGCACTACAATGGTAGCATTTCAGGTAGTCATATTAACAAAGTTCCTCATCATTTTAGAGCTTGTAGTCCTTGTTTAAGACTTCAAAAGTGCTCCCCCCAATGTCGAAATACTTTGAATTTCAACATTACAACCGTAGCATTTTAAGCTGAATAGGCGGAGACTTGGCCTCGGGGGGTTGGGGGGGGAGAGGGCAATCGATCGGCCGCAGAACGATCGCTGAGTCGCGAAGCGCAGAGTTGGGGAGGGGTGAGGGGGTTATTTCTTTATGTCCATATCTAATTGTAGAATTTTTAGCTGTCATCCAAAATCAAAAAATTATCCATTTTCTCAGACCTGATAGAAGTAGTTCCAGCTGTAATTTGCTTTGACAATTATAGAAAGAATGGAAAGGAAAAAACACTGATAGAAATGAGAACTTACTCATGTCTAAATATATACCTTCTATCAGAGCATTTCAAACGAAGTTTCAGAACTGCATAACTCTTTCTCAACCTTTCGATCCTCCCTGGTTGCTATCTTGTTTTTGCCTAGTCTTCAATTTATATGGGCATTCTAAAGTTAAAAGAGGTGTGCAAGAGACATCTCAAATTGGAATCCTCTGTTTTAAAAAATAATACCCGATTGCTGTCTTAACTGGTTTCGTATCTGTGCAGACTGATTTTATAGTCGTGCAAACTTGTTTCGTATATCTTAAAATGTTATCTGTTATACATACCTACTTATTTACTCTCAATGTTTTTCCCAATGCTGAACATTACGTTGATGCGAGCCTGAGTTACTGTAGTACACACAGTTTAACATCACTGTGTGGTAACAAAGACCATTAGCGACGCCCTCCTCCTTTATCCAGGCTTGGGACTGGCACTGGCAGAGTGCAACCAGTGGCGGAGTTTTTTCGAGCCTGAAGTGAATGTATTAGATGCCCGATATAACGTTGGGTGTTGGCAAGGCTTTTATAATAGCTGGTATTACGTTAAAAAAGGTGTCTTATACACACAGTATAATGTTTGCAAACTAACCAACGTTACGTGGGACTAAATAACTTTTGGTTAGAGTCTGAATTTTCCCGGGAATTCATATCATCAGAAGTATTTACTTCATCTGCTAAACTTTTTATTCTCTAGTTCTCTACTGACGTGTGTGTGTGTACATGTCCTAACGCTTAACCATTAGGGGGGAGACAAACGCATGGGCCGTCACCCCCAACGCCTCCTTTGAGGGGGACCTTCCCCCGCTGCCCCCCCCTAGGTCTCCGCCCATGCTCTGTTGGCTTCTTCGAGTTGTTAGATAAATTTCGTTTGATTCGATGTCAAACTTATTAAGACGCACACGTTCGTTTTTGAGGTGAATATTGTATAAGGATATCTTTCTCTTTCCGGCTTTTTTCAACATTTTGTAGGGCCGTTGATCTCACCATATCCATATATTGGGACTCAAACGATTTAGAGACATTTCGTGAAATGCCTAATTGTTATAACATCCTTTTGTATGAAAATCGCATTGCGATCACAGTAAGAAAAAAGTTGACATGTGTTTTTTCTTCTAATTTTCGTGTTTTTTCGACCCGCCATTTCGATCGGATGATGTTGGAAGCAAATGACAGAGAAAGATGGAGAGAACTTTGTCTGTGGAGAGATCAATCCGAGGATAAAAAGAAGAAAAGGAATAGATGCAGTTTTTGAATTTATCGTTCATAGCTCTAAGATTGTTTAAATGACCATTTTGTCCGAAATAAAAGACTCTTCAGACGAAATCCCTGATTGCACGTGGTAACAAGCAAATCAGTTTATTCTGTTGTTGAACAAGCGTGCATTATTTCTGTCTATATATGCACCACATTGTAGTACGTACCCAATGTAGTGTTTAGAGGTCATGGATTCAAATCATTGTCATGGCAGAACGTTATTTTCAGACGACGATGGTGATGATGATCATGACGCCGTCACTGGCACATAACTAGAATAAATAATTATTATTGTCGTCGTTTCAGAGTGCGAAAAGTGGCTGAATTGACTGGAAACTACAGAAAGAAGGACTGGTAATTTTCTGAATCTTTTACTGGAGGATCCGATTTGACCAGGGTCTATGACAACAGAGGCCGTTACCCTGGACAGAAATTTGCTCGGCGTACTACAGCACTTGAGAGCAAGGTACTGAACCAGTTTTTTAATCTTTTACTTATATAAGACAAAGATATAACTTAATAGAGGTGTGTAATCCGTTTTAAACCATGGCATGCATCATTCGCGTATGTCTGACTACAAACACGCTAGCGTTGAGCTTCTATTTGCTTGCAGTTAATCCACACTTTACTTTTGCTGATCCAATACAACATCATCCGAAGACTTCTATTATCCGTTGATAATGACCAAGAAAGCCATGTCACCGGATAATTATAGCTACTCAGCTAAATTGTAATCAGGTAGTTTTCATGTAGGTGATGATGATGATTATTAACAATATATAAGCTCATTTACATACACATGCATATATACACACACATTCACGCACGCACACACCTGTCCTATTTAATCAAACATTCAGCGCAATTTATATTTGTTCAACGTCCCTACACAGACACCGCCTATGAGAATGATGAGCATCGAACCCATACTCCTTTCCACTTTACAAGGCCACCGTTGATGGTCAAAATAATGCAACTTTTATATTTTAAAATCGATTATTCGTTGACCTTTCGTTTTCAACATATTTATAACGTCTGGATTTTTCAAAACTTGATGTTTTTTTGATTAAACAATATATGGTAATTAAATTAAATCGTTATTAAGGTGTCTAAAAACATTCAAATTTAAACGCTCGTCTCTTGCATCACAATTATATAAACTGCATGAACCTAAACCTATGAACCTATTGCACTTTAAATTGCGAGATTTTGTCGTCGTTGTCGTCGTCGTCGTCGTCATCATCGTCGCAGTCGTCGTAACAGGGACCATTCCAGATTCTATAGGACAAGCAACGGAAAAAATAGATGGTAGCAAAATTTATCTGTTGAGTATATGACTGATAACGTTGGACTACTTTGTATCCATTCTTGAACTTGAACTTGAATTTGTTTATTGATCCCAACAAATATCAAACAATTGTGCAATCATAATAGTACACAGTGATAAATTGCAGTTAATAATTGCGATGGAATAGCTTAGTGTACAATCATTACTGTGAAATGTAGGAAGCAATAGGCTACCCGATACCGCTACTGCATGGGGCCTATTTACCAAAGAAGAAAATTCTTCACTATAATATGATAAATGATAATAGATCAGGAAACAGATGGAAATCGTAGCATTTTTGGAATCAATTAAACAGCATCGTAACAAAAGATGTCGCTGCGTTGTGACCGGTTCTCCATCTGGTAGTTATTGAAAACCCTTCTGACTAGACGGCGATGTCGTTTATGTGACTGCGCTCTACGGTTAGCATTTCAGTTGCTGTCGAAAGAAATTTTATTTAATGATAGCTCTTTTAATGCAATTGGTTGCCTGCTTTGGATTAGCGACACTGTGTGATAACAAGATCGTAAGCGTCACCCTCCTTAATTATCCACGCTTGAGACTGGCACTGCCAAAGTGCGAGTAATGGCAGAGGTTCGAGCAACTGAATGAGAACTGACTCATGCAGAGCGTTTTGAAAGTGTGGGAATTCTCACCACTGTGTGTACTGTACAGTTAGTCAAACGTTTGCAGATTACGGATTTTACTTAAACACCCTAAAATCATGTTAAGATGATGCTATATATAAAGAAACTCTGCGATTAAAATTGTTTCGTTTTTTTTTTATTTCATCTGATGTCGCTATTACACAATCACAGAAGATATTATTACATAATAAATGAGTCATGCTCGTATTATGGCAGTGCCAGTTCCGAAGGTTGCAGAAAGAGGAGGATGACACCGGTAATATTTGCTATCACAAAATGTACTTAAGCTGATATCAAAGCATAACAACTGTTTCATAACTAGTATGGCAAAAATTGGCAACATTCATTTTTTTAAGAAAGAGCTGTAATCAGAATTGTACTAACGCCACAGTTACAGATTAAAATTATGTATGTGAAACTGTATTGGAAAACACTGTAAATATCAGATCTTTTTACATACCTGAAAAACACGAGACTGCGGCGCAATAACTTTGGCGTAATTAAAGAAATATGTGTATAACTCCAGGACGGCGATATCAATGATCAGTCACAAGATATCGTTTCAAGCACTAAGGTAAAGCTGAAGGGAATCGAGCCATGTAGTGCTACCAGAACCAATTATAGTCTAGAACGGTGGAAGCGACAAGTTGCCATTATGTATTTCGACTGTGCGTCGTTGAACGGCGAGGAGCAGTTGCGCCTTAATTCTTGAGAATCATGGTGGACATTTGTTGGAAGAAGAGGAGGAGGGGTAGGTTGTTGAATATGGGAAGGAGGAAGAGGAGGAGGAGAATGATGACGAGGAGGAGGAGGAGGTGGAAATGTGTTAAAAAAATCATTTCGTTTCCGGATCAGTAGAAAAGCTTAGCTTCTATGTATTCTTACCGACTATATGGCGTATGCTTCATTGTGTTGGAATAGGAATGGGTGGATGGATTAGTGTGTGTGTGTGTGTGTGTGTGTGTATGTATGCATGTATGTATGTATGTATGTATGTATGTATGTGTGTGTGAGTGTGTGTCTGTGTGTGTGTGCGTGTGTGAGTGTGTGTGTGTGTGTGTGTGCGTGCGTGTGTGTGTGTGCGTGCGCGCGCGTGTGTGTGTGTGTGTGCGTGCGTGTGTGTGTGTGTGTGTGTGTGTGTGTGTGTGTGTGTGTGTGTGTGTGTGTGTGTGTGTGTGTGTGTGTGTGTGTGTGTGTGTGTGTGATCAACTCTTTCTACATGTAACTTCCTCCATCTATTCGTCCTTTACGTACGCTTGGACGTAGACCTACGTACGTTTGAATGAGTATATGCATGCTGACGAATGCTTCTTTATGTATGCATAGAATTCCTGCATATTCTTATATGCTGAGATGGGCTATTGTAAAGATGACACCTCTGGGTTCCATTTTTTCGGCTTGAGATTGGCAGTGGTTTATTTGCAACCTGATATGCGACTAAGTTCTGTTTGCCCGAAAACTGTCAAACTTATAGCGTCATGATCGCATTAAACACATTTAAAACTAAATCGCTCCATATTATATAAGAATGGAACAAACAGCTTACAATTGCGTAGGTGGTGACTATGTTCTATGCAGGAAATAAATTGAATTGGTTGAAAAGAGTAAGATGATTAGAAACCTTTTAATCGCTCTCCACCAATGCTATGTAAATGTGTAATACAGAAAGGTTTATAATTTTTATAAGCACAAGACTTTGCAGTTGTTTTTCAACGCCATCTCGATATTATGCTTCGTCATTCATTCATTCATTCGTTCGTTCGTTCGTTCATTCATTCATTCGTTCATTCAATCATTTGTTCGTTCGTTTGCTCGATCATTCATTCATTCATTCATTCATTCATTCATTCATCCATTCATTCAATCATTCATTCATCCATTCATTCATTCACTCACTCATTCATTCATTCATTCATTCAAGTCACTTTCACAACTCGCATTCAGATTTAGGAGTTGACTCAATATACGTCATCTATTATAATTGCTGGATCATCTCATCCTTATATAATATAATTTACCCAGTTTTACGACGAATTATATAGTGTTATTGTATAATATTTCGGCCAGGTTAGAAATTGACTCAACATACGTCATCTATTATTATTGCTAGATCGTCTCATCTTTATATAATATAATTTACCCAGTTTTAAAGGTGTTTGAGCGAGTCGACTGCTTCTTCCTGCTGCATTAGTTATAATTATTCTTACATCCGTTGTAGATAATGTTTTCGCGAACCATCTTTATAATTATAGTGTCTGATAAAATCGTTTTAATGGTGTATAAGGAGGTCGCGTTTATGGTTGGTTTGCTACAATTTAACGACACTGTGTGGTAGATAGAACCATTAACGGCGCCCTCATAATTTATTCAGTTTGAGATTGGGACTGGCAGAGAACTGCCAGTGCCAAATTTAGGCCACTCTTTTTATATGCCAACGACATTCATATGCAGGAGTTGAACGTTCAAAAACGCGTCTTAACCATTATTATTAGTCACTGAAACTATTTTTCTGTCATGGCGCTGACCAATTGTAATCACTTATTTATTCACTGTTATAACATGACCTTTATGATTTATTAAGCAACAGAAATGACGAAACATCTATCGAGAGTGGAGTTTTCGGCATTGGGAGCGCAGTGGCGGCGCCAGGGGGGGGCTGGAGGGGGCTAAGCCCCCCTAAATGCGGCTCAGCCCCCCAAAGCAAAATGCGGAAAATGTCTATAACGGCTAATTTCGTAATAAGAAAACTAGACAATCATCAACGGCATCGAAATCTATTTGAGAATGAAGTTAGCGACTTCATTTTTGGGCCTCAGTCTATGAAAACGGGTGACAAGTTTGCACCCTTACCTTTTGACCATACAACCGGACAGGGTTGTCGAAATTGTCGAAGAAACAACATGGCTCTTAGACACCTCGTTTCAGATTGAAACCGTTTTATAAGTATTAGACGTATAGAAATATCGAAATTGCCAAGTCCTTCAAAAAGTGGTGCAAAGCTGTATTTTCTCTTGATTTTTCGCATATTTCACAAAATTAATCATCGTCGCAAAAGAATGTTCAGGATTTTCTCCCTCCTGCAATCAACTATATAGCGTAGATGCTTGGACCAGTGGCGTCGTCAGAGGGTTATAGCCTCTAAATGCGACTCAGCCCCCCAAAGCAAAAAATCAGAAATTATCCATAACGGCTTATTTCGAAATAAGAAAGCTAGACAATGGTCAATGGCATCGAAATCAACTATATATACAATATTATATATATATATATATATATATATATATATATATATATATATATATTGAAATCCTAAAACACTTTTTATCAGTACTGAAATAATGGAGTTATTTTGTTAAAATAGCATCTTCAAAGGGTACCATTGCAATGAGGATATTCAAGAAGTTTCTAATGAGTCACTGAAAAAGTACAGCTATTTTGTTAAGACGACACCTTAAAATGCTGCCATTGCAATTTGGAAATTCAAAAAGTTTCTAATGGATCACTGAAAAAAGTACAGCTATTTTGTTAAGATGACACTTTAAAATACTGCCATTGCAATGTGGACATTCAAAAAATTTCTAATGGATCACTGAAAAAGTACAGCTATTTTGTTAAGATGACACTTTAAAATACTGCCATTGCAATGTGGACATTCAAAAAATTTCTAATGGGGAGGGGATTTGGCCCTCCCCATTACCCCCCCCTCAGTGCGCTACGCACCTCAGGACGCTCAATTGTATCCCCCCAGAAACCTCAATTTCCCCCCCCCCAGCGGACGGGGACTAGATTAAACACTGGTCAATAATAACAGTGCCAAGAGGGTTATCTGGTCACCTGGGATTTGTCAATGGACACAAAAATATCCTGTAGAAGCCAGCAAGTGAGGTCTCCGTGGAGTGGCCTTTTCCGTCATCAGCTCCTGACGACTACGATTTGGCGGCGATGAGTACAGAAATAAGTTCTCTCCATTGACTTATGAAAATGTAATTATTACATCTTTCGATTTTTTCTCTTTGTTCAGGCAATAGTCTGTTCTAATCTAATGTTCGCCCAGTGGGTTTGCAGGCAGTTCAGTGAAGCATATACTTTCTTATTTACTTGTCTTTGCTAAAATTTACCAATGTCAATATTGTTTTGTGAAAAAACTTGGATATTAATTAAGGTACCTTAGAATGTTTTACCCATGTCTATTAGATATAACTGTTATCTAAAGATGAGTGTAGAAATTTACAGACACTACAAATATAAGTGATTCAATGATAAAATGCATAATTGGACAATGAGATTGGACACTCGTTATCATTAACGAGCATGTCAAGGTTTTCTATACAAAACGCTTGAGAAATGTAAAGTATGTCATCTCTGGCAATAACAATTGGTAGGAACGACCAGCAGCAACCTGAATGAAAAGCCGAAAGTAACAAGGAAGTCGCTTTTTAGCAGATGAAAATGCCGGTCGGAGGACGTCATCATCCTCCTCCTCCTCTTCATCATCATCGTCAGAAATGAATGCAAAACAAATATATAAGACGCTGGTTTTGGAATGTAATTTTGCTCTTTGAATTTCTTGGGTTTTGAATATTGGTTTTGGACTTCACCAAAAAACTGGTTCAGAACCTTGCTCTTAAGTGCTGTAATATGCCGAGCAAATTTCTGTCCAGGGCAACGGCCTCTGTTGTCATAGACCCTGGTCAAATCGGATCCAACCATCCATGGAATGGAATGCTTACGTGATGATCCAAACCCAACATCAATCTGAACAAATACAGCGGATGCACGGACGAACGGACTTACAGATGAACGGACGGAGGGACGGACGGACGCACAGATCAAAAAGCAAATTCTTATGGAAAAATTAATTGCGTCTTGCTGTTGTTTAATGTGACTGCCATTGCAAAGATGACTTCTGTCGCACTCCTCCAGTATCCAGGCTTGAGACTGGCACTGTCAGAGTACAGACAGAGTATTTAGCATGCAAGCGAAGGTATTAATGTGGATGACAATTATACGGAGTTATATGCCGTTATTAATAAAACGTTGTTTACCGCTCACTGCCACGCAAGCGAAGATTAAATATTCATAATTCAGGAAGATTCAAATTTAAAGGTGTTTAAAACATCAAAAATGTAGACAAGTTTTTTCTACTCGGCGTTTAACGATTTCTCGTGGAGGTTGAAAATTAACTGATCATCTTATATTTGATGCAGACCTACATGAAAACTGGTAAATCCAAGATGGCGATATAGCAAATTGTCTTCATTACAATAAACCGTTCTATTGACATTTCTTTTGCAAGATAAAAGCAATAACCAGCGAAGTTAATATAATTTGATGGTTATTTTCGCCTCACCTAACGTAGACCAAGTGAATGGAATTTTATGGATTGATCACGATTAAATTAGATACACGTATGCATCAAATTATGGTGCACTATAATAATTATCAATGCACTAATTTCAAAGTACTATTATAGACAACGTTCCAAAACACCTTGATCTTGGCATATTACAATTGCTACCGTGTTCTAGGTGTGCAAGGATCCGTATTATTTTATTTATTTATTTCAGAAATTTATATAGCGCCTCTTCAAGGTAGGCTACTCAGAAGCGCTCCCGGCCCAGCCACGGCTAAATAAAACAGTTTTTAGGTTCTTAAGGAACAGAGCGGAGTGACCCCTGGGAATTAAGCGCAGTGTTTTATTTTGATTTAGATTTAGGAACCAAATAGACCTAAATTAATTAAGAATGGATTCTGATATCCAAAACAACTTTCTTCTAATATCTCAGAGCTGTAATGATACCGATCTCATTATATCCATGTAGCAAAAGAATTCCTGGTTTATCAACAGTTTACGGCAACAGAATATGTCGTCTTTGAGTTATGTTGAAATGATTAGTTGATCAACAGCGAACAAATGATTAGCGTCGCCCTCCTGCGCTCTGCAGGCTTTGGAATGGCACTACTTCGTGTCGGTAAAGAAACGGAATTTCATAATTATTATGTAATTGTCTGTTCATTGTGTATTATTTGTGTGGTATCATAAGTCTAGCGTCACTGTGTGATAGCACCGTCATTCTTTTCACGACCAGAGTATTATACCAGTAGCAGAGTTAATATGTAATTGTGAATTTATTCCAGGTTTGAGTGTTATGTCCGTAACATGAATAAAACATGGACAAACAAATTGTGTTTTTTTTCGAATAGTCATTTTTCTATTTGAAAATCGCAATAAATTTATTTAAGTCTGTGCTGTGATGCCAGTATTATGTATGAAGAGATGAGAAGGACGACGTTGTCGTCTTGTTATCACACAGTGTCGCGAAACAGGAACTAACCATCAACGATAAACATTGATACAAGCTCGTTAAACTACGTCAATTTCGACACCTTTATTAGTTGAATCGAATTATTTATTTAAAGGGAGCTCTCTTCATGATGGCAATTTCGACAAGATCAACTCCTAGAAATGGCCCAACTGTGCAAATGCTCAAATGAAAATCATTGTTCAGCTGAAATCTGGTGAAACTCAGTAAATGTTCGCAATCTGACGTTGCCAGTCCCAAGCCTGAACGATGGACGAGGGCGACTCTAACCATCTATGTATCGTTAAACTGAAATAAAAAACAACAGAGACCAAGTCATGGACATTAGTGAGAAATCAAGTTATAAGAGGCGAGGAGAATTTATGAGGCATGACACTGAAATAAAAAAGTAGGTGTACATGACATTGTGCTGATATATGATTATATATAACTAGCCACTTATTTAATTATGACACAACTCTTCATCGATAAACATCACATAACAAAATGTCTATTTTGAAGAATATAAATTTATT
The DNA here is from genome assembly GCA_949752735.1 of Lumbricus terrestris. NCBI lineage: Eukaryota > Metazoa > Annelida > Clitellata > Crassiclitellata > Lumbricidae > Lumbricus > Lumbricus terrestris. Next base: position 17,227,928 of record OX457049.1, read on the forward strand.
TAAATTGAATTCGAACGTGAATTCCCGCGATTGAATGGCATAACACCCTGGTCTTATCATAATAAATACTTCTTTACACGACATTCCCACTTCAACATAAATATAAGTCTGACCCTGGGTAAGTTCTCTACATTTCGCGCACAGAACTAAGTTGAAATGATGTCAGTTGAAGACAATAATAATTATTCACAGCATAATTAACAGTAATTAATTGATTTGGTTCAGTTGATAGCGTCCAATAACGATGTCATTAGTGATAATTGTTTTACAGCAAAATGTTTTACATCGATTATTATGCAATAATCAAGTCATCGTATCATAATTATTGTATCGTATTTAAAATAATATATTGCGCTTTGAGAAAACAACCGGGGGGTTAATAAATGTTTTGAGAGAGAGAGGGAGAGGGAGAGGGAGAGGGAGAGAGAGAGGGAGAGAGAGCGAGAGAGAGAGAGAGCGAGAGAGAGAGAGAGAGAGAGAGAGAGAGAGAGAGAGAGAGAGAGAGAGAGAGAGAGAGAGAGAGAGGATTCGCCTGGTGCATTATTAACCTTAACTCTAAAATATCGCTGTAATTGCTGTGGTTTTTTTAGGAACCTTTGAATCGGATAATTTCTGTATTTTAACCCTCATGCGACCAACATATTTTACTCCTTAACCCTCGGGCTACTAAGGGGGGGTGGTTGCCACCCCCCCCTAGGTTTTTCGCAAATCAAACGCGTTCCGTCTGGAATAAAATTTTGAAAAAATTGGTAGCTGTAGAGGGTTCATTGGGACACATTTTGAGGTTAAACTTTTGATGATGCCCCCTACCGTTCAAAAGTTACACCCGATATACCAAAGGTACCAGGGGGGGGTGGATACCACCCCCCCCCTAGAATATCGTCTGTAACTTTTCCGCCCTTTAATATTAAGATACACAAATTATACCATTCTATAGAGGGAATGTGGGGCTACATTTCCATGCTCACTGAGTTGTCTTTTGACAACCGGAAGTGCTCAAAATAAATTGAAATATATATAAAGGTGTTTTATTTTCATAAAATTGTCATGTTGTTTCTATTATAACTTATCCATAATTTATTTTTTAATAGAAATAAATTATGCCATTCTGTAGAGGGCATTGAGGGCTATTTTCTGATACTAAATAATTTGTTTTTTGATGACCGGAAGTGCTCAAAATAAATTAAAATGTATGAAAATGTTGGGTTTTTTACAACGCAAGCCGAAATGTGTGCGTAAACGTTTTTCAGCGGCAAAAACATGTTTTTTTATTTTGATTGAACATAAAACAGACTTATTACTAGTTTTTATAGTTGAATATTGGACTTTATTATATGTAAACTACCTTTTATATATAAATCATGTATAAAACACACAGAATCTAATATATTTCCTATGCGTAAGTATACATTTTGTGGAATCGACGGGTACCCATGGTAAAAAATTCATAATTTCGAGGGGCATTCATATTTTCTAAACCTAAATATACCATTTTGTGCAGAAATGAATGCTGAATCAAATGGTGTATTACAAGTTATGATATCTCAAACCCAACCCAAAATCCAGGGGGGGGTGGTAACCACCACCTCCTTGGTAGTCAGTGTTACAAAAAAAGCTTGGTAGCCTGAGGGTTAATATGACCAACTGGGGTCCCGTGGGACCCCAATAGTCAATAACGCGTTCAGTGCTTTATGCTTCAATATTGGATAAAGTGACATGGCCAAATTGCTTAAATAAGCACTGGCACTAGTTTTACTGAGTTAGTAATAATAAAAAAAAGAAAAATCACGCCAATTTATATAGCGAAGTAACACAACCATGCCGTTACAAGGGCGTCTTACAAAGCAGCTAATATGCGGCATATGCTCTAGCCAACAAGTATGTTTTAGCTTGGATTTATGGATTTAAAAGAGGCCACTGTTCACAGAGTAATCCTCTATGAACAGTTTGTCACAGACTGCAGCTTGCTGTTGACTGTAGGCCTATTATATTCGTCCCACGATGGCTGGATGCGTGAGCTGCCATCTTGTTGTTACCCCGTTGACACAGTGAGCATCGCCAGCAGTTGGCTTTCGAGATTTTTCAGACTGAGGCTGAGCCTGGTTGGTGGTATTGAATTTCTACACCACAGTTCTTCATTGCAGCTCTGATTGGTCCTTGGACTGTGTGAATCATTGCTCGTTGTGTCATGTGGGGTGTTACCATGGCATACCCGAGCTCTGTCAAGAAGGTGCATCGATGCCAAATGCTCTGAGAGATCTTCCAGTCTGGATTATTGCTCCGCTAGATCAACAGATGTAAAAGTTATCTGCTACAACTTTCCCGTCACTCTGCTGCTATGGTGATATCAGCTGTTTCACAACTCTCGCACCTCGCCCTGCCTCACGCAGTTCCCCTGTCTCTGCCATGGCCAAGTATAATTATGTCAATGGTTATGAAGTGCATGACAGCATCGTAGCACAGCATATCTTGATACCATAATTTACAGGTTTGGACTTTATGTAGTGCCTGAAGTTACATCTGCCACGGTAAGCCACAAGGTGCTCATCCACTAACAAATTTGCACCAGGATAAAATCTTCGGCAATTCAGCAGAAAAGAATTTTCCTATGTCACGGAAAACATCAACTTGTCGTTGTTCAGCCTTTCCATGACGTGCTTTCTGCTCAATTGTCTTGTTGTAAAATCTCATGTACCGGTACTTCATGATGCACGAAATCGTGTCGTAGGCACGGTCATTATTCGTGCTAGCGTCTTTTCCAACGTCAATCTATTCTAGGATTTTCTGTATTGCTTCTTTTGGACACAATCGCACTGGACCATTTCTCGCTGTCATAATATCTTTTCATAAAGAAGCGTTCGGTTCCATAAGAAAAATCATCCTTAAGCTGGTGTCCCACGGGACCCCACCAGATATTTCATCTTTAAAAAATAACCGTAAAAGTTAAACCGGATTTAATACTACGTAAATCGTGAGCGATGTATAAGTGACAAATTCATAAAACGTCATTTAAAAATATTGGCAAAAAAAAGTAGCACGAGTCGAAACGGTGCTGGGGTCCCCTGGGACCCCAGTTGGTCACTTGAGGGTTAAGCTAAAAATTTATGTCAAAGTGACGTTGCAATCCGCTATTATTGGTCTGTCAGGCGAATTTGACTCTTTTACCAAAAACTAAACTTATAACTCTATGAAAATCTAGACAAAGGTGTCTAACTTTTCGCATCAACCGAATATGACAAAGTAGTAGTCAGAAGAATAATTGTATTAATATCATGGCCTTTGTCATTAGACTACTCCTTAAGAAAAATGGCCTTGCTCTGGCAGCCCTAGTCACAGGAGAAGGGAAATGCTTAAAACTGGTATCTGGTGACCGGACTAGTAAATTCATTAGACATTGGAGTCAACTCCAAATCGCGGTCAATAAGTAGTTAATTATTTTTAAAACTGATTTCCAGATTGTTTTACCGTCTTGCGGACTCCTGCTGCCATAGGCGGAGGCCTGGCCCGAACTTTGGGGGGCGGGGACGAGCGACCGAATGACGATCGCCGAGGCACGAAGCACCCAGGGTTGCCAGATTTCGGAAAAACTTTGTCGCGAGATCACGACAAAAAGTCGCGAAAATCGCGAGATTATCACGAAAAAAGTCGCGAAAATCGCGAGATTATCGAGCTTTGTCCTCGCAGAAGGAATCACTTGACAGTCATCATGTCATAAAAAAACACGTCATTAATGAATTAATTGTGCTATGAGTGTTTCCCGGAGTCTGTTACACATTACCGTATATATAAGTATTTTTTCATTCAGTAATGAATTTCACCGCAATTTCTAGTGACGGCTAAATTGGTTTGCAAACACTAAATGAATCTAACATTTATATACGGTGAGGGTTAGGCCTATGTATTGCAGTGAATTGGGAGTGATCGAGCCTACCTTCACAATCTGGGAGTCGTTCCCAATTCTTGTTGTATAATTTAACGTATTTCACCCACTTTCCCATAGCGTGAGTTAGAGAAATACTATCTATAGGCCCTAGTACTTTTCCAAAATAAGCCAGGTGCCCGCGTACCTCGTGCATGAAAGATGAAATTTGCCTCCAATTATTGGCGGCAAATTTCTTGGAGCTCAATAGAAACGCCCCAGTCGGAAGATACATGATAAAAACATTGACGTAAAAATTTCGTTGACATGCAAATTCATACCTATTTTATTCCAAGTATTTTAAACTTTCTGTATCTATTCCATTGCATGTTTTATAGACTTTTGTGTTCTGTTATGATATTTAATTGCATGTCATATAGGTGTTTCTATATGATATCTCTTTTATTCCAAGTATTTTCTGCTGAAAATATTTTTATTTTAAGTCATTTTCCTTTGAATGGAAGAAATTTTCCAAGTATCTTTGACTTTTTATTATTTATTAGATTGCATAAAAAGTTATGAAACCGTCCACTGGATGAAGCGTCCGGGGATGAACCGTCCACTTGATTTACCATCCACTGGATGAATCGTCCGGGGATGAACCGTCCGGGGATGAATCGTCCTGGGATGAAACGTCCGGATATCCGGAAAATACTTAATTGACAAGTCATAAGAAATATTACTTGGAAAGGGATATAAATTGGGGATCAACTGTTGTGAATGATAAACTTGCTTTGGTTACCTGACAGCGGTACGCAGAGGATATGTTGAATCTCCAGATGATAGTCATCAATTAATATCACTTTTAAAATAAAAAAAGCATAATTATGAGACGATTTGTTGGAATTATGTCCTTTTCGCAGTGAATGCCTTGCTCCGTCAGCTATAAGTCGAGTGTTCGACATTTTGCGCCAATAAAATCCATTGACACCAATGAAAATTGCCTTTTTTTCCTCATCCAATGTTTGTCACCATAAAATATGACCGTCTTCGTGGCTTGTTTTGAAGGGCTTTAAGACATGCACGGGTAAACACTCTTTCTTGAAGAGCGAACTGGCGTGCGATCACTTCGCGTAGCCAAATGTCCGTTCGTCGATGGTAAGCTGAGCAGTAGGACGCAATGTTTGGCTGCAGAAAAAAAAAATCAAATCATGGAAGAACTTGTTGTCATCCGTTCATTGCTTTTTTTATTCATAATGCGTTCTGAAGGATTTATTATTAGAAAATAATATTAAATAAAAAATCACGCGCGATTCATTCATCTGCTGTCCAACCTTAATACTGTCACTACTACGTTGACTATTACGATGTAAATGGCGATGATGATGACAATGATGACAACAGCTCATCATTGTAGTGGTATTAATTATTACAATGATAATAGAAACCAATTATAACGATGACCGTGAACACCTTTTAAACGCGACTCAGCAACGTAATAATTGAGTATCCTCGTACAGAAAATAACTATCTACGTCGTATGTTACTTCCTCATTCGTTCATTCTCTTGACTTGCATAGTAAAATAATCAAATTCGACAATTATTAACTCCCTTCATTACTTCTGTGTCCATACTGCGGTGTGTCATTTTGAATTTAATTAAACGAAGATTATTATAAGTAAAAATATTACTCATGAAGATCATCACTCGTCTCAGTCATCTGCTGTTCCACATTAAGACTGACACTACTGACTAAGGAAGGTTGTGTTCGGGTAACTAATGCGTCCTAGCCCGTTTCTGTGTTACAGGAATGTGATATTCATTACAATGCACAATGTCATTTCTTGAGTTTGGGTGACACCTTGACTAGAATGACAAATTACTGCTTTTTTCTTATTTATTTCAAATAAATTTTAATAAATTAAATTATTAAATTTAATTTTCTAGCAACTGCATACAACAGAATGAATGCATTTTGACTATTATTTTGCACTACATTGCATAGACCTAGTAGTTTCTGGACGATTTCTATCCATGTAAAATATTCATGTAGGCTATACATGTATACACAGGTCTAATGTAGCCTACAGTTGAAGTTTTCAATAAATTTTTAGTCAAATAACATCATATTATAACGCTATCTCTCACTGCGAGTGACACTTCTGCCTACAAACCACCGTTTATACTTCTTTTCAAACAATATCTTACTAATATACCACACAAGAAGCAAAACTGCATGTATTGAACTTCACGAACCCATTCGTGCCTTGCGTCCCCAAAAATGGGACAGCGCTTCAGTGATAAAATGCATATGTTATATTTTAGTAAAATGAATTTGATATAATTATTTATTTATTAGTATATACTAACCTTTGTGAAACCAAAGACAGATCTGTAGAAATGCGCACACATTTTTTTTACTAAGACACGGAAAGTCCGCAATGTTTACATTTGTTAAAATAGGTCAATGGCGAGTTTAAAAACACAATTTTCAGTCGATAAAGAATTTTTGGTGCGCATTTTGTGTCAGAATTACTTTATTAGCATGTTGGCATGACGGCTATTACATTAAATTGCATCTTTAATGCATATTTAATTTTATGTGAATTTTTGAAGTAGTGTCTCATTTTTGGGGACGCTAGGCACTAATGGGTTAATATGAATAATCCAGTTTTTTTAAACACCTTTGAAAGATCATCACAATGCGCTATATAAAAGAAAATTGCGTTACGTCGTTATGTTAAATGTATTCCAATAATTCTGCAAATGGTTATCATCCTTGAGGCACCATAACAAAAGACAAACGCGCGCAGACAAATGCGCGCAGACATGTGCGCGCAACAGAAAACACCAAAAAATACCCTGAAAAAAGCGCGCAGACAAAAGCGCACAACTAATGTTTTCATGAATGTATTTATGTATGATACTTGAATGATAGTTTATTTTATTGATTGATTAATTGACTGAATGACCCATTTATCGATTGATTGATTGATTGATTGATTGGATTAAATATTCAACAAAATGTTTACCACGAGATAATAAACGTTCGATTTGTTGCTCAGCTAAAAATGGTCATCATGCAAAACCAAGACAACAACTTGCTGTAATAGAATGATGAGTAGGCTATTTTATTGCAAAATGAATTGGTATTATAGTATACATCTTCAAGCTCTTTCTGTTGTGTTGTCGTTTTGAGTTACTAGGTTCCAGATTTTGATGACCTTTATGTTTCTTATGACCAATCATACTATGACCAATGGTTAATTGAAGTACAAGTTTCTTTAAATTCAAGAATATAAATAGAATTAATCTGATCAATACCTTGGGCTTCTTCAAGCAAAGAATCTGGTCTATCATTGCCGCTCGTGCCTTTTCGTTTGTTGTTGTTCAAACTTTGTAAAGACCCACAAACGAGAGAGTCCATTTTTGTGGAACCACAAAGAACACAAGCAACGAGCAAGGAGAGTTTCGATCAAAGCAAACAAAAATCAAAGTAATTAGTACACGACGATAGACAGGCGCACTGCTCAGAACACAATGCCAGACATATTATCATTGGAGATCTTATAATGAATTCATTGCTGAACGTAGATATCATGGCCAATGTCACAAGAACGAACAATTCAAAAATTGGACAAAGGGGAAGACAACGCTTTTCATCCTTGTTTGCACGTAACGTCGCTAAACTAAAACTATTTCTGCAACTTTGCATAAACATATTATGATATGAAACTACCAAGCAAGAATATACCACGAATCGCTTAAATAATTACCAATTGCCTCTTCTTACAAGTAATGGAGAATTCTAACTCATAATTCTACCATACCGGCGACAACTGACTTCAAAGCAATTACTGAACAATTTGGATTAACCCAACATGTCGCCAAGCCGACTCATGAATACGGGGCTGGCTTGATGTCATCATTACGCGAGATGACTGTGAGGTAACGGATCTCTGCATCTACCCGCCAACCATTTCCGACCATGGTCTGGTTACAGCTAACATTCCGTTCTTTCACGACTGTCCTCACAAAACAGGTTCGAGGCTGGAAGAAGTTGGACCGTGACGCTTTCAGAGTGGCACTCCTAGAAGTTCCAGCCGTCGCAGATCCCTCAATTTTAGCAGAACTAACAGTCGCCGATGCCTTTGGAATGTACGAGCAGTCATCACCGATCTCATTGACCGATTCCTTCCAATGCGTCACGTCAAAATACACAGAAGCCCTCACTCACCGTGGTTCGATAATGAATGCCACTCCTTGAGGCGCCAGGCTCGTCGGCACGAAAGGAAGTACAAGCGCACGAAGCTACCTACAGACCGTTCTGCTTGGGTACAGTTTGTACGCAGTATGCACCGACAATATCGCGAAAAGGAAAGGATATACTGGGAGGAGAAGATTGCTTCACACGCCGGAGAACCAAAGCGACTATGGGCCACCTTCAACGCGCTCCTTGGTCGCTGTCGTCCCGACTGTTCCCGCGATTCTCAATCCTTCACGGCAGATGACTTCCTCGCTTCGTTCAATGCCAAAATCCAAGACATCCGTCAAGCAACTGCCAGCTCACCGCCCCCTCATCACCCTCCAACCGACTACCGCATGTCTACACTACATCCTGTCACCAGCGAGGAACTACGCCGCGTAATCCTCTCCTCACCACCAAAGTCGTGTGAATTGGATCCTCTTCCTACTTTTCTACTCCATGAATTCCTGGATATTCTTCTCCCCCTTCTCACAACCCTCTGCAATCGCTCTCTCGTTGAAGGCATTTTGCCTTCACTGCAGAAGAGATCCATCCTGACACCTATTCTGAAGAGTGATGGACTTGACTCATCTGACCCAGCGAATTATAGACCTATAGCGAGCGTATCCTTCCTATCAAAGATCATCGAAAAGTTGGTTGCTGTGCAGCTCGTTGCATACTTAGAGGAGAAAAAACTACTCCCGCCTAATCAATCTGGCTTCAGAAAGCATCACTCAACCGAGACACTGCTTCTTCGTCTACTTTCAGACATCTACGGGGCAATCGACAGGGGCCAACTCACACTGTTGGCTCTCTTCGATGTCAGTGCCGCATTTGATACTGTTGACCATGAGATTGTATTAGAACGATTGAATGTTTCGTTTGGTCTGACTGGTAACTCTCTTGAATGGATAACCTCTTTTCTATATGACCGATCTCTCTGTGTGGTCCATGGTTCTACCAGGTCCGCATGGGTCCCTGCCCAACATGGCCTGCCGCAGGGATCTGTCCTTGGTCCAATTCTGTACATAATTTATACTTCTGATCTTGCATCTCTTCTTGCAACACATGCAGTTTTGGGTCAGCTTTATGCTGATGATGTACAAGCGTACAAGCATTGCCTATCGTCTAGCGCCATATCAGTGGTCCGGGACATGAGTGAGACCTTAACTGCCTTAGAAACATGGATGTCATCTAACCGACTGCGCCTAAACCCAACTAAGACTAAATTTATCTGGCTGGCCAGCGTAAGCAACTTGCTAAAATTGACTTCGATGCACTTGTGACTGAATTCCCCACTTACACTTTCTCAAATACGGTCCGTGACCTTGGTGTCCTGTTGGACCAAGAGCTCACATTTGCTCCTCACATTCACCGACTTACTCGAGATTGCTACTATCAATTGCGTCAGCTTCGCACAATTGCTCGTTCACTGACATCTAGTGCTGTCACCACTCTGGTCCATTCCTTCCTTACTTCCCGTCTTGACTATTGCTCGTCACTCTACTCTGGCCTCCCATCCAATCGAATAATGTGCTTAAACAGAGTCTTACGCTCTGCAGCACGTTTAATTGGACATATCCCTAAATTTGATCATGTGTCCAGCTATATGCTGGACACATTACATTGGCTTCCTACTCGGCAGCGCATTGAATTTAGGATCGCTGCCCTAGTTAGGCAATGCCAGCTTGGAATCGCCCCACAGTACTTGCAAGAGCTTTGTTGCTCCACTAGTATTCTAGACCACCGCCCCCTCCGTTCTGCACAGAAGGGATTGCTATTGGTCCCTTTTGCACGAACTGCAACGATGCAGAATAGAGCCTTATTCTGTGATCGGCCCAGTTGTGTGGAATGAGCTTCCACAGGAACTACGTCTACTTGCTGGGGTTATTACTGGAACATTTTTTACTAAACTCAAAACTGTCCTTTTTTGCCGTGCTAGAGTCGGGAGCGCTTCTGAGTAGTCGCCTTGAAGAAGCGCTATATAAATTATTGAATGAATGAATGAATAAAGCTCGTAATGATTATTATTATCCACCAACAACGCATAGTCATGGCAGACGTAGTTATTACTATATCTTTCATGTCTTTTTAAATGCATTCTCCTTTAAGGCTCTAATCTAACTCATCGGTTCTTTTCTGATCATATATTTTTTAAATTTTGTGCGACACCTCTGTTAACGGTTTGAATGTGATTATAATAGATTCTACAACAGAATGATAATAAGAAAACTGTTGATGCAAGACAGTTTATAAACCGACTTAAATGCTTAAAAGAGGTGTCTAAAATATCAACCTTATCTTAATCAAGACCTTGACTGAAATTACTGCTACTGCAACTGCTACCTTTCCTGCTGCTTATGCTACTGCCATAGCTACTGCTACTGCATTTGCAACCTGCTACTGCAACTGATATTGCTACTGCCACTGCCACTGCCACTGCTACTGCTCTCTTTACTGCTGCTACTGAGACCGCCAGAGCTCCTGATATTTCTACCTGCTACCTAAAACTGCTACTACTACAACTGCTGCTGTTGCTGCTGCTGACTACTTCTCATACAGCAAGTAATTATATGCAAAATAGAACGCATGATATTTGCAGCAGGTCGAGATGTGCTAGTTCAAATTCTGGAAATATCATGCAACTCGATCATTGCCTGAACTTATTGTTTACATTTAAGAACTGTCTGAAGTTATGCTAATTGACTGAACCACGGACTTCAAAAGTCTCTTAAACCTAAACTTTATCCCGACATTTACAAAACATTTGGATAAAGCTCAATTATAGGTGATGTGGAGTATAGACTATCGATTACCCTTAATCGTAACAACCTGTCGCTTACATTCATCTGTATTATACTCTTGTTTATATCCGCACGTTCCTTCATCGTGACAGACGAGCTTTCTCTGCTGCATGGCTGTCCACCCACTTGTTTTGAGCTGCCTTCGAAGCTGCATTCATTACATATGAGCAGTCAAACTTTGTCTCAAATATCTCTCATGCCTTCCTCTCACCAACCGTGATTGGGCTGGGAGCGCTTCTGAGTGGATTCTCGAGTTCTATCGTAAAATGTATAACGTGGATTCAGTATTTAAAATATCTTCAGTGTCCGCTTTAAAGCTGTTCGAAGTGATATAATCGTCAACTTCAAAAATAATATTTATTTCAATCATTAATATTTACAATGTGGTCATTTTGGGTTTAATCATACCCCTTTTAAGAAGTTAAGTCTGTTTATATTTTTTATAATAATCATGAGAAGCGTGAAACGAATACTAAATTCATTTATAAAAAAGCTGAGTTATACACATACTAAAATCAAAAACAGAGGTGTCGAAAAGTATCGCTCTAAACGAATATAACATTGAGTAAGTCACAATACTTTCAAGTACTGTAGCCAAACCTAATAGAAAATCGCGGAACTTGAAAACATCATCGCCATATTCATCTTCTGACGGCAGCCATTTGTCGCCGATGTATTTGATCTCATTATCTTGTCTTCGGTCATTGTGTTGTCCAATTGATGCAATGTCCTCGATAATTATGCTGTCCTTCCATAGTAGTCTTGATTGATCTGCCCTTGTTTTATTCTGCATAGAATCTTGCACGTTGTGCATTGTGTCGGTTTCGCTTTATCTCTACACCAGCGGTTCTCAACCGGGGGGGTCCGCGGCCATCTGCCTGGGGGTCCGCGAGCAAGTCCTGAAAATTAAATATTTCTTAGTTAAAAACATAGAAACAGATAATTTTTTAACCAATTTTTCAATATTTCTCCTTTTCAATGGCGACATGAAACTAACAATAGCCTACACTGATTTATGACAGATTCGTCTGTTTTAGATAGATCGGTTTTGCTTCAATAGCTAGAGTTCAGACTGAAATCTATAGGCCCAATTCGATCAGGCCATAAAAATGGTTGATTTCATCAAGACACGTCCACTAATATGGAAATCATGAACAGTTAGTGATGTATAGTCCTGCCGAAGTTTGCAGGCCTGCATATGACGGAAATACTTATTAGCCGCTGCCTTTAAAAGAACACACTAGATTTCAAGATGCTTTTGAGAGTAGCCTATTTCTTAGAGAAAAAGACCTCAGCCTGCAATTCATTTTAATATGTCATAATTGGCCTATGGGTTTCAACTCTGGCTTACCTGGCTGGGATTTTTAGCAGATAAATACACTAGCTGAATTACTCTACGCAAGTGATGCAGACAAATCTAATCACCCTTAGGCCTAGTGATGAAGTACATTTCAAAGATTCTTACTAGCTAAATAAATTTGTACTACAACAGTGCAGGGACATATTGGTTATACCATAGGCTTAATATTATATTGGATTATAGTCACAGGCCTACTGTAACAGTCACGATAATGCCCCATAGGCACCAAATTTTTGTGGGGGTCCGTGACCGAGACCCAAAAATAGAAAGGGGTCCGTGAGTCTGAAAAGGTTGAGAACCGCTGCTCTACACGTCCAAATCATCCGTGGCTTCGTTGATGACATAAAACTTAATGCAATTCATAAGATGAAAATGCGACGTGGAGTATAATAGTCATGGGGTCAGTGAAGTGGCTTTGAATAGGGTATGTGAGTGGGCGGGAAATAGTGATGTAAGCTTCCTTGATGGGTTAGCGACTTCATATTCTTATTTTGATCTCCCCTCATCGCATTACATCACATTATCTTTTAAAGATAATCATATCTTCGTTTTGCATAGTTTTAAAATTTGTTTGCCTATACATTAGCAATATGATATAGCGCCCGTTCAATGTTACCGCTCAGAAGCGCTCCCAGTCCAACCCGGTCGAATAAGACAGTCTCAAGAACAGTGAGAAATGAGGCAGAAATTCTATCATAGTTTTATTCATCGACGAACGTGTAACATCGTGATTGCTTGGCATGGTATGGTACACAATGTAATGATGAATTAACGAAACTCGAGTTTACATAGCATTAGATAATTACGAAGGAAAGGTGTCTAGCGTCAATCATTGACCGTGGTGTTCTATGACATAATGTCTTTAACCCTTTCGTTCCCAATTTAATTCTGATCATTAAAAAAATATATTGTTCAGTTATTTCTAATCAATGACATAGTATAAAACATAAAAAATAAAATTTTAATAAAAAATTAATTTTTTTATACATTTTTTGGTATGACTCCATTTGGCGTCTATGGTACTCAATGTCTCAATTTCGAAAACGAACATATAATTCGCTTGACATAACACGTGCTCCCACACATACACAACGCAAACACAAACACACCCACACATACAAACACACATATACAGTACACGCATACACACACAACGCACACACATAGCACATACACACACAACGCACACACAACGCACACACACAACACACATACAGTGCACACACACAGACACAAAATGCACACACAAAACACATACAACACACACATACACACAACACACACATACACACACAAACCCACCCACACATACAAACACACATATACAGTACACGCATACACACCACACACACACACACACAGCACATACACACACAACGCACACACAACACACATACAGTGCACACATACAGACACAAAATGCACACACAAAACACACACAACACACACACATACACACAATGCACACACAAACCCACCCACACATACAAACACACATATACAGTACACGCATACACACAACGCACACACACAGCACATACACACACATACATACAGTACACACACAAAACACACACAACACACACATACAACATACACACATACACACAACATGCACACCATACCCACACAATGCACACACAAACACACACAACGCACACAGCACACACATACACACACATGGCACACATACACACACAATGTACACGTTCTGTGTAAATGTCATATGTGAGGCCATGGCCGGTTTGGCCCCTTGGAACCGCCCACTGGGTACTGCTACAGACTAGACTGTCAGACTTCGTTTTCTTAGTTTGGTGTGAGGGGTGGGGGGCTGGTGGAAGTCCTCTCACTAGTCTCTGCCTCCTGCTCTCCTACTGCCCCCACATTAGGCTACCATTTGCCGGACTCTTGGGAGTCCTTATTGATGCAGGGTCAAGTCTGTGGGTTCTTGGGGAGCTTAGCCCCCAAAGCCCCCCCTCGTCCATGAACTAATCCCATGGTTTGGGTTGATGAAAGCTGTAGCCTACAGAGGAGTTTGTAAGCCATCGTATCACAACTAGACCAGAATTAGCATCAACACGTATACGTCAGCTGATCCTCATTGCTCTTCCTCCAACACTCAGACTCTTCCCTTCATACACAAAGAAGTCGTATGTGAGGCCAATTACACCACTCACACCACATCAAACTAGAACTTTGAAGCCCTATGTCTCTGGTTCCTTTGGAATGTATTGCCTTAGTGGGTTCTTGCCCTTGTATAGAATCATTTGCTCATCAACGCTCATCTTTTCTTTGGGTTCAAGCTGTAGGAAGTAGGAACACATCTCTCACCATGTTGAGAAGTGGTCGCACTTTGTAGTATCGGTCATAGCTTGGGTCATCTTGGTTCGTTTTACTCTCCTATTGTCATTGAAGTTGTATATATATATGTTGAAGTCATGGAATCAGTTGAGTAAAAATAGTAAAGGAAAAGAGAAGCAGCAACAAAAATGTAATGCCGTACATATTTTGAACCTTTGAGACCCATTGACTCCAAATGGAGTCATGTACAAAACTCACTTTTTCTCTGTGGTTTTTAACTAAAAACCATAATACATCCTCTGTTAGCTAAAACATATACATAAAAGCATCAAAATGATTTTCTTACCACTGGATATCTTTTATTTCATAGAAAAAAAGATTACCAAAGGTATCATAAAAAATTGTTGCTCAAGGCCAATGTTGAGCCTATTATTGTGGCGCCACCTAGGATGATAATGTCATGCTACTCTGTTTGAAAAAATTCAACATTATATGAATGTTGATAATGAATTAATTCTGATTACTAGAATATGAAATAACTAATGGAAAAAAATAATTTGTACTAATGACTCCAATTGGAGTCACTGGGGACGAAAGGGTTAAAATAATCCATCACGGAATGCGTGCCATTGCCAAGACTCGAATTAACTGAACCTTTATCTGAATCAACCATTTACCTGTAACATCCGGTCTGACGAGGAAGGGGAAGAGAAAGAGGAGAATGCGATGGAGACGAGGGAGGATGAGTGAGAGGAGGATGGAAGACCACAGTTCATGACGTCAGTTAGAAAACATAGACAGACTGCAACCTTAGTAACCGACGTCGCAAAATCGTTGCCTGATTGAGTTTGCAATCAAAATTAATTCATATTGTTGTCTTATCAGGTCATCATGTGGGGTACATTTTAAAGATTAAAAACACACTAGACACTTGAAACTATTGATAATTATAGAATCATATCATTGCCGCATACCATACTGTAATAAAGATATAATGCTTTAAAATTCACATAACATAATAATTTCTTTTGTAATTACGCGCATCAACGACCTTCCTCCAAACCCTTTGTTATCTCCACAGAAAACTGAATCCTCATCTGAAGCAAGTAACAACTATGCTGACGAATGGCGTCAAGGTTGGTAAATGCTTAAGTTATGGACCAGATGAAGCTTAAGATCTTAAGTGCTGTAATATACCGAGCAAAGTTATGTCCAGGGTAACGGCCTCTGTTGTCATAGACCATGGTCAAATCGGATCCATCCATCCATCGGACAGGCTGACCGATTGGCTAGAGTGGTCGCTCTATACACGCCTTTAAAACGTTAGAAAATATTTATATATAAATATGGACATGAAAAAAGATTTTACCTTGGCTGTGCTTTCTATAGACAAGATATTTAAAAGGAAACAGGGTTTGTTCGATCATAAAGTAATGATTGGAAGATTAAGTCAGAGCTCGGATGGATGGACGGTTAAAATAATGAATTGATGGACGATATAGTTGACTGGTGTGGGACGTCACTCCAATTATAGTTGAGCCACATCGCTCTGGACACGCAACGATTGAAAAACTTAGTGAAAATGGCATCGGACACCTTCGGCGATGATCCCATGGTTTATGATGAAGATGATGCAATATATTTGTATGGGCACTTGTCACAGCGCCCCTTCTAAATTGCCACTCAGAGGCGCTCACAAGTCGTGACTACAGCGTGGGCCCTGAATCGGAGATTTGCGCCGAAACGCATAAACAATAATTTTTTATGGTGAGTGAAAGATTTGCTGGCTATCCCTATACGGTGGCTTGTGTTGGATTCGAATCCGCTACCTTTCGGCTCCAAGGCAACTAAAATACCCACTACACCACCGCACCCCACAAATTATAATAATATTAAGTTTGCAGTTACTGTAGTCTTGCTTTGTAACCCATAGAGATTATGGTAAATGGGGAAAGTGAATTGAACAAATTGATAAAACAATATCGATAAATAAATGAAATCAGAAATTAAAATTTTTGGGTGCTGTTAGTCTCAAGCGTGTAAAAAAGAATGAGGCTACGCCGATAACACTCATCAATGTGTCTGAATTAAGATGTCATTGCAATACGGATAAAATGCACCCTTTTGATATTAAATTTTATACTTCTTTTTTGCATGACTTATATCTTCTATGTATAATCACGACGCTGCTAAATTGTGACGGCCATAGAATTCCCATAGAATGCAACGCAATTGTAACAAAACTAACTGACAATTTAATTGTTACCAGGTGATAAATAATTGACATCAAAACGTTGCAATGGAAATTTAGCAACAGCCGTAAACACGTGATGAATACTTTAAATATCGCTGAAACGTTAGAAATGACTCACCATAAATCCGAAACTCGCCTGCTTGCATTCTGACGGTGCCAGTCCAAAACCTTCATTAAAGGAGGAGGTGGGTGACACTAATGGTCTTCTTTATCACACAGTGTCGCTGAACTAAAACAGTGGTTCTCAATCTTTTTTACTTGATGGCCACTTTTTCTTAGTTGAAGGACATTTGGGGGCCCCAAGGCTAAAATTTAATTAACTAGAAACGCATAAAATTGCTATAATTTAATCAAACTAGAATGCTTGATGTTATTTATAACGTCAGAATGACAAGGTGTAGTAGAACAATTGTGTGTTCTAGCCTGCTAAAATTGTCAATTTTTACTATTATTTGTTAATTTTGTTGAGAGATGAGGGCCATTTATAGACCTGGCGGGACAATTTTGGGAACCACTGAACTAAAACAACCAAGCGCTGAAAATGGAGCTGTAATGTTCCAAGCAAATTTGAGAAGTTGGATAAGCAATGAAAACATGGATGAACTAATTGAAGATGCCTTGCTCTAAATTATTAATTATAATGCTTTGATAATTACTAAAGATGGTTTTCATGTCAAAAAGCCCCGATATTTTTGTTTTCATAGGTTTTCTTCAATCATCATTCCTTGTCAATCGTTGTTGTCAAAAACCAGAACAGACATGACTGACGTTAATCTTAACTGATGAAGTAGGCTAACTCCGCCACTTTTTGCACTCTGCCAGTCCCAAGTCTGGACAAAAGAGGATGGCGTCGCTAATGGTCTTTGTTACCACAGTGACGTTAAAATGCAACTACTACTACTACTGATGAAGAAAAACAAATCTGTTTAAAGAGCGATATGATGATGCCAAAGACTGAAGGATGCGGGAGTTTTACATGACGATGACGGTATAATGATAAAGAAAACACCGTCTTTTAAGAATGTTGATGGTTCTACCCAAATGCTGGAAATCGAATTTGAGAGAATCAGATTCTAACAATTTGTTTACGTCATTTTTCTAACTAAATATAGTTCTAAAAAGAGGTGTATAAGTACAACGTCACTTTCCAATAATTAATTTGATCTTAATAATAACTACCTTGAACTCATCCACCTGTCTGACAGTTACAGGAGCAGAATGTATTTGAAAATACACGTACGAATCTGTTTTACTACAATTTGTGGTGTCCGGCTTTTATTCGTGAACAGAAGCGTTTGGAGCATACACAGCATCCAGACTGCCCTCCGTTTTCTCAACCTCCACCAGTTTTACCTCCTCCGTCAACAGGAGCTTCTATAGCGGCACGGAGAGGTATCCAGTTAGGAACATAGAATGTACGCTCGCTACGCAATAAATACATGTATTTAGCGATCGCTGAAACCATTTGCTCAGATAAAATTGACCATTTACTCATCGTCACCGAGTCATGGCATTGATCGTCGACCGATGTTGACCACGTTTGAGTCGCTTGCAGTCTCTGTCCCATCGCCTTCTGGGAATCTCATAGCAATAGCCGTCTACCGACATGGATCGGCGCCGCCTTCGTATACTTTTCTTGATGAATGCTCTGCAGTACTCACACAACAATTTGCCACCTTTCTTGACCTTATCGGCTATGCATTGTCTAGTGTGTTATCTTTGAGCGCGTCCTTTTAGACACCTTTATTATTCTTCCAAAAGTATAATATAACTTTAGTTCCTGCTTAGTTACATAATAAAGAAAACATTTATCACAGATTATACTAAAAATTGATAAAAAATACATCAAGATGAAAAATAAGGTCACATTTGTAGGAGAAATTTTTGATAGCAAAATGAGTTGGAAACCATATATTGATTATGTAATTGAAAAGTGTAAAAAAAAGCTAAATCTTCTAAGGGCCAAAAGTGGATATGATTGGGGAGCTTGTAAAAAAAGCTCTTAACCATTTATAAAGCACTAATCAGGTCAATTTTAGATTATGGTGACATTGCTTATTCTTCAGCTTGTAAGTCGCACTTGGACAAACTTCAGTCTATCCAAACTGAGGCCCTTAGAATGATTATGTTGTGTAGCCCCAAAGGGAACTTCAGCATCAGCACTTCAGAATGAGTGTGGTGAATTGCCACTTCATTTAAGGCGACTCCAAAATTCAATAAAATTAGGAAACAAATTGTGGGTACTAAATTTCAAACCTTGACACCGGTCATGAAAAACCGTTGGACAGATGTTTTTAAGACTCCTCATGGGAGTAATAACATTATCCAAAAACTTTTACTATCCGTTGATAATGACCAAGCATGCCAAGTCATCGGATATTTATAGCTACTAATCAGGTAGTTTTCAGGTAGGTGATGATGATGGTTATCGGTGTTCCCCTTCTAATTGCGGCTCAGTTCTGGCACCACCTGAAAATTATTTGGTCAGTTTACTTGACGACACCGTGCTAAAACAATTGTCAGCGTCATCTTCTTGTGTCCAGACTCTGGTCTGGCATTGACAGAGTAACTCCTAACACAACGTAGCAAAGATGCCAATAGCATTGGAGAGGTAGTGCTTTCTCATGTAATATTCAGCATTATCTAAACAGAGAACGTCAATATACCAGCAGATAATTTATTGGACTTAAGTGGAATGGCTCTTAGACACCTCATCTTACTTGCAATGTAACTTATTAAGTTGATAAAATGTTAATTTTCACCACTGGCTTCTTTGATTCAGAGATGATAATGAAATCTTCGTGTAAACCCTCACTGTGGCGTTATTTGGACAAACTAAAGTATTGCTTTGATTAATAAGAAGTCAGATCGCACCGACAAATCCATGGATAATAATATTTCAAAACTCTTCGTTCAACTTCCGTTCATTAATATGGTAGATGTATCTCACATTCAACGCCGCCCCTATTTTACCGGCTGGGCCAGAGAACATTTAGGAAAATGCGAAATTTCACATTTTTAACAATTAGGTTTCCTCGTATTGAAGGAGGCATCGGATGATTTGTCGACGAAACCAAACTTGAGGTTTGTTGCTTCCCAACATCCGGTAGACCAGATTATGAGTTTGTTACAGCCAGATCCAACATGTGTAAAGTAACTTTCTTATACCACTTCAGAGTTTTTCTCAGAGGTTGATAGTAGGCGGTAAGTTAGTCACTTCTATCGACCCCGCGCATGTTATCATTATATGCCAAAATGCAGTCTGGCTTTGAGACTTCCTCATGTCTGCGATTTTGTCTCCCAGTGGAGACAATTTTGCCTGGATGTGCTGTCGTCATCATTAGAACGTCCCGTTTATCCTTCCATTTCACCACGACAACTTGACCTTGTCGACGACGAACAACTTCTCCACGTTGTAATCTGGTACCAACAACATCGCGTGGGAGATACTTTCTATTCGAACGAAGCGTTCCACAGAGTAGCGTCTTTCTTTTCAGAAGCTCTTTAGCCAATGGTAGACTTGTGTAGAAATTATCGACATATACAGTGCGTCCTTTGTCCAGCAAGCTGTCTGCCAAGGTCAAAACGACAGTCTCTCCATGCCCGTACGGTGATCTGGCGTTGAGAGTCTACAAGGCTGTACATCATATTCGTGCAATACAGGCCGGTCTAATAACTCTCTGCAGGCCAATCATCGATAATAAATAGGTAAATATACTTCCCGGGCCCAGCGGATAGCCATATTTGGGACGTATATATATACGTCCCGGGCGCTGAATGTGTTAATAAAGCATGGTCTAACTATTGATTCGATCTAATTCCAATAACTGATTACTCCCCATAATATTAATATTTTTATTTCAATGTAATTTTTGTCTATCTCAATGTACCAGGTTGCGGTTTGCCAACCTGTTTTTGCTTATTAAACGAATATACATACATATCATGATAGTCATCTTGGTCTCTTCGTCATCACTGTTTATTGTCATCATCACGATATAAATCCATCGAACGAAGGAATGCCATTACATTACCTTCATTATGCTATGATTGATGCTTTAATGGAAATTGGAATGTCCATTCGATGAAATGAGACTGATCGAATGTATCCTACTATTTCGCGACAAATATAAATTGCATTTTAAGCAGCTTTTAAAAGGTGTCTAAGTTTATTCCATGATTATTTCAACGACGACTTTTAGAATCTTTATTGGACCTCACCTCCAGTAAAATCAGAAAAATACGGTGTGTAAGGTATATATAGCAGATTTTATATACGTTTTAATGGAGTCTAATGATCACCAATTTATTGAGCCCTATTCACGACACGGTGCTATTGTTTGGTTGCCTTCAGCGGAGTTGTCAATCTGAGTCAACATTTGTGACTTCATTTCCTTAACCTCGGCATACGTTGAAGACTTTGTGTGATGTTATAGATTATTGCTAACGCCTACCATGTGACGCAGCTGATTCCGGAAGTTAGGATGACGCAGACGACAATTATGGCGATCACCGTAATTATGACGACAGACGTTGCTATGGAAACAGAAAACGTCACAATTGAGCGACAGGATGCATCGGTAGACGTTGCTAGAGGCAACGCGATGGTGAATTAATCGGATGAGTAAAGAGAATTGCGTGCATATAATATTCATATCTTCGTTTCAAAGTTTTAAAAACAATGCAGATAAAACAAATACAAGCAGACAGTCAATTATAGTTTTGTCTGAAGAAAATGTTTCAGCGTAAGTCAATGCAAGGTTTATTGTATTTGCAAAGCTATAGTATCGCGAACCAAATTACGACACTTATTTAGCCTTAACCCTCACGATGCCAAACCTGACCTAAACCGACCCACACGACCCCAAACCTGAACCTAACCGACCCTCACGACGTCTTATCTGACCCTAACCGTCTCTTAATGAAACTGTTTGCAAGGTCCGCTGTTTGAAATTGTCGTTAGTGATTACTGACTATATAACTCGCTGGCTGACACGTGTGCCCGCTCATTCAGCCAACCCCGAAGAATTGGCACCTTTATTTCATCGACTACTCTTGCTATTTAGCAAAATCCGATGCAATAAAATATTAATGTTGTAAATGATACACCGAGTGAAACTTAGAAAATTCCACAACTTCTACGAAAAACACAAGCGTTGCATGTAATGAATTTTCATCAATCTTGTTGCTTACCATAAGATAGTACGGCTTCATAAGAACTCAAATCCACTGTATTCGAGTTACCCTAAATATAAGAGAGGCAAAAGGAATCTATAGACGGACAGAGACACAGAAAGAAAAGCAAGAAAAACAAAAGCAATACAATATCTAATAAAAATGAGCAGAATTACAAGACTTTCTTCAAATGCAGACATAGAAAAAGTCCATAAAATACCCATGAAAATATCAGAACAATTTTAAGGAGAGCCAATAAACTTCCAACTATATAATTATCGAACAAATTACCGACCAGAACATAAAAATCCACCAAACACACCGGCTACAAGATTCCAAACCTCTTCCCCGTTGCTCATTAAGGGTATAGCAGCAAATAATTCTTATTTCACGCAGATTGACTGGCCGGTTAATTTACTGACTGACTGACTGACTGACTGACTGACTGAATAAATGAATGACTGACTGGCCTAAAAATTTGTGAAACCCATTTTGATCGAGGTATTTGAAGACTGAGTTATATTCTGCTGAGCGAAAGCTACAATGTAAATTTAATTCGAAAGTAATTTCTGTTACGCTGACATTGTGAATGCTTGAAACCTGGAATCTTGTTGCTTACTATAAGGAAGAACTGTTTCATAGGAGATCAAATCCAGTGAATTGGAGTTGCCTGAAATAATGCAAGACATTCAACACATAATTATGTTTAGAGAAGAGAACAGGAAGACAGAGAGACAGACAGAATGCAGACAAGACAGACAAATGATCATTACCGAATGTCTTCAAATATCAAACAACACAATTCCAAAACTCTCTAACCGGTTGCCTATAAATACATAGCAAAAGTCTAATAAAAAACACAGTGGAAATTCACAAATCACAGAAAGATAAACCCCAGAATACAAAAGACAATGTAAGAAACATTCACAGAAGATTGTCCATAGATTACCACTGATATAGAACAGCGGTTCCCAACCCGTGGCCCGCGGGCCAAAAGTGGCCCGCCGGGCCTACAAAAATGGCCCGCAGCATCTCAATGAATTAAGAAAAATATATGCAAAAATTGACAATTTGGACAATGATAGAATATATAATTCTTTTCTATGACAAATTATTGTATTTGAACGTCAATAAATCGCATCAAACATTCTATTTTGAGCCAATTATAAAATTTTTATATGCTTTTAGTTAATTAAATTTTAACCTTGTGGCCCCCTAATGTCCTTCAACTAAGAAAAAGTGGCCCTCGTGTCCTCCAACTTAGATAAAGTGGCCCGCCGTCCAAAAAGGTTGGGAACCACTGATATAGAATATCACCAACCCACCCAAAACCCCAAAGAATCCTTCAACTCGTTGTTGTACTGTAATGTGTACGAACCATGTGTGGAGTAGTTTTCATATCTACCGATCCATTGATTCTTAACACACGTCATCTGCCATTGATATTCTTCATCCATGGCACATCCTATGCTGCCAGTTTCACACAGACGACGTACACGCATTCCGTCAATAACATCCGGATCAGCGCATCCCAATGCTAGAAAAATTTAGAATATCCAAGAATTAGACACCTCTTTAAAATGTAACTTCATGGTATTAATAAGTGTGGAATGCCATTATTCTATGGATCATAAAAAGGCATTATATATAAATAACTTAATATTGTTGACGGAAATTGTCATAATTATTAGCTGTCGTTAAACCCTGAATCCTCATCCAATTCTATATTATATATACATCCGCATTACACAGTCACTCGTCGCACACTGCAAGTGCAAGTCTGTACAAAGGTGTAGGGCGTCACTAATGATCTCTGTAATCATGATCACAGAATACTGAATACATATATTGATGTAAGGTAGGCTATTCAGAATGGCTCCCGGTCCAAACACGCTATTATATGTACAGTGATAAAGAGTGTGAAAGAAAAGTGACTATAAAGGACACAGCAAATTTGTAATTTTGCGTACACCTTCAAAACGCTTGAAAGAAATATTATATACCGATATGCATTCCAATGTCCAAGATTACTTCAGGTTGGTAATGATTAGATATATGTAGCAATTATTCAAATCGTTCTAAAGGTGTGCAAAGTTTTGTTTGTTGCTAGTTTGTAGTATTTACAGTTTAACGTCACTGTGTGGTTGCTGTCAGGCTTATTACGATATAACTAGTATCGCTCTGCCCGGTTCCAAACACTCAAGCGACGAGCTATCATTGTATTGCATCTTTACACTTCTCGCAAGATGCACGAAAAACTCTGTGGAGAAAAGAAATGTTTTCAAAGAGCGAGAGACTGATAAGGAAAAACTATTCTTTAGTTTAGACCAGGTGTCTCAAACACGCGGCCCGCGAACCCGATTAATGCGGCCCGCGAACAGCTTCCTGGTTTTTGATTTTTTTAAAGTTAGAAATCGGTTTAAAAGAATGTTGCAGTTCTTTTACGATTTGAACCAATGTTTAAACTGCTTTCTACTCCTTTTCATTGGACATACAGTCCACAACAGCAGATAATATTTATAGGCTAGGCATAGCCTATATGCAGATGGATTTAGTGAACCTTCAGTGCGATGCAACGCCGAAGCAGAAGAATGCACAGCAAAGTTTGTATGCCGGTGTCCCTAATATAGTACCCCTGAATAATCGCATCCCCCCAGATGATGAGAAGCTGAAAAATGTCATAAATGTCGAGTGTGTTTATTTTTGTAAGTTAACTTCTATTTGCTTAATTATGAGCAATGACGCTAACATTTGCCCTAAATCCTATAATTTTTCAATAATTCCTATAACGTTAGTGACTTTGGTTTAGAAACCTTAGAGGACTTAGAAATTTAGAACACTTAAGAACACTCAGAGTTTCTGAGCCTAACTAAATTCGAGTTGAATTACTCTGAAATATTTGCACAAGCCTTTCTCAGCGACATCTGTTCGAATATATTTGCTTTGGGCTACGTCCCACCACATGGAATCCTCTCCTACGGGATAAACTCATTTCTAGGCTCTCCTCTGCATCTTCACGCGCTTTCTCATGACAGCGTCTTACAAAATGGTAGACTAATAATTATTGGGAATACAATAATTATTATTGTCGCGTCATTTTCCGGATTTTGGACCAGCACCACTCGTCATGATCGGAAATGTAAAGAATTCAACCTCAAAACTGAATTTCACTTTCACATAGTCAGGCAAGCATCTCTTTAATGTCATGTCATGTCATTCCGCCATCGTCGCTCTGCGACGGTTGGCTGCACGAATGGATGAGCATTTTCCACAGTTGTCTATCTCCTGCCATGTTCATTAACCTCCTCCCCGAAAGTCCAGTCCATTTCAAGATGTTGTCTATCCATGCCATTCTTGGTCTTCCTCTTCCCCTTTCTCCCTCCATCAGTCCCGTCATCAGGTTGTTTTCTATGCTTTCCTTTTTCTGTCTCATCACGTGTCCGAAGTATCGCAACTTTCTTGTTTTTACGTGGGTCAACAGTTCTTGCTTTGTTCCTGCTAGGAAGTACACCTGTTCGTTGGTCAATTTTTTTGTCCATGGGACTCTTAATATTTTTCTAAGACATTTGTTCTCGAATGCTTGTATGCGTCTTTCCTCCTCTTTCTTTAAGGTCCATGCCTCACACCCGTATGTCGCCACTGGAAACACAAATGCCTTCAGTAGTCTCGTCTTTGTTCTGTTGCTGACAGCTTTATTTTTCCAAATCTTCGTCATATTTACCAGACTCGTCATTCCCATCGCAAGTCTTGATTTTACTTCTCCCGTGCAATTTGCATCCTTTGTAACCCGGCATCCCAAATAAACAAATGAATCCACTTGATCCAGCTGTCCTGCGCTTACTTCTGTTGTCAAAATCTCATCAGTGGTTGTCATGACCTTCGTCTTCCCTACATTTATCTTCAGGTTGAACTGTTCTGCTGCCTTCTCTACTTGGTTCACTATTTCTTGAAGTTCTTCCGGAGATGTAGCAATCAGAACAATATCATCAGCATATCTGAGGTTGTTTATAATTCTCCCTCCGATTCTAAGGCCGCCCCAAAAGCCTTCCAATGCTATCCGCATCACCTGCTCCGATAGAATATTAAATAAGCATGGTGAGAGGTTGCAACCTTGTCTGACCCCTACCTTTACCCTGAACCATGCTGATGTGAGATCGTTCGTTCTCACGTTAGCGTGTTGTTGTCTGTATAAATTTCTGATCAGTTCTACCAGCTGCGGTGGGAATCCCGTGTCAAGCATGGCCAGCCACAGCTGGTCGTGCCTAACCGTGTCGAAAGCCTTTGAGAAGTCTATGAAACAGAGATACAACGGTTGTTTCCTCTCTCTTGCCTTCTCCAATATGATCCTTATGTTCACTATTTGATCTCTTGTGCCTCGTTTTGGTCTAAATCCTGCCTGTTCTGGAGCGATTTCTTCCGCTAGTCTGTTTTGCATTCTTTCCAGTATTACACGCAACAAGATCTTGCTTGCGTGGGAGACTAATGCGATTGTTCTATAATTTTCGCATTGAAGCGGGTCTCCTTTCTTTGGAAGCGGTATGAACGTTGATTGTGTCCATTCCTCTGGCCATATTCCTGTATTCCAGATCTCTACGCAGATCTCGTGCAACTTGCTTATTGTCATTTCTCCTCCAAACTTTAATAATTCAACTGCTATATCGTCCGGGCCTGGGGCCTTTCGTGATGCTGTTCTCGTTATTGCTCTTCTGATCTCTTCAATCAATGGATGGTGGTGGTTCTCTTTCTTGATAGGAAATCTCTACTTCTTCTTCCTCTCCGTCGTATAACTTTTCGCAATATTCCTTCCATCTTCTGTTGACTGCCATTGGATCTGTGATTTTCTTTCCATTGATGTCTCCAATGATAGTGTGCCGTGGTGTGAACTTTCCTGTGGGCTCAGAGTGTGAGCCTCTTTATTGTTTGAAAGACAGGTCTGCTGTTGCCTTTGCTTGCATTTTCTTCCAATTCCTTGCAGAGTGAATCAAGTTCTTCTTGTTTGTCCCTCCGGAGTCCTGCTTGTACCTCAGCTCGCAGCTTCTTGTATTCTATATCCGATTTTGACTTTATCTCCCTTTTCTTCTCGATCAGTTTCCATGTATCTTCTGATATCCAGTTCTTTTTTCGGTGTTGGTTCCCTTTCCTTATTGTCACGTTTGCTGCCCCCCGCGTAACTTCCTTCAGTTGCTGCCATAATCCATCTGGTGTGCGTGGTTCTTCTATGCTCTCCAGTGCTTCGAACCTGTTTGAGATTTCTACTTCATATTGCTCTGCGACCTGTAAATCTCTAAGTCTCTCGAAGTCCAGAAGCAGCGGTCTTTCTCTTTTCTTTTTCTTGAATCTTAACTGCATTGTTAATATCACTAGATTATGATCAGAGTTACAGTCCCCACTTAGATGTATCCGTGCGTTATTGATCGTTTGTTTCCATTGTTTGCCAATTAGAATATAATCCAATTGTGCCCTAGTATGTCCATCCGGGCTTTTCCACGTGTATCGGTGTCTGTTGTGTAGTCGTGATAGCGTATTAGTGATGAACAGGTTGTGTTCCGCGCAGAACTCCACCAGCATTTGTCCCCTCTCGTTTCTCTCTCCATGTCCATATCTGCCTAGCACATCCCTTTCCGTCGCGTTTTCTCCCACTCTGGCATTAAAGTCACCTGTGATCACTAATATGTTGCGCCTGGGAACCTCTCTGATCGCATGGTCCAAGTCTGTGTAGAATTGTTCTGCTTCTTCTTCATCTTTATCTGCTGTTGGCGCATAGCACTGTATTATTGTTATATTTCTTGGTTGTGATTCGAACGTGGCCATGATTATTCTATGATTTATCGCGTCATATGATGCCAGGCATGACGAAATATTCTTATGAATCCAGATGGCTACTCCATGATGTTCTCTTTCTGTTCCTCCTGCGTATACGATCGTATGTCCATCCAATGTCTTAAAATGTCCAGATCCCGCCCATTTGGTTTCTGACAAGCCGCATATGCTGACATCTAGCCTCTCCATTTCTCTACCAATCATCGATAACTTGCCTAATGCGTTAAGTCCTCGTACATTCCATTGACCTATCTGTACACGTCGTCTGCTGTTTAAGTGTCTCACCACTGTTGCCGCAGCAACTGTTGTTGTCGTTGCTGTTGTTGTTGTCGTTGTTGTTGCTGTCGTTGTTGTCGTTTTTGTCGTTGTTGTCTCTTTAAACGGTGTTTTAATGATGTTAAAAACCTGGTCGCATTCATTAAATTTTGTTTGTCAGCTTTATTAATGCAGAATAGTTTCACTAAAAAAGGTGTTCAATATGTCAGGAATCAATGACTGCGCTTTCACGTTCTTGCAACCATCACTTTTTGCAGTGTGTATAATTTATAAGAGTCTATATAGTCCTTCACTCGCAATTACTCAGCGCTTCTTCGTGAAACTCCGATGCAGTGTCCGCGCTGTTATCGGGAGCGACTCTGAGTAGTAAGGTTGAAGTTCGCTATATTAAGTGCACAAAAAATCATACAGAGTCCGTTGCCGTCGATAGTTTTTCTTTATCATATTTCAGCCCTTTTTTCAAATTTCCCCTTTCCTTTTGTTTGAAATTAAGACCTTCAGCACTAAACAGCACCAGCGTTGACACTGAGATTTCACAAATAAACCCAGATTTTCAAATACAATAATAATAATATAATAATAATCTTTTCTTTAATTGAGCGCCTGCAAGACGCACTGCGCTTTACATTTACAGGTTATGCAGTAATCTTAATTAAACTTAACTACCAACTGAACAGACAGCTTTGTAATTACACGGCGCTAATAGCAGCCTACAAAGCTTATCCGCCCAACGGGGGCTCGAACTCACTACCTCTCGCACTATTGGCCAGCGTGTTAACCACTACTCTACCGCGCCCCCCCCAATAATATAATATACCCAGAAAATACTTACATAACGACCTTTGCTATAGTTAAACGATAGCATCACATTGATTCTTATACCGTGATATTATTCACTATTATATTATTGCAATGATATTATAATAATAAATAAATATTATATAATTTTATCTCGATACATTCTACAAATTAAAATTTTTTGCTTTTTTACATTCAAGAAAACATCCCTGCTTAAAGGTTCCTAAATTTTCTGTGGTGTTGGTTACATTTAATATTTTTGATAGGTTAGCAATATTAATCTATAAATTAATTTTTTTAAAGAGGTGAGCTACATATCGGGTGGCAACAGCACGTTCCAGCCCACATTTTTAACACTACAATTTGTATAGCAGATCTGTCTTTGGAATGTGTGTAAAAGTGTGCATAGAGTTTAAGGTAGCCTTTTCAAATCAGATATGCGGTGGTCCGTAAAATTGAAATACATTTCGGTTCTTCTGACATTGTAGAGTGAGCTTTATCAAGCACTTCTTACCAAGGTTGCCAGGACATGCATGACTTGGGATATTGAGCGATAACTTTTGAAATACCTTACCTCTATGCTATTTGCCCAAAGTATCCATCACATCCAGTTTTTACTAGCATCGGTGTTATTCAACTTTGATGGACGAATCCCAAATACCTCCAGTCGAAGAGACGTGCGTATTGGTCAACCGTGTACATGATTGTCTTCCATGCCCCACCACAGTACACGCACAATGAACAATGTCTGTAGTGATGGAACTTATAACTATGGGTATGCCTGAATCAAGAAATAATTTTGTTTAACAAATTTCATATAGCGCATAACATTGTGTATTGAATTTCGCTATAAATACAGTGTTTAGTGGTGCTCATTGCACACAATAAGCATGCGTTACAAATGCTATCTTTCAAATATTATACAAGAATTTGCAAAATTATGAACCTGCCGAAAGCCAGAACACCCGATCATGTAAAAAATACTGCAGTGACATCACGGAACTACATGGCAAATCTAATATGAAATTTGATATATCGCAAACTTATATTCATATAATCATTCTGTTAAAAGGTGTTTAAATCTTGTGCACACTCGATAACTTTCATAGAACAACCATAATATTAGGAAAAATAGTCGCTAAAAGGCGATGATCAATATATCGATAGGCAATTGCGGTGCATATGCATTCTCGGCAAATCGATGTCTATACCAGTGTTCACTATAATTTTGGTAAAGAAATTTTGTCAGCATAGTGTAAAACAACCGTTTCAGATCAATCACGTTTGCTGTGCAATTCTAATGTCTGAATAAATAAGCAGGGCGACTTTCCTGTTAATTCCGAACTTTGACTTTTCACTTTACTTTTCGTTTTGCATTTAGAAATTGCATCCCGAACCATTCGAAAGATAATTATTCGCACTGATGAGACTGGCTATTTATATTTTGGTTTTCACAATTTAAAAAGGTGTTGAATAGATTCCAATTAATGGCTATGTTTAAAAATCGCTTTTCTCCCAGTTCCAGGCTTACGACTGGTACCGCCAAATTGCAACTATAGACCTACTGCAGATGGTCAATACTTGTGCGTTTTTTCTCAAATTCAGACGAGTCGTAATCTAAAATTTCTCTCAGAGTAAGGATGTCGCATTTCAGTAGTCTATGGAGATCACTGTGAAGTAAAATTCCTGTTGCAACGTCTTTCCATCTGTGTTGCACGTCACATTGCCATTGCATTCAGGATGGCTGTTACACCTGGGACAGGAGTCACAGGATTTCTCTGAGATTCATATTCCATGAATCCTAAGGAATCATTGAAACCTCTGGTTAAAAAATAGTAATGAGAATAACAACTGCAAGAGCAATAACAACAATAGCAGCAATATTACTATAGTATACATGTGTCCATAGATTTTTTAAATCCACGATATAATTACCTTAGGTATAAGATGACAACGGTACCTCTGCGTCCTCATAGGTCCTCTGATCGGCTTGACCTTTTTGTTCCCCACGTAAGAAATGCTATGACTCAATTCAGATCATTTTCCTGCATTGGTCCCTCCCTATGGAATGGACTTCCTCAATCAGTTCGCCAGACTACCATCCTCTCTGGTAGTCTTTCGTCATCTTTCTCTCGTCTCAAAATCTGTCTTTCCACTGGCTGCAATCACTGGGAGCGCTTCTGAAAGGCTTTTGCTGTGAGAAGCGTTTTAAAAATTAAACAATTTTCATTAAAATATTTGGTTCATAAGATTTGGAGTGGTCTCCCGACTCACATAATTTCTCTGCAATCTATCTGCCTTTTTAAAAGCCGCTTAAAAAGGTTTCTCATTGTGAACTAAAACCTCATAGCCCACATTGTGTCTAGAATCCACTATATAGTCACTATTGTCACTGACAATGTCACTGACTATTACATGCTATTCTTTATCCTTCAGTCCCCAGTATATGCTAGATCCACTTGTATTCCCACTTCCTCTCATCTGTCTTGGTCTTGTGAATGCACACTAAGCCTCAATCACTTTTAATTTTCCTTATTATATAGCTCTTACTTCTTCTCTCCATTCTGCTTACGAGCTAATTTAAACTATCTGCCGTCGTGATACTAATTCCTGTTAGTGGGTGCCTTGGGTAGCGCGATCGCTCCCTTTCTTGGTTACTCTTTCACAGGGATCATTAAATTTTACCTTTATATCATGTTATTTTGTTCGATGTACATTGTGCATGCTTAATTTGTCAGTTTGTTAATTTGTTTCTTCGATCTCTTTGAATAAACAATTAGTTGTCAGATGCAATACAAAAACAAGAGTGGTAATAAACGCTACTTCTACATGTATCAGACTCATATTGTGTGGCCAAAAGCAACTCACGATTAAAAAAGACTCCACAGAAAAAAGATAACTAACGTCATAGTTGAGCAGAAACTGTGGTACAGTGCTGCCAGCTTTCGTCAGAAACCGAATCTCTGTTACTGGTCATAGGTCGATATGAGTTCAAGATGTCGTCAAACAAAAAGTGTAGTGAACTATTTTAACAGGCGGCTATGAAGTGAATTCTCAACTAACGCCTTCACGTTTCTCAGCCTCGTTGACTGACGTTGACAGCCACGACGACCATTTCCATCCACGAGTAGCGCAATCTGCAGGCAGGAATGCAAATTGAGAATTGTAAGTTTTTTGCTTAACTATGAAACGGCAGATAATCAAACCACAACTACGCTGTGAGGACTATAATAATACACTTATAATACCTCTAACTCTTCATGGTGTGATGATGAGATGGTTACCGATACGCCATTATGAACCGAGTCTGAGAAAGTGAGTTCGCTAACGGTCTCTTGCCGTATGCCTTTTTGCCTTATACATTTCTGGAATAAGTTATGCCTTCGTATTTCAAAACCCTGTACTAACAAATTGGGTCCTCCAATGAAAATTTATATAGATTCAGTTTTTTACGTTCAAAAGGTGTGCAAGAAAAGTTTCTAGACACACACATACATCCTTACAAACTCCGTTATGGACACTATTTCATTGACATTCGTTTCTGTTGCGAAGATAACGTGTCAACATAAGTAAACGTTTATTGACTGCACTTTCTCACGGCCAATCATTGTAAGCCATTCCTTTGATGTGCTGTCACGTGGGGAATTTCACGTGTTGTTGTGTTATAATAATAGAACTGCTTATCTGTCCCAGATGACCTCTGTGTTATTCTAACTTATTAAAAAGCGATTGTAGAACTATAAAAAGGTGTTGAAGTGACAGTTCAATCCATTCCCTAAAACTTGTACAGTTTCACAGAGAATAGTTTCCCGTCGCATTCGCTAGAGTCCGCTGTTGCAACTGCTGTTCCCTAGAAGGCGACTCATACCGTTGAACCCCAATCCCTCCTCCTCCTACTCCACCGTGGCACATCCTTACTCCTCCTGGTCCCCCAAGCATAGCAAAGCCCTCGCAAGCCACAGCAGGCCCCCCGCCGAAGAATCCTTCCGTCTGAACAGCTGAACATAGTCGCATAGTCTCCGGACATATTTCGTAAATATGGTCGGTCGCAATGTACGTGTACTGCGAGGAGGAGGAGGAGGAGGAGTAGGAGGAGGAGTAGGAGGAGGAGGAGGAGGAGGAGGAGGAGGAGGAGGAGGAGGAGCTGGGTGCTGTTGACATCTGATCCTCCGTGCAATACCCGGGCAACGTTGCTCTGCTGCAGATAATCTGGGCGTTACTGCTACGTTGGAGCAATCGCCGCATTGTGGCGTACTCGTTCGTGGATGCAGATGTCTCTGAGATGGATTGCGTCGATTGGAGAGCAGCTGCATCGAGGGTCGTTGTTAGTCCAGATAGATGGAGTTTCTCATCCAATGTTTGACCGTAGTAATCAGTGGCGGCGCCAGGATTTCAGGTTTGGGGGGGCTGAAGCCCCAAGCCTTCCTCCCTCCCAGAGACGCAACAAGAAAATTTTCTTCACAGGGCGGTCATATTGCAATCGCGCGAAGCTGCGAGTGCCGAATGCATGAACGAAGCACATACCGACCAAGGGTTTTACAAGAAATTGTGCACTGGCACAAACGCGCTCCACATTGCAAGATGTAGTTGGAGATTGAGTGGGTTATTTAAACAAAGGCAGCAATTGTTGAGCTTTTTGATTTTTGGTGCATCCGGCCACTATCCTAGATTAAGTTCCGAATTATCATAAACAAAGGTGTCCAACAAAGGTGGCAAAAGAGAATGGGAGGTCATCAAACACGTCCGCGAAAAGTATATGCCGTGCCCGCCCTGTGCCATACCCCGAAATTTAAGTCATCTGAGCTGAGTTTGTGACCGAGCTGAGCAAGGGCGATAGGCCTACAGTATATACAGTGCATGTGCACACAGCAGCCCGAGTAGCTATGTGGTGCAGACAGTGAGGTAATGTAAAGTCCCTATTGTCCTTGACATACCGATATGCAAGCACTCAAAAACCACGTTGACTAGAGTTCTATATTATCACAATAAGAGGTGTCCAACACCGAATTAATATTCAGAAATTCTACAATACAATGGTGTGCAATTCAGTATAATAATCGTATAAAAAGTCAACCATGTACATAGACAGTATTAATATTCAGAAATTTTAAAATAAAATGGTGTGCAATTAAGTATTATCGTATAAAAAGTCGACCATGGACAGGGACTCGAGTTCCAAGTTATCACAAAAAAGGTGTCCAATACAGTATTAATATTCATATACTTTGCAATAAAATGGTGTGTAATTCAGTATTATCGTATAAAAAGTCGGCCATGGACACGGACTCCAGTTCCAAGTTATCACAATAAAGGTGTCCAACACAGTATTATTATTCAGAAATTTTACAATTAAAAAAGTAATCACAATAATGGATGGATCCGATTTGACCAGGGTCTATGACAACAGTGGCCGTTACCTCGGACACTCAATTGAAATAATCACAAATAAAAATAAATTACAATAAAGGTGTCCAACAGCGCATTAATATTCAGAAATTCCACAATACAATGGCGTGCATTTCAGTAAAATCGTATAAAAAGTCAACTATTATATAATAGACCCAGACTCGTGATCCAAGTTGTCACAATAAAAGGTGTCCAACACCGAATTAATATTCATAAATTTCACAATAAAATGGTGTGTATTTCAGTATTGTCGTATAAAAAGTCGGCCATGGACACGGACTCGAGTTCCAAGTTATCACATTAAAGGTGTCCAACACAGTATTAATATTCATATATTTTACAATAAAATGGTATGTAATTCAGTATTATTCTATAAAAAGTCGGTCATGGACACGGACTCGACTTCCAAGTTATCACAGTAAAGGTGTCCAACACAGTATAAATACTCAGAAATTTTTACAATAAAAAAGTAATCACAATAATGGATGGAACCGATTTGACCCATGTCCCTGGACATTCAATTAAAATAATCACAAATAAAAATAAATCACAATAAAGGTGTCCAACAGCATTCACAGAACTCTATTATAATTATCTGCCTGCATATTACTAATGACAGAAAACAGTTTAAGTTTCCTTAATACAAAAATTTGCATGCTTAGATATATGCACACAATTATTTTATGTGTATATATATATATATATATATATATATATATATATATATACACACATACAATTATCTGATCACAAATGTTTTACATGTACATGTATATGCTAATAGCACTAGGACTTTTTAGTTGACCATTATATCAAACGTAGGCCTACATTCCCAGACAGTGGTGGTATACACAACAAGAATATAATAATTATCATACCGAAAATAACAAGAGCGCGCACATTTGAGGTGTGTAAGAGAAACATGACGCAAACCTGACAACTACATTGTTGTGTCAAAGGCATTTCTGTATAAAACGCAATATTCTGGATAACCAGCAGTCTGTAATATTATTTTCATGCATGATGTGCAGTACAGATGCACCACTACTATGAGAGACTTTAAAAAAATTACATACTGCAGAGCTGTAAGTGTACTCTAAATAGTTCAGCTCACTTTTGGGAAGGCTGACAGCTACCATTCCATAAAGAAGAAACGGTTTACAGAGGGCAGCTACTAGATGTAACAAAACTGGTTCAATAAATTTGTAGCATTTGCTATGCAGCAAACTAAATGACATAAACACCTTAATATATATATATATATATATATATAATATTGTATATATAGTTGATTTCGATGCCATTGACCATTGTCTAGCTTTCTTAATACGAAATAAGCCGTAATGGATATTTTCTGCTTTTTGCTTTGGGGGCTGAGCCGCATTTAGAGGCTATAACCCCTAGCCCTCTGACGACGCCACTGGCGCAAGCATCTACGCTGTGATTATATAGTTGATTGCAGGAGGGAGAAAATCCTAAACATTCTTTTGTGACGATGATTAATTTTGTGAAATATGCGAAAAATCAAGAGAAAATACAGCTTTGCACCACTTTTTGAAGGACTAGGCAATTTCGATATTTCTATACGACTAATACTTATAAAACGGTTTCAATCTGAAACGAGGTGTCTAAGAGCCATGTTGTTTCTTCGACAATTTCGACAACCCTGTCCCGTTGTATGGTCTAAAGGTAAGGGTGCAAACTTGTCACCCGTTTTCATAGACTGAGGCCAAGAAATGAAGTCGCTAACTTCATTCTCAAATAGATTTCTATGCCGTTGATGATTGTCTAGTTTTCTTTATACGAAATTAACCGTTATAGACATTTTCCGCATTTTGCTTTGGGGGGGCTGAGCCGCATTCAGGGGGGGCTTAGCCCCCTCCAGCCCCCCCCTGGCGCCGCCACTGGTAGTAATCCTGTGTGGCTGTGAGCTCCGTTACTGGGAAACGAGACGTGTAGTCTTGCTTGAGTCGCCTGAAAAATCGATTATTATGACAGGTTTTATCATCAGCTTGAGACTCCTTGAAAAAAGATTATTACATGATCATCATCATCATCGTCGTCGTCGTCGTCGTCATCTTATTCTCCGTCGTAATCATTGTTTATATAATTGTCATCGAACGAATGAATGGATCAGCGAAGGTCATTACAATCAGCAATAATGAGTCGTAATGTCATGTCTTTAAATGAGGTCTCAAGGAAATACGGTTTGGAAATAAGTATAAAAAAGACAAAAGTTATGGTAGTATCCAAAACGAGAGAACCAATTCGGATCACCTGCAATTGGGAACCTTTAGAACAGGTTGAGGCTTTCCGCTACCTGGGAGCGTTGATAGATGACACTGGAGACGGAAGCCGAGAAATCAGGGCTAGATTGGGGATGGCTCGGACGGCGATGGGGTCACTGGACTGCCCGTGGAAAGATCGTTCGGTCGGAAATGCGCTGAAGAGGAGGGTTATGGAGGTGATGGTGTGGTCAGTGGCGTTGAATGGAAGTGAAGCATGGACTCTGAAGGCGGCGGATAGAAGAAGATTGACGGCATTTGAGATGATGACGTATAGAAGAATGATGCAGGTCGACTGGAGGGAACACAGAACAAATGCCTCGATTTTGGCGGAGCTGCGGCCGAAACAGAGACTGCTGGAGAGGGTGCAAAAAAGGAAACTGCGATACTTCGGACACCTGATGATACAAGGACGAATTGAGGGTACCAGAGCACGGGGAAGACCAAGGAGGCGTTGGATGAACGATGTCTGTGACTGGACCGGATTACCACCTGTGGACTGTGTCAGACGGGCGCAGGACAGAGAGGAATGGAGGAAGCTGCTGTCGTTGTCTCTGGTCTCCGACCCTCAGAAATGAGGATGGACAGCATCATCAATGTCATGTTTGCCGCTTAGATGGTATTACTTCAAAACCGGAAATATTAAATTACTATTGAAGCACACTTTAAAAGGTGTCTAAGATCATTCCATTAATATTTACGACAACTGGCTCTATTAACCGCGTTAAGTTAATACAATGATAAAAGTAAGGTCATTATAAAAGATTTAATCGTCGTCGTCATCTTGATTTAATTGTCTTTGATGTTAATTGTCATAAATCTATCGAGTGAATGAATGAACGAATGTGACCAATCACTCGTAAAATACTCTCTGTACATAATTCCTTGATTACCGTTTAAGATTGAATTCCGGATAATTTGAGTTAAAAAGTATGACGTGTTAATTATATTATTGCACAACAGCTTTTTAAAGGTATCTATTTTTGTTGCATTATTATTATTACAAAAATTACTTTAATTATAGTTAGTCAAAAATCTTTACATTATTATACTTATCTACTATTTCATCAAGACTTGTTTTGGTCAATCTAGCTTTTGCATCGTCACGAATTATTTTATTATTTTATTATTCAGCAGTTTAATGTCGTCCTATGACATCAATGGCCGTTGACGACAATACAGAAAATATACAATAAAATGAAAACAAACTTCTAGTGTCCTAGAAACACCATCAAAATGCTTCTAACTGAAGCTTCACAATTTCAGCAATGTTCAATCTCTAATACCTTTTTTAAAAAAATTCATCTTATATTCTCTATGCTCAGACAATAGGATCTAATGTTAATTAAGCAACATTGTTGAATTATTGTTGAATTATTAAGCAACATTGTTGAATTATTTTCATGATTTAATCTAGTATATATAACATTAGCTTCCATCGTTTTAAAGGTGCCTCAACGCCCTGAAAAACCAAAGACAATGGAAGAAACAGCCCTTCTTAAATAACAAGTTGAGCAGGCTGATAATTTAGATAACAAATCGTCAACATTTGAAAAAGTGCAAGTATTTACCACCCCTAGTAGTTTTCAATCTGGGATTTGCAGTTCCCATACTGAAAATAGGAGTAATGTAATGTAATTAGTAATTTCTATAGCGCCGCTCACAACCAAGGCCATTCAGTAGCGCTCCCAGTGCGATAACCTCTAGAGACAAAAAAGGTCTTAAGAAGAGAGAGAGAGAGATGTAGATAACGATCCTGAAAGTAGAGTCCCACGCAGAGTGGAGGGAAGAGAATTCCACAAGGAGGGCCCAATGATGGTGAAGGATCGAGTTTGAGCAATAGTGGTCCTAGCTCGTGGAACAAACAAGTCAGCCCTGTCCAGAGAACGGAGAGGTCGATGAGAAGATGCTGATAGAGGAGAACGAATGAGATCACTGAGATACATCGGTGCCAGACCCAGTTTGGATTTGAGTACCAGAGAAAGAACTTTATATTGTATGCGGGCAGAGAGAGGAAGCCAGTGTAGTTGGTTAATCCTAAACGATGATATATGAGAGTACTTGGGAAGGCGCGAAGTAGAGCCATTTCTAATCATCGCAATTAATTGAAATCTGTTCTACACCATTTTGAAGTTTAACAGCCAAAAATAAATACCAGCTGGTTACAATGTGGGATTGCATTCTCCAAAAGACGCTAAAAAATATGTAAACATCGCAATTAATTTCAATACCTTCCATACCTTTAAAAGATAGTTTTTGTTAGGGAGTACTGACTATAGCTCGCTGGCTGACACGTTTGCCCGCTCATAGAGCACATTGGGGTCATTCAGCCATCGCCGAAGTATGGACACCTTTTTTAATTTTCTAATCCTGGTATTTAAAAAAATTACGACGCACTAAAGTAATGACACGCGTGGAAGCGAAACATAGAAATTTACAATGAGAAACATCCATGAAAAACACCAATGTTGCCAGTAATAAATTTTCAACGGTTGAAGGCTGGATGCTTGCTGCTTACAACAAGCTATAGAACGGTTTCATAGGAACTCAAATTCACTGCAATCGAGAAAAATAGGCCTAAGAGAAGCAAAAGTAATCTAAACAGAGAGAGAAAAGCAGCCACACAAGATCACTGAACGCCATAAAATATCAAATAAAAATGAGCAGAATTACAAAACTTTCTTCCAATTTAAAAATTATAAAGTCCATGAGATACCCTGCGAAGTATCATGAAAATCCCAAGAATGTCCTACTCATAATTTGCGAGTATTGCTAAACTCTACCCGACAAATATCCGGTCTCCCAGCAAACTTTTCAATCTTACATGACGCCGTTTCTTCTTGATTCCTTTGCTTTATATAACCCTCTCCACAGTTGCTCATTAAGAATAGCAAAAAATTATTTAAAAAATTACCAGGGAAATATGAAATGAAATGTCATAAATATCCAGCGAAATATCGTAAAATATAGAGTGAAATATTATTTTTGACTTTCTATACAGCACATCAACAACGGCTAAAAAAGGCAATTTGTAAGCGAGAAAAAAGAAACATAATAAAATATAAGGTGAAATGCAAAAAAACACTCAGTGATACACCATAAAATCCATGGAAATTGCACAAACATTTATAATAAATCCCATAAAATTGCCACCGACATATAAAGGAATGCCCAAGCAAGTATCAGCAAAATCCCATATAACCCCCAAAGAATCCTTCAACCCGTTGTTGTACTGTAATGTGTACGAGCCATGTGTGAAGCAGTTTTCATATCGACCGATCCATTGATTCTTAACACACGTCATCTCCCATTGATATTCTTCATCCATGGCACATCCTATGCTGACTGTTTCACCCAGACGCCGTACACGCATTCCGTTAATAACAGACGGATCAGAACATCCCAATGCTATCTAAGTATTAGACACCTCTTTAAAATGTAACTTCATTATGTAAGTAAGCGTGAAAGGCCATAATTCTGTGGCTCATAAAAGGTTGCATTATAACAAACTAATCTTTGTCGAAGGCAATAATAGTCATATTTGCCGTCGTTAAACCCTGAATCCTCCTTAAATTCTATAGTAACTATAATAAATTATGCATCAACATTACACCGTCACCGGTTACATACTGCAAGTGCAAACCTGGACAAAGAAGTTGGGTGCCGCTAATGATCTTTGTTATCGTGAACGCAGAATACATATATTGAAAGTAAGGTACGCTGTTCATAAGACTTCCGGCAAAAACACACTGTTGCAATGATAAAGGCAGTTATTGAAATTTTATTATCATTGAGTGTGAGTGTGATAGTAAAAGTGACTATAACGGGCACAACAATAATTGTAATTTCGAGTGAATTTTCGCACGAACACCTTTAAAATGCTTGAAACTAATATTACATGTATATATCGATTGGCTGACCGTATTATCTTAAATTAAAGAATTGCGACACTCAACTATATATCAATTATCTAAATTGTTCTAGGGGTGTGTTACCTTAAGTGTATCGCTGGAAATGCCGGTGTCACGAAATGGAGTATCCCCCGTATTAATTGTATCCCCCAAATTAAAAAAAGTCGAAAAAACCACTTTCGCGTGTATTTTCAATTGCGGACCTCTTTTTTTATTATAATTGCAATTATGGACATTTCAAAACAATGGACTTTTAAAAAGAACTATCACTGTCCGGAAAAATTTGGAAGTTGTGCAGTTCTAAAAATTCCTTTAAAAAAGCCCTGCGTATCGGCATCTCTAACATAACGTTAGGTCAATCCTCTAGGAAATGGCCTGGTTGTTGTAGAGTTCTAGGTGGTTAAAAAAGTTGGATTATTGATAATTTATATTATAAAAATTTACCCGGAAATTTCGGACAACTCTAAAACTTCGTAAACTCAAGCCACGCGTATTCATGTTTGCAATTCTTGTAGGCTCGATCGACAGACCCGATGCGCATGCGCACACGGCTTATCGATTCAGCTTATTGCCGATACAGATGATGAATCTCTGACAACTTTGACAATTGAATTTTTAAAATCGTAACTACATTTTATTCGACTCATTTGCCAAACATGTAACTAATTATCATCCAAACAAGCGAAAATCCAACTTAAATTGAACATGGGGGTTTAAAATAGAAGACATGAATTGTCTGGGTTTTCTGGGGATTTTCCAGAGGGAAATATGGGGGTATTTCTGAAGCGCTGGTGTAGATGGACTTATAAACACGATTGAACGACATAGAAGAGATGCTGAGTTATTACCTCATCTTTTTATTGTTATTCGAATGTTCATCGTCATCCACACACCTTAAAAACGCATGCTAATTACCAGGAAAATACAACATAATCGAAACTGTCTAGATTATTCATCATCCTTACTAAAATGAGGGCTGCACGTTTTTTTCTGGAAATAATTATTGTCTCATACTTGTTTTATATTTTGTCGTCATTTATTCGTAAACTCTAAAAATTCATGTTATAAACATGAAGCAACAACAAGTCTTGACTTGACTATGATTGGACTATGACTGCCTGTCGTGATTTTGGAATTTTTAAACGGTGTCCGTAAATCAGGGTATTGTCGATTTATGTAGCAAATTCGAGTACAATTGTTCGATTTTATTAAGCGGTTCTCAAGGCGGCCACGATATTTATAAACGAGTCGTGACCCATAAATGTAGAAACCAGTGGTTTAGATTGCAACAAAAATAATAACGCTTGCAATTGAAAGGATTTTTATAGGCTTATACCATTATTGCTTAATATTAACATTGCAGGTCATTAAAATTAGACCAGTAATCGCAAATAAAATGGAACAGTCGTTACACTCGCACAGCTCCACATACATGACTCATGACCTTCACTGGCTTCCTTTCATTGCCCGAATCAGATACCAGGTCTTGCTCCTTGTTACTAAGTCCCTGCAGGGCTTAGCGCCTAAATGCCTGTGCGACTTAATGTGTAAGCCTCTTTCTGCAAGATCTTCACGCCCTCTTCGTTCTGCTGACCGCTTTGATCTATTTGTACCCAGATCACGAACCTCATTAATCCAACATCGAGCTTTGGCTATTGTTGGTCCTTTAATTTGGAACCACATTCCTTCTTAAATTCGTGACAGGATTCTTGTAGGAAATTCGCCTGCATATTTTCGCTGCTTGAAGACTTTTCTTTTGTTATGGGCCTGTCACGCTGAGAGCGCTTCTGAATAGCTCTGCTGTGAGAAGCGATTTACAAATGCTTTATTGGAATTTATTAGATTAGATTAGATTAGATTAGATTATATCAGATACGATCAGACAGATCAGATTAGATGGTCAGTTGCGGAATTATTTATTTTACTTTTGAGTGGGATAATATGATGTAGCGTTTGTGATTCAATTGAGAGTTTATGTGTGGATCCGATTTGACCAGGGTCTATGACAACAGAGGCCGTTACCCTGGACAGAAATTTGCTCGGCGTACTACAGCACTTGAGAGCAAGGTACTGAACCAGTTTTTATGTGGCCCAAGTCGAATTTACAGCATCACTTTCAAGTGTTTTGCGGGTGTCTAGTGACATAGTTTTGTTTGCAGTGTTTTCAACGTCGTAAAAGTCACCGGAAATTTTGAAAAGACGTCTCTCTAGATCTATGATGATTGCCTAGGATAACACGGCGATCCTCAGACACCTGTCGATTTGTCATTTAAAAACTATAAATACCCGATTTCCTACAACAAGTCATGTTCAGATCTCTTAACCAGACTAAAATTTGCATATAGCGGTGTTCCATGAAGTCACCATTTTCTTCTTTAAGTACTCATCAGCATCGTCAACCGGGCGGATGGCGACTAACTGCTGATTCCAATGAATGTACATAAGTTTATGGTTGCCGATGCTTTACTTCATTGCA
The DNA here is from genome assembly GCA_949752735.1 of Lumbricus terrestris. Classification (NCBI taxonomy): domain Eukaryota; kingdom Metazoa; phylum Annelida; class Clitellata; order Crassiclitellata; family Lumbricidae; genus Lumbricus; species Lumbricus terrestris. Next base: position 17,270,900 of record OX457049.1, read on the forward strand.
TCAGCATCAATTCTTTGTTATAATTACTTCGCTTCCTATCCGAATGTCGCATTGTGCGTTTGCCTATCGATTATTAAAGGCCTAACTTAAATTTCTATTTAGTTGCTAACAAACTTACTTACTTACTTACTTGCTGCTTGATTTGAACTATGATACTTTTTAATATTTTATGTTTCTTTATGCCGTCGGGTTTAAATAAAGGGAGCAGTATAACGACAGTGAGTGATTTTGTTAGACGTTACCTACAAATTCGACGAAATTTAATTTCTCATACATTAAAACAGATTCTATCCATTTTATATTAAATAACTGCATCAAGTGATTCAAGTCTAATCCAGCAATTTCTGTATCGCCAATTTAAATCGATGTCAACAATTCCATGAAATCTAGTATGCCAAATATTGAGAGTTTCAATGGATCGACGATAGATATCATGTCACGACGGTGAGTGTAAATAAAGTGAGCAAAATAACTACATCGTCTACATTATAACACTGATAATAACATGACTACATAATTACAGCGTCGGGCTGTAAAGTGAGCAAAATAACTACATCGTCTACATTATAACACTGATAATAACATGACTACATAATTACAGCGTCGGGTGTAAATAAAGTGAGCAAAATAACTACATCGTTTACATAATAAAACTAATAATAACATAACTACATAATTACAGCGTCGGGTATAAATAAAGTGTGCAAAAATAATTACAGTGAGTGTGCGCAGTTACTACAGGTGTCAACCAAGACACCTGTAGCACCACTAGCCACTGGTTGCACTCTGCCAGTGCTAGTCCCAAACATGGATAAAGGAGGGGGCATCGCTGATGGTTTTATTTACCACACAGCGACGTTCAACTGAAGCTACCTCTACTTCATGTATTGAACAAATGTTTACGTTCCTGTAACTTTATAATCCATCTGAACATGTTTTAAAGGTATCTAATGTTATCCGCAATTTGCTGGACTTTACCTACAAATACTTGTACGCTATACGTGTCAGGCTTCTATTACGATGCAACAGATTCGATTCGTTTTATCTTAGATACATGTAACTACAGAGTATGATAAATTATAATGAGCAAAATGTTTGCAGTTTAAATGGATCAACGATAAATATGTTCGGCATGAGGCCTCAGACTTGCATGGGTTAAGTACACATTGGATGGATTCACCATGTCATGTCGAGTGATTTTAGCGAGATAACGCTACGCCAACTTGCGAAAGAAACTAAGAAGGACTCATCACACGTACGCTGTGTTACAGCCTCGAGTGGGCGATCAATTTTCCATCCACTCAGTTCCTCTACTGTAAGCAGAGTCCCAAAATGAGTTAATGATTTGGTTAGGCTGGTTTCAAAGTGTAGCTACAATCTTTAATCACAAAACTTGCATTGAAACTACTATAGGCATCTCTAAATGTTTTTTAGACTGGCGTGTTATTCCAAATCGGATGACAATGAAATCTAAAATTATTTTTTAGCTGCACAAAAATGATTTTACAACTGCACAAATCCATTTAGAACTGCACATTTTGTGTAGAACTGCACGTTAAAAAAGCCCTGCCCCAGAGGTGGGGGCTAAATTAAGCTCTGGTTTCGGCCAAAAACGACTTAAAAAGTTCATCAGATTTTTCAGCGAAAGATCAACGAAAAATTTTCCGACCCCAGCCCAAAAATTGTTTGGCCCCCCTTCGAAAATTCCTGGATCCGCCCCTGGGTCTACGTGGACGCATGCACGAAACTAATGCAGTCTTTATTTTACTGGTTCCACTCAAGCGGCGGATCTCGCGCAAGATCATCTCTTTTCTTTCTGGCAGTCCTTGTTGGATCTTGTTCCTGCCTATAATCGCGACCTTTGTTGTCGTATCAGGAGTGAACATTCAAAGAAATACTTTTAGATCAATTGACTCTTTTGTAACGAGAAATTGGCAAAACGCCAACGTTCTGCATTTCAAATTTGTGCAAATCAGTGGTTTTCTGAGGAGACGCTATAAAAATTACTTAAATGAAATATGAAAATAAAACGAAGGACGCCATTGCACACCATTAACACAATTTAACTTCGGCTATAAATATGAAAAATTGCACTTTGGTCTATAATCCGTTCGTCCTTCGAGGAATAATTGAGTAAATAATAAACGATATCAACATTACCATTTTATGATAACAAGTCATAACAACTTAGAGGTGAGGAATGAGCCAAATATGACGCCTAGGTTGCTATAATTATATAGTTGGTTGTTAGGCAATTATAGTTCAATCAACACTGCGTAAAAACAAAGATGAATATCGTGGCCCATCTTCTCTATTTGCTTGGATTTGTTAAATTGCGGTCGTTCTTAAATATCAAGCATTCTATTTTTATCGCGATTAGTAAAAAAAAACTCTATCGATAAAGCTGGTCTTCTTTACGTAAAGCGTGATAAGCCGTCAAAATGTAGTCACTGAATTAATTGCTGCTTTCTTTGATCAAAACCTAAGAGTTTATTGAAATTAAAACAATTAATTAGTTTTATCGCTATCCTGGCTTTTCCGATTAGCATTTACCTTGAAATGTTAAATTGTCAACTACTTTACCACCTCCCCAAGATTCCGTTAAACGGCTAATACAAACCTTTCTGCATTTAGGCTGTTTTACATACCTTTAAATCGAATATTTCTGGCCTATACATATCAAATTTTTAAACCGCATCCTGCAGTCAACGAGTCTTCATTTTACAGGAGTTTCATTTATCGTTTTAAGTCACCGATTTCGGAATCCAAGTTTCGTTACCATTGTCTCTGAACCGATTTACGATGGCTTCATCTGAATCAGAACCAATTGCTTTGTGCACGTAATCGCAAGCTTATATAATATTAATGACTAATGTTGTACTAAAATTATTGGCTATTCATGCATCAAATATTGATAATGATTATTGCTCACGAGGAGCCAAACTTGCAAGGGTTAAGTAAACATTGGATCGGTTCACCTGCATTTAAAAATGATTGAAAATAAATATTTGTTCGTTATAATCGCCTGTTTTGTTGATAATTGATCATAAAAGAATAGTTTAGCTAAAATTAATGTTGGCCATTTGATATCGCGACTTGAAAATGGAAATATGTATCGAGTATATCATACCCACCTCACATCTTCATCTCAAAAAGCGAAAGGTTAATCGACCGTATAAGGATAATTATATTTGGCTGACACGAACACTTGCTCCATTACCCTCTTTCAACGTGTCTGTACTGTATCTGTGTCTCTATCTCTGTCTCATAATGTCTGCCCGTTTATCTCTTTGTATGACAGGCAGACAGACAAACACACATAGACAGACAGGTAGACAGAGCGTACCCATTTCATTAGCTGGTGCTACAATGTGTATCGAAGAGTGTTGGTCGTACAAATAGGGCACCCCGTCAAAAGGGCGCAGGACAAAAGGGCGCTGACATAAGGGCGCCGACAAAAGGGCGCCCGACAAAAGGGCGCCGACATAAGAGCGGCGCTCGTAAAAGAAATAGCATCGATGAAGAGTCGGCCTAGAGGTGATAATATTATTAGTAAATAAGCAGCTCAACGACGTCGCGACAAAGAACAATTATTGCTACTTAACTATTTCACACATGATGTTTAAATTGTTGACACCCTGATACCCAACAAGCTCCGAGGACCTGGAAGAGGTGCTAAAATAAACAAATCAAGTGCGGAAAGCGGTAACATGAGAGGTTGAAAAGTTCGTTATCGCGTGATATGAGCTTCATATTATAAAAGCAAAGGAATCAGGTCAGCTCTACTACATGTTTGGACTCGTTAAAATGCAGGAGATCGCATCGCAGAAGGGGAAGGCCATTGTACTTGTTGGTGGATACAGATATCGAAGTTGTTACTTTTCGTCAAGTTCCTATTTTTAACTTTGCGTCAAATTCCTAGTTTTAAAAACTTTTCAACTTATCATTAAATTGCTTGTTTGCCATAATATCTGTCAAATTATTTCTTACCTTCTACATCTCGTTAAACATTAAAGTCATATATGTAGTGGTGAATCACATATCTTATTCAAATCATTCATTTCATCCGCGATATTTTTGGCGATATTATTTCTTTTAAGAGCGCCGCTCTTCTGTCGGGTGCCCTTTTGTCGGCGCCCTTTTGTCGGCGCCCTTTTGTCGGCGCCCTTTTGTCGTGCGCCCTTTTGACGGGTCACCACAAATAGGACGTTGTATGTGCTGAGCGGTGGATAACAAATTATTATTCAGCGCCTCAAACGGTTCGCTGAAGATGCTGTGAGCTGACGATCGACGCGCCCCAGTGAACAATAATATTGTTGAAGTCTACGTCGAAGATAATTGAGTGGGAAAGAGGGACAGAAATTAGAGGGATGAGAAGAAAGGATTAGGAGGCGGAAGCGGACAGTGGCGGCGCCAGGATTTCAGGTTTGGGGGCTGAAGCCCCCAAACCCTTCCTCCCTCCCAGTGACGCAACTAGAAAAATTTCTTCCCAGTGCGGTCATAATGCAATCGCCGTATGCATGAACGAAGCATATACCGACCAGGGGGTCTGGTTGAGCGTGGTAAGCTCCCCCAGCGGGGCCTGGGGCGGAGCCCCAGAAACCAACGCTTTTTGGCTGTTGACATTGACTAGTACACGTTACAGGCTCTTGTTTGCTAGCTGCTTGTGAACGTTTAACCCGTCGGAGGTGAGGTGGGGTATGACACACCCCAGAGGTTTTCCACTTTAAACTTTTAGCGGAAAACGTGGAGCCAGCTCAAATTGTTTCTACCTTTGTGAATATGAAATACGGACACTTTACCACAATTCCAGATATTTTGAACGAACAGTTTTCAATTTTTATTTTGTCACATATTTGAATGAAATTGTATTTTTTGTATGCAAACTGTTATAAGTGTTCATTTTATGGGCCATTCGTTTAGCGTGCGAGTGTGTCTTGAAAACGCCAATACCGTGTTGATGCATGGCATTGAGAAGGCTTATATTGATCACTAAAAACATTTTATGTTGTATGAAAATAAATATGGCTTTTCGTGCATTTGATAATGCTGGGCATGAGGACTCAAATTTGCATGGGCTAAGTACAATTTGGATGGGTTCACCGTCTGGCGATCTAATACGGATTGAAAACAGATATTTGCTCGTGATAATCACCTGTTTAGTTGATTATTGATATAAGAAGAATAGATTAACTCAAATTAACGTTTTCCATATGACATCGGGACCTGAAAATCAAAATATGTGTTGGGTATGTCATACCCCACCTCACCTCTGGCGTTGCAATTCGTCACCTCACCTCCGAAGTCCAGACAAAAAATTGAATTTTCCCATTGCAGTAGTAGCATTTTAGGATGTCGTTTTAACGAAATGGCTCATCATTTCAGTGCTGAAAGTCGTGATTTAAGATCTCAAAAGTGAAAACTTGGAAATTTTTAATAAATATCCACAGAGTAACGGTAAATTTTAAGCTGTCGCTTCAACAAACTCCGCATAATTATTTCATGTGTCTCCACGTTGTATAAATATTTGGACGCGGAAAAAGGAAAGTTCTCCAGTTTGTGAACGTTGCTTTGAAATTTAAAGCATCATATGGCATATTTGTTAAAGACAATCGGGCAAAATTTAATTTTGGCACACATTTGCAATTGCACACCTTTTTTTAGTATAATTGCAACTAATGCTGAATGCAGTGGTGCTTTGTTTTTTTGTAGCACGTCTGGTTTTCGAGAAAACTAAAATATTTAATGTTGGCACACATTTGGAATTGCACACCTTTTTTTTACTAAAATTGCATGAAATGCTTAATGCAGTGGTGTTTTTGTTTTTCTTGTAACACGTCAGATTTGTGAGCAAACTGAAATATTTAATTTTGGCACACATTTGCAATTGCACACCTTTTTTACTATAATTGCAATTAATGCTGAATACAGTGGTGTTTTTGTTTTTCTTGGGGCACGTCAGGTTTTTAAAATTATAATTGTAATTATGGACAATTAAAAAAATGGACTTTAAAAAAACTTTCACTATTCGGAAAAATGGTATGTTTTTATGAGATTTTCAACTCGATGACCAAAAAAGGTCATCAACTGCTTTGGACGAGAAAACTTTTTTAGCTCCCAAGATCGGCAACCAAACTTCGCCCATGGAAGTTGACTATTCGGTTTCACGGGTCGCTTATAAAAGTAGCGGTTTTAGAGGTGTTTTGGCCTGCGTTTTATTAACAAGGAGTTTAGCGACATCTTATTGCTACAAAGGCTGTTTACGTCTTTACAGGTGTTAACGTATGTCCATTCTCTTTTGTTCAACTGTTCAGCAGTTTTTGTCCTTTTTCTGTCTGTTTTCTTTTCCTTTTTCCGAAGTTTGATAGCAATATTATTATACATTTGCGCATTTTATGATGTTCACATAAAAACAACATAATTATAGGCTTTCTTTCGGTCCCGTGCGCATAAAAGGAGCGGTTTACACTGTTTTAGAGGTGTCTAAGGCTTGCGCTTTGCTTCCGGTCCCATACCTATAAAAGAAGTGGTTGACACCATTTTAAAGGTGTCTAAAGTCCGGCGCTTTTGCAGTCCGGATTTCACGGGTCGCTAACAAAAGCAGCGTTTGACGTAAGCATCTACGCTTTGATAATGTAGTTGAATCATTGTCTAGTATCCTTATTAAGAAATAAGCCGTTATAGAAATTTTCCGCATTTTGCTTTGGGGGGGCTGAGCCGCCTTTAGGGGGCTTAGCCCCCCCAGCCCCCCCTAGCGCCGCAACTGGAAGCGGATAATCATAGAAGGAGGATTCAGAGAATATAGGAGCAGCCGGATGAAGAAGAAAAGGAGGAAGAAGATGAGACTAAAAAAAGGATGAAGAATGAGGAGAGTACTGTAGCACGACATGCATTTTTATCGTTTTGTTTTCGCGATGAATTTACTGTTAATAATTATTATTAATATAGTAATGGGAGTGAAAATGCGGTATTTAGTGTTGAGTCCACGTATCAAATTTTATATATAGCAAATGAAATAAACGATTTAGAGGTGTTCATGTGTCTTTTATTATTACAAATCTTTTTATCATTGTAATTATTGTTTTCACAATTATTTGAGCCGAGACATAATAAAATCTTGTTTTCCTATATTTTGTTTCGTCAAAAAACGATGGTTGGTCTCTCTAAAAGTGATTATAATTTTTCTTCTGTTTGAAATATTTTTTTGAATTCTGGCCAAACTGTGTGAATATGAAATTGTCTGTAAGACTGTAAAATTTCATTTGAAAATTCTTTCTTCAGGCCAAGACATTGGCAGGTTTTTTGCATACCCTGTAGGTTTCCTTAGCAAAATCGGTTCCGTTCACTGAAAAAGTTAAAATATTTGACCTTTGCTTGAAAATAAATTTTCTTCTCTGAGACACCTTTTAATTGGTTATAAACTATTCTATATGGATATATGACGCTCTATACATTTATAAATAAGTTAAATTTTTTTATAATTATTATAATAGTAAAAACGTCGACAGAAGAAAGCTCTTAAGGTGTTAAGCTCCAAAACTGAGCGAATGTCTCAAAATAGCGACATTTCGGCTTTTCGCCCGCACGCAGACCCCCCGCGGTGATGATTCAATAAAACCACTCTGCTGGGTGGGTCAGGTCAATAACTGCGAAACTGTGGGCATATAAACACATACACACAAACAGCCGCATTCTTTTTCCCTTGTCGTTTCTGCACTGAGCGAACCTCTGAATAACTCAGGTAATTAATCTGCGAGCGGCGAGAATGACGTCAAGATACGACGTCATGTCGTCTGTTAAGCAATGGAGGTGTGATAGTTAACGTTGCAACAAATATGCAGGCTCTTATCGCATGAAATCCAATTTGTCCAAAACATGGGGTTTAACGTGAATTGAGTGGCGAAAAGAGTCACGCCGACCATCAAGTTTGGGTAAGAGTGATTTAAAATATTTGTAGTCGACCAAAACTCCGCCGACCGATAAGTTGTGCCGTTTCAGAACTTTTCTTTGGACACCACACATCCATGCAGGCAGAAAGGTAAAACTTTCAGCCTTATAATGTACCTGACTGCTTGAACACCTTTAAACCGTTTTAGTAATAGATATAAATTTTGTTGTGCACGATGCTTCTGCTAATTAGGCAGCCATGAAGCAAAGTATCATTTCCGCAAAAATGAACAGAATTAGCAATAATGAATTTGACGATTGTTTTATTTGTTTATGACAACAGAGGCAGTTCCCTCGAAAATTGTTTGGCATAATAGCCTACTTGCCAAACACAGAGTAAGTTCGATTCTCGCAAAATCATTCTGATTGTGTGATTATAATAGTTTTTATTTTTCATTTTCACTCTTGCGATTCTGCCGCAACTTTTTCAATGGTTTTTTTGGAAGCTACGGTACCGAAAGAACTTAGTAAACTAATTATTTGTAAATAAACTGTCGAAAATAAAGTGCAAAACTTATTTTTTTAAAGTGTCTAATGAATACATGTATCAAAAGGTAATAAATTGATAGTTAATTCATTGTTTAATTTCATGGCCAACAGACCATTGTCCGTCCGAAAGACGTTATGTATGACACGAATATCTGAACTCTGTCTGTGCCAGTCCTAAGACTGGTTAAAGGATGAGGGCAACCCTGTTCACGCAATAATTTCTAAACGCCAGCTGGTTCAATGGCATCGTGAATTGTATCTCTATTTGAAAGAACGCAACCCATATACATCAAATTTAAGTAAATAAACAAAATTGGCAGCAATTACTAATTCGAGTGAATTTGCTCGTTGGTCAAAGCGTGTTCTGGATGGAAGAACTCACTTTTTTGTTTGATCTATTTCCACTGTGAATAGTTTCCGGGTTTCTCTGACAACTCTCTTGACTTTTGACCGGAGTCGTCTCGTATAAGTTTGACTGCAAACTATTATATATATTCTAGTGATCTAGCCTTTTCATTGAATTGGGTGCATTATTTATTTCCTGTTAAACATCGGTTAGACAAGTTCAATATATGGCATTTGGTGAGGCGCAGCGGTGTAGTGGGTACGTTTGTTGCTTTGCAGCCGAAGGGTTACAGGTTCGAATCTACCTCAAGTCGCCGCGTTGGGACCTTGGGCAAGTACTTCACTCGCAATTGCTCAGCGCTTCGGCGTGAAACTCCGTTGCAGCGTCCGCTCTGTAGTCTGGAGCGCCTCTGAGTAGGGTGCTTGATGTGGCGCTATAACAAGTGCATAATTATACAAAACATGCACACGTAATATTATGAATATCAAACGCGTAAACTGACTAGTGTCTGTCTACATTTGGACACCTTCAACACGGTTGCAATCTACTATTTAATTGAATTATTCACTCGCGTTTATCTCACTTAAGAGAAGATGCACGTGGACGACGTTGCACATTACTACGATTGATGGCAATTATAGCCTGCTGATAAAGATTTCAATCGACGTCACGGCCCCAGGGCGTAAAAATCCGTTGAAAACTGATTTCCAGGCGAGGATTTGGAAAACCCTAAAACGACTGCTGCAACCAATGTATACTGTATTATTTTCCACTTCGATGCACCGTCCTACTTCGTTAGACAGGACCCTGGTTACGGAGTCTTGACCGGGCAGCCGTCAAGTCTGCGCATCTCGATATCACAGTCATCGCTGATCCATGGACGACCTGCTTGTTGCTGATATCTTCGCGGTCTACGAATCCACCATGACAGACCACCTGATCCGGTTTCTTCCTACTCGCCAGGCCAAAGTCCGACCCCGCCCACACTCCCCATGGTTTGACGCGTAGTGCCGATCCCTGCGGCGTGAGGTTCGCCGTTTAGAGAGGCGGTGCAGGAGGACACGATCTCCTGTGGATCATACTGACTGGATAAAAACCGTCCGTGACATCCACAGGCGCTATTGAGGGAATGAAGAGGATCACTGGGAGGCCGGGATCGCTGAAGCGGTTATGGTCCACCTTCAACGCGGACAAGCTGACCATTCTCAGGACGTTCCATCTTTCACTACCAAAGTGCACACAATCCGGATGTACACCGCTGGCTCCTCGCCACCAGTTTACCATCCTACATCATACAACCTACACTGTATGACTCCAGTCAACTCTGCTGATCTACGCCGAATCATTCTCGCTTTGCCACCTAAATCCTGTGAACCAATTGACACCCTCGAAACATCGTTGCAGCAGGAGTTCGTGGATGTCTTTCTTTTGCTCAATTCACCGTCCTCTGCAATCGCTCCATCCTAGAAGGCGTTTTGCCGCCGTCTCAAAAACGATCCAACCTGGTTCCTGTTCGCAAGTGCTCGCTTCAAACAATCCAGTCAATTTCCGACCTAAATGTATCGCTAACGTTTCATTCATCTCAAATTTTATCGAAAAAATAGTCGCTCTCCAGCTGACATCATATGTTGAGACTCTTCGAGAAGTCCAGTCTGACTTCCGAAGATGTCATTCAACTGAGACATTACTTCTCCGACTCCTTTCTGATGTCTACCATCGATCGTTATCAGCTGACTCTCTTAGCCACTTTTGACGTTAGTACAACGTTTGACACTACAGTAGTGTAGACCATGAGATTTTAGTTGAACGGCTGCATAATATTCTTCGGTCTCTAAAACAATTGATTTTGTCGCAATTCTGAATTGTCCAATCAGCACAAGCCTCAAATATAAATTTTTTACACTCATAAAGGCAATGGTCAAAAAGCCAAAACAATTATTAGCCTGTCGAAATGCATGCTATTAAACACACCTTTACTTCTGGTAATAACTTAATTAAAAGAAGCGCTGTATAATTTATGGATTGATTGAAAGAACAAGCGCTCAGTTGCAGCAAACAATAGACACCTTTAAAATTGCTTCACATACTGCTTGAAATGATAATAATTTGTGGCTTTTATGTAATCCAGCTGCTTTTATTTCTACTGTCGATTTTAAATGGACGAACATAATTATCACATTGTAATAATGATAATCAGGGTTGCCAGATTTCGGAAAAAAATTGTCGCGAGATCTCGAAAAAAAGTCGCGAAAATCGCGAGATTATCACAAAAAAAGTCGCGAAAATCGCGAGATTATCGAGCTTGTCTGCATGCCTTACAAAACGCTTTGTCCTCGCCGGAGGGATCACTGGATAGTCATCATGTCGTAAAAAACACGTCACCAACGATTTAATGGTGCCATGAGTCTTTTCCGGGAGTCTGTTAAGTATCTTTGCATTCAGTAATGAATATTTCATTGCAATTTCTAGTTGCGGCTAAATTGGTTTACAAACCATAAATGAATCGTACATGTATAATGGTTAGGTCTATGTAGGCTATTGCAGTGAATTGAGAGTGATGGAACCTACCTTCACAATCTGGGAGTCGTTCCAATTCTTGTTGTATAATGTAACGTATTTCACCCACTTTCCCATAATATAATAATACTATTCGTTTATTGACATTAAATCCAAGGCCGTAGCCAGGATTTTTTTCGGCGGGTGTTTAAAAACTTCAGTTGCCGAAAACCTGATGACCTTTTTTTAAGTAATCCGTCCGAAATCTTCAAAAAAGGTGTCTCAAAACATTGATGACTATTTTTTTGTCATCAGTCCAAAATTTTAAAAAGGTGTCAATTACCCTCCCCAAAAAACTGATGATTTTTTTAGCCAAACGACGAAATCTTCAAAAAAGGTGTTTACTTTTCCTTCTAAAAAACTGATGTGTTGTTTATATGCACTTTAACGTCACTGTGAGGTAACAAGGACCAATAGCGACGCCCTCCTCCTTTATCCAGGTTTGGGGCTGGCACTGGCAGAATGCAACCAGTGGAAGAGTTAAAAAATGATGACTTTTTCTCTTAGCCATCCGTCCGTAATCTTCAAAAAAGGGTGTTCAATTTCCTATTTCAAATAAATGATGACTTTTGTCGTCCATCGAAAAGCTTCAAAAAAGGTGTTCAGTTTCCCTTCTAGAAGACTAATGAATTTTATAGCCATCTGTCCGAAATCTTCAAAAAAGGTGTCCAATTTCCCTTCTGAAACACTAATGACTTTTTTAGCCATTCGTCCAAAATCTTCAAAAAGGTGTTTAATTTTCCTTCTAAAAAACTGATGACTTTCTTAGTCATCCGTTCGAAATCTTCAAACAATGGTGTCAATTTTCCAAAATTTTAGAAAAATATGGCCAATTAGTTAATTATTTCTTACCATTTTTCATTTTGGTGGGTGTTTTCATTGCTTTATTTCATGCACTTTGCATCATGTGCTCGTAATTGCATTCCATTTTTCACATTTTCCATTTCGGGAGGTGTTCATACACCCCAAAAAAACCCACTAGCAACGGCCTTGATCAAATCTGACAGACCGCAGATCGATTACATGTACAAGTTATACGAAATACGGCCAGCTTCGCACGACACGCAGGTCGGCTACAACAAGCTCGGTAGCTTAACACTAATGGCCTAAGTGCTGGAACGCTCCTGATTCGGCCAAGCCAGGAGAGGGGCGATCTTATTTTCAACAGACCCGAGGCAAACAACACAACGAAAAGCGCCACTGGCAGCTGACACAAAATTCAAATAAATTTTTGCCCTGAGCGAGGCTTGAACCCGGGTCGCGATAATGACTACTCAGTTTATCGACCAACGCTCTCTCAACTGAGCTACGGAGCTACCCCCACCCCCACCCCATAATGTGAGTTAGAGAAATATCATCTGTAGTACTTTTCTAAAATAGACCTGGTGCCCGCGTACCTCGTGCATGAAAGATGACAATTGACGCCAATTATTGACGTCAAATTTCTTGGAGCTCAATAGAAACGCGCCAGTCGGAAGAAACATGATGAAAACATTGAGGTAAAAATTTAGATGACGAGCAATTTGGTGCTTTCGGTAAATTAGTTCGTGCTCCTTAGAGAATTAATGCTTTATTATTAGGTAGACAACGCCACGCACAACGGGTCACGGTAATTTTAATCTACAGCGGTGAATTTTATAAGATTTCAAAATGTCGCCGTGGCGACCGCGAGACAATTCAAAAGTCGCCCAAAAAGCGCGAGGTCGCGAGGATGAAATTTTCAGTTGCGAGCACTTTCAAAAGTCGCCCAATTCGCGCTTTTCGCGACGACCTGGCAACCCTGATGATAATCATCATTCGTCATAAAATTGAAACACCGTATCCGTCTAAGTTTCCTTGGTTGCGCGCCATCTTACCTACACGATCTCTATCACCCAGCATCTGACATTGAAGCTCGTCGGGTTCTTCGCTCTGCTATGAAAGTAAAACTCCGAGTTCCACGGGTTCGCTGAGCTGTCAAACAACACGATCTTCCTCGGTTGTAGGGCCATCAATCTGGAATGACCGTCATCAAAAACTGCAATTATTATTACATCTGTGTAATCTGACCACCGCGGACCACCACGGACTACTCTCACGAACAACTTTTCTAACTCAGCGCAGCGCTCGTGAATAAGCTGGCGCCCCGCGCTAGGTATTCGAGTGGCGCTTTAGAAATTTCGAGCTCACGATTACGTTGACCAAGCAAACATCGTTGCATAGATCTCCTCCTTCATGTGAGTTTTTAAGTTGTTAAAAGTTGTTGCTAGGAATCTGATAAAAAGTTAGAACTACTGTAGTCTACGGCAAATAATTTGTTAGACTAATGGTTCAATGTCGTTAGAGTCGACAAGTTCTTAACACTCGGCTATAATGATGATGTTTCAATGTCGAATAGAAATGTTAACTAACGATTTCCAAACGGTAGACCTGCCCTGCTTCCTTTGCTTTTATATTAAACTCATATCACGTGGTAACGAACATTCCAACCTCTCATGTTACCGTTTTCTGCACTTGATTTGTTTATTTTAGCACCTCTTCCAGGTCCTCGTAGCGTATTATGTTTCAACAAACATCATGTGTGAAATAGTTTAGTGGTAATTGTTCTTTGTCGCGTCGTCGTTGACCTGCTTATTTGCACATAATATTATCACTTATAGGCCGACTCTTCACCGATGCTATTTCTTTTAAGAGCGCCGCCCTTATGTCGGGCGCCCTTTTGTCGGCGCCCTTTTGTCGGGCGCCCTTTTGTCGGGCGCCCTTTTGACGGGGTGCCAAAAACGTCAGTATAACATCGTCGTTGAATGGACAAAACTAAAACTAAAGTAGAATCACTGCGTCAGTGTCCAAACTCTTGTAGTGCCAGGTCGCAGTCTGGAGAAAGGATGACGGGGACGATAACCACGTTGTCATGATGAGGTGTCTCCAAATAATAATTCTGTTTATTTGTGTTCATCATTAAAATTGATGTGAACCAATGGTTAAGTAATTTTATTTTTTCGCACATCACTGATGAAGAAGGAAGCAAACGAGGATAGATCAGAGTTTAACATCGCTTTTGACGTCACAGGCCGTTACCGTCGACAAAATCTGTTTGGCATTATCAGGGCTGGTATGCACAGGACAAGGCATAAGGTAATCAATGTTTAGTGCCTAAACGCGACTTAGTAATTCCCGATTTAGCCATTGGAATGTATCCGTATGCACGAGATAAAATAGCACAGAGCATAACTAATCTACACATTCCTTGCACCCGACGATGCATGACGCTTGCTCTTCCCCCAATTCAATAGGTTATAGCTGAGCGCGCATGCGTGAAAGATATTTATATGCGGTCGGTGCCAGCGTGGGGTAAACAGATTCAGACCTAAAGACGGGTCACAGGGAAATATCGACGGCTGCCTATTGTTCACGCTGTCCAGCTAACGTCGGCCGTCTATTGTTCACAATGGGAATAGCCGGTTTACTCCTTCCTCGGAATTGGAATAACGTTATACCTAGTTCAGTTCGCTAATCTCAAGCCGTGCATACGGAAATAACCCAGTATTCCTGATTAGGCCAGATTTAAGCCATATACAAGAGTTATGCCCTCATGTGCATACGGGCCCAGAGCTCTAAAATTTGAACTATAAGATAAATGAATGACGGAAGACGCGGAAGTGCACAGCGTCGTTAAAATCAAATTTAAATAACTAAGCTTATATGCTGTTGAACACCTTTTTTAATATCTTTATGGCTTTTATAAATAAAAGTTTTCACGACCCATGTTACTTGGAACACCAGATGGTAGACGTCATTCAATTATTTATTTCTGAGTAACTCTGCTGTGAGAAGCGCTTTACAAAATGTCTTGTTATAATTATTAGATTAAAAATAGAGTTTTGGCTAAGCCATAGAAAAATAACAAATATAATGAGACACCTTTAAAACATTTAGCAATACTATAATAAATACAAAAATCTTCTCTTAAATGCAAATCCAGACCATTTGCTTAATTTATAGGTTGGCATGCCAATCAATCTCAGTTACTTTCTTCAGATGCAGCAAACATAAAACCAAAGAACTATCATGTTGCTTCATCCTTGTTGGTTCATCTCTGTAGGTTCTTGCTCATCAAAGCATTCAGGTTCAATCCTTTGTCTATTCTATTCTATTCTATTCTATTCTATTCTATTCTATTCTATTCTATTCTATACTACTCTACTCTACTCTATTCTATTCTATTTACGGATTTACAAAACGTCTTTTACACCTAATCGGAGGCGCGTATATTATGTATAATACGTTGGAGAGTATGATTGTCACAAAAATATAAAACCAACCAACAAGAATATAGAAGACACAGAAGATCAACTATTAGTCAAAAAATGCCACTTTTTAATAATAGAAATGTCGCGGAACGTAGATGCTACTAGAAATAATTTGCTCTACCAATTAATAGGTGCGAGAAAAGAAAATGTTGAGAATGGATTACCAGTCAGAAGTTGAGATCTATTTGAAGGAGACAGCGTATTCCAAAGAGAGGGGTCGATTGATCTAAAGAAACGAGACAGAGCCATAGCCGTTCTAGAAGGAGGTACTAGAAGATCAAATCTACTTGAAGAGTGGAGTAGGCGATGTAAGGAGGCTGTAAGAACCGGTGAATTTCTCTGGATAGATATTTTGGGGCAAGACCCCGTTGTGCTTTGGAGACCAAGATGATGATTTTGAACTTAATGCGCGCAGTTAGAGAAAGCCAATGGAGCTGCTCAAATACGAAAGGTTTTGTTGACACTGGTGGCAATGGTGGTAGTGATATTCCTGTCATGCCAACAGATAAATGCGGTCCGCATCATGCCTCATGCACTGTTTGCACTCTTGCAGTGCCAGCCCTCAACCTATATAAAGTAGGAGGGCGACGATAATGATCTGTGTCATTCATACAGCGAATTAAGACTCCCAGTGTATCGCAACAGAGATTTTGGTACTTTTATATGATTGAAAACTTAAATATAAAGGTGTTTAGCATCAACCATGACCTAAAAATCATTGAATAATCAATAAAGCAAAGATATCGATAAACACAAAATCAGGCAAGTTATGCTGCAAAAGAATCAGCGAATGAATCAATGATTCAACAAAATGACCTGTATTATGCCAAACAATTATTTCGAGGGCAACGGCCCCTGTTGTCATAAACCCTCGTTTAATATGGAGACATCGATCAGGGTGATCAAATAAAATTAATTCAAGGGAACTTTAAATTATTCACATACTTTGATCCATAAAAGACGTATAAAAATTATTATCAAAGTAAGTAACTATGTAGTATGTATATGTGAACTTTTTTACTCCCTGCAAACGCACTGCTTGAACATCAAAATTATTAGAGCAATGTAACAGTTGGCGAGTCACCTTGTCACTTTGTGCCGTCAGTTCGAGGCCAGCCTTCTAAATGTACACTCTGTTCTGTTCTGCGTCACATCCCTCAGTTGTCCAAGATTTATCCCTGTCCTCCTGTCTCCATCCTCCTCTTCTCCTCGTGCCCTCTCCATCCGCACGCATCACGCATCACGTGATCGAAATAAAAATAATCATAAAAATTAATAATTATTATGTTATTGTATAATCATCATATATGAAGCTTCAAAACATTATAGAATTTGACGACGAGGAAACTATACAGACAATTCAAAGACGACAGTGAGGAAAGGTGATTAAGAAAAAACCGAGAGTGATTTAGAATGTTTCGGCATTTCTATTGTCATTCAAATCGATATTATCCACTCTTTTATAAGCAACATCCAACGTTCAATAGCTTTAGTTTTTACTTTTACTGTTTGACCGACCTGTGTAATATCATTATGTAACGATCCTGTTCCCATAGGCTTGGTAAGCTCTATCAGTGCCAGTCCCAAGCCTGGATAATGTAGGAGGGCGAAGCTAATGATCTTTGATATCACACACTGTCTTTAATCTGAGACTGCTATTTAATTAACGTGTGAATTTTTCATTCCATTGCGTCCGAGTGACGGATTCAACTCTTATAGTTGATATATTTCAGTTAAAAGAGGTGTCGTTGCACATCAGCTCGATAGCGAACAGTAGGAGTCGAAACAGCATTGGGTTGTGTGGATAGGAAACTGTGAACTTATTCTGCGCGTGTCATAGTTATTATACGTGACGATTTGTGCGTTTGAAAACGGTTTGATATAAATAATAATTAATTAATGCACATGCAAAATTAAAGAACACTACGACGTAATCCGCGAGTTCAGGAGACTTGGTGATAGAATACTTTAGTGATTAAAAACTACAAATGGAAAATAGTGATGGGGATGATGATGATGATGATGACGACGACGACGACGACGACGCGGTGGCGTTGGCGGTGGTGGTGAAGGTAGTTCTGATGGCGATAACGATGGTCAAAACGATGACGATGATCATGACGAAGAATCAGTTTTCTGAATACGTTGCCTGTGCTCAGTAGTTATAAACAAGAGGACCTGATTAACCCTCATCCGAACAAGCTAAAATTCAACTTAATTTGAACAAGGGGGGGTCTGGCCAGACCCCCGGTTTTGATGTGGGTTTTTCATAGGATATAGTAATTTGTATGTGCCAATTTTGTAAGATGATATCAGAGTAACTCAAAACAACAATGTATCAGTCTCCTCGCAGTTGCAATATAAATAAGTTTTATGATGAATTTGAAATTAAATGTTTAGTTACATTAATTATCACGGTTTGTCATACATGTTAATCGTCGCAATAGTAGTCTATGTACAAATTTGTAAATCAAAATAAAGAAACCACAATTAAAATTTTTGGAAAATTAGTACTGAACGCTCCTATGATCAGAGTCAACATGACTGTTTTCTAGAAAATATCTAGGCCTATAACAAATAATGGAATAGGACAAAACCAAAATATAAACACGTAAGCTTATCATACATAGTCCGTTAGCTGTTGCTTTCGGGTTTGTATGTCGAATTATGATGTCTTTCATCTCGGCTGTTATAAAACAATGCGTAACTTTAATCAGGCAACGAGTGAAACAAAGGAAATTATGGAAAAACTATAACATGGACTAAAATACAAACATTATGTTTAGAGACGTCATCTGCTATTGTTGTATTCATAAGGTATAAATACTTTGAGTTTTGGCATTCAATGAACTCACTAAACTTCCGCTGTATAAAATCGCTGAGGAGAAATCGACGTCATTGCACACCTTATAAAAAGCCTCGATCATACAATAAAGAAATAATTATTGACTTCGAATTTAGTTCTGTTTCGAAGTCCGCAAAATTGCATGTAACAATGATACTGAACAGTAGGCTAATAATATCAAAATATCAACTGGGATTGTATCAGACTTTGCTTCTCGTTACTTATTTCAGTTTAACAATACATAGAATGGTTAGAGTCGCCCTCCTCCATCGTTCAGACTTCGTACTGGCAATGTCATAATATTGCGAAAATTGACTGAGTTTCACCAGAGTTCAGCTGAACAATAATTATTCATTCGAGCATTTGCACAGTTGGTCCATTTTTAGGAGCGCTAGCGGTCGCAGTTGCCACCATGAAGAGAGCACCATTTAAATATAAACATTGATTCTTTTAATAAAGGTGTCGAAATTCACGTAGTTTAACGCGCTTGTATAAATGTTTGTCTTGTGGATGGTTAGTTCCTGTTTCGCGACACTGTGTGATAACAAGGTGACAACGTCGCCCTTCTCCTTTCGTCATGCCTTATACTGGCATCACAACAAAGACGTGCATAATTTTATTGCCATTTTTAAATAGAAAAACGACAATTTAAAAAACCACACAATTTGTTTTTCCATGTTTTATTTTCATTTTGCGAACAAAACACTGAAACCTAGAATAAATCCACAATAATTATTGCCGCTGGTAATACTGTGGTCGTGCCAATTTCAAGGCCGATAAAAGAATGACGGTGCTATCACACAGTGACGCTAGATAATGCCACATCGTTGATACACAGTGAATAGACAATATTATGTAATAATTATTGAATTTCGTTATTTTAAAGACACGGAGAAGTGCCAATCCATAGCATGCAGAGTGCAGGAGGGCGACGCTAATCATTTTTCGCTGTTGATCAATTAATCATTTCAAAATAACTTAACCTTCAAGTGACCAACTGGGGTCCCAGGGGACCCCAGCACCGTTTCGACTCGTGTTACTTTTTTGCTATCCAATATTTTTTAACGACCTTTTATGAATTTGTCACATGGACATCGCTCACTATTTACGTGTAATTAAATCCGGTTTAACTTTTACGGTTATTTTTTAAATAGAAATATCTAGTGGGGTACCGCAGGACCGCAGCTTTATGATGATCTTTCATATGGAACCGAACGCTATTTTATGCAAAGATATCATGACAGTGAGAACTGGTCCAGTACAATTTAGTGGAAAAGAATCAATACAGATAATTCTGGAATAGATTGACGTTGGAAAATAACGAATAACGACAATGTCCAGGACACAATTTCGTGCATCATGAAGTACCGGTACATAAGATTTTACAACAAGGCAGTTGAGCAGAAAACACTTTTCATATAATCACGGAAAGACTGAACAACGACGAAGTTACAGCTTTCCGTGACATCAGAAAAGTGTTTTCTGTTCAATTGCCAAAGCTTTTTTCTTGGTACAAATCTGTGAGTGGATGAGGTTACCGTGACAGGCGTAACTTCAGGCAGTACATAAAGTCCAAACCTGCAAGCTTTGATATCAAGGGGATCCGAACAATACCCCGACCATAACCCTCTGCCATTACCCCTAGCCTCTGTTTGTTTACATTTAGGTCCAGTGTATAAATGTATATATGTAAGTATGTATATATATATACATAAATACATACATTCATACATACATGCATACATACATACATACATACATACATACTTGTGTGCATGTGTGTGTTTATGCATGTATGAACGTTTGCATGTATGCATGTATTTATGTACATACCTACATACATGCACTGGACTTACATGGAAACAGACGGGGGTAATGGCGGGGGTAATGTCCTACGGGGTAATGGTGGGGTAATGGCAGGGGTCATGGGCCGGAATACAGTCTTTGCGTTGCGTGCAAAGACTGTATTTTATTTTAAATTTTTGACATGTAACCGGGTGCGGTGTGTCACTAGGAATTGTTTGATTTCAAATTGAACGAATATAAGAAAATACTAATAGAGATAAAAATGCATCGACTGACTGTTGTTACGTCATCAACATAATCGTCATACACAATTAGTCTCGGAGTCATTTAATTCTGTAGTCACTGAGAAAACATAAAAATATTGTTGTACAACATGATTATTTATAAGATGTGGAAGATTTGATTAAAAGGTGTCTAAACTAACTGTTTGTTTACCCTGGATCTGAAATAACAGAGGATGCAACATGTAAAATTAAATTCGGATTAGATTGAACAAAGGCAACGGAATCATGGTAACATTGAAAACTTGACAATGATTGAACTACTCAGGACGACAGAGGAAAGATACATTTTGGAGAGAGAGACGGTTAATTGCGCGGTCATCATTTGAATAGAAGACGGTTAAAGACAAGACGCAAGTGGCGTATAGACTAAGTCTGAGTAAGTCTAAGTAAAGACAAGACAAGACAAGACAGGTGTCTCGTATTAAACAAGTTCACTGCATCGGAGTTTCACGCCGAAGCGCTGAACAATAGCGAGTTAAGGATTTGCTCAAGGTCACTGCGTGGCGACTTGAGGTGGTTTCGAGCCTGCAACCCTCCGGCTGCAAGGCGACGACAATACCCAGTAAACCACCGTGCCCCATAAAGTGTAGGTCGTATCAATAAATAATAATATAAAGGTTTTGCACTCTGCCTAAAGATAATTATTCGAAATTGTCCTCGTTACATTTTGGTAATTCGTTCTCCGTTATTTCACTCGTGTCCTTGCAGTCTGTCAAATTCACAGATTCTCGAATATCTTTAACACTTTCTTATGCACTTATTTTAAAAGACTGTATGGGATTATTGCAACTGACGTATTATATAAATGATCAGACACCATCAAAATTGTCTTAAATGCGCCTATAAATAATGAAACTTTGCAATTTTAATCGATGAAATCTACTACATACACAATTAAACACACCGTATTCCACCGCGCCACACCATATCATTCAAGTAATTGAGTTTTTTGCTACATAGGACATTATTTTTGATATAGCGATGCACCTTAAAAAGATGATTACCATCGCCATCTTCGTTTTAAAGGGTATCTCCGCAGTAACCATGACGACCGACTTTGTCAGTGTCATCACCATAACAACGAATTCCACCCATACCATGACTACCGACTGCTTTGTAAACACCGTGGGAACAAAAAAAAACATACACTTTAAATTATAGACACACATCCACATGTCTAAGATAAATGCAACAGAAACATGTTTTATATTCCATTTGGTCAACTAATTTTTGTACCTGACAGCGGTGTGTCTACAAGTTTTTGCTATCATTGAACGAATTTAATAATAAGGATAATATAGTATCGTCACACCAACGGCTCCAAGATGTTGCTACGCATAGGAAATTAAACGGCAGTATTAGGCACCGGAAAATGAATTGCGTCTTTTTACTCAAATAACATTGTAACTTGACGCTAACAACTCACTATATCGTGTCTAAAGATACGGCTGTTTTACCCGGGACTAAATAATATCGAAGGGATATAAAACCGAAGAGAAAATTTGCTAATCGAAATAGATGATTTAAGGCAGTGTACTGTAATTAGTCATTTCTATAGCGTCACTCACAGCCGTGGCCTTGAGTGTCTTATGTGTCAAACTTTCATCTTCTAAATTTGAACCCTTGACATCTTTACTATGGTGCTGCCAGTCCGAAGAGTGGAGATATGAGTAGGTGTCGAGACTGATCTTTGTTATCAAACGGTGTCGTTTATCAGCAATTTAATAAGACTTAAAAACATGACTAATATTCAGGATTCTTTTAAACACCTGTAAAATGTTTCTACTGTGCCCTATATATGCAATATATTTGCATGTGCGCTGATAGTTGTTGCCGATCATGATAGACCATGTTTGTTACGACACTTACCAACAATAAAACAATATCCTAAAAATAATGATAATTCAATTTAATTTGTATTTCCAGTCTACCAGCTATCTGACAATTAGCGTCGCCCTCTTCCTTTATAAAGGCGGCTCACTGGCATCACTGGATCATTGAGAGAGCGGTGAAAGGATATCCCGTTGTGTATTATGCTACTCATGCTAAACGGCGATGATTTAAAGGACCTACTAAATAAACAAACGTGGACAAAACAAAGGCCTTAGAAAGGAAAATCGATGCTTGCGAAATGTAGATATGGAGTAAGGTATTGAGAACCTCATGTATCGAGAAAAGAACAAATGAATCCATATTACTAGAGATAGGCCAGGCACGAGGGAATATATCATTAAGGCAGAGAGCGGCAAGGCAGAAGTTGGCATTCTTCGGACATGTGATGCGAGCAAACGGCTTTGAAAAGGAGATGATGCTGGCCTGCGGAGAGGGAGGAAGGAGAGGACGCCCAAGAAGGAGGTGGATGGAAGAAATACACGAGAGAACGAAGATGAACTTGGAGGAACTGAGAGACGCGACAGAAGATCGTAGCAAGTGGAGAAGGTTGACCATGGCGGTCGCTAAGATTCAAAGAAACGACGGCACAAGCAACTAAATAAACGGAGTCAAAGCTATGTTTATAGCAACGAATGAAACAATTTTTGAGGTGTTTTGCTTGTTTGTTTGTATGTGCACTTGTTATAGCGCCCCTTCAAGCTCCCTACTCAGTGCCGCTCCCGACTACAACGCGGACACTGCATCTGAGTTTCACGCCGAAGCGCTGAGCAATTGCGATTGCAAGACTTGCCCAAGGTCCCTACTTGGTGACTTGAGGTGGATTAGAACCTACAACCCTTCGGCTGCAAGGCGACGAACATAATTATTTGCTGCAGTAACAGTTTTGGTTCTATATAATTTGATCAAACTTTGCGCCGTTTCATCCTCTCAATTTGAACCATTGACCTCTATACTATGGTGCTGCCAGTCCCATAAGTTAAGAAATGAGGAGGGTGAATCAATTTATCTTTGTTATCAAACGGTGTCGTTAAATAGCAATTGAATGTGCCTTAAAAATGACTAATTCAGTATTCCCTTAAACACCTATAAAATATTTCTACTCCGCATTATATATAATAAAAATTGCATTAACACGTTGTTGTCTTTGCATGACATATATCGATGTTGCTGGTTATATAATAATGTTCAGTTATGATGGTTTATAATGCTGGAAAACTGCAGACGAATCTTATGACCATCGAATAATGACATGTTTATAACATTGGAAAGCAAAGAACTAAAGGTGTCTATAGATACAACCTAAAACTAAATTCAGGACATGTTGCCTAATGTCAATGTTTTTACGCCAGAAAATAATAAATCAATAAGAATCCGGATTTTTCAGGCTCAGTAAAAACATTCTTTAAAGGTGTCCAAGTATTGCCTATTACAAATGTTTGGTAAAATTATTCCGAAACGAATATCCCGCCATTGTCCATACTCTGACTGTGCCATTCACAAGAAATGTGAAAGGAGGAGGGAGGTGGACCACGCTGTTCACGTAATAATTATTCTCAGGTCAATCATTTAATAACCATTAATAATAATTATTTTTCTTCTTTTCGCCAGATTGATTGAACAGTGAATGCCATTCTTTGAGACGACGGATTCGTTGCATAGAGAGAGAAGATAGAAGCGAACGAATCTATCATCGGTATATGTCAACTGGGTTTAATTTACACAGCATGCAATCTCCGTGATAAACTTCTTGTTTTTTGCTCTTTGTACCTTTTCCGCAAGCGTTTGGAAATCGTTATCTTTAATTATGTTTTGGTGCTGTCAGGTCGGGAACGCCTCCGACGAGTTTCTCCTTTACGTTGCGCTACATAAATTTATGATTACGTTTTCAATGAATGCAGAACAATTTGTTTGCAAAACATGGTACATTAAAGCTTTAGTTGCCTCTGATTCAAGTATATCAATCTAATCTTTACAATGATGGCGATTTATAGTGCTTCATGCTACTAATACACATTTGAATGTGAACAACACCGAACATCAACCGCAAGGGAACTGATTGCACTATTTTGGCATGTGTTCAATTTATAGCGCAATTAGCGAGCATTCTACAGGTGTGTAAGGACATCGCTTTCTTTCCATTGTGTTGCAGCAGTTTAAAGCTGGACCTCACGATATCAATGTCATAAAAATGTTTATGCAACAATTTATACAAACGATCTTTCTATTAACATGACACGGTTGCTAAAGACGTTAATGCGTCATGTTTAATTGGCTTCTTTGGATTAATAGTTACAATTTTATAATAAAGATAACTGGCGTTGACTACCTCCATACTAATTTTTTGGGACTGACGCCATCACAAGCGTGACACGGTGACATTCATACATTCATTCATTTCGAAGATGTATGTAGCGCCTCTTCAAGAACCCTACTCAGAGGCGCTCCCGACCCAGTCCCACAGCGTAGAAGTAGGACATGATCTGGTGACACGGTTACAGACATGATCTCCTTGTCTCGCGAGCAAGGACTTCTTTGGCCAAAACTAAAACTTTTACCTTCACTTGTCCTGTGCTTTGCAATCAGTTCTCTCCATTGACAAGTTTGATGCTATTTATTGGTTTCCGAATCAAGTTATAAAACTTTCTTTTCTCTAGGTCAGTGATTCTCAAAGTGGTGGTCCGCGGACCGGCGCCGGTCCGCGGAGACCTGATCACCGGTCCGTGAAGAAATCTGAGAGTGAAAATAAATTATAAATATTAATTTATATATGTTTCAAATTGTGAAATTATTCGAATTGTTATTCAAAATGTATTCAAAACTTCTTACTCGAATATAAAAAAATACTTTGCCAGTGCCTTATTTTAAATTGCCAACTGGCTTTTTAAACAATTTATATTTAAAAAATTAATTATCTACCTCTATTAGTGCAGTCAGTTTCGTTTTATTTCTGTAGATTCTTTGGTGTGCGATGGTCAATCGTTAAGTTTTTTCTTACTGGATGTAGTTCTTTTAATTTTATAACATGATATAAAATTATAAATACAAACAAATGTGTAAACTTGTGTGATTTTACAAAATTGCAAAATGTAAACAAGCCTGTTTGGGCATTTTTAAAATTTTCTTCAAATGAAAGAACATTGCTATAGAGCGTGGCCGCTCAAACACTCTGACTGCATAAAATGATAATTCTGAAGTGGTTTCCTATGCGAACATCCAAACTAAAAAAGAAATCGAACATTCACACGAAAATATGAACCACTTATTCCACTATATTTAAAATGCAGCGATATTCTGATTTCTGCGTTTTATTTCGAGCAGCTATTTCCATCATTAGCGAAAATTCTTAGTAATGTGTCATTACTCTATTGTTGCAAGTCCTCTTATAGGCTAACATATTAACAAACTTCTAATCTTGTTTGAAACTTTTTGTTCAAAATTTTAAAAATGCAATTAAATGACAATTAAAGCGAGAAATAACTGAAATGCTATTAGGACTATGTTCTAATTAATGAAGCAAATCCTTATACTTACGAATAACCCTGTAATAGTCTTTTTTGTGATGAAGTTCCTTTTTTGTTTTCGCATGCCATTAAGGTTAGTGGTCCGCGAGCCTCCAACAAAATTATTGCCGGTCCGTGGCCTACCGAAGTTTGAGAACCACTGCTCTAGGTCACTCTGATAGGTGTGCACTGCGTGAGACGCTTTATAAATTAATAGATTAAATATTATTAAAATATGATGCGGCTAAATTCTCACAATCGGGAATAATTGTATAATAATTGTAATCATGATAACGAGTTACCAATGTTTCGCGTCTGCAATTATTCGGATAGGTCTATATCGAAGAAAACGAATTGCAACCTATCATTAAATTTTGTATTTTTGATTAATTCACGCTGAAAAAATACAGAATTGTCACGTTATGTAGGTCTGCATACAAGTATGGGAGGTTGATAATAAGAAAGATGTGAAAGTCAAATTTATATAGACCTTTTCAGTGCGTTTTGGAGGTGTCTAAAAGAGCGACCAAACTCAATGCTGCAGTTCATCGGTCCAGATGCAAATTCTTTACCAACAACAACTGGCGAATGAAAAGCTAACTCATTGAATTGAACGGTAGAGACAATTATTATTTTACTTGACTGAATATGTAATGTGAATTCATTCATTATTTCGTTCGTTCATTCACACATTCATTCGTTCATTCATTCGTTCATTCATTCATTCATTCATTCATGTATTCACTCCGTCATTCATTCATTTAGCATCGTTTCTGAAAAGAAGTCAATGCATTGAATAACACCAATAACAAACAGCTAGCCATGTGTGAATCGGTATGGATTATTTTAAACGCTTCTGACCATCCCATAAATAATTACCGTTTGCTTTAATTAAAGGCAATTTATTTTACTGCGTTGTACATGTAACGGGTTGCGATGATGACACATTGTGTCTGATAATAACATTCACACCATCTGAAAGCTGTTGACGGGATTCCGTTGGATGATTCTACGTGTCTGCGAGGGATCGCCACTGATGACTGTTTCCGGCTCATGCACTGTGACTTATTTTGCTAATTGATGGAATTTTCTTGTTGTTATGACACTTAAGATCATTTCGGCTAGTTAGCGCAGAGAGCGCCTCTGAGTAGGTTTCTTGAAGAGGCGCTATATAAATACTTGAAATAAATAAACAAAGATATAACTATGATTATAATTATCAATAATCAAACTCAGAGGCGCTTTCAATCCAACCACGGTGATACTAAATATGTTATAATTAGCCTGTTAAGCACTGATGAGTCAACCCTGTGCAACAGTCATACCTAGAACGGTAGTATCTCAAATACCAAAGGACCCACAACTCAAGGATCTTCCGAGTTCCTGTGTCTAGTCAGGACGGACACTTGGTCTAGAAGTTGTGTGGGCGAACGAGCGGACGAAGGACAAGAGGAAATTTTCGGCGACGGTTGAGTAGCATTTTCCATTTTCACCAAAGAAATTTTCTGATTACCTTATTCTTTAAAATGTTTTAGTCATTTTTGTCAAAATTTCTTGAACACATACCATGTTTCCATGCGAAAAATACCGGTAGCTTTAACCCTCGGGCTACCAAGGGGGGTGGTTGCCACCCCCCCTAGGTTTTTCGCAAATCAAACGCGTTCCGTCTGGAATAAAATTTTGAAAAATTTGGTAGCTGTAGAGGATTCGTTGGGACACATTTTTAGCTAAAATTTTTGATGATGCTCCCTACCGTTCAAAAGTTACACCCGATATACCCAAGGTACCAGGGGGGTGGATACCCCCCCCTAGAATATTGTCTGTAACTTTTCCGCCCCTTAATATTAAGAGACACAAATTATACCATTCTATAGAGGGAATGTGGGGCTACATTTCCATGCTCATTGAGTTGTCTTATGACAACCGGAAGTGCTAAAAATAAATTAAAATATATATAAAGGTTTTTTTATTTTCATAAAATTGTCATGTTTTTTTATTATAACTTATCCATAATTTATTTTTTAATATAAATAAATTATGCCATTCTGTAGAGGGCATTTAGGGCTATTTTTTAATACTAAATAATTTAAAATTAGATGACTGGAAGTGCTCAAAATAAATTAAAATGTGTGAAAATGTAGGGGTTTTTTGCAACGCGAACCGATATGTGTGCGTAAACGTTTTTCAGCGGCTAAAACATGTTTTTTTGTTTTGATTTAACATAAAACGGAATTATTACTAGTTTTTATAGTTGAATATTGGACTTTATTATATGTAAACTACTTTTTATATATAAATCATGTATAAAACACACCGAATCTAATATATTCCCGATGAATAAGCATACATTTTGTGAAATCGATGGGTACCCATGGTAAAAAAATTCATAATTTCGAGGTGCCTTCATATTTTCTAAACCTAAATATACCATTTTGTGCAGAAATGAATGCTGAATCAAATGGTGTATTACAAGTTATGATATCTCAAACCAAACCCAAAATCCAGGGGGGGTGGTAACCACCCCCCCTTGGTAGTCAGTGTTACAAAAAAAGCTTGGTAGCCTGAGGGTTAAACTTCTAGTCTGAAATCTACTTGCATAACGCTACCAGTATATTTTCCAATTAACCACATGCATGTCCTGACATTTAAGTGTTGAGGGGGGAATGCGTGGACGGTCCACACACCACAAACATCGAGGGGGCCGTCCTCTTGTGCACCCAAAATTAATGTCTCCGCCCATGATGACTACCAAACTGCTAAGAGCCTACTGATACAATTCAATGCTGCCCTGCTTTCATGCTTTCGTCTGCAGCAATATCTATACAGAGATTATTTAGTTTTGTGACCATGCTTGTTATGCTTGACAAACTTAGCCTATCAGATAACTTGTTTGAACAGCTGATTTTTCTTAAAGAAAATCAAATAGAAAATTTCTATCACAGCAAATAGTAATATTAATAGAAAGATGGGGAAAAAAGCAACGCCGTTCTTGCATGAGTTCTTTTTAAATATTACACATTTATTGCAATCATGTATGTTTCTAAGTAATTTGCAATCGATGTAATTGCAAATTTGTAATCGCGCAATTTGTAATTTGCTACTCTGCATCAAAACTTTTTATTTTGTAATTAAACTACATTTTCCGTAGTAATTGGTTATAATAATATTGTCAATTCAATTGCATGTTACCGTATAATGTTTCTCACCCAGAAATATCGCGGAGTTAACTTGTTTACCCGCTAAAAGTTTATATAGACACCTTGTAGACAGTGTTGGTGGTGTCTAAGAAGAACGTACATTTCAATCAATAACTGCGTAAAATATACTTTCTGCATGTCACTTTCGCGGTTCCGTAAACCAAACGCGTTTCTGTTACTGTCTGCACAATCGTCTCTTTCAGCGAGATTCGACCATGTTTCACAATCTTAGGTAATTATCGAAAGCATTGACGCATTTCTCTCTCGATATTATAATACGCCTCTGATTCGATCAACATTACGACGCTAGGTGTCACTAAAGGCGCCGTGGTGTAGTGGTGGCGTCGTTGCCTTGAAGCCGGAAGGTTCGAGGTTCGAATCCACCTCGCCGCGTAGGGACCTTGGGCAAGTCCTTCCCTCGCAATTGCTCTTGGCTTCGGCGTGCAGTGTCCGCGCTCTAGTCGGGAGCGCCTCATAATGGAATGACCTTCATCCATCACTACGGAATAAACTAATGACCCGTTTATCCATTTCAGTCTCTTGTTCTTTAGGAACATTAATTTTCTTTACCCTGCAGGAGTTGCTTGTGCTGAGAGCGCCCATGAATAGTAATAGCTTGAGAGGCGCTATGTAAGTGTATGAATACAATGCAAAACAATATTATTGGACAGAAGTATTCTTTAGGCACCTTTTATAATTGAATTTGACAACCTATATAAGGGTTGGCTACTTCACAGAGTAACTCTGATTTAAGGTCTACTTATGAAATCAACGATTATTATAATATATTAGCGAAATATCGAACAAGTGTAAAAGTCATATACATGTGCACAATGGAACTTGTCATACGACACGTACATTTCAGAGTTTTGTTTATGTATTTGTGAAGACCTTGATTCGGCAATTGAACTTCTTTGTGATACTCACAATATTATGGACATGACAGGAAGAATACTTAAGACAGAAACTTGTTTTGCAGTCATGCATTGACCGAAATCATCATCATCATCATCATCATCATCATCATCATCATCATCATCATCATCATCATCATCATCATCATCATCATCATCATCATCATCATCATCATCATCACCATCACCATCACCATCATCATCATCATCATCATCATCATCATCATCACCATCACCATCATCATCATCATCATCATCATCATCATCATCATCATCATCATCATCATCATCACCATCACCATCATCATCATCATCATCATCATCATCACCATCACCATCATCATCATCATCATCATCATCATCATCATCATCATCATCATCATCATCATCACCATCACCATCACCATCATCATCATCATCATCATCACCATCACCATCATCATCATCATCATCATCATCATCACCATCACCATCATCATCATCATCATCATCATCATCATCATCATCATCATCATCATCATCATCATCATCATTCACCATGAGCCGTATGCTCGTAGGTGTCCAATGTCAACTTCGTTTTCTTCTTCCAACCGCGTCTGTCCTGGGCCAGGTGGAACAGCTTTTGTTGTGAGTCATCACACCAGTCCTCTACGTCCTCCTTCCATTCCCGATGTGGTCTGCCTCTCCTATTAGTTCCGTCCATTATTCCGAAAACCAAAGTCTTTAAGTTTTATGTCTTACTTCATATTTAGCTTTCTACGGCCTTTTACATTGTGTTATCTTCACTGTCCAATACAGGTGTAATATTCTTTTACAGCAGTAGACCTACGTTTCACAATCGATTTCACAACAGCGCAGAATGCGGGAAAGTGCTGAAAATTTGTTGATGGATGGATCCGATTTGACTGCATGGTCTATGACAACAGAGGCCGTTACCCTGGACAGAAATTTGCTCGGCATATTACAGCACTTAAGAGCAAGGTACTGAACCAGTTTTCGAAAATTTGTTGATTTGATTTAATGTTTGCTTTAAAGCTTCAGTAAACCACGAATTGAAGGTATCTATAATCTAATGTTTAACACTGTGGACTCTGATGATAATGTTAGCCACTTCTGAACTTCAAATAGATGATAATGTGGATCCTGACATCAACACACTCAATAATGAGTAGACAATGCGCATGCTCTGTGACCCGTGTCTCTTCCGAGACAGCTTCTTTTTCTCACCATCAGATCACGTGACCAACTGTATGATGAATTATGACGATTATGATGATGACGATCTCACTGTCAACGCAACGATGACAATCGTGATTATGATAATGATCATGATTATAATTATGATCATCATTCCCATCATGACAATGACGTTGATGGTGATGATGATGATGATGATGACGACAACAACTGCGGCGACGACGATAATGATAATGATGAGTTCGGGTGACAACACTAACTTTCTTCTTTTTACGATGTAATCAAATTCTAGGGTCTTTCTTATCTGTAAAAAGTTTGAATATTAATAAAATCACAATGCCTGCTTGAACACCTTTAAATCGTAGTTGTAGAAGGATATAAATTCAATATTTCGAAAAGGTCATTGGCTTTCTTATTTCTTTTGCTCAAGTCGACGTGTATCCGATGTGAAATGTCATTGGGAAATATGTGAAATGCGTTAAAAATCGAACAACTTTATTAGATTTGGGACAAAGTTCGGTGACAATGGACGTCAAGGTTTTGTGACAAAATTATTTGCGCTTTCAGTGCAATTTCGCCCATAAGCTAAAACAAAATATTGCCATAAGTCTTGATGTTGAAACACATTTAAAGCGATGTGATGTTTTTTACACAGCTCGAACACTGGTGACAATATAAATATATCACATGCTTTGGAGCGTTTGCCTCTTGAGCGTCTTGCACTCGAACACAAAACAAAATCTCATGGAATAATCACCATGATTTTGGCAATGCACTAGCAGTGCCAGTCTAAAGGATAAAGAATGAGGAGGGTGATGCTGAATCGTCTTAGTAAAGTTAAAGCATCGCTGATCGATATGTAGGCTGTAGCCGTCAATGTACGTTGGTGCCTTTTCTGTTTAGAGATGTGAAGAAAAAACGAAGTGGAGGAGGAGGAGTAAGAAGAGGAGCAGGTCGCGGAGGAGAAGAGGGAGTGGGAGTAGGAGGAGGAGTAGCATAGAGAGGAAGACGAGGAAGAGGAGATGAGAGAGAGAAGGAGGTGGATGTGGAGTGGGGGCGAGGACATGGAGGACGAAAAGTTGGAGAAGGAGGAGGAGGAGGAAACGGAGGGGAGGAGGGGAGGGAGTAGGAGGACGAGGAGTAGGAGCGGATTACAAACAATTTGATTAGTTGTTGCTTAAGCCATTAAAACGTACGACAATGACAAATTAACAGTTTAAACATTATAGAACTTTTATAATTGCATTGTATCATACTACGTCACTATCCTACATTACATAATTTATGACAGTGCTTGTGCTAAACATGTACTTTTTATAAATGATACGCTAAACATCATTGCTGTAATTGTTGCTCAAAAACCCAGTTCAACATGACGCCACGGTAACATATTAATAAAAAAAGATTGTTAATAAACCGTAGAAATCTTCTGGCAATTTTGGCACAGTGATGACGACGTCTTTGAAATTTTAAGGCAAAATGAAAATAAAATGGTGCACTAAAACACTAAAACACCTGGAAAATGGATAACATCTTGGTATAAATAATACAGAATGTCAAAACTAAGCAATTTTTAGAGCGGGTATTTTCATCTGCGCATAATTGGCTGCAGAGAAAACAGAGAATGTTGTAATCGGTGAATTGTCACGATTTTTAATTCCAGAAGGTGACTGATGCTCGAAATTCTCCACTCAGAATTGGGTTTTCCCTACAGTGGAATGTCCTTTCCCCTACAATTCGTAGCATGATTCTGATTGGATATTCACCTGCATCTCATCGCAACCTGAAGACCTTTTTCTCTTTTCATAGACCTGCCATGCTGAGAGCGCTACTGAATTATAGCTCTGCAGAATCTGTTGTGAGAAGAGCCTTGCACAATGTTCATACTTCATAGTACATGTAGATTAGATTAGATTAGATTAGATTAGATTAGATATCAGATGATCCCTTTCCACTTGCTCGATCAATCTGGCGATATTATCGACTAGATAATTTTCAATCTCACCAATCGCTCGTAATAAACTAACATGCAATTTCCAAATACTTGTCTTACAGCATGCATAAAATTTAATTTCTCTATCGTCATAGTTTTTACTAACATACACGGATGTTAGTGACAGAAATATTCTACAATATATTTCGTCTGCGTTCGCTAGTATCTTTAAACTTAAAATAGACAATTTATACCCAATTTAAGGGTGTTAAATGAGCTTTGTACTGCATGATATAATATAATCTTTTTCTTGACAAATATGGGGTTCATTGGGATCCTTTGGGTCCACAAAAGCTGTTTCCTATTTTAACATAAATATTTCTTGAATACGTTATATAAAATGTCATATGAACCAAAACTTAAACAGATGGTCATACTCATATTGGATTATTCAGTTTTATCTTTGCAGTCTATTCAGAATTACTTCAGTTATTATTCGCTAGGTGACAGCACCCAACATAATCGTTTTGAACATTCAATACTGTTACAGTTACTGTAGACTTAACCTGTTTCTGTGGAAACTTTAGATATCTTATCACCGTCTTCTAGGGTCGCTGTGTCGCCTTCCTCCTTTTCCCATGCTTGGGACTGGCACTTCTAAGTACCGGCGACTCCAAAGGCAAATTTCGCATCTCCACTCTAATATCAAAAAGGTTGATAAAAGGTCAACACTTCAGGTTAATAAGTATGTGAATAGTCAGCGCCGTGTTTAGGATATTACTTTTATTAAATTTAGAGAATTTATGCAGCTCCTCTTTAAGAGAGCTACTCAGGGGTACTCTCAGCGCAGCCACAATTTTAAAGAGTGGGATTTGAGCGACTTATGAAGAGCAGATGAATTTAGCCTGGGCAATTGGGCATCAGTCACAAGGCTAACGGGAGGCAATTTCAGATAGCTGACCCACAATAGAAAAGGCTCGGCGCTGTCTGATAGAAATGCGAGCTCGTGGAACCAAAAGATCCCACGTTGCCGCATAGCTGTATGCTTATTGGTTCCTTTCACTCGCTCTATGACAATGCATAGCCGTTCGTTCGCTGTGGTTGGTCCGACAAACTGGAACCGACTTTCTTTGACTATGCGACACGTCCCAAACTGTAATCTATTTCACATAGTGTTGAAGACTCTTTTCCCGGTTTTATCTCGGCCGGGAGTGCCTATGTGTAGGTATCTTAAAGGTAGCCACATAAATTCTGATAGATCGATTGCTAGATTTGACCTTTTTACACACCTCAAAAACGAATCTTATCGACATAATAAGTTTAACATCGAATCGAAAGGATTTCGTCTGATTCCCCCTCTATCACAGTCAGCGTTAAAGTGCAGGCAAAACTAAACAATCAGGATTTTTTGTTTGTTTGAACATACTCAACACTCAATTAGGGTTGCCAGGCAGCATTGACTAAATTACCGGACTATGCTTAGCCTATATATATATATATATATATATATATATATATATATATATATATATATATATATACTTTTAAAGCTCCCGTTTGTGGGGACTTGCGTACCCAAAACTACCCAAAACTACATAGCCTATGGGGACTTAAATGTTTATGGGGACGTCCCCATAAACCCATTTTCAAAGTTGCTTGAAATGTCTTGATTCGTGCTCATTTCGTGTTTTTGGAAAAAGTCCTCATAAACGATTTTATATATAAATCGAACTTTTGTTTATTTTGAGTGTCCATCACCTTGCGCCACCTATCCCCTATATAAAGAACTAGTGCATGCAGACAGCTCGGGTGTTTACAGCGGACTTAATACGGCAAAGTCATTGAAGCCGTTTATGAGGACTTGACAAGTATAGCCTAAGGCTACAGTAACTGACTAGCGGCGAGAATGTGGCGCACAGTGCGCCTCGCCTTGCTTTATATGGAAATTGCTTTGATATTGATTATTACAACAGCAGCAAAGAGCACAGATATTTGATTAGCCTTGATTGGTTCCCCCACAACTGGTCTACAGACAACAGTTTACTTGTCTGACGACAACTGGTCTACATATATACAACTCATCTACGACAACTGGTCTACAAACAACTTGTCTAATTACAATGGTCTACAGACAACTCGTACACTATAAAATGTTCGTTGGAACTTTTTAGTCAATTGTTATTGCCGCTTGACGAGAAGCTGTATTGATTAAAAGAACTTATAAGGTGAAAACCAATTGATGAAACCCTCAGTGCAAAACATAGACCGACGAAATGAACGTCTCTTTTATAGAAGCCGAATCGATATTCAAAATGCTTTTGAAGAAAGTTGAAGATTGCTTCACGAAATGATCGCGTTGCTATATAAAAGTAAAGTTGCATCAATAAAAACAAATTAAATTTAAATAGAAGTGGGATTTAAGCCTTTTCTCGTTAATCCAGCTTCTATTTCATCAGTAAATTAGCCTTCATCCAGCTTCCATTTCTTAAGCATTTTTGTGCAATTCAGTTTCTATTTCATTATTAATGGTTACCGGTACCTAATTCGGCTTCCATTTCTTTAACGTTTTTTTATAATCCAGCTTCTATTTAACATCTAAAAACACGATCCAACTTCCATTTCTTTATCGTTCTATTCATAAATCCAGCTTCTGTTTCAGATCTATAAATGCCTTCATCCAGGTTCCAGTTCTTTAACTTTTTTCGTCAACCCAGCGTTTATTAATCAGCAAAAGCACCTTCATCCAGCTTTTATTTCTTTAATTTTTTTCTATTAAATCCAGGTTCTCTTTCACATCTATAAATAGAAGTTAGACTGGTGAAAAACTTTACTCTAGCCAAAAACTTAAGAAATGGAAGCTGGATAAGGGTACTTGTAGTTATGAAATAGAAGCTGGAATGACGAAACAACGCTAAAGAAATGGAAGCTGGATAATAACAATAATTTATTCTTTGATTAAACACCTGAAAACGCACTGCACTTTACATGTGCAAGTTATGCAGTGGCGTTGATTAAGATCAAACTTAGTTACTAACAGAACAGAACACCTGAAAACGCAATGCACTTTACATGTGCAAGTTATGCAGTGGCGTTGATTAAGATCAAACTTAGTTACTAACAGAACAGATAGCCTGCAATACACGGCGCTAATAGCAGCCTTCAAAGCATGTCCGCCCAACGGGGCGTCGAACTCGTTACCTCTCGCTCTCTGCGCCAGCGTGTTATCCATTGCGCTACCGGCCCCAAGGGGAAAAGAAAATCGAGGACAGAAAAATGAATAGAAATTTTTAAAAGTCGGTATAAACAAAGACGGAAAGAAAGATCCATCCCGCATCGAATTTTGCTGCTTTGCTTAGCTTCCATTGATCACTGTGGTGTAAGCGTCACTCTCAGAGTTCTTCGTTAGGCATTAAACAGAAGTAGACCTATAGAAATGTTGAAGAGGACGCATGCCAGGTCTCACCTATACTTGCATTGTTCTGCTTCATAATACGCAAACAGAGCAAGTTACTGTCTACATACCTGCAAGGCATAAATATAGTCTAATAAATAAACCTATTTTAACCGACCACCCTTTCTAATCATTAGGCGTATTTTGATCTATTTTGATAATGAGCAACCATCTACACCGGCGTAAAACTATGAATGACTGGAGTTATCTAAATTTACCGACATTGAATAAAATTTAGACACAAACTATCAATGTCACGACCGGCTATAAAAACGCACCCATGCATGCATATTCTTCACAATCATTCTGTGCATCTATATGATATACCAGCTGGAGTACCCGGCGTTGCCCGGGAATTTTAGGGTTCGTGCCGTTTCTCGCCAATCCGTCCGTCTGTCCATCCCACCCTCCCTCCTTCCCTCCCACCGTCCCACCCTCCCTCACTCCCTCCCACCGTCCTACCCTCCCTCCCTCCATCTCTCCCACCCAAACCACCCAACCCCCACCACACTGCATGACACCCTATCGGAATCCGACCTCCATCGGTACGCCATCCGTGAAATTTTGGTTTTCGGAAAAGATCTTCCCACCCCATCCCCCGCTACACACCCCCACCACTCCCCACGACACCCAACCAAACTCCCAGCTCCATCGGTACGCCACCCGTGAAATTTAGGCCGAGGTGTTTGTTTGGGGAAGGCGAGGTGGCCCGTGTAAAAATCTGTGTAGTTGTAACGTTTCAGGTGAATAAGTGTGAAACTAAGCATGGAAACGCCTGAAAAGTAAAGAAAATGAGTGTTTTTGCCCCCACCCTGGCCTCATGGTGGCAAAAATTTGCCGAACCTCCTCCCATGGCCTGCTCCGGGTCGAGCCCGACCTCTCGGCGACAGATTGCAATCGATTGCTTCAACGCTGTGGCCGTGCATAGCTAACACACAAATCCACAAACAAATAGGCAAACACGCAGATTTATTGAAATAATTATACGCACGCATTTATAGACCTTGCGAACACAATGTGCGAAATGGTCTATTATAGTGTTTATCTCACTGAACAATCAATCTAGAAATCGGGTTTTGTTCAATCCTAACACTTGCAGAAGACATGTCACTGAATTTCTGCACCACCTTCGCCAAATTTGCCTTAGGCCTAATGAGATCAATGAACGTATGGGCCTACTTACACTTTCGTATGTGGGATTATCAGACTGAGCAAATATGCATACTGAGCACGTTTCACCCACCCTTAAATGAGTCCATTAATCTCTGCTGCTCATCCAAATAAGCCTACACGTCTTAATTTTACTATGCTTTACATTAGATTAGGCAGCATTTTGCTGGATGGACAGATAGATAGATTGATTAATGGATTGATGGGTTGATTGATTGGTTGATGGATGGATGGATTGATGGGTAGATGGTTGGATGAACAGATGAAAGGATGAATGGATGGATGGATGTGTAAATGGATGGATGGATGGACTGGTTAGTTTATGAATGTATGATTGCCTGAATAGCGAAAAGACTGCTTGTTTAGTCATCTGAATGATTGGTTCTGTTACTGAATGAATGATTCGTTGGTTGTATGACTGAATAGCGGACTCACTCATCCACTGGCTGACTGTTTGGAACATTCCGTGAATGATTCAATAACTTCTTATTTGTCTGATTGAATGACTGAATGATTGAGTGAGTAACTAGCTGACTTATTGTCTTGTTGGCTGATGAGATTTGCCATTGATAATGCTTCAATTTTGAAAAAAATGGCAACGTATTTTAAATTAAATACGCTAAATCGTTACCGGGTGATTTATAGAACTCTTGACAAAACCACATAAGTGATGAGGCTGTATACCCAATTATAGCAGACTGATCGTGAAGAGCAGCTAAGAAGTTTTCTTGAAGCACGCATTTTGAGGAATTGGCCATCAGAGTAGTCACCTAAAGTTGTTTTTACCACAAGTCGACTAAATCTACTTGAGACACAAACATAGTTAACCCTCGGGCTACCAAGGGGGGTGGTGGTTGCCACCCTCCCTAGGTTTTTCGCAAATCAAACGCGTTCCGTCTGGAATAAAATTTTGAAAAAATAGGTAGCTGTAGAGGGTTCATTGGGACACATTTTGAGCTAAAATGTTTGATGATGCCCCCTACCGTTCAAAAGTTACACCAGATATACCCAAAGCACCAGGGGGGTGGATACCACCCTCCTAGAATATCGTCTGTAACTTTTCTGCCCTTTAATATTAAGAGACACAAATTATACCATTCTATAGAGGAAATGTGGGGCTACATTTCCATGCTCATTGAGTTGTCTTTTGACAACCGGAAGTGCTGAAAATAAATTAATATATATATATATATAAAGGTGTTTTATTTTCATACAATTGTCATGTTTTTTCTATTATAACCTATTCATAATTTATTTTTTTAATAGAAATAAATTATGCCATTCTGTAGAGGACAATTGGGGCTATACTTTGGTGCGCTGTCTCTGCAGTTGTCTGCAGACGGAAAACTACTGTATGGACAATTGGACAACGAAAAACCTTACTTACTGTCAGTGAGTAGGCCCAGCCTACTAGCAGTAGCCGACTGTATAGGATAATTCGCTCGCTATGCTATTTGCTCAGTCGCGGAATGATGTTAGTGCCCGAATAATTATGAAAACAGAATTACAAATTAGGCCCATCATAGCACGGAATTCAGTGCAACAAGTCCGCGCTCCTCCGTTTTTTTTTTGGACCCTACGCGTTTTACAAATCTATTTAATATTAATAATTAATACTCGAGTAAAAAAATAATAATGAGTGTAATCTGAATAATCACAGACAATGAACAAGCTAAAATTCACAGGCCTAATAATTTGCCGTCGCATTGTCTAGGCTATACCAGAATGCCCAAAGCATAAAAAAAAACTATTCAAACTGAAACACAAAAGCCTGAAATGGGTGTAATCAAACTTTACGATTGTATGCATTAAGTGTTCAATCCTCATTACTCATTGGTAGGCCTGTTTGAAATTGATGTGTGCCAGTCACAATTGACTTGACTTCTTACATTATTAGCCGTAGCCTACTTAGGTTAATAGTTATTGCCATGTCAGAAGTCGACTTCAAGTCCGAAGTCGGTTGTTTTTCAGCCAAGTCGCGTCAAGTCGTTTTGACTCCAACAAGTCGAATTCAAATCGACCTCAGTCACTTTAGGGTCAAGTGAGGTCAGATTAACTGCCAAAGCCGCTCCCAGGTCTGATTGAATGATTGAATCTGATGAACTGAATTGATGCCCGATTAGCGTGCTGAAGAATGCCATTTTCTGAATGACTAGCTGACTGATTGACTTAATTATTGAATTACAAAAAAACTGTTCTTCATGTAAATGGTTGGCTCACTGAATGATTCATTGAATAGCTCACTGACTGTCCGACTTTATGGAACATTTATCAAATGACAAACTGGATGCTTGCTTGAAAGAATAACCAGATAATTATCACAATGAATGAATGACTGACTGTGGATGGCAAACTGATTGGCTGATTCGTAATGTAACTGATTATCTATCATGTTACTCCGCGGCCCGTTGCACGGCTGAATGACTAAATCAGGGGTCTCAAACACGCGGTCCGCGGGCCATGCGGCCCTTGAACCCGATTAATGCGGCTCGCGAACAGCCACCTGGTTTTTGATAATTTAAACTTTTAAAGAAAGAAATCGGTTTGAAAGAAGTTTGCAGTTCTTTTACGATTTGAACCGATGTTCAAACTACTTTCTACTCCTTTTGCTGTGGACATTGAGTCCACATCAGCAGATCACTTTCAATAAGTCAATGCAGATGGAATTAGTGGACCGTCAGTGCCATTCAGAAGTACTTTGATTACATCATATATTACTTAATTTATAGCACGTATACGCATTTGTCAATTGGGATAGAATAGTTTTCAATTTTGTTCGTTGTACCATAATATTATAGCAGGGCTTTTTTAACGTGCAGTTCTAAATGGATTCGTGCAGTTGTAGAGGCACTTCCGTCACGTTCCGTGCAGTTAAAACTAGTAAAAAAGGTCATTTTCCTTAGCTTGGGAGTAATTTACTATGGATGATGAGAAAGGAAAGAAGAGGATGTGCAGTTCTAAAAATTCCTTAAAAACAGCCCTGCCATATATACTTACACTTAAAATATATTATGTGAATTTTACAGGATTGTATCATCATTACAATGTTGTATGCTGCAATTGTATCATCATTACAGTATTGTATGCTGCAATGACACATGGGCCGAACTAATTCTACCGTCTCAGCTGCACGATAATATTTTTATGTTGCTGCCCGCGAGTCGTTATAAATTTCCAAATGCGGCCCACATGCTGACTTGAGTTTGAGACCCCTGGACTAAATGGTTGGCTAACTGACTGAATGAGAGTTAAGAACCTTCAGTGAATGACTCACTGACCACTTCGCTGCTTATGTGAATGACTCAATGATTAAACTATTTACAAACTGTCTGACAAGGTTGGCTCATTGACTGAACAACTGATTACCCTGAATTCTTTGAACTGGTAGAGCGTGGAATTCAGTGAAGTAATGCAGGTAAATGTAGCCATATGGAAGAATCGAAAAAGACTGGACTCATGCATGCATACATACCGGCATACATGCATACAGGCATACATGCATACATGCATACATGCATACATGCATACATACATACATACATACATACATACATACATACATACATACATACATACATACATACATACATACATACATACATACATACATACATACATACATACGCTTGTTCACGCCTTGATCTGTTCTAGGGTTGACTTTGGGAACTCTTCATACGCCGGTCTTTCTTCTCTCAACCTCTCTAAACTTCAGACAATACTCAATGCTGCTGCTCGCCTAATTGCTGGTCTTCCCAAGTTCTCCCACATTTCGGTCTTTATTCGGGACACTCTTCATTGGCTTCCTGTACCACAACGCATTGAGTTCAAAATTTTGACACTTATGCGCAATTCTCTTCTTGGGGTTGCTCCCTCCTACCTCCGTTCTTTCTGTATTCAGGTCTCCTCTCTCCCCGGTCGCTCTGCCCTTCGTTCGGCAGCAAATGGCCTCCTTGTTGTTCCTCGCATGCGTGGGGCTACTGCCCAGTCCAGGAGCTTTGCCTATGTTGGCCCCTCCTGCTGGAACCGTCTTCAACATAAGCTACGTCTTGAGCTTCTCAGCCTCTCTCTCCCTCTGTTTAGGAAGCGCCTGCT
The DNA here is from genome assembly GCA_949752735.1 of Lumbricus terrestris. Taxonomy (NCBI): domain Eukaryota; kingdom Metazoa; phylum Annelida; class Clitellata; order Crassiclitellata; family Lumbricidae; genus Lumbricus; species Lumbricus terrestris. The sequence continues at coordinate 17,312,809 of OX457049.1, forward strand.
TAGGAAGACTATGCTATTCGTTAGCGACAGTGCTAACTTTGGGTCGGGAGCGCTACTGAATCTGTGAGCGGCGCTATACAAGTGTTCAATTACAATTACAATACATACATACATACATACATACATACATACATACATACATACATACATACATACATACATACATACATACATACATACATACATACATACATACATACATACATACATTCATACATACATACATACATACATACATACATACATACATACATACATACATACATACATACATACATACATACATACATACATACATACATACATACATTCATACATTCATATGCACATACGTCTTGTAACAGCACATGCATTGTATTGACTTTGATTACTATTCGAATGCTTACTAGGGTGGCAAATCTCAGTGGCCTCGGGTGTCGTCGCACCTCCCCTCCTCAGTTGTTGGTTCACAAGGAACCCTTGAAAGACCTCTCTGAGTCGGCTCTGTGCAATTTAATTATCGTCCCATCAAAGTGGTGACTCCTCATCCCCTCTGCCTGATATAATTTCTGTCAGTCGCTATTGTCCGCGCTTCTCTTGGGGAAGCGCGTGCATGTGAATAAAACTGGGTTCTATATAAATTGCGATTGATCCTTTAACCTTTACCTATCAAATAAATTTTTATGTCCTTCCCGTTCCAATCACATTTATTTTGTATTTTTACGTCAAACTAAATATTGTATATGCATCTATGTATGTGTGTAGGTATGTGTGAATGAATGTATATATAAACATTCATGCATACATATATATATATATATGTATGTATGTATGTATAATTATACATACATACATACATACATGCATACATATATATATACATATACATACATACATACAGTAAGTATGTATGTATGTTTATACATGCAGACATACAGACATGCATACATACATACATACATACATATATACATATTGTATGTATGTATGTAAGTGTGTAGGTATGTGGGAATGAATGTATATATATATGTACATTCATGCATACATACATACATACCTATCAATACACATACATGCATACATACAGACATGCGTAAGTATGTATTGTCATACATACATAATGTATGTATGATAATACGTTCTTACGCATGTCTGTATGCATGTATGTATGTATGTATGATACATACATATGTGCATACATACATACACACATACATACAAGTATGTATGTTTATACATGCAGACATACATACAATGTCATACATGCATGTACATGCATACCTGCAAGTATGTATAATCATACATACGTGCACCCATACATACATGTACATATACCTTTTGGGAACGTCTGCAGCATTATGGAACGCATATCTATGATGATTTGCGCACATGCATTTAGTGTGGTCTCTCGTGCAACCCATTATATAGCCCGATCCCATATATGGGATCGGGTTATATGAGTTGCCACTTTCGCGAACACTGCTCAACTAGCCCTACCTGCCCAGTCATTAGTTGTTAGGACCGGTTCTGACCAGTTATAAATAGTTGCTATATGGGGAAATTTTCTGCGACGTTATTATTAGTTTGGGCCGATATTTACTCTCAGAGGATAGTTCTGGCGAGTACATTCATGTATGTCCCACTGGGTGGGCCTAATGATAAAACCCCAACTTTTCACATGTCCCACCTCGCGGGACAGTGGATAGGTAAAGGTTAATTCCGATAGTGCCAGTTCCAGTCTTGCACAAAGTAGGAGGGCGACACTGATCATCTTTGAAATGGCAGTGTCGTTAAACAACTACAAGCTATTGATTGGGTTGATTCCCGCGTTTTGTGTTGCTTCGACTTAAAGCTACACAATGAAGAGCATTGGAATTTAGAGACTGGGGATGGTGACATTTCCAGAACTGGTCAGGTGTTCATTTACGGCAGCGATTCTCAACACCATTTGGTATGGCGACCCCTTGACAAGACTTCAAAGACGTTATGACACCCCGTCACTGCAATTTTACCATTGTCCATTGTTATGGATTTTCACTTCATAATTTGCAACTGCTTTTGGCAATAATATTGTGTGAGGTTTCCTGGCTTTAATGGCTATTATCAATGCCAACTATTCGGCAGCTTTAAGTTGAACTTTCATTAGTGGAATAGACGCTTTATGACACTTAATCAACAGCCAAGTCTTGCTGCTGGAACTTCCCACCTTCTTTGGGTCATCAGTTTTGTTATTAAAAATATTCCTAATGCTGTCCTGCATACAATCATATAATGTATATTTTTTCAGTTTCCAAATGGCGCTTTTATTTTTTTATCGGGTAACCTCGATTCAACAGACGTGGCATCTTACATATATTTTCGTAAGTCTGTGTGTTTGTTTGTTAGATGAACACGGCCGCTGTTTTGAAGCAATCGACCCCAATACTTCGCAGGGGGTCAGGGTCAACCCTGGGCAGGTCATCCTCCCGTCAGTGGAGAGAGCAAAGGAGGAGGGAGGGAGGGACGTCTCTTCCTCCCTTCCTATGGAGGAAGGGACGGACGGACGGACGGAGGATGGGTGGAAGGGAGGGAAGAGAAGGAGGGACGGATACGGACGGACAGACGTTCGGACGGACGGACGGACGGAGGGACGGAGGGACGGAGGGCGTAGGAACGGACGGACGGGCGGGTGGGCGGACGAACAGACAGATATATAGACAGGGCGATACAGGAGGGAGGGAGGGAGGGAGGGAGGGAGGGACGGAGGGACGGACGGACGGACGGACGGAAGGAGGGACGGAGGGACGGAGGGACGGAGGGCGGATGAGGCTTAATTATACATAGCATCCTATACAGGTATACAATCCACAGCAATGACCCTACTTTATCATATCATCGTGCTACTATTTTGCTATCCCAGCTTTTTAATTTGGGTAATAGCGGAATTTAATATGACTGACACCCCACAAATAGGATGACTTCAGCCACTTAGTAGTTTAAATATGTGGGTGTTGAATATATCTTAAGATTGCGATTACTACACAAGGTAGCCGGACATTTACTCCCCCCCCCAAAAAAAGCCACCAATTTCTCTGAAAGATACCAAAGGTCACCCAAATATTTCTTCATTGCAGCGTCTGCAATTGCACTATTTATCTCCCTGTATTTTGTCAATGTCCTGAGAGATCTACACTCTACAGGTCAAGTCGAGAAGTATAATAGATGGTGCATACGGTGCTTGAAATCAGACTTTGACGTATAGCAGACAGATGTCAGCTTTACCCTTTATTCTCTTCTTGTTGACTTGAATTATTTCTTGAACATCCATATCTTAACACTGTAAATACTCTTGTCCACCAACCTTGCTCTGTGCAGCCCATCTGAAAAATCATTATGTCCTTACCCTTCGGTGAACCAAGAGAAAACATAGGCCTAACCACTGCCTCCAACTTAACCCTCAACAGCTAACCTGGGGTCCATGCGGACCCCAAGCATGTTCATCGTAGGTTTTTTCATATTTGTGAAGTGACTGCAGCCCTAATATTTTATGTAATTGTTTGCATTTATGCTAGTGTACCGTTCCTGGAAAAAGTTTTTAAAAAACACGGTGCAACATTTTGTTATGATTTTTTTCCTCTGGTGTCCATGCGGACCCCAAAATTACGTGTGATTTTCAAAAGGTTTTTTCATATTTCAATACCAAAAATGTAAAAACAGAATGACAGAAAAACGGATAGAAAGACAGACAGACATAGAGACATACATACAGACAGACAGGCAGACAGACATACAGGCAGAGAGACAGACGGACGGACAGACAGACAGAGACAGAGAGAGACACACATGGAGACAGAAGACTGACAGACGGACGGACGGACATGCAGACAGACACGCAGACAGACACGCAGACAGACACGCAGACAGACAGACGGACAGACAGACACGCAGACAGACACGCAGACAGACGAACAGACAGATAGACAGACAGGCAGACAGATAGGCAGACGACGGACGGACAGACAGACAGATGGACAGACAGGCAGACAGACACGCAGACATACACGCAGGCAGACAGACGGACAGACAGACACTCAGACAGACACTTAGACAGACACGCAGACATACACGCAGACAGACAGACAAACAGACAGACAGATAGACAGACAGGCAGACAGAAGACTGACACACTGACGAACGGACAGGCGTACAAGCAAACAGACAGGCAGGCAGATATGCAGACAGACGGGTAGACAGACAAATGGATGGACAGACACACAGACCGACAGACAGACAGACAGACAGATAGACAGACAGACGGACAGACAGACAGGCAGACAGATAGGCAGGCAGGCAGGCAGATTGGCAGACGACGGACAGACAGACAGACAGATGGACAGACAGGCAGACAGACACGCAGACAAACAGACGGATAGACAGACACGCAGACAGACACGCAGACAGACACGCAGACAGACGAACAGACAGATAGACAGACAGGCAGGCAGATAGGCAGACGACGGACGGACAGACAGACAGATGGACAGACAGATGGACAGACACGCAGACATACACGCAGGCAGACAGACGGACAGACAGACACTCAGACAGACACTTAGACAGACACGCAGACATACACGCAGACAGACAGACAGACAAACAGACAGACAGGCAGACAGAAGACTGACACACTGACGAACGGACAGGCGTACAAGCAGACAGACAGGCAGGCAGATATGCAGACAGACGGGTAGACAGACAGGCAGACAGACATAAAGACAAACAGAATATGGACAGACAGGCAGGCAGACAGACAAATGGATGGACAGACATACAGACAGACAGACAGACAGATAGACAGACAGACGGACAGACAGGCAGACAGAAGACTGACAGACGAACAGACAGATAGATAGACAGGCAGGCAGAGATGCAGACAGACAGACAGATAGACAAACAGAACATGGACAAACAGGCAGGCAGACAGACAGATGGATGGACGGACAGGCAGACAAGCAGACAGACAGACGGACAGTCAGACAGGGTCAGATAGACAGACCCTAACCCTTACTCTGACCCTAACCCTAAAGTTCATTACGACAATAGGATATAGACTTACATAAACTTTGACATGAAAATATTTCATTTTTTCATGTAAAAAACCGGATTTTTAAGGGGGCTTAGACCCTAGCCCCCTCTGGCGTCCCTACTGCTTGCAGATAATTGCATATTTTGTTGTAGGGCATAGAATCCACCTAAATACGCCTCGTATGGACCTTGGGCAAGTCCTTCACTCGCAATTGTTCAGAGCCTCAGCGTGAAACTCCAATTCAGTGCCTGCGCTGTAGTTGGGATCGCTTCTGAGTAGGATTCTTGAATGGACAGTGTAACAAGCAGGGCCTCCGACAGGGGGGCTACTGGGGCCATTTGGCCCCAGGCCTCACTTGATAAAGGGCCTCGGAATTTCGGAATTACAGAATTATTTTTAATAAATAACTACTTAATTAAGTAAATCCCTATTAATTTTCAAGCAATAATTCATTGAAATGGAGAATTACGGAACTAAGGAGTTATTCATTGAAATGTATAGGGCTATACAAATTCTAATAATTTCGGGCCGAAATCATTGACGTTAAATAATTGCAAACTGTAGACAAATTTTTCATAAATCTGTTATTAGTTGTAAAACCCAAAACTTGTCAACACTCGACAGTCTAAACTCTACCGTAACTCGTTACTCGTAGTCATAAGTCAAACACTCGAACCTAAATAATTTTTAATATGAATATATAATCATCCGATACCCTGTGGATAGTGTATACCCTACACAGTACACTATACTAGGCTATATAGGCCCATACATATTCTTACTTTCTTAGTCTCTTAGTGCTGTGGTGTAGCCAGGAGTTGGGGTTTAGGGCAGTGTAGAAAATGAATGTGGTGGTGGACGAATTCGAGGGAAATGAGGCCGATGAGGGCACGATTAGGGGCTTTGTTTTTAACTTGGGAAATTGATATTTAATCTATATTAAAATAGTTTTAACAATATCAGTCAATTTGACAAAATTGACCACGATGTCAATCTTATTGAAAACATAGCAAATATTCCCCCTAACTATTAGTCTATTGTATTACATATAAATATTATTTTAGCTTAATCTCATAGGCTGCAGAAAGATGAAGAGGTCATTCGAAAGCGGACATGAGAAATGAAAGAAATTGACTCGACAAAAGGAAGCTGCTTCAGCAAGCCGAAAATTTCAAATTTCTTTGCACATCCTGATAATAGCAATAGGCTCAGCCAGACAGAAGATCTTCGAGAAATAAATACATCACAAACAGAAAGTGACCTTCAAGAGACTTTGATGACTGTAACAAACGTGACTGATACAGAATGGAGTTTTGAACCAAGAAAATGTAATTGCACAGCATTTAACATTTGACAATGTAGGCCTATCAGATAATTCAAATAATTTTATTTTAAGTCCTTCAAATATTATGAGACATGTTGACATTGGAGCAGGATCTCATAGCGATTCAGAATTTCGACGTAGATTATTGAATGAGAAGGCCTTGAAAATTAGTTGTGGCCCTGGGCCTCCAAATCCTGTCCGAGGCCCTGGTAACAAGTACACATACATGACCAATTTACCAATATAAATAGTGGGGAATTGATTTTCATCATCGCTATCGTGTTTACAAATTCAAATAGGGGCCTACTAAAAAAATACAATGGGGTCCAGCTGGACCCCAGGTTAGCTGTAAGGTAAGTTTTTACACGTTAGCTGTTGAGGGTTAATTTAGGCCTATGTTACAGCGACATGCGCACTACAACAAACCCTTGTCCAGTTTCTGTTCCAACAGGAAACAGGCACCATTGTTCACCGATGTGGTGTCGAAATACATAGATTTGATTTGATCAGTAATGCCCCAAGTCACAACCGCTTCAAACACTGCAGACACTGAAGATTTTCTTGTCCCGATGATAACTTCTGTAAACCGAGGATCTGGTCGACATCCACTCCAGAAACTCGGACACGAAGATGGCCTACTATAATTGCTTTACTGCAGTCTGCAGATGTATTCCAACAACTTTCCATCCCAGTGAATTATTAGAGGAACTCGTGGTTGGCATTCAGCTTTCAAGTTTTCAGAAATTTGTTGCCGATTCTTTATTCACTGCTCAAGGATTGAAAAGCAATTGAGATTGAAATCTGCTGGATCATTGCAAAAGACATTGTAGTGTGAAAGAGAGTAGACCTACAAGTGTTGCATTATCTATTAATCACTTTCGCCCTGGCATTGTCAAGACTTAGGCCTATTGTCAACGTTGTGTTTTATTTGAAAATATCGAAATTGTCAAGACTTAGGCCTATTGTCAACTTTGTGTTTTCTTTGAAAATATCGAAATTATGCAATATATGTGAACAAAATGAAGCGAAATTGCCGCCAAAAGATGCAATGGCTGTGAATGCATTATAGAAAATGTCAATGAAATAAGTAAGTAAGTGGCAATCATGATGTAGGAGATGTTAATAAATATGTGAGTAGTTGTCTATAAAATTCTATCATAGCGATTAACATGGTTGGAAAGAATATTAATGAAAATTACGCATAGTGGACCACAAAGCCCAAATTAATTCTAAACTTGAACTTTAAACTCCAAAATTTGTCTCTATTTTTTCCTTATCAATAGAAACCAACTTAAAGGGTGCCCCGTAATAAAATCAAACTTTAAAAAATAAGGACCACCCTAATACATACATACATACATACATACATACATACATACATACATACATACATACATACATACATACATACATACATACATACATACATACATGCATGCATGCATGCGTACATACATACATACATACATACATACATACATACATACATACATACATACATACATACATACATACATACATACATACATACATACATACATACATACATACATACATACATACATACACATACATACATACATACATACATACATACATACATACATACATACATACATACATACATACATACATACATACATACATACATACATACACACATGCATACATACATACATACATACATACATACATACATACATACATACATACATACATACATACATACATACATACACACATGCATACAGACGGGCATATATGTTTGTATGTATGCATGTATGTATGTACTATGTATGTATGTATGTATGTATGTATGTATGTATGTATGTATGTATGTATGTATGTATGTATGTATGTATGTATGTATGTATGTATGTATGTATGTATGTATGTATGTATGCATGTATGTATGTATGTATGTATGTATGTATGTACGCATGCATGTATATGTATATATGTGTGTACATGTATGTAGGTATATGCACGTATCCATGCATGTATATATTAATTTATGTTTTATAGACTTTGTCTAAATAGGGGTAATGTCCTACTTCAAGAAGGATTACACGTCCGGAGGGGGAGGGTAAATGTCCGAGGGGATATGTCCGGGGGAAATGTCCTACATCCACTACACAAACTGCGACCAAAACAGAATCTTTCCGTGGAAGAAATAAAATTACATATATCTGACTATAATAATGATAAAATACTGTTTGTCACTTTTTGATGCACATGTTTAGGCAGTGGCTAATAGGCTAATATTGTTTGTGTACACTATGTGATAAGCTGTTCTTAGTAGACATGCCAGTGCGCATTTGCAACAATTTCTAAGCACATTCCAGCACACAATCGTGCTTGAAGTTATTCAGAAAACGAAAAAGACGAAACTGTTCAAATTATTTAACGCACAGTACTCTTTTCATGAAGATTATTGGACTTTTTTAAAATTTATAATCCACTGGAGTGTGTAAGTCGAATATGCGTTATATTGTGGTTTCTACATGAGCTGATCTATTTTCCTTTCGAATCTGAGAGACCACACTCACAATAATATTATATTATGATAACGCAATGTACTTATTATAGGCTACATGTTATGTATGCATGAATCATGAACGCATGTATGTAAGCTGTCTATTGTCTTGTATGGATAACATGGATTCGACAGACAAAGTGTCATCTTTATATTTTCGTGCAGGCTATAATTACGGGAATTTATTAAGCGCCTTGTACGCTATATAGCCTAGTAGCTATTCCGTGGCGCTCTCACCTTGACAGCCCAGAGGAAATAAGAAAGACTTCAAGCAGCAATGGGTCTCACCCTCAATAAGATCTTACTACCGATAGAGGGGGGAGTCATTCAATATCGAATTAAGGGTATACAGTGGCAACGGCTCTTTGTTGCAAGATCAAACCACACACAGGTCGCGCCGCTGAGGGGCTTATGAATAATCATGCGTGAATCGGATTGGTGAGCCGTCACGTCACATTCCTGGTCGACCTGCGCTGCTTGCAAAGACACCTCCTATAGGTCTCTTTATGTTCTATCGGTTTCACTTAGCCTACATGTCACTTAGACTCAGGCCCGCCGAGAGGGGGAGCAGGGGGGGGGCAAATGCCCAGGGGTCCGGGAGCTTTCAGGGGTCCCGCGCCAGACTGATTATTATTATTTTACTTAAATTAATATTATTATTTTATTAATAATAATAATAATATTATTATTATTATTATTATTATTATTATTTGGCTATTATTATCAAACTGCCATTTATAAAGCAGGCGCCTAACAAAAGAATCTTGCATGAAAGCGCGTAACAGGAACGTCTACTCATAATAACTCTTAAACAACAAGGCCTAATTTAAGTCTTCAAGTTTTTCTTGAAGAGTAAGCTAATGAAGATGATTTGCCTAAGTCTATTATAATAAGGTCCGGAAGTTTATTCCATTCAGTGACCAGCCACTGTTTTTTGTTGCCCGACTTCAATCATAAAACAAGCAAATCTAAGTAATAGATGGTAGCCTAATTTTTTTCGTAGACTAGGCTAAAGATTGAATAAAAATACAAATCTGGAGGACTACTGTAAAACGAAAACAAAAAGCTTTTTTATGAACATTTGAATAGGCAAAAGTCGGCAGTAACATAGGTTACGTGGGCCTAGGTCTATTCTATCTAAATTCTGAATATCAAAGTTAGACAAATCTGATGGTTAATCACACACACTACCATGGGCGGAGTTTATCATGGGCTGGGGGATATGCCCCCCAAGAAGACCCAGATTCAGTTTTTTTACCGTGTAAACGATATCTTTTCCCAGGCTTAGCTCCCCCCAAGAAGGCGCGGACTCATAAGTTAGCCCCTCCAAGAACGAAAACCAAACTCCGCCCATGCCCACTGCGGTTGATTCTAGTGAATTAAACGTGCCTGATGAATGTAGGCTAAACGAATGGATGAAAGTGAAGTCTGTGGTGTTAGTAGTTAGTGTTAGTGTTATTCCAAAAGATGACATTATAAATAAAACTTACGAAAACTGAAATTATATAAATTGTTGAAAGGCTTGGTTTTGATCTTGGCACTCTGCCAGCGCACGAGGCAGGGTCCAGGGGGAAGGGCAAATGCCCCGCCAAATTTCGGGCAAATATGTTTTTCGGACAAAAGAGGCATGGACGGGCCAAAAAATTTCGGAAATATTTTTCAGGCAAAACAGGTACGAGAGGATTTTTTCGGGCACCAGATTTTTCGGTCGGAAAAATCCTAAGTTTTTTGGGGTGGATGACTAAAGAAAAGGTCATCAGGTTTTTCTGGCACAATTTTGTTTACCCCTCCACTGCCGAAACGTCCCGTACGCCTATGTAAGGACGTATGACTGTTACGGAAGCTGAAAGATCGTTCAGCAAGCTCAAACAAATTAAAAATATTCAACGATCTGTCATTAAACAAAATAAACTGAATATAGGCCTATTATACTCTTGCAGTCGTAAAATTAATGACCTTGCAAAATCACTGAACTACGAGGATAAGCTTATTGTAAACAATTTTGCTCTAGTTAGCCTATATCTAGAAAAGTATTTTGATTACCATAAATTTGAAATTCTAACTCATAATATTAAGAACTGATTATATAATAAATCAGAATGTAGCCTATTATAGATCTAACAGTGTACATTCGCACCCACACTTTTGTTATTTTTATTTGCTTTATTTAAATTTGTCCAGAAAACTTAAAGGTAGTTTTAGGACTTTAGGGCCTGTGACTGCTCAGCCCATGGGCCCGGAATTTCTATCGGCGGGCCTGCTTAGACTTCCTACTAATCCTCTGCGTGTAGGTCTACACAATTTATAATTTGAACCCTGTCAGTCTGAGACGAATAATCAATGGTCATTGTGCATTGTGGACATAGGCACAACCACCCTACAAGACCCACGGGACAGTCCCCCTAACTTTCGACGAGAGGCCTCGGACGGTCCCTCCCAACTTTTGCCATAGACTGCTGCTATTAGCCATTTCAATAGGCCTATAGATATTAAGAGCGTAGCTTCACAGCATGAATACAACATTAATACAAAATCAAAAGCGTTTTAATCCTACCTGTACATCTACATCTTACCCCGACAGTGTTGGCGTCTCACACAGCTTGCACGTGAAACTGTTGCTTTGTGTGAATCACGTAAACTGTTATTTGGTGATAATATTGTGTTACTCTTGAGTTTAGACTTTCTTTCAGAAGGCCTATTTTCGTGTCCGGTGCGAATGTTTATGTCTTTCCAAGTGCAAAGTACCAGGTCATTTGCAGTCATATGTGCCAGAATGTATAATATCATTATTTAGACCTACATCCATCCATCCATCCATCCATCCACCATCCATGCATACATACATACATACATACATACATACATACATACATACATACATACATACATACATACATACATATATACATACATACATACATATATACATACGTGCTGTACATACAGACATACATGCATGCATGCACGCATGAATGCACGCACGCACACACACACGCATGCATGCATACATGCATGCATACATACATACATACATACATACATACATACATACATACATACATACATACATACATACATACATACATACATACATACATACATACATACATACATACATACATACATACATACATACATGCATACATATATACATACATGCGTACATGCGTACATGCGTACATGCATGCATACATGCATACATACAAACAAACATACATGCATATATACAAACAAACATACATGCATATATGCATACGAACTTACAAACATATAGCACCCACTAATTTGTATTATTTCCACCCCACTGCTGAAAATGATTTAGCCAGTTACAAATACCCTAAAAGTCTGCGCCCATCGTGTAAGCTTAGACGTGCATTACCACAGAAACATAACAGCAAGAAAAAAGAGCAAGAACCTAACTAAATCAATTCTATGTATATCTAAGTATAATAATAAATCATCATGGAGTCGCTCAGGCACAATATTTTTCCAAAAAAATCATCACACCTTTCGGCCCCCCCCCCCAATATGATGGTGAATTGATATTTTGGAAGGATAATGGGAGAAGAAATAATTCATGCAATAAAATTATATGTTTCAGTTGGCCTAGTTTCATGTCTGGTGTGAATGTTTCTGTCTTTCCAAATACAAGACACCTGGCCATTTGCAGTCAAATGTGCCAGAAAGTACATATCATTGTATGTAGACCTACATAGGATTCATTTAGCTGGGTCTACTTATATTTGGTGACATAATGGCGGACATTTGGGGCACGTGCCCCGTAATTTTCTAAGCAAAATACAAGACGCAAATTTACTATGTATCAGTGATTGTAATGCAAATAAAATATCATCGAGTTGCTGCATCAAGTGTTCATTCGCAATCGTATAAGACTTACGCCTCCAAACTTCTAAATCGCCTCTCGAAAGTCAAACTCGAGGCACTAGCTTATTCAAGAGTGCTGCGTTAAGTCAATAGTGGTTGCCACAAAAGTAGTCTAAAGAATGCAGGGTCGGTTGTCATAGAGTCAGAGTGGGGTAGTAACTGTGTCATCTGTGTCGAGAATTGGAAGGTGGATGATCAGATGAGACAGTGCAGAGTTCTTGAAGAAGAGTGTCTTCAATTTCCAGTGAAAAGTCATAGTGTGATTGATAGAGGAGCATGAGGCAGCAGATGATGGCATGAAATTAGTAATGATGGTGGAGAAAGATAAAATGAGCAGAATTCAGGAGGCAGATTATTCCAAAGGCGTGGTGCTGAGTTGGATATGGCTCGGTTTGAGAACATGGGATGACTTGTAACCGGCGGTCGAGCAAGAGTAACACAAGAGGTTGATCGGGTAGAGCGGTTTGGCTGAACGGTGAACAGTTCTCGAAGACAATTTAGGCTGGGATCATTATAGGGAGTTGTAGGTCAAGGAGAGAGCTTTGAAGAGGATACACTGTTGAATTTTCAACCAGCAAAGTGGCTTATTTGAGGATGGGGTTGATGTGATGAACTGATTATGTATGGGTGTTCTGGTGACGGCTCTGGCTAATGAATTTTCGATGAGTTGGGGGCGCTTATGTTGAGCGGATTCAAGGCTTAAGAACAGGAAATTACAGTAACCAAGCTTTGAGTGGACGATGGATGTAGCAATTTGAAATCAAACATAGGTCGGATGCAGCAGAGGTCACGACGTCGTATGTGAATGAAGCAAGAGCGCATAGGTTAGATGTGTGGTTAGACAAGTATAGGTATGAATCAAATATTACACCAATATTGCGGACAGGGGCATCAGAGGTAAATTTACGACTAGGAAGAGATGAATAGTTAGTTAATAGCTGTACGGAAAGGTCGGGTATTTTCTTGTTTTGGTCAGGAGGCCTAGAATAATGAACTCTATTTTGGAGGAGTTGAGGCACAGGAGGTAAAACGACATCCATTGAGAGATTATATTGACCACAATGAGAAGTTGAACAAGGGGAATGGCAAATGGATTGTGGAAAAGGATATAAAGCTGGGTGTCGTAGGCTATGCCAGAGATGGTGGTCTTCTATGAGATGACTTAAAGGAGTGGTGTATAAAAGGAAGAGCTGTGTATTCAACACTTCGGAAAAAGAAAGCTCCTAGGTGCTGTATCATGCCGAGCAAATTTCTGTCCAGAAAACGGCCTCTGTTGTCATAGACCCTGGTCAAATCGGTTCTATCCATCCATCAATACGGAACATTGAGGAATGCAACAAGAGAGTGGAAGGGTTGCGAATAGTGACTGTAGGCTCTAAAAGATAAAAATCTGGAAGACAAGTAGGACTGGACTCATAGTAGAGCAGAGGACAAAGCCAAATTCATATTGAAGGTACACGTACATGTTGCGCCAAAAATGACCCCCTAGGTTTTTTGCCAATATCTTGACCAAAAGTAAAAATTTCAAAATGAAAATTTTCAGTCTTAAAGACAATTCATATTTACACATGATGGTCAGATTTCATCAAAATATCTCAAACACAGCAAAAGATACCCCACTTTTATTGAGATTACACACCTTTTTGACGATTAAAAAATGCGACGCAACAAAAAGTACCAAAAACCAATCTAATTATTCTTTCCAATATCTTGGCCAAAATTCCCGCAATATATTTCAAACAGAACAAAAGTTATACCACTTTTAGGGATGTCACCCACCGCAACAAAAAAGTAACAAAAACACGATTTTTTCTCATCTCAAATAAATGGTATCAAAGAGCCTTGATATTGCAAGATGATCATTATTATTACAATTTTAAAAAGAAACAGAGTACCAGCGTAGCTGCGCGTGACTGAGAAGTCACTAAGCAGGATGACAATCAAATTGGTAAATAAGGTATCTGTCAGATTAATCAACAGGTCCATCAATAACTTTGCAAAGTGACTCGAAAGAAGTTTTGGCACTGGTGGTGGGCACATTGAACACAAGTTTTGAAGCACTACAAGTTCATTTGACAACAGTTATTTGAGATGGGACTTGATAAAATCGTGTCTTGGTTCCTTTTTGTTGTGTTTCCATTTTGAATCGTCAAAGAACGGTGGGTGGCCTAACTACAAGTGGTATAACTTTTGTTCTGTTTGAAATATGTTAACCCTCAATGGGTCCTTGGGGTGCAATTGCACCCCAAGCCCGTTTCCATGGCTACTGACGTGTTATTATCAACATTTCAGCAGTGATCTTCTAGGACATTGTAAGTGTACCATTCCCCCCTCTAGTCATGCAAAAAACGATTTTAAAAAAGTCGACGTCAATTTTTACCAGCACATTTTTATCTGGGGTGCAATTGCACCCCAAGTATATGACGTTGATATGATGAACAAATTCAGGTAATTCGTGAAAATTACTGCATTAATTTGTTATGTTACTATATTTGTATGTGTGTATATATCATATGTATGTATGTATGTATGTATGTATGTATGTATGTATGTATGTATGTATGTATGTATGTATGTATGTATGTATGTATGTATGTATGTATGTATGTATGTATGTATGTATGAATGCATGCATGCATGCATGTATGTATGTATGCATATATACATGTGTGTATGTATGTATGTACGTATTTATCATATGTATGTATGCATATATGTAAGTATGCCTTTAGACCTATGTATGCATGCATGCATGCATGCATGAATGCATGTATGTATGTATGAATGTATGTATGTATGTATGTATGTATGTATGTATGTATGTATGTATGTATGTATGTAAGTAAGTATGTATGTATGTATGTATGTATGTATGTATGTATGTATGAATGCATGCATGCATGCATGCATGTATGTATGCATATATATATGTGTGTGTATGTATGTATGTATGTATTTATCATATGTATGTATGCATACATGTAAGTATGCCTTTAGACCTATGTATGCATGCATGCATGAATGCATGTATGTATGTATGAATGTATGTATGTATGTATGTATGTATGTATGTATGTATGTATGTATGTATGTATGTATGTATGTATGTAAGTAAGTATGTATGTATGTATGTATATATGTATGTATGTAAAGAACATGTATGTGTATATGTATATATCATATGTATGCATATATGTAAGTATGCTTGTAGGCTTATGTATGCAGGCATGCATGCATGTATGTATGTATGTGTGTATGCATGTATGGATGTATGTGTGTATGTATGTATGTTAGTTTGTAGGTATGTATTTATGCATGTATGTACGCATGGATGTACGTATGCATGTTTGAATGTACTATGTAGTCTGCACGTACGCATGTATGAATGTTTGTATATATGTATGCATATATGTATGTATGTGTGTATGTATGTATGTATGTATGTATGTATGTATGTATGTATGTATGTATGAATGTATGTATGCATGTATGTATGCATGCTTATGTATGTGTGTATGTATATATCTTATGTATGTATGCATATATGTAAGTATGCATGTGGGCCTATGTGTGCATATGTATGTATGCATGTATCGTGATGTTTGTACGTATGTCTGTATATATGTATGTATGTATGTGTGAATGTATGTATGTATGTATGTGTTTGCATGTATGGATGTATGTGTGTATGTATGTATGTTAGTTTGTAGGTATGTATTTATGCATGTATGTACACATGGATGTACGTATGCATGTTTGAATGTACTATGTAGTCTGCACGTACGCATGTATGAATGTTTGTATATATGTATGCATATATGTATGTATGTGTGTATGTATGTATGTATGTATGTATGTATGTATGTATGTATGTATGTATGTATGTATGAATGTATGTATGCATGTATGTATGCATGCTTATGTTAGTGTGTATGTATATATCTTATGTATGTATGCATATATGTAAGTATGCATGTGGGCCTATGTGTGCATATGTATGTATGCATGTATCGTGATGTTTGTACGTATGTCTGTATGTATGTATGTATGTATGTGTGTGTGTATGTATGTATGTATATATGTATATATGCATGTATGTATTTATGTTTGTATGTATGCATGTTTGCATGTATGAACGTATTATGTAGTATGCCCGTATGTATGTATGTATGAATGTAGGTATGTACAAGTGTACATACAAACATACATACATGCATATATACATACATAGACCTACATGCATACATGCATACATACACATAGGCATGCCTACATAGGATATATACATGCATATATACATAGGCTATATACATACGTACATATATGCATACATGCATGCTTACATACGTACAAACAAATAGGGGTGCAATTGCACCCCAAGGACCGGGAACGTAACTTTCTGACGTGGACCCATTGAGGGTTAATGAAGTTTTACCATCGTGTGCAAATATGAATTTGAGCGTGTAAAATTTCATTTGGAAATTCTTATTTCTCGCCATGATATTGGCAACAAACCTACGGGTTTTTTGGGGGCGCACACTGTACATGTATAGGCCTACATGCAAAAACTGTGGTACTTTTTGGACGAGTTAATAGGTGTATAACTGTATACAGGCGCTTGTGTGCAGTGTGCTACAGCCACATGTACTTTTCAACTAATTTTCATCTCTTCCTAGTAGTGAATTAGTGCATTCCAGTGTTTTGCAACCATATAAGTGAAGCGTTGCTTCTCTCTCAGTACTCATGTAGCTTCGGTATCTGAGTTTTTACAACAATCAAACAGACATTGTATTTGCGACTCAATGGGGTACAAAAAAGTAATTCGTAACAGTAGTCCAAAGGAGACCCGAGTCCAATTGTCAGATGATCATACTTGTAGCTGCTCAGGAGCAGCTACAGTGAATGCTATAACAAAGAAGGCATCTTTAACGAATGTGAGGACACCCGTGTCAATGATTTTGATAGGGAAAGATAATTTCTGTCTATCGATCACCACATCTCAGTAACTATAATGAACAGTAGACCTACTTGATGCAAAAATTTAGATCTTTAATTTGTATTACAATTATTATTTACACAAAACAAATGGTCGCTTTGTATTTTGGTTAGAACATTATGGGGCACGTGTCCCAACTGTTCATCCCATCAGTCACCAAATATAAGTAGGTCTATTCGAATGAAAGACACTTTATGCATGATCTCAAGAATATTTTACTTGTATTAAAACATTTATACAATTAATGGTCGTTTTGGATTTGCTTAAAACATCACGTGGGCACGTGCCCCAACTTCCAATAACCTGTCAACAAATACAAGTAGGCCTATCTGTAATGAACAACACTTTATGCAGGAACTCAATAATATTTTATCTGTAGGCCTATTAAAATATTTTTACATAATAAATTACGGGGCACGTTCCCCAACTGTCCCATAACCTGTCAACAAATATAAGTAGGCCTAACTGTAATAAACTACACTTGATGCAGAAACTCTAGGTTAATTAGTTTAGAACATTACGGGGCACGTGCCCCAACAGTCCCATAACCTGTCAACAAATATAAGTAGGCCTAACTGTAATAAACTACACTTTATGCAGGAACTCAATAATATTTTATCTGTAGGCCTATTAAAATATTTTTACATAATAAATTACGGGGCACGTGCCCCAACTGTCCCATAACCTGTCAACAAATATAAGTAGGCCTAACTGTAATAAACTACACTTGATGCAGAAACTCAAGGTTAATTAATTTTACTTGTATTACAATCAAATCATTTATACATAATAAATGGTCGTTTTGTATTTTGCTTAGAACATATGGGACACGTGCCCCAACTACCCATCGAGTCTCCTAGGAGTGCATGAGTATACTTATAAATGTTCTGAGAGGGGCAACCAACAACATTAGTCACACTAGAAACCATTATATTTTGAACTCCATTTTGGGGGTATGACCCCATTGTCGGATTTTGTCGGATTTGGATATGTCAATTCAGGAACAAATTCTGAACAGGAAGCCGTTTGAAAAGCTTGGGTGCCAATTTTGACCCGGTTGGCTGTATTTTTTTAATCTAGATTTCCTGAACTAAAACCTACATATACATGTACCATTATGTGCAGAAATAATGCTCTATTATTTTGTAAGTGTATTGCAACTGTATCGCACTTGCTCTAGAGCTCATGACATCTAGGCTACTGTGACAGTAACTGTTGACTTTATGCGCGTAAAGCATTTTATAAGTGGCCTGCTATTGACGATGCTACATAAATTACATTACATTACATTACAAGTTTTGATATCTAAAACCATACTCAAAACCCAAGGGGTGGTAACCATCCCTCCCCGTTGGTAGTCCTTGTCACAAAAAAGCTTCCTAGCCTAATGGTTAAAGTCCTCAGGCTCATATGGCTGAGTTGCTACGTAGTTGTATGCTACGTGTTGTATTCACAAAGCATGTGCATCCTAATCTTATTAATAAAATTATCCAAAGATAATCCAGCAGCAAACATTCCATTAGTCTGACTGTTGGGTCAAGTAATTAAAGCATAGTCATGAAAAGGTGCAAAATCGCAAATTTAGATTAGTAGATTTTGAATTTTTAGAATAATTTGAAACTAGAATGCCTTCAGTGTAAACATTTCATTCATTACAATTTAAAAAAAAATAAATATATAGAAAAAGCTGACTTAGTCCTATTTTAATTTTTGAAACCATAGGTATTTGCATGACGATTGCATGGTGTGTCGCGAAATTTGTTTGCAAGTTTGGTGGTTCGCGCAAAACAAGGTTGGGAAAAAGGAAAAAGCACCAGCAGATTTCTGCTGGTTTAACAAGATATGAATGTTAGCATAACTTTTCCTAGCACACAGAGTAACATTGAACCTGACAGATGACTGATTCAGAAGGGAATGAAAACATTTATTTGTACCCATCGCTTACAATAGGTTGTTGTCGGGAACTCATTGCGATTGTTTTGACGAGGAGTAAGAGTGGTCTGCAGCTGTGTAGCGCCTTTGGTATTTATATAATGTGTCTTTGTGCCGCATAGGCGCTAGTCAGAAGTTGCCTAAGGCAGGAAGGTGTCCACCGTCTGTAGGGCCTACTGTAATTAAGGCACAAACCCTATTTGACACCCGCTGATGAGGCTTTGTATTGGGACCTGCATCACCTGCCGCTGCCAAATTAGGTCGACTATGTCACGGTGGCATCATGCTATTATTATTAACTCCGCCACTGGTTGAACTTTGCCAGTGCCAGTCCCGAGCACGGATAAATGAGGAGGGCGACGCTCATAGTCTTTGATACCACACCCACTGACGTTAAACTGCAAATACTACTATTATAATATTATTATTATTGCAATCGCAATTTACATGATCTGAAACGGATTCAAAATAATGGATAGAGTATGGCATTAATACAAATAACGTTACTCTGGCTTTGTGGAGCAATTAAAACGGCTGAAAGTTTTTTGTGGCTGCCTATGAGTTGAGGCCCATAATATTTAGATTAACCTGAGATTGCTTTTTGTTAAAATACACAATATTACACACAAAGACACACACACCATCGCACACACGCAGCATCCAAGATTGCAAAGTTATTCCACAATTAGGTAATATTATTATTGGCACAAGTCACAAGACACATAAAACGTCACCAGATCTGAGTTTTCACTACAAGACAATCACGTCTGTTATTGTTTCGACATACTTTAAACAGTCCCATCACCATTACAAAGACAGATAGAAACAATAATGACTATGAATTTTGATGATAACAGCAACTAAAATGATAATTATGACGAAAACCATCATGGTGACGGCAAAGCAGATAATGAATATAGTGATGACTATGATGATGATGATGATGATAACGATGATTATGATGACGATGACGACGGCGACGACGACGATGATTATGATGACAACGGCGGCGAATGCGACGACGATGACTATAAGGATGACAACGATGACGACGAAAACGATGATGACCATGACGATGACGATGACGACGACGATGATGATGATGATGATGATGATGTTGATGCATAGTAGAAGGATTATAATTGACGATGACAATGAGGACGACGACGACTACGACTTGCTTAAAGACAACGACTAAGATTTTAGCTAATAAATATAGCGTTGAAAAAAAATGTTCAGTTTCTTACATACTTTTTTTGAATTTTTTATCAGAAAAATTATTCTCCGAAAGAGTAAGTTTTCAAAATTTTAATAGCCGGTAAAGGGGTTAATACGGCCCTGCTTTGCCTAAGTGTCTGTGACTCTTTCGTTAGCTGTAATGAGAGAGAAGGTTGGGATTTAATATCACTAATAATATTTCTTTATGAATCGTATTATAATTATCTGTCAGTGTATCTGTCTCTGTCTGTGTGTCTTTTTTTGTCTCTCTATTCATTGTTTCACATAGTATGTGACTAAAACGGTTATGCGTGAGAGCGGCTGTGGTTTGACAATTTGTGAACCTCTGTAGAGCCTGTGTATCAATACCTGTCTGTTTGCTCTTACTTGCTCAAGTGCATCTATGCCTATTCTGTCAGTGGCCTATAATAATTCTGTTTCTCTGTTTTTGTCTGTGTGCCACGCTGCCTGTTTGACTGTTTGCCTGTGCGAATTTGTGTCTGGTTACTGTCTGTATCCGTGTACATGTAGGTCTATCTATCTATGCCTCCTTATATACAAAATTTTTATTCTATCTCTGTTAGACTAAATGAAAGCGACAATCGCTTTTGCCCGGCCATAATAATCCGAGAGAAGCGCCAAGGTGTTAACGTTCGTCGCATCGTCTAGCACATCATTATAATAGCATAATAATTACACATGGTGAGGACTCTGCATTACCTAACAACGTCTGATGTGAAGGTTTATGACGCCCGCTCATCTACAACCGTGCATGTTTCTGATTGGGTCCAAATGTTCTCGACTCATTCGACTCCTGGCAGTTTGATAAACGAGTTCTTGAAAGACATTGGTAAAAAATTTAGAGAATTGGGCCTACACTTAACCCTCAGGCTACCAAGTTTTTTTGTAACACTCACTACCAAGGGGGGTGGTTACCACCCCCCTGGATTTTGGGTTTGGTTTGGGATATCATAACTTGTAATACACCATTGGATTCAGCATTCATTTCTGCACAAAATGGTATATTTAGGTTCAGAAAATATGAATGCCCCTCGAAATTATGAATTTTTTACCATCGGTACCCGTAGATTCCACAAATTGTATACTTACGCATAAGGAATATATTAGATTCTGTGTGTTTTATACATGATTTATATATAACAAGTAGTTTACATATAATAAAGTCCAATATTCAACTATAGAAACTAATAATAAGTCTGTTTTATGTTCAATCAAAACAAAACAAAACATGTTTTTGCCGCTGAAAAACGTTTACGCAGACATATCGGCTTGCGTTGTAAAAAAACCCAACATTTTCACACATTTTAATTTATTTTGAGCACTTCCGGTCATCAAAAAACAAATTATTTAGTATCAGAAAATAGCCCTAAATGCCCTCTACAGAATGGCATAATTTCTATTAAAAAATAAATTATGGATAAGTTATAATAGCAAAAACATGACAATTTTATGAAAATAAAACACCTTTATATATATTTTAATTTATTTTGAGCACTTCCGGTTGTCAAAAGACAACTCAGTGAGCATGAAAATGTAGCCCCACATTCCCTCTATAGAATGGTATAATTTGTGTCTCTTAATATTAAAGGGCGGAAAAGTTACAGACGATATTCTAGGGGGGTGGTATCCACCCCGTCTGGTACCTTGGGTATATCGGGTGTAACTTTTGAACGGTATGGGGCATCATCAAACATTTTACCTCAAAATGTGTCCCAATGAACCCTCTACAGCTACCAATTTTTTCAAAATTTTATTCCAGACGGAACGCGTTTGATTTGCGAAAAACCTAGGGGGGGTGGCAACCACCCCCTTGGTAGCCCGAGGGTTAAGGCAGTGCACAAATAATAAATTGTCTTCAAACTCTAATAGACCTTTATTTCTCTCTCTCTCCCTCTCTCCCTCTCTGCCTTGCATTCTTTTTCAAGTTTTTGTTCTTTTTCCTTGCATTCCTCTTGGTGCTCCGTCTTTTGCTCTTATTTTCTCTTTTTATACATTTCTTGTCGTCTTTTTTACATATCTTTGCATGCTTTGTTATTGCATCATTATCATCATCATCATCATCATCATCATCATCATCATCATCATCATCATCATCATCATCATCATCATCATCATCATCATCATCATCATCATCATCATCATCATCATCATCATCATCATCATCATCATCATCGTCATCATCGTCATCATCGTCATCATCGTCATCATCGTCATCGTCGTCATCGTTGTCATCGTCGTCATCGTCGTTATCGTCGTCGTCGTCGTCGTCATCGTCGTCATCGTCTTCATCGTAGTCATCGTCATGGTCATCGTCATGGTCATCGTCATTGTCATCGTCATCGCTGCCACCACCACTACCACAAGGACAACTACCTGCACCACCTTCACCACCACCAACATCATCACCACCACCCCAATCAATCCTCATCGTCATCATTTTCACGAATACGAGTGCCATTCTGAACGTCGTTCTTTCATTACAGGAAAAAACAGCGTTTTTTCCTGTAATGTTACCACTAACAGTGGGAAACAGACATTATCCCCTGGACATTAATTCTCCGGACAATAGCCCCGGACATTATCCCCGCGGGGTAGGATATTATCCCCCGGTCTATGATACCATCGCCTAAAAATAACGCAAAAATATTAGTTTAGACCTATGAAGTGTTGAATATTTTTAGAATAGTTATGGCTTATATTTGTATTTTATACATGAAAATTATGCATAGAGAAATCTACAAGAATAATATATCAGGGTATCAATAATCAATCAATCAATATATTTATTGATCACCAAGACAATGATACATGCAATCAACAGTTGGCGTCAATGGGTGAACCCAAAGGAACATAAGGTTCCGGTAGGCAGGGTCACCCTAGACTCATTATTATTACAACAGTGTCTGTTTAGACTTTAAACACTACGGTATATAAGTAACATACTACAAAATGTCCTCAAATAATGCTTGAATACGGTGTCCATTCTTTATCTACATGAAGGCAACAACCAATAAATTTAGTTAATACAGTGAACATAAAATAAAATCGCAAATCATAACAATGCATGCACAAAACCATGTGGCACATTCTTTACATAATCGTTGCTAAAAGTTGGATTTTAAATTTATTTTTAAACTGATGGATTGAGGGCAGATCGGCAGAGGCGTAGCGACCGCCCTCCGAACCCTCCGACCGGAGGGGGCCCCGCAAGGAAAGGGGGCCCTAAAAGTGGCAACAAATTTAAGAAATAAATAGGCAAGTGACATTATTTTACTGATGCTATATTGCACAATTCGTGTCGGTTTTACTGATAAAACCGTGAGGTAAATACAAAATAGGCCTACATGTAACAATGTGGACCTATGTATGCATAATATGAACCCTGCATATTGTACAAAATAAACACTGCATTCGTTTTTTTTATTGTAATGGGCCCCGCCGCCCCGGACGTAATTATGTTCGGAGGGGGCCATGTTCATTGTTGCTACGGCCCTGCAGATCGGTAAGTTCTTTAGGCAGGGAGTTCCAAACCAATGGTCCATGTATTCCAATACCATGCTGTCTAATGTTGGTGCGTACACTTCTTTGGTGATAATTGTTTGCTGAGCGCGTATAATGATCATGTAGCTAAGAGTTTATACAGATCCAGTGGTCAAAATTCCCAGTGTTTTGGTTTGAGTGAATTCTGTACATAAATAGCCCCACTTGCAGCTTGTTAATACACTCAAAAGGTAAGATTTTGGTAGGCCTATATATCAGCATATAAGCATTAAGACTATAGGTCCAAATATACCCTTAAGAATATATTGTTTATTTATTACTGTAACAATAGTCGTCAAATGTTCCTGACAGATGTACAGGGTGGGCCATAAAAAGACACCCTAGATTTGTTGCCAATATCTTGACCAAAAGTAAGAATTTCCAAATGAAATTTTACAGGCTTATAGACCATTCATATTTACACATGATGGCCAGAATTCATCAATATATTTCAAACATAACAAATGTTGTACCACTTTTAGTAAGGTCACACACCGTTTTTTGAAGATTCAAAAACGTAACGCAACAAAAAGTAACAAAAACCTGATTTTATCAGGTCATATCTCAAGCAACTGTTTGGAAATTAACTTGATAGTGATTAACAACTTGTGTTCAATGTGCCAACCACAGGTGTCAGCACTTCTTTTGAGTATCTTTGCAAAATTCTTGATGGCCCTGTTGACGCGTTCCAAAGGCAAATATTCCCATGTTAACTCCAATGCGCCAATCAATTATTCTCTTACCACGCTTGGTTTTGGTTGCGGATTGTGATATTTTTTTCATAATAGCTCTCTGCAATTGATTATCAATCCATACGGTTCAAATACGAAGATGTGGGGCCATTGGCATTCTCAATTAGACAAGAACAATCGACATTGAGCCGATCTCCGCTCATTTACGGCAAATCTCTTATATCTCATCTTAACTCGTAATTTTTACGCTCTCAGTCTTTATCAGAGTAAACTTTGCTCGCTCATAGCCGTATATCTCCATGATCTTGCTCAAGAGGTGTCTGAATATACTATTTATCTGTCATTGACACCTAGGCCATTTTAATTTTTTTTACAAATTTGAATTTCATTGCTTTATTAGCAAAATTATGAATCTGACAGATTCCTTATTTACCAACTTGATTGTCATGTTGATAAGTGACTTCACAGCGACGTGCAGCAACGCTGGTCCCCTGTTTCTTTTTAAAATAGTAATGGCACCGAAAATCTATCAATTTCAAGGCTATTTGATAACAATTATTTGAGATATGACTTGATAAAATCCCGTTTATGCTACTATTAATTGCGTTAAATTTTTAAATCGTAATAGCGATGGGTGGCCTCACTCAAAGTGGTATAACTTTTGTTCTGTTTGAAATATATTTATAAATTTTGGCCATCACGAGTAAATATGAATTTTTCTATAACACTGTGAAATTTCATTTGGCAATTCCTACTTTTGGTCAAGATATTGGCAAAAAACCTAGGAGGGTCATTTGCGGCCCACCCTGTAGTTCATGAGAATGTTCATTGGATGCTAAGAACATTTGCAAGTCTCTAACTGATGTCGCGACTCGCAAGCAGCATTAAAAGGGCGTAATTATGTAGGCCCTACGTAACTGACACTAACAACTCCTTGTGTTAGAAATGAATAACTAAATAAAACTAGCAAACCTTTAGTTTGTATCTGAAGGGCAGTATATAGTAAACTAAGTCTTATCGGTGACGGCATTAATAAGTTGACACAGCGATCAAAATCAGGGCAATTAAACTTTATAGACAGACTAATTGCACAGAGGCGGGATTTTTTGTCCAGGGGATAACGTCATATGCAAAATCTAGGGCGAGGAATTTGTCCGTGGGGTTTTTGTCCGGGGGTTTTTGTCCGGGGGGATAATGTACAGAAAATAATGTTCTACAATCATTAACAGGAGCCCTATCAATCCTATAGGGCGACTAAAGAGAAGTTTTCATATGTGCACAGAATGAATCCGTGTGGACCCTAGGAGACAAGCTCAGTGCCAAGAACCCGTTTGAAAGCGATGGTCGAATTACCGAGAAGACAGCATTCTGCTTGTTAGCATTCCGGGATAAGCAGACGATGATCGCGCTCTGCACAGTAGAGCGAAGAGTGACGATCCAGTGCACCCAGGATAGGGCTGCAGTGCCGAGACCGCGAATATACAGGGTGGCTCAGTAAAAAAATGTACCACCGGATAAAATACGATACATGTATCTTCGCAACCGATTGAACTGTCTCTGCGAAAGTTTTCCAATTTGCAGAGGAATGAATTTCCAACAATCCCTAAAAGTTTCATTTGACACTTTTTATGTTTGCAAAAGTTATAGCTGTTTAAACTTTCAATTTCGTTTTTTTCAAATTTCCGAATAAAAATGAATGTCACTTGTTGATTTCCATGTCAAATGATACCACTATTCACTACGACCTCAGAATTAAGTTTTCCAGTTTATTTTAAGCTATGATGCGAGTGTCCACTCCCTTCTTTAACAAGAGCTCGAATTACTTTTGTGAAGCTCAGTATGGCCTTGTTGATCGGGTCTTACGGTAACTGATCCCACATTAGCAGCAAGTCTTGCTTCAGCTGGCCAATGTTCTCCAACTTGGAATGAAAATGTCTTGCAGCATCTCAGCAGAGCTCCCCATACGTGATAATTAAGAGGGTTACGATCTGGCGAATTATAATTGTTGTCAAATAAATTTAGTGCAGTTGATCACAATAAGGTAGCGTCTTCATAATCAACCCTGCCGCGCGAGCACGCAGGCGCACTG
This sequence comes from Lumbricus terrestris, assembly GCA_949752735.1. Classification (NCBI taxonomy): domain Eukaryota; kingdom Metazoa; phylum Annelida; class Clitellata; order Crassiclitellata; family Lumbricidae; genus Lumbricus; species Lumbricus terrestris. The sequence goes on from OX457049.1 coordinate 17,340,086, forward strand.
TGCTGCTGGAAAATAAAACCATGCAGATGTTGGAACATACATGCAGTCTTCAATAAGTCTGGGTAAGAGAGTTCAATGACAAGTTTTACATTTAGCATATTAAAATAATGGGATCAAATTCAGTATTTCCTTGAAACCGCAGCATGCACGCGCCAGCAGATCTGATGTCGAACCATGATGTGCTTTGCAAACTTGACCCTTTCGAATACCAAGCGACTTTCGTCAACATTGCGCTTTTTCTGTGGACCAAACGACCACTTCCTGCGTCTCTTCCGACACATGGCCTTCGTTACATAAACACGTGTGCTCATGCTCCAGTTTTCACTGGGTATTTTGCTATTGAGCCACCCTGTAGATGGAAGCAAGACCCAAAAAGAACAACCAGACCGAATCAATGATCCGGTGCAAGATAAGCTCCTGGAGGGGGAACCAGTGAAGCACACATAAATTATGGCTAAAATTATAAATTATAGTTGTCTTCATATCATCCAAAACAATAATTATTTAGTGCAAGGGTTTGATGCTAGTAGTTGTGAGACTGTCTGTATGAGGCCAGTGACGTCACGTGGCTGGCCTCATACAGACAGTCCCACTGGGTGGCCTCATTAGTATGCGGAGGACAGACAATGGCAAGCTCCGCCCCTAATTAATATTCATGCTGTGACGTCATTTGCTAGAACTTTCTGGACCATTCTAGAAGATCTATTGTTCCTTTGTCCTGCTCTTTGTCCGTCTGCGTGTTTGTCTGTCTGTCTGTGTGCATGCCTGTGCCTGTCTGTGTGTATACCTAACTGGCTATAAGCAGCCTTTAATGACATACCTAATTAATATTCATGTTGTGACGTCATCTACGTGAACGTTCTCGAAAATTCCAGTAACTGTTTGTATGTCTGCCTGTACGCCTGGCTGTCTTTGGGTATGTTTGTGTCTGTCTGTGTGCATACCTAGATACTATCACGCTTTGCCTATTTGCATATTGACTATTGTCCTTTGTGTATGTGACTCTCATTAATAATAATAATAATAATAATAATAATAATAATAATATTATGCGTGTGAGAGCACTATCAAACCAACCGTCCTCGTCTCGCATTAATTTTAAAAAGAGCTAAGAATTGACCAGCTTCACTCACGTAGTTCATTCTATATGCGCTACATAATCTTTTATTCACACTTGCCATAAGCAATAAATCAATACAATCAGCAGCGGTGTTTCTTAAAATTTATTCAGCGCTGCATCTTAAAAAGAGGAAACATTTACGGATCCCTCCTCGATTATATAGGAACTAGACTGGCAGTGCGACAGACACAACTTTCTACGCAAGGCGCAACTAATAAACGCATTGGAGATATAAGGGTAAAATTTGGAACATATAGAAATTTAGAGTAAGGGCGCGAGCGCATACTCGGCGAATATCTGAGTTTGTACAGAGCATCGGGACAGCGACACCAGAAATCACGCAGCGTGACGGAACACGAGTCTGACAAAGCCGACCTCTGTGCCCTCCGGCGTTTGACGGGCGCTGCATACGACAACTGTGTTAACAATGGACCGATCGCGCATGCATTATACAAAGGCCAGTCCTTAACAATACTGGATTGCGCTAAGGGTAGAATTTTCTAGAAGAATTCATTGTAGTGGCTTAATACTCTTTACAGGGCATGCCTTTGTGTATGCGACTCTCATTATGCGTGTGAGAGCGCTATCAAACCAACCGTCCACATCTCGCATTAATTTTAAACAGAACTAAGAATTGACCAGCTTCACTCTCATAGTTCATTCTATATGTGCTGCATAATATTTTATTCACACTTGTCATAAGCAATAAATCAATACAATCAGCAGAGGTGTTTCTTAAAATTTATTCAGCGCTGCATCTTAAAAAGAGGAAACATTTACGGATCCCTCCTCGATTATATAGGAACTAGACTGACAGTGCGACAGACACATCTTTCTACGCAAGGCGCAACTAATAAGCGTATTGGAGATATAAGGGTAAAATTTGGAACATATAGAAATTTAGAGTAAGGGCGCGAGCGCATGGTCGGCGAATATCTGAGTTTGTACAGAGCATCGGGACAGCGACACCAGAAATCACGCAGCGTGACGGAACACGAGTCTGACAAAGCCGACCTCTGTGCCCTCCGGCGCTTCTGACCGACCCTGCATACACCTATTGTGTTAACACGCGTGTCTTATACAAAGGCCACCGGTCCTCTTTAAGCCCTCTGCGCATTTGCTCCACATGTGTATGTCATAATTAAGTGTCAAACCGATGTTCATACATATACATTTTAAATCGCAACGTGCATGCATTTTAAACTATACTTTTTCTTTCCAGTCCATTCTACAAAAAGCGAAAAGCGATATCCTCTCCTAATGCAGATTTGTGACTGGCACTATCAGTGTTTCTTATGGTGGAAGAAACCATTGTATTATTCAGCATGGTCACTCGACCGACGCGATACGTTAATGAAGAAAGGTCTATGAATGACTTTATTTGCTGTGATAAGAATCTGTGCCGCGGGCCATCTTCGAGAAAAAGAAATATGCTAGAAGCAGCGAATTAAAAAGTTAGAAAAAAGCCAGATTTTCCACCTAGAAAAAGTCAGGTTTTCCACCTAGAAAAAAAAAACCCAGAAAAACCCAAGATTTTCCACCTAGAAAAAAAAAAACCCAGATTTTCCACCTAGAAAAAAAAACTCAGATTTTCCACCTAGAAAAGAAAAAAAAAACCTAGAAAACCCAAAATTTTACATCTATAATTTTCCACTCAGAAAAAAAACCCCAAGATTTTCTAAATTTTATCTTTTAATGCGTACAAGGATGAAGTTTGTTACAACGTTGACGCCATCTGATGTGTGTGCATTATTAAATGATCATAGCAGAACTTTGGTATATTTTCGATCTCTAGCATTCAGATTCACGCATACAAATAACTACAACACTTTTCAAGTTCCAGAAACTTTATTCTTATGCTTTGGAAACGAAATTATAAATCAAATAATCGTTCAATCCAATGTCAAAAGTTAACATGTTCGCTACAGCATTAATATTTCTACCTCTAGTTCTATGCAACGAATATAAAATACAGTAATGTCCACAAAATTTGCTAACTAAGCAAACTCACACATAAGGTGAACGTGGAGGATGCATTATTTGACAATCTCATACAAGACTATCATTCCACACCTCCCTCCATCCATTGGAGAGCGTATTACTTGCTATTTTCAGGTCTTAACATTTAATCCTTCATTCTTTGATGCACGAAATAGGCACTACTCGCATAAAAAATGTTGGAAACGCTAAGTTTTCTATCGCTGAATCCCTCTGAGAAGCAGAAACAATGTTGTGTGAGAAGTGAATACATCACTTACACACATTTTCAGCTTCAATCATTTATTACTTAGACAGTAATGATAGGCGCTGCTCACTTTAAAATTTGTCGAACGCCAATTCTACATACATAGATGTACTATGTGAAGCAAGAACAGAGAGGCTTGAAATCTGAGGGCAGCGCTTATACGCAGCTTCAACCCTTCGCCTTCAACTCCTTTACTTGGCCAATAATGCTATATGACGCGTGCTTTAAAATTTGAGATACATGAATTTTATACACATAGAAACAATTTTGAGATGGGCAAACAGTGACGCGGGACAGACGAATGCAGCATCATTTCCATCTTTTCTCATTCAACTCCACCATTCTTGTCTCAAAACAATAGACGTCATATAGTTTTAAATTTGTTGTGTCATCATTTTACAAATCTCGGAATACTTTGGCGAGCAGAAACAGTGGCAGTGTTGCATGAGAGTCGAATCAGTCACTTGGCAGAATGGATGATAGTGTATTTCGCCGCCATGCAGCATAAAACGAGTGACGTCATGGAATTACCCAATTCTAAAAATAGAATCATTGTAAATGTTCCTTTGCATGGAATGAGAATATGCTGACATTGATTTAAACTAACAATATTGCCGATATAGCTTGAGCGTCGATTGCAGAGAGAGAGAGGAAGAGAGAGGCTTAGAAGCATTTGGTGGAAAGAGAGAGGAAGAGAGAGAGTCTTAGAAGCATTTGGTGTTACATTAGTTGAAGAGGATGTGCATACGACACACGAAGCCTTCATTCTTTGCGTCTTTGCACTTATTGAATGCAAATATTTGCAAAGATGTATGTGAACAAGATGCATATATTCCTATTTTACAGCATTTGCAAGTAACAAAATGGAATGACCATGACTGCAATACATATCAGCTGAAGGAGTGGATATAACTCTTAGCTACACAGCTTGTCAATTTCTAAGAATCAAAGGTATATTCAGTGTCAAAAATAGACGAGTGAGAGATGGAACGGCAGAAAAAGACTCATTTCATTTCACAGGATTTCTAAAATGTCAGTCTGAACAAGTACAGTCAGTGTTGATCGATTTATTTTGTGAAGCGATTGAATGCAAGAAGCAAGGATGAAGTAAGGAGAAGATGGCGGTGTGGGAGGGTGAAGGTATGAGTTTTAGATGTATGTGTTATTAGTTTCCAACTTATGTGATGTGAGTTTCGTTGAGATTGGCTTCACATAGACTGCAGAACTTAGCAGAACTTAGTAATTTTGAACACTACATTGGAGAATTCAGAGAATGTAAGCTGAGTATTGTGAAACATGCATGTGCAAGGCAATGCTTGTACGCATTTTCTAACTGTGAAATGACAAATGTTGAAGAAACGTGCGTCACTTAAAGCCCTACTCTGTTTCCGTTACAATACTTTACATTACTTTGCATGGAATTGTAAATTTCGAAGGCTTGAAATGGTAAAGTATGCAACTCTTAGACACCACTTTTTATTTCTTTTAGTTTGACAGCATGGATGGCAGTTAAGCTGAGACATCGCTTTATGTAACAATGGCAGTTTGCTATAGTAAAGTGGCGTAGGAGGAGGGGAGGGGGTATTCACATAGTGGAATGCACTGCTTGAAATGAAGATGCGCAAGTTTATTACACATAGGAAGCAGTATTCGTAAGTCGATCACAAGTTTAGCTGAGTCATCAGTTTGGGTAAAAAGTATGCGTTTGCATGAATAAAGAACCAAGATTAGAAGGTTAAGTGACGCGAAGCATAGCGTACTTTGAGCTAAATACACAACCTTGCAATCGCATGCGCTGCAACCTCAGCAGAAATTCTTGGGCCGTACAGCTAAAATTATAAGTTCTTCAAAAAAAATAAATTTTTTTACCAGCCAAAGTGCGTGCGCGCTTGGAACTCCAGGGCCGGGCGACAAGTTGGCCCGAGCGGCGCTAGTGGCGGCAGCGTTTCCTTCTCGGAGACGGCGGCGGTTCTTGCTACATAAAGTGATGACTCAGCTTAACTGTCACCCATGATGTCAAACTAGAAGAATTGAAAAGTGGTGTCTAAGAGTTGCATACTTTATCATTTCAGACCTTCGAAATTTACAATTCCATGCGAAGTAATGTAAAGTATTGTACCGGAAACCGAACAGAGTGTTAAGTGTTACCCGGTTCCTTTACATTTGACATAACAAATGCATCTAAGCCCTTCTCTTCCTCTTTCTCTACATTCGCAACTCAAGCTATATAATGAATATTGTTACTTTAGATCAAACAATGACAGCATATTCACATTACATACAAATGATCATTTCCAATGTTTCTATTTTTAGAATTGATCACTTCCATGGCGTCACTCGTTTTAGACTATGTGGTAAAGAAATACACTAATACGCATTCTGCCAAGCGCCTTGTTCGCTTCTCATGCTGTTTCTGCACACCAAAGTATTGTGCTGTTTGCAAAAATGATGTTGCGCAATCTATGTGAAGCCAATTCCAACGAATCTCGCATCCTATAAGGTGGAAAACTAGGAATTCGTACTTCTAAACCTCAACTTCGCCGCCTCCTCGTACAGCTCCTCCTCTTCCTCATCCTCCTCCTCCTCCACATCCTCCTCCTCCTTGTTTTTTGCACACTGCCGCTTCACATAATAAGGCGAAGCACACTGTCTGTACTTGTTTGATCTGCCATATTGGGTAATTCCATGACGTCACTCGTTTTAGATTGTGTGGTGATGAAATACACTAATGTTCATTCTGCCAAGTGTCTGTTTCGCCTCTCATGCTCGCCAAAGTAATAACTTGTTTGAAAATGACATTAAGCAGCGTATTGGTCATGTACTCGTCTTTCACACATCACAAATCATGCTTGCCAAAGTATGCATATACCACACAAATTGGACGCATCAATTTTAAAGTATACTACATAAATTTCCTCAATTCTTGGCGTTTCAATGTTGAGTAAGTAAGTAAGTAAGTAAGTAAGTAAGTAAGTAAGTAAGTAAGTAAGCAAGCAGGTAAGGAATGGTAAAATTGTTCCATCCTAGTTGCAATAATACAAATTTCCTCAATTCTTGGCGTTTCAGTGTTGAGTAAGTAAGTAAGTAAGTAAGTAAGTAAGTAAGTAAGCAAGTAAGCAAGTAAGCAAGCATGTAATGAATGGTAAAATTGTTGCAATAATACAAATTTCCTCAATTCTTGGCGTTTCAGTGTTGAGTAAGTAAGTAAGTAAGTAAGTAAGTAAGTAAGTAAGCAAGTAAGTAAGTAAGTAAGTAAGCCAGTAAGCAAGTAAGCAAGTAAGCAGGTAAGGAATTGTAGAACTTGTGGCTATGCTTCACCTCGCTTAACCTTCCAACAACGAGCATGTATTCAGTCAAACATATACTTTTTGCACAAATTGATAAGTAAGTAAGTAAGTAAGTAAGTAAGTAAGTAAGCAAGTAAGCAAGCATGTAATGAATGGTAAAATTGTTGCAATAATACAAATTTCCTCAATTCTTGGCGTTTCAATGTTGAGTAAGTAAGTAAGTAAGTAAGTAAGTAAGCAAGTAAGCAAGTAAGCAGGTAAGGAATTGTAGAACTTGTGGCTATGCTTCACCTCGCTTAACCTTCCAACAACGAGCATGTATTCAGTCAAACATATACTTTTTGCACAAATTGATAAGTAAGTAAGTAAGTAAGTAAGTAAGTAAGTAAGTAAGTAAGCAAGTAAGCAGGTAAGGAATTGTAGAACTTGTGCGGTTGAGATGTTGAACCATGTAAGCATTAAGAGCAAGGAATGATAAAATTATGGTTTGAAAGTTAAAATGAGCGAGTTCAGTAAGTAAGTAAGTAAGTAAGTTTGAAAATGTACAATAATGCAAGAATTATGGACTGAAAACTGTAGGAAGGGAAGGAGTATATGGGATGAATGATAGTATGGATTGGTAAAATCTACGCATGAAAGTTAAAATGTATGATTTTTTTTCCTACAATTATTAACGTTTCATAGTTCAGGATTCCTTGGAATGAGAAACGAATGGATGGAGGGAGGATAAAGTTAAGCGCTTATAGTTACATTGTTCGAATTTTCATCAATTCTTAGTGTTTCGATAGTTGAGAATGAACAACTATACAAGAATGTATGAGGAAGGGATGGAGGGAATGTACATCAGTTTCTTCCACCATAAGAAACACTGATAATGCCAGGCACAAATCTACATTAGGAGAGGGCATCGCTTTTCGCTTTTTGTAGAATGAACTGGAAAGAAAAAGTATAGTTTAAAATGCATGCACGTTGCAATTTAAAATATATGTATGTACATCGGTTTGACACTTAATTATGACATACACATGTGGAGCAAATGCCCAGAGGGCTTAAAGAGGTCCGGTGGTCTTTGTATAAGACGCGCGTGATCGGTCCATTGTTAACACAATAGGTTTATGCAGAGTCGGTCAGAAGCGCCGGAGGGCACAGAGGTCGGCTTTGTCAGACTCGTGTTCCGTCACGCTGCGTGATTTCTGGTGTCGCTGTCCCGATGCTCTGTACAAACTCAGATATTCGCCGAGTATGCGCTCGCGCCCTTACTCTAAATTTCTATATGTTCCAAATTTTACCCTTATATCTCCAAAACGCTTATTAGTTGCGCCTTGCGTAGAAAGATGTGTCTGTCGCACTGCCAGTCTAGTTCCTATATAATCGAGGAGGGATCCGTAAATGTTTCCTCTTTTTAAGATGCAGCGCTGAATAAATTTTAAGAAACAACGATGCTGTTTGTATTGATTTATTGCTTATGACAAGTGTGAATAAAAGATTATGTAGCGCATATAGAATGAACTATGTGAGTGAAGCTGGTCAATTCTTAGTTCTTTTTAAAATTAATGCGAGACAAGGACGGTTGGTTTGATAGCGCTCTCACACGCATAATGAGAGTCACATACACAAAGGACAATAGTCAATATGCAAATAGGCAAAGCGTGATAGTATCTAGGTATGCACACAGACAGGCACAAACATATCCAAAGACAGTCAGGCATACAGACAGACATACAAACAGTTACTGGAATCTTGGAGAAAGTTCTCGTAGATGATGTCACAACATGAATATTAATTAGGTATGTCATTAAAGGCTGCTTAGTGTGTTAGGTATATACACACGTATATACCCAAACATGCACACAGACAGGCAGACGGACAAAGAGAAGGACAAACAACAATGGAGCTTCTGGAATAGTCCAGAAAGTTCTAGCAAATGACGTCACAGCATGAATATTAATTAGGGGCGGAGCTTGCCATTGTCTGTCCTCCGCATACTAATGAGGCCACCCAGTGGGACTGTCTGTATGAGGCCAGCCACGTGACGTCACTGGCCTCATACAGACAGTCTCACAACTACTGATGCTGTTCGGGAAAAATAATAACTTTCGCAGCGTCAAAGAAGCGCCCTCGTTCCATAGCTATATATCTAAGGAAAATTAATAGCCACATTTGGATAACTTTTCAATATGAAAGCCCTGACGGAATAAGGAAAGTCATTCTGCATGTAGGTGTAGGAAGGGGAGAGCGCATGGTGCTGAGTATAGGAAATTAGGGCTTGTTTGACGAGTATATCGGCCAGTTTGAGTGATGTCTGGCGTAATGGCTATTGTTGAATTATTTGATGATAAATTATATGTTTTCTTTTTCAGGAATGCGGGAACCTCGATTGGCAGCAAAGAATTGTTTGTTTTCTTCGGATCAATTACATTGCCCTCTTCTGCCAAACTGAATAATACAAAATACAGATATTATTACCCAGTTTTGTTCGTCAAATGGCCTAGAATCTAAAGAAAGGGTCCTAATAAAAAGAAGAGAAAGTAATTATTCAGTTATACTCACACCACAACTTGGGCATAATAAGCGAATTAAATTTTTATTGACGATCATTTTATATAGTAAGACTGCATTGACATGATCGTGCCATTTTAACCATAGGCTTATTGTTTTGCTTCATTGCCTGCGTTTCAGCATAATGATTATTATGTTACCTTAGCTAGGCATCTTGAATACAGCTTAACCACGAAATGCTTGACACGAAAATGATAGCATTTGATTAAACAAGGGCTCCTATGACATTACATAAATGAGTTGATTATGTACATGGGCGGAGTTTATCAGGGGCTAGGGGGGCTAAGCCCCCCAAGAATCCACAGACTTGACCATACATCAATAATGACTTCCACGGCTAAAAAGATTGGAACTTATAGGGTGACAAGAGAAGAGGAGAGCAATAGGCCTAGACTTATCTTATCTTATCTGACCATTTATAAAGCGCTTCTCGCAGCACGAGCCTTTCAGAAGCGCTGGGTTGCTGGTCACTAGCCCCCCTCCCATCTACACCAAGACTGCGAAAAACGAAGTCTGGCAGCCTGTAGCAGTATGTTAACGTAGTATAATTTGTGTACTGCGCAAAAACATGTTGACAGAATTGCAACCTGGGACATTGAGACAAACTAATAGATAGAAGCAAACAGAAGCAATCAGTTATTAATATGAATTGTTTTGCCTTAGTCACATTACTACCGTATTGTAACCTTAAGGTTAAGTTCCAAGCATCTTGCATGGAAGTTAAAAGTTGTGCATTTCTCCCTGATCATGAGACCTGGGCGACTGATGATCTGTTCGTCTTGGTCTATTCAGTCTTCACAGAATTACCCGACATTGGAACAGCTATTTAGAAACGCAACTAAGAATTTTTCTGCTGCCTTGGCGGACCTTTGCCATGCTCTGAACCCCATCCTTCCTCCATCGATATGCATCCAACTAAATGCGTTCCAGACCGCATGAACGAATAATATAATTACTATTGCCCAACGGCGTAAGTTGGAAAACATTTTAAACAAGAATGCTTTAGCCTATCTGCCTATGCTTTTTTACACTTACATGGCTTTATTGGGCATGCATAATAATTATTGCCTATATTAGACAAACCGTAACTTATTCAATAGATAATAAATTCTTTTTAGGTATGTTCTTTTATCACTCGAAAAAATCCTTGTAATAAAACATGAATTATAACGGCTTTCATTAACTCCTGTCGCTCGGACTACTTCAATAATAGAACTTAATAAAATTATGTCTATTGTTTTAAGGTGAATAAATAATGTTTGCTTTACTACAGAGAACGGTTCTCATGGTTGCAGTACTTACTGACACTTGCTAACCGGAAATAGCTGCAGCAGACGATTGAACATCAATCTATGTTTATTTAGTAATCTAAATTTCGCATATGAAATAATTAAAATGTCTAGCGGGCCACCGCAAAAAGTTTACGACAAAGTGTATTGTCATATTTCATCACGAAAACTTCCACTTTGTTGAAAGGTATCTTTTCGCATACGAACTTATAAGAACTAGGCTAATACTGCCATTAGTCGTCTTCTAATCGCGATGCGCGGCCATATTATACTTATTTGACCAGGGTCTATGACAACAGAGGCCGTTATCCTGCACATAAATTTGCTCGGTATATTACAACACTAAAGAGCTTAATATTTTGATGATGGATGGATCCAATTTGACCAGGGTCTATGACAACAGAGGCCGTCACCCTAGACGGAAATTTGCTCGGCGTATTAGAGCACTGAAGAGCTAATGCAGTTATATTTTGATTACCTTTTTTCTCTTAGTCATCCGTTCAAAATCTTCAACAAAGGTGTTCAATTTTTCTTCCAAAAAAACTGATGACATTTTTTAGTCATCCGTACGAAATCTTCAAAGAAGATGTTCGATTTCCCTTTCCAAACAACTGATAACTTTTTAGTCATCCGTCCGAAATCTTCAAAAAGAAGGTGTTCAATTTTCCTTCTTAAAAAAGTGATTACTTTTTTCTCTTCCGCGCGAAATCTTCAAAAAAGGTGTTCAATTTCCATTCGCAAAAACTAATGACCTTTTGACATCCGTTCGAAATCTTTAAAAGAGGTATTCAATTACCCTTCCCAGAAAACTGATGACTTTTTTAGTCATCAGATTCTGTCCGAAATTTTCAAAAAAGGTGTTCAATTTTCCTTCTTGAAAAATTATGTCTTTTTTAGTCTTCCGTGCGATATCTTCAAAAAAGGTGTTCAAATTCCCATCCCAAAAACTAATGAATTTTTAGTCATCCGTCCGAGTTCTTAAAAACAGTGTTCATTTTTCCATTCGAAAAAACTGATGACTTTTTAGTCATCCGTCCAAAATCTTTAAAAAGGTGTTCAATTTTCCTTCTTGAAAAAACTGATGATTTTTATTAGTCTTCCGTGAGAAATCTTCAATAAAGGTGCTCAATTTCCTTTCCCAAAAATGGATGACTTTTTTGTCATTGGATTCGTTCCGAAATTTCCAAAGAGGTGTTCAATTTCTCTTTCCCAAAAAATGATGACTTTTTTAGTTATCCGTCCAAAATCTTTAAAGAAAGTTGTTCAATATACGTGGTTTACATGGTCCTTAACGAATGTCCCCACAATGAACCCATGGTGAGGATTATATATACGTGGTTTACGTGGTCCTCAACGAATGTCCCCACAATGCACCCATGGTGAAGATTATATATACGTGGTTTACGTGGTCCTCAACGAATGTCCCCACAATGCACCCATGGTGAAGATTATATATACGTGGTTTACGTGGTCCTCAATGAATGTCCCCACAATGCACCCATGGTGAAAATTATATATACGTGGTTTACGTGGTCCTCAATGAATGTTCCCACAATGCACCCATGGTGAAGATTATATATACGTGGTTTACGTGGTCCTCAACGAATGTCCCCACAATGCACCCATGGTGAAGATTATATATACGTGGTTTACGTGGTCCTCAATGAATGTCCCCACAATGCACCCATGGTGAAGATTATATATACGTGGTTTACGTGGTCCTCAATGAATGTCCCCACAATGCACCCATGGTGAAGATTATATATACGTGGTTTACGTGGTCCTCAATGAATGTCCCCACAATGCACCCATGGTGAAGATTATATATACGTGGTTTACGTGGTCCTCAATGAATGTACCCCCAAAGTACTCGTGGTCAAGAGTACCTATATATACGCATCCAGGGCGACGAAATTACACTTGTGTCTGACCTGTCTATGTTGCCAATATTATTCGATCAGACGGTAGTTCTTCGTATAGGGCGCTGCAGCAGTAGACAATGCGTGAGACAACGAAAGAGTGAATATAATTAGAGGCGGTTCCAAATATGACCTTTGATTCGTGATCTCTCGCCATTTTTGCCACTTTACCCGATTTCCTAGTAATAGTAATCATCTGAAGTGTAATCGTTAATAATTTTTTATTGCCAGATTTTCTATAGACTTAAATAAACGCACATTGCGCCAGAGTGTCACGGCGCATTGGTTCCTATGTAGCCTACTGCTGCGGGGTGCGGTGGTGTAGTGGATATGTTCGTCGCCTTGCAGCCGGAGGGCTGCAGGGTCGAATTCATCTCAAGCCGCCTCGTAGGCACATTGAACAAGTCCTTAACTCGCAATTGCTCAACGAATCGGTGTGAAACTCCAATTCAGTGTCCGCGCTGTAGTCGGAAGCTCTTCTGATTAGAACTTGAAGGAGCGATATAGCAACCCCACATACTTACATACTCAATGCGCGGAGCCCATATTGTTGCACCACAAAGTAGCGCCTCTGAGTAATTTATTGAAGGGGCGCTATATAAAAGCTAATAATGAATGAATGAATGGAAACGGATTGAATATGCCTATATACCAAGTGATCCAAAGCTGCCTTTTTAGGCCGTATTGGACCTGGGGGTCCAGGACCTTGATTGATTGAGTGGATTATATCATCTAAATGCAAAATTTGCTGAAGAGTTCAGACATAGTGGACATTGTCGAGAACCAGACGTGACTAGATAATGATGCTGCTGCAATGCTGCATAGTCTGCTTAAATTCTCATTTCGCAAAGTGTATGCCTCAGCTCACATGAATAATGATATAGACTATCGCTTTAGTGCTCAAAATTATTCGCCAGGTGCAACATAATTATTTTTCAGCACTCTGACCTCTACTTTTTCATGAAATATTTTCAGATATTCAGCTTCATTTTTGCAAATATTCTTTAATCAATCAAGCTACTATTTTGGACAAAATAATATTATTTATTTCATCAATCCAACTCCTGTATAACGGTATTGCTACGCGTTCGTAATTTTTATTCCGTATAGCTACGTACTGTAGTACTGTAGGCGTACGATGTAAGTATACAATTATTACATCAATAGAGCTCCAATTCAAACAATAACGCTTTCATAAATCCCGCGTCTACATGTATTTCATAAAATAATATTAGTCAATCGTGCCTTTAGTCTATATAGTATTTAGTGTTAATCAATCCAACTTGAATGCGACCAACGCTGAAACCCATGCAATGGAGAGTAATTATTTTAATACGCTATTGCGATAGATTTCCAGTGAATTAGTTTTCGTATAAATTGGAACTTTCACTGAGTGTTGACTGGGGCATAGTTACTAGGCATACAGCGCAATAAGGTATCTTGTCCTAGAATTAAATGAGACGAAAGAGGCTACATTGGCCAAAAATGTAATAATTGTATTGCAATGTCATGGCGCTTCTTGATCAGTTCCAGTGAATTCCAATTCATTCAGATGAACAACAATTATTCATCCTACCGAACTGTTTCTTCATGTAATGCAAAGTCATTAGTGGCATTGGATAATATCTGCCTATGGAGCGGCAATAGTTACTCTTGTTGGCGCCGTACGTGGCTGCCTGTTTAAGAGTGCGTCGCTTGAATCTGACGGTATCGACATCTGCTGTGTGACTGTCCCATAAAAAATTAATTGTCGTCATAATCATTATCATTATTATTGAAGTCTATTGAAAGAGGAGATTAGTGTCATACTGTAAGAGCGCAACTTTTCTGATAATGTGAAAAATACAAAGGTCCCATGCTTATTATAGTCAATCATAAGAGCACTCATACTGAGGCTAATCCTCATTAACTGCTGAAAATCATGAACTAAAGATACAGAAGCTTTAATATTCATGTTATGGTGATCCAATTAAAATTTAATTGGATCACCATAACATGAATAAGTAAAAGTATTCCACTGGCAGATTCAATGTAACATTTAATGTTACATTGAATCTGCCAGTGGAATACTTTGCCACAGATGAGCAAATCGCTGATGTTAAGTTAAGCCCTGCTCTTTATGCTATAAACAGATTTCGTGGAATACTTCGTCACAGATGAGCAAATCACTGATGCTAGATTAAGACCTGTTCTTTTTGTGGTTAAACTGTAACAGGCCATTGCCTTTGACCGCGCTCTAATGTCGGCGCGCTTTTGTACTGCGCGTCAATGACAGGATAACGCCATAAACAGATTTCTTGCAACAAAAATGTAGGCTAAAAAATTGGTCGACCGGCGAGATGAAATATATGAGAATTCACCTGCATCCTTAGAGTAGGCTTCTGTAAGTGCATATTGTCATCTTTTATAATTTGGCTGTGAATAAACTACGTACTTACTTAGTTGCTAGATAAGTTATTTTAGTATGTGAGGCACAAACCACCAATACTTATTCTCCTCATCAATCAATCTATGTAATTTATTCACAGATGACGATACACACAAAAAGTTTTATTCACCTTGAAGAGAATCTTACTAACAAATTGTTTTTTTATTGTGTAACGATTAATAATTATTTGCAGTTAATTGCGATAAAAAAATCGTGCGATTGATTTAGATTACATTTTTAGTCGGTTTGTATCGGCGTCCACAAGATTTAAAGTAAAGCACACTGTTTACGATTAACCACTTTACAGGTTATTAAATTTTTTAAAACCTACCCTTATTTGGCGAATAAATTTTATGTCGATCTAAGTGGAATTATAGCATACCTCACATATGAGTTTGCGAATATATGGTGTTTCAAATGACGACATTGACAATTGAAGACGTAATTGATGATGTCATTGAGGATTGTTGGCGTCATTTATGACGTCACTGAGGATTGAAAACTTCAATGACGACGTCATTGATGATTGATGACGTCAATGACGTCATTGACGATTGAAGACTTTATTGAGGATACATGCCGTCATCGATGGCGTTATTATTGATGTCATTGACGTTTGACGACGTCATTCATGACGTCATTGACGACGTCATGAAAGATTTATAACGTTATTTGTGACCTCATTGGCGATTTATGACGTCAGCGTTAGTATCATCAACCCCCTCATCATCATCATCATCGTCGTCGTCGTTGTCATCTTCAACATCATCATCGTCGTCCTAGTCGTCACCTTCATCATCGTAGTCGTCATTGTCATCATCGTTGTCGTCGTAATCCTCATCATCGTCGTTGTCGGCATCATAATCGTCGTCGTTGTCGTCATCATCATCATCATCTTAGTCGTCATCGCCATCATCGTCGTCGTCGTAATCCTCATCATCGTCTTTGTCGTAATCCTCATCATGGTCGTTGTCGTCATCATCATCATCATCATCATCGTCGTCGTCGTCGTCATCTTCATCATCATCATCATCATCGTCGTCGTAGTCGTCATCATGGGGGGCCCGGTAGAGTAATGGTTAACACGCTGGCCAAGAGTGCGAGAGGTAGCAGGTTCGAGCCCCCGTTGCGCCGATATGCTTTGTAGGCTGCTATTAGCGCCGTTGTAATTGCAAAGCTGTCTGTTCAGTTAGTAGTTAAGTTTAATTAAGATTACTGCATAACTTGTAAATGTAATGCGCAGTGCGTCTTGCAGGCGCTCAATTAAAGAAAAGATTATCATCGTCGTAGTCGTCATCGTCATCGTCATCATCGTCGTCGTCGTAATCCTCATTATTAGTCGTTGTCGGCATCATCATCATCATCGTCGTTGTCGTCATCATCTTCATCGTCGTCATCTTCGTCATCATCATCGTCGTCTTTGACATAATTATGCACAGCAACGACGTCTTAGCAGTGTGGACAAGAAAAAGTCGACGCTGTAGTTCCTAATATCAGTTGGACGATTATAATCGGGGTTGCCGTAAAACGGTCAATTGTTGAGGACGATTATAATTCGGGTTGCCGCTAAAGGGGTTAAATGTTAAGAGTCCTCCGATAATGCACGCGATCGGCACAAATGATGATGATGAGTTTTGGTACGTTAGAAGAATTCAATCTAGCTATTATTATGTCCTCATAAATCACATGCAATCAGTTGTATAGATGACCCATATATAAGTCCTCATAAACCAGGCGCGGTCACCAGTGGTCAGTTATATATAAGTCCTCATAAACCAGGCGCGGTCACTCGTGGTCAGTTATATGTATAAGTCCGCATAGACCACACGCGATCAACAGTGCCTATATATACGCACTCTTTAAGCGGACCTCCAATATATACCGTTTAAGCGGTCAAGAAGTCCGCATAAACCAGGCGTGGTCACTCGTGGTCATATACATATATGAGGTCGCACAACAACGCTGGTCAGTTAAGTCCGTTCAAACCACACGCGATGACTATATATATATATATATATATATATATATATATATAGGCTGATGCTCAAATATTCACACTAGCCCATTCAGTAACCCCACACCGACCATACTTCAAATACACCTGTATGCCTTATTAACTTTACTCGCTATGTGGTCAGCGGTGACCAGCCATCCGTCACATTTCTTCAACCGTTTCAGAAAATGCAAATCAAGACCTTCGAGATTAATTTAAGCTATTGTTCTCTTCTTATGTTTATAATCCATGGCATAAACCAGCGGTTCCCAACCCGTGGCCCGCGGGCCAAAAGTGGCCCGCAAGGTCTCAGAAAATGGCCCTCATCTCTCAAATAATTATCGAAAATATATCAAAAATTAACATTTTGGACAGGATAGAACACATTATTATTTTCTAAATATTCTATTAAAAATTATTTTATTTTAACGTCGATAAAATAACATCAAACATTGTATTGTGAATCAATTATAAGAAGTTTTATATGCTTTTAGTTAATACAATTTTAACCTTGTGGCCCCTTAATGTCCTTCAGCAAAGAAAAAGTAGCCCTCGTGTCCTCCAACTTAGAAAAAGTGGCCCTCACGTCAAAAAAGGTTGGGAACCACTGGCATAAACGTTTAAAAGGTGTATTTTTGATCGCTTTGCCATATTTTGCTGCATTTTAATGTTAATAATATTAACCTGTTTGGGCAACATTTCAATTAGCTGAGTAGTGTTCATCGCATATTGTGCCTATTCATATAATTATAGCACCATCTCTTGATGATTTGCTGGTGGGGTTTTGTCATTCAACAGCAAAGATTATAGGGCAATAAGCATGTGCAAGCAAAAAATAATGTATGGAAAGAAGATGATACAACTACACATGCAGATTAACACATGGTTTTAATAGAAATATTTTAAGGCGATTTTAAGGTGTGTAAAGCGTGACTTCGGCTCCCTTGTTTTAAGTATTTTTAAGGTATCTAAAGATGTGACTTCGATAATATTGCTTTTCAAGACATTGTGTCTTTCGTTTTGCAGAAATTGCTCAATAATTTTAAAATCCCTTTATCACAATGCTCTTACATACATTATCTTCGTGATTACATGATATCGACGTTGTTCCTAATTTAGTAATTTTTCCAGATTTTCCCCGAAAGGTTGAAGATCGCCATTTAAAAGAAAACAAAGAGCGAAAAAGTAAGATTGGATGGATAGAACGAAGCTGGAGCAGGTCACGGAGTTCCTGTATATAAAAATATTTATAACGGAAGATGGTCAATGCATAAAATAAATAAAACCAGGTTTAGTTTAGCATCAGCGATACTTGGACGATTGAGTTGGTTATGTAAGAAAATCATCCTATTATAAATAAGAAAACGCAAAATAAACTCTTCATACCATTAGTCCTTCCAGCGCTGATGTATGGTTATCAATGCTGTAGTTGCCTGCAGAAATAAAGAGGAATATCAGAAGGCCAGACGAGGGATGATACGCAATGAGGTAAGAAGTATTCGTGAACAAGGAGAGGAGCACCGAATGACAATGTCGTCAGACGTCAGATGCTCGCCACAATTTACCTCCGAGAGCCACATGTATTCTGCCTCACATTGAGTATTCATGGACATCGTCCCTTTGTTTTGCCGGATATGCAGTCCTCTGAATCCTCTCAGTTCCTTTTACGCGTCTTGCAACCATGCAGAATCTCTTTGGAATCCGGAGAGCCTCCGCGTAGTTTTTTGACGGGGCGCTATATAAAATTTCGAACAAATGAATGAATTTAGAATGAATGAATGAACACAAGATGGACTTTCTTGTAAAGGAACTCACAACTCAACTATACATCGCATTCTGCACCAAACTCTAGTTCAGTGGTTCTTAACCTTTTCAATGGAGCCGAACCCCTTGAGAAATCCATGATCACTCACCGAACTAATGAAGTTTAAACAATAGATTTTTAACTTGTGAGAACAAAAAAAACACAATTTTACCAAAATGTGAAACTAAATTAATACATTCAATACATTAACCACTAACAGTAAACTAACCGTATACCAACACTACAAATTGCATTCTAATGTGTCCTTTGTTATCAAATAAAAGTCGAAGAATAAAAATAAAATAAAATAGCAAATGATTTTTCACTCACACTCACTGACCCTGAATATGTATTTATATTGCAGTTTTTAAAATAAGTTGATTGCTTGAGATCGTGAGCTCTTCAATATAAACACATTCACTAAACACCTCTATATCGGAAGTTCAGACTGCTTTTTTAATTTTTTGCTAACTTGAAGACAAATCTTTTTCACCATAAAAGCATTACAACTGAAGCTACCTTATGATACTACAAGCAACCACACAATATTCTGGTGGTTTGAGACACAAGTCTATCGCTTACGAAGGACATTTAATCGGGGACTTCGTTATTCGATCTCGGTTCCTCTCTCGCTCTCCATTTCCACTGTGTTATCCATTGAGCGTTGAATGATTGAATGATTGACTGGAGTCGACTGTCATTTCAATTAGCAAATTTATATAATGCACTGAAACTGTACGTTTATATTTTTATGTATTTTTTTCTAAAATCGGAATGAATAGATTAAATTCAATTAATTATGTCTAAGTTTCATAAGGCATGATAAATGTTGTCACTGAGGTCGCTCTCTTGATCCTGAGATGCTCGCTTGGCCCGTCTACGCTGGTGCACCTTTTGAGATGCACCACTCTCGACTGCATGATTACGACGAGATGTTAAGTGGGTAATAATATTTTTGTTATCTTAATATTAACGCAAAATACCTGCGTGTCTAGCATAATAATTTATATGCTTAATTATGGGAATAATTCATGTTTGCATCCATTCCCGCAAAACTCGGTTAACTCTCGTAATGCCAGTAACAGTATGAGATACTGTCTTTTTACTTGACACGGCAGAGTAGCAGAACCGAATGACGTGGGAAGGATGCTTTAGCCATCTATGTTGTGAAATAAGCAACGAACAATTTGACCATTCTTACAAATTACCTTTTATTGTGTCAATTATTGTCTCAATATAATCAGTGAGAACGGTTTTAAATGATTTCGTCCAACGTTTACGTCACCCCCGGAACATTTAGATCACGAAAAAAATGTATTTATTTATTACCCACTAACGACTGATTTGAAGGTGTCTAATGAAATATTGAAATATGTGGCATAGTAAACCCAGGACCTCTAGAGTGAGAAACAAAGAAGGGAATCATTGGAAAACAAAGTAGAACTTAAACAGCGATGGAAACAACACTAACAAGAGCTGTATAACGGAAGTGATCCAGTTGAGAGTACAGTGCTATACGGGCTACCAGAAAGTAACTAAGACTAACTTGGATTAGGGTTATGGTGAGGAAGTGGAAACGCCCTGGAAAGCAAAGAAGCTGATGCTATTCCAATCTTGCATTCTACAGGGTGACACGAAAGTTCGTTCACTGTTTTCAATATGCGTTATCTCAGCAACGGCTTCATATTTCTCTATAATATTTCGTCAGTGTATGTGCAAATGAAACACAAAGAAAAAATCTGATAAATTTTGCAAACTTATTAGGTCTCGCAATCTAATGACTAAGTTTCAATCGATGGCGCTGAGCAATTATTGCAAGTGAGGGACTTGCTCTCAATGTCAATACACATTAATCATGATTGTGATAGAAGGAAGATCGGATGCGCCAAAAGAAGAAGTTTGATGGCAGCAGTAGTAGTTGCACTATAACGTCACTGTGTGGTAACAAAAACCATTAGCGACGCCCTCCTCCTATATTCAGGCTTGGGAATGGCACTGGCAGAGTGCAACCAGAGGCGGTGTTAAATTAATTGCAGGAGGAGGAGGATCCAGATTTGACGAGGGTCTATAACAACAGAGGCCGTAACCCTGAACAGAAATTTGTTTTGGTATACTACAGCAAGGTGATTATATTAATTGCAGCTTTTGAGCCACATTTTTATATAACTCTTCTATTAAGCGTTAAACAGGTGTCTAAAGAGAAGGATTTCTTCACGGATCGTGTTACTGCAGGAGGATCGCGTAAAAAGCAAGATCATGAAAATTATTTTAGTCCATCTAGTAATTGTAGTTTCAGATTAAAGTCGCCCTTCTCCTTTCTCCAGGCGGACCCTACGAGGCGGCTTGAGGGGGGTTCGAACCAGCAACCTTCCGGCAGCAAGGCAACGAACGTATACCCACTACACCATCGCGCTAGACGTAGAACGTGTATGCCTAAAGCAGCTGTCTAACCAAGTTCATCCGATTAGCATAGGTTGTTGGCGCAATTTGGTCGTTGCAATCTTCCAACAAATCAAATGAAAGATGTCTGAAATCTTAAAGAGACAGTGATCTCGACAGATTCCAATTTCCACAAGGCAATTGTCAATTCAAACGGGGAATAATGCTTTGATTTTGTGAGAAAACCGCTTTAGTTATCTTACATGCCTTGTATAATGATTTGATTTTGCCAGTGAACCGTTATATGTTATATGTTACAAGTGGCATGCTCACAATAGAGAGCTACAAAAGAAAAGAAAAAAACTAAACACGAATCAGAAGAAAACGGATACTAAAGACACTGATATGGAGTGTGGTGCGGAAAGGGTCATAGACATGGACGGCAAGAAAAGGTTACAATGAGACTGGAGGTCGTTGAAATGTTGACATGGAGATGAATGGAGATAATCAGCTGGTCATTGGACTGCAACTGCTAAAGTACAAGTAGTTGTTGAGTTATTTGCAATTCCTCCGAACGAGTCTTCCGATCTGGATATATAACGACTGCTGCAGCGTTTTAAAGGTGTGTAATACGAAACAATTTAAATGATGCGAAGTAGCTTCGGTTTATAATTGATAAGTTTACTGATTTAATGACTTCAATCATCCTTCAAGCTTATTACTGGCACTGTCAAAGTGCACGCATAATTTTGTTTATTAAAGTTTTAGACCTTTTCTTACATCAACCAACTAAGGGTTTTTCTAACGTGCAGTTGTACATATAATATGCAGTTCTAAATGTTGTAGAAGCACTTCAATAGGTTAAAACTAGCAAAATAGGTCCTTGTACTCCGATTGGAAGCAATTTTACCATGAAAGATTGGAAAGAAAAAAAGGAGTCGTGCAGTTCTAAAAATTCTTTAAAAACAGTTTTCAACCTACTTATCCACTCATGAGCTCCGATCATATTTAAAGACAAGTGTGCTTGCGTTCTGAAGGTGTCTAATGCATTGAGAATTAATTACTTGGTTAATGCAAATTGTGCATACATAGCACTTCGTCATAATTTTTATGGTGTATAAAATGACCATCGTACTCAATTATGTCCATGCATACCGAGTATATCACACATTGCGAGAATTCGCTTACCGAGTATCGATCGTTGAAGTCGTGGATTGGATAAGAGCGCCACTGTCTTCTGCCCCAGAGATCTTAAACGTCGCCTGTATGGCTATCTTATAGAATCGTTGCTTCCAAGAGGTTGTTTAGAACGGCTGTTCGATTCTCCTTCCAATGTAATAGATTCGATATGAATACTATGGATGGAATAATGCCGAGTTAATAATGTGGAATAATAGCGAAATAATCCGTGGATGGATGTATCCGATTTGACCAGGGTCTATGACAACAGAGGCCGTCACACTGACTGGACAGAAATTTGCTCGACGTACTACTGTTACAGTACAGCACTAAAAAAAATTTCGCGTGTCCCATATTTATATAATATTAGTTTAATGTTTTCAACAGATGTCTAAATGTTACTTATGATGTCCAGCTTGGATGTCCGGATATCAGTTTCCTCTTAATACAGACGTCAACTTCGTCGCCTTCTGACAAAATCCGTTGACTATAATAATACACGAGATGCAGAGTAGCTTCTATTTATCGACACTGTGTGATGGCAAAGATCTTCAGCGTCGCCCTCCTCATTTATCCAGTCTTGCGACAGACACTGGCAGGGCGCAACAGCCAGTGGGGAGTTAGGATAAAGCAACTTGTAGCATCGGAATTGCACCATCAAGGGCGTCTGAACTGAGCTTCACAATCTCACTAATGATTAATTCTTACACAGCACAATAATATTATTACGGCAGTGCAACCACCACTGTCTATGAAGCACGTGTGACAGACGAAAGCGTCGACTGTACTTAAAGCCACAAAATGTTGAAATTTTGATTGACAATGTTTTATGTATGTATGTATGTATGTATGTATGTATGTATGTATGTATGTATGTATGTATGTATGTATGTATGTATGTATGTATGTATGTATGTATGTATGTATGTATGTATGTATGTATCTATGCATGTACGTATGCATGTACGTATGTATGTATGTATGTATGTATGTATGTATGTATGTATGTATGTATGTATGTATGTATGTATGTATGTATGTATGTATGTATGTATGTATGTATGTATGTATGTATGTATGTATGTATGTATGTATGTATGTATGTATGTATGTATGTATGTATGTATGTATGTATGTATGTATGTATGTATGTATGTATGTATGTATGTATGTATGTATGTATGTTTACTTGTTATAGCGCCCCTTCAAGCTCTTTCTACTCAGAGGCGCTCCCGAATGCAGAGCGGACACTGCATCGGAGTTTCACGCCGAAGCGCTGAGCAATTGTGAGTGAAGGACTTGCCCAGGGTCCTTACGCGGCGAGTTAAGGTGGATTTACTAATCCATGGAAAAAAACAAATGAAATCGTTTTGGAAAAACGTCAAATGTAAAATATAAAAATATATGAGCTGTGGCAATGGACGCCTTTGAAACGGTGTGAATCAAAATTATGCAAAAATTATAACTTTATAACTTTAGGAAAAGCACTTAGTAATGAGGCGTTTAGACACCTTTAAAACTATTCAACTGGTGTTATATATGAATAAAAATCACAAGTAAATTAATGATTGCGTCAAATTCACGTTCTCGTAAGTTGTGTTGTAGTGCAAAGATCAGTGAAAGCAGTCGCCTTGTAAGATAAAGAGACCAGAAAAAGAGAAAAGAACATAAAGTGGAGCTAAATAAATGTTTGGAAGCAGTCTCAACTCTTCACTGATGCGACCTGACATTAAATCTCACAGACTACAGAAAGGCATCTATGACAGTTAGGTGCCAAGTGAGTCAAGAGGCAAACGACTCTGTGCCTCCTACATGTATATCATGATGCATGCTAAGCTTCAGTGATATTCAGAGCAATGTTGTCTCACTTGATGAGGGCGACAATCTTTCTTTCATGGCATAAGCTGCAACCAACGTCTGCCTTTGCTCTCTACAATAACCATGGAGATCGAATGGATTTGAAGATCATGGAGTATACGCTACGCAGATGCTTTTACACGCCATAGAAACCGATGCTAATGATCTTATCACAAATGCATTGTCGATAAGAACTCCGTCACTCGTTGTACTCTGCCAGCGCCAGACCCAAGCTTGGATATCAAAGGATGGTGTCGCTAATGATCTTTGTTATCACGCAGTGACGTTAAACTGCAAATACCATCACTATTATCGTTAAGCAACAGGCACGACGTTATATATAGACACCACTAAAATTTTGTCGACGTACACTATTTATAAGCATGACACGAAAGGCTTTTTCGTCTCTGTTAGCACACATAATATAACTTTATCCGCAATCAGTATTTGATGAAAACGCTTTGAACGAAACTTCTACAGAGAAGTAGACTATTCTATTCATTAGATGCATAATAGTATAATGTGAGTGGCTCAATATTAATTATGATATTCAGATATTCAGGAGACAGTTTGAAAATTACGGCAAAGAATCGTCAATTGGAAGATTACAAGTTTATAGCGACAAATACAGTTGAAGGACAATATTTCCTCTCGTGTGTAGCAAACTTTGATGAGTAGCGCAAAGAATTTGTTAAAAGACTCGAGGTCAACTCTGCCAATAACATTTTGCTCTGATTCTACGCATCTACAAAATTATATCAACTCCTCAAGTGTCACTAACATCTCTGCTACTTTGGTTCTACCATTGCCTGTACTTTTGAAAACTGATAACAATCGGGGAAGGATGTGGGGGAGATGAAACCATATTTATAGTGACTGTTTTTAAAATGCAGCGAAACAAACTATGCTTTTAACTCGGACTCTCTGATTTTTCACAAGGGCTTCTTTGATGCTCAAAAGAAAATTTTCACTTAAGACCTTACTTACCTTGTTTTGGAATATTCTTTACCTGGTCAATAGGTTGTCACCATGAACAGCCCGCCCTCACCCTGCCGGCCGGGGAGAACCGAACCTATTCGGGCTACTGATAACTGATGAAGGTAATGGTATTCATCTTTGTAAGGATTCCAAGTCATAAACCCCAGAAACTCAACATCTTCGGGTTGTGCCACGCATGAGTCAAGAGATGAAAGACGAGGTAGACGTTACTCATCATCGCAATAGTTACAGACCAAAGAAATTAATAACAAATCCAAATAAACAGCGATGAGGAGGAGGAGGATCCAGATTTGACCATGGCTATGACAACAGAGGCAGTAACCCTGGACGGAAATTTGTTTTGGCATATTACAGCTCTTTGTTAAGTAGCGATGAAAGCAAATGATTTCGAGATATATAAAGGAATGAAACGGTTATAAAGTTGCTCTTTGAAAACCCTCTAGCCACTGCCCCACTAAAATTGGCTGTGTTTTAATTTATGGGTTAATATGATTATTAATTTCCTCAATTGCTATATTTTTTTTATTAAAACCTAGTACTTGGTGAGTAAAACCAAAATAACTAACGTTGCCCTCTTCGCTTTCTAGCCTTTGGACTAACACTGCTACAGAGAATTATTATAGTCAATTGCGCAATTATTTCTTAAGTGCTGATAGCTTTGAGTCGGAAATGATTATCTTTCAGTGGCTGAGGAAATGGCGGATTAGCCTTCTTGCTGCCAATGCCGTATTTCTAACATCATTTGCAACTTTATTGAGGTGTGTAAAGACATAATTTTGTGTCCATTGTTTTTAACGTCTTGGTAGGATCTTTGAATTCGACTTCACTACATCCGCTGGTCATCAGGATTACAACAGTTTATAGAGTTATATGACGTCATAAGATAAGATCGGTTAAGAATATTCTTTACCTGGTCAATTACTATTCGCACTTTGGTAAACACAGGTAATATGTACATTACGGGAAGAGTGTAATATGTCGCACTTGTTTTTGATATCTACGTCAGATCCGCTCGATGCGTCGCTCGCTTACAACCAAAGCCGCCACAACTATGCTGCATGCATTTTTATGCACGAGAGCTGACTAATGACTATGGTAGTGCTATATATGCGGGGTAACCCTTTCACGCATTAATAAGTTGCAATCTGTCCTTAATGCTGCGGCTCGTCTGATTGGCGGCATACCAAAATTTGGGCATAATCAAGTTTTATACGGAAGGAACTGCACTGGTTGCCTATGCAAAAACGCATTGAATTTAAGATCCTATGCTCCATCGGGCTGAAATCCGGAGATTCGAGGCCATCGCCTCAATGAAACCAAAACAAATATTGACATCAACGGCCTATTTAAGAACTCTCAACTTAGCTTCCACTTTCTGCACTCTCACTGTTTATCAGATTAAGTGGTGATTATAGTTTTAGCTTTATGACTTTGTTGTTAAAGTGCCTTTGTCTGCTATTGACTCCCTGAGAATTTTAATCTTTAGAAATTTTCATTTCGCTATTTTATTAACATAAAGCAATCAACAAGCAACATAACAATACCAACGAGAGGACCCTCGTTCATCGTTGCGCCAAAGATGTTTACGCTTTAGCATCATTTGTTTCCCTGTTATTGTTTAATATTAGTTATTCGTTGGATCTTGTGACTGCGTCTTCAGTACTAAATCGTGTTGGTCGTTTAAATGTAGCTCATAAATATAGGCTTAAAGTCCAGTTTGAGGAAAAATCATTTCGAGAAGTCATGCTTTGTTTTGGGTTGCCGGTAGAGTAATGGATGACACGCTGGCCAAGAGAACGAGAGGCAAGCAGTTCGAGCCACCGTTGGGCCGACAGTTTTGTAGGCTGCTATTAGCGACGATTATTGCAGGCTGTCTGTTCGGTCAGTATAGTTAGGATTTGTGTATTTTGTAATCTGAGTTCTTGTAACTAGTTTCAACTGCAAAAATGAACACTGTAACCGGCTGCGTTCTGTCAACCACTCAACCGGATTGTTGAATATACGAAAATTATTATTATTACAAATAATATGCAGGGATGATGGTTAATGACACTTTGTTATAACGAAGACGAATAGTTATTACCCTGATCGTTTTTCAGACATGGTAATCTCCGCACATGCTTGGCTCTTATGCAATTACAACGTTACCATTTTTTATTGCGCGATGATCATTTTTTTGTGCGAGAATTGACAGCGTGAGAGAACCAGCAGTTGAACCCAAGACTTCGTGGCGTCAAAAGATTGCAAAGGACGGATGGATACGATTTGACCAGGGTCTATGACAACAGAGGCCGTACTCTGGACAGAAATATTATCTTGTTTGGCATATTATAGCACTTTTGCAATATTGCTACGTTTTACCCTTTATAACGCATCTATTCACGTTTTAAAGGTGTCTAATGACATCTGTTATTATATAGGCTTTACCTGCAAATATGCCAGCGTTGAACTTCTTTTTCGTTACAACAGGGGTCGATCATTTTAACCCTATTTTATCTGACTATCATCAAAGATTTCTATGGAGCCAATTTTAAATATCGGAATTATTTGTTTCGGTTATCTCTGCTCCGTTAAATTGTATCCATTCTACTATAATATTATACACGGATGATATGTATTTGTTGGTGGGATCACCTATGCGGTATACCACCAGAGACGAGATTTTTTGTCTGTTCCTTTTTAGAAATGGGCGTCGGAAAGTATCCTAATACGAGCCGTTGAACAATAAATAGCTGTCGCTTTTTATATTATGTATATAATTTTAATACTTAAAAGAGGTGTTCTAATTCAAAAAATACATTCACTTTCATTATTTTGTGATCGGAGTTGTATTGACCGTACGCATTTAATGAAAGTACACATGGAAATTGATCCAAGGGACACCCGCAACAAATCAGCTGTCGCCATATCAACAATGACATTTACTGCGTTATGAATATTCAACATTTACTGCGTATTGAATATTCATTAAGTCAATTGGGTTGCGTTAGTTCGGTATAAAGCAGGAATCTGTTGTAAACAGTGATTTTTGTTAACCTCTCCGAATCTGCGAAATGACAATTCTGTGCAGAAGTGCCGTCATACCCAATCAATCATCACGCCCGTCCATAATACCAGCCACACAGTCGGAGCCGATTAGGTTCTAAAATGGCGTGAACGTGAGAGAGTGATTTTCACTTTGATCGTCGTCGTCGTCCTCATCATCGTCGTCGTCGTCGTCGTCGTCGTCGTCGCCGCCGCCGCCGCCATCATCATCATCATCATCATCGTCGTCGTCGTCGTCGTCGTCGTCGTCGTCGTCATCATCATCATCATCGACTTCATCATCATCATCAGCAGCAGCAGCAGCAGCAGCAGCATCCATTTCGCATTTATTGAGCACCAAAATCTTCAATCGATGGTGCGATGAGTTTGCCTTAGGTCTGAATTCATAATTAAAATTTGTAAATATATTTTGCCGAGATCCCCTCAGCCGACCTAATCACCAGTACGAAAATCTTAATTAGTAATAAATTTATTTTTGCCCAGATCCTCCCCACCCGACCTCGACCCATCTCCTCTCTGCGTTCGTATTATATGGACATCCTCCGTTTAATGAATGATGAACGGATGATAGGCTGTGACTTCGTTTTATCAGTTAAGTCTGAAGATCAGTATTAGAAATTGTGTTTCATCGACTTCATTTCTCAACCTCGGCATATAAGGACGTGTTTTGTATTCACACTCGCTGTGTGCTCAACGTACCATTATTGGGAGCTTTATATGGGGGACATTATTGAACCGGGTGGGTGAAAGAACGGGTGAGTGTGTGGGTGGGGGAAATTTGATGAACTTTCATTGAGGTAGTGTACGTTCACAACAAAAGTTATTTTTCTTGATTGTTTTGTTTTGCCTACTGTAACACTTTAACACTGACTGTGATATTTAGAGTATCTATCAACTTGCTCCGACGAATTCCTTTTGATTCGATGTTGAACTTATTACGTCAATGAGGTTCGTTTTCGAGGTGTGTAAAAAGGTCAAAGCAATCAATCTATCAGGATTTTTGTCACGACCCTCTAAGATACCTACACATGGGCGCTCCCGGCCGAGGTAGAACCGGGAAAAGAGTCTTCATCAGTTTGTGAAATTGGGAGGTGTCGTATAGTCAAAGGAAGTCGGTTCCATGTTGTTGGACCAACCACAGAGAACGAACGGCTCTGCCTTTTCACAGAGCGAGTGAAAGGAACCAATAATCATACAGCTCTGCGGCAACGGGGGAGCTTTTGGTTCAACGAGCTCGCATTTCTATCAGACAGCGCCAAGGCTTTTCTATTGTGGGTCACGCTATCTGGAATAGCCTCCCGTTAGCCTTGCGACTTATGCCCAATTGCCCAGGCTAAATTCCTCTGCTTTTCATAAGCCGCTAAAATCCTACTTTTTCAACTGTGGATGGGCTGAGAGTGCCCCTGAGTAGCTCTCTTGAAGAGGCGCTACATAGATTCTCGAAATTTAATCAAAGTCCTCGCTCTCTACAGACCAGGTTCTTCACTCCCCACACCAATATTCTTCTCCGAGTTTTCTGCTCTCATGGAAATCTTCTCCACATACAACAGCCAATTACTCATAACTGGAGATCTCAACATTCACCTGGAAAATCCGAGCCATCCTGATTCTACTCGCTTCTTGGATCTTCTCTTCCAGTTCGGTCTCATCCAACACGTAGCTGAGCCCACTCATGCTCTGGGTGGCTGGCTGGATTTGGTTATCACGCGGGAAGATTGCGCCATCTCAGACCTCTGAGTGGAACCTCCTTCTATCTCTGATCATGGCCTTCTCCTCTACAATATCCCTTTCCTCACCGCTCAGCCTACATACGCCATTCGCCACTCTCGTGGTTGGAAGAACTTGAATCGTGAGGCATTTCGCGCAGGACTGCTCAACAGCCCGCTCTGCGTTGACTTGTCCTCACGTGCTGAGGACTCCACTGAAGAGCTTTTTGCTCTCTACGATGCGACGATTCTGCCGCTCATCGATTCTCTACTTCCCGTTCGCCCTCATCGGATCCGTCATCAACCACTAAGACCATGGTTCGACTCTCACTGCCGCGCCATCCGTCGGGATGTCAGACGTCTGGAGCGTCGGTATCGCCGCACCCGTGACCCGGCAGACCGCCTCATCTGGATCCAACACCTCAGGACGATGCACGGTGAACTTCGTTCCAGGGAAACGCAATACTGGGAGGACCTAGTCGCCAAGGATGCACATAGCCCTCGCCGTCTTTGGACGGCTCTCGCTGGGATCCTCGGACGCTCCGCCGCTCCTCGCTCTCCTTCGCAACCATCGTTCACAGCCAACGATTACCTGGACTTTATGACGGAGAAGATCGCCGTGACCCGTCGATCAACGGAAGGTTCTCCGCCTCCATCCTTCCCTTCTTCAGCATCTGCAGCTACCCTCAACGAATGGCAGCCGATCCAGTCCGATGCTCTCAGATGCCTCATCCAAGGCTCCACATCGAAGTCCTGCGAGCTGGACATTATTCCTCCATTCATTGTTAAAGAGTTTATAGATGAATTTTTGCCATTTTTACTATTATTATGCAATTCTTCGCTGGCCCAGGGTGTGGTTCCAGTTCAACACAAAACAGCTCTGATTTTTCCCTCTCTCAAGCGCCAGGGTCTAGACCAAAGTGTTCCCTCCAGTTATCGACCCATTTCCAATCTCTCTTTTCTCTCTAAACTCCTGGAAAAATGTATTTCGCTCCAGCTAGTTGACTATCTTGAAACCAACTCACTAATGCCCCCTCTTCAATCTGGCTTTAGGAAATACCATTCTACTGAATCTCTTATTACTCGCTTACTTACTGACATCTTTGCCGCTGTTGATCAATCCCACATCACCTTACTTGCCCTGTTTGACGTCAGTGCGGCGTTCGACACTGTTGACCATACTATTCTACTCGAGCGTCTGTCCAAATCTTTTGGCATTGGTGACTCTGCCCTCCTCTGGCTTAGTTCTTTCCTCTCTGATCGCTCTGTATCTGTGATCTTTGGACCCACACGCTCCTCCTGGACCTTTGTTCCCTACGGCCTGCCTCAAGGCTCTGTCCTGGCGCCGCTTCTATACATCCTATATACTGCTGATCTATTGAACCTATTATCCCGCAAGGGTGCCTCTGCTCATCAATACGCTGATGATACACAAGCATTTGTCCACGGTTCTCCCAGTGCTGCCTCTTCACTGGTTGCAACTATCCTTGACGCCACTATGGAACTGAACCAATGGATGTCTTCTAACCGTCTTCGCCTTAACTCTGATAAAACCCAATTCATCTGGCTTGGTGGTAGAGTCCAGCTCGCCAAGATTGATATGGAGCTCCTCAGCACGTTGTACCCAGATATCCAATTTTCTCCAACTGTTCGTGATCTGGGTTTTACTCTGGATCCAATTCTTTCTCTTACTGATCATGTTAACCGAATCTCTCGAACATGTTTCTATCACTTGCGACAATTGCGTACTATCCGCCACTCACTCTCCCTTCAAGCGGTCAAGGCGCTTGTCCATGCTTTGATTTGCTCTAGAGTCGACTTTGGAAACTCTGCCTATGCTGGTCTCTCCTCTCTTAACCTCTCTAAGCTTCAGTCTATTCTTAATGCTGCTGCCCGCTTAATTGCTGGTCTTCCCAAATTCTCTCACATATCTGATTTTATTCGGGACACTCTTCATTGGCTTCCTGTACCTCAGCGCATTGAGTTCAAGATCCTGACTCTTATGCGCAACTCTCTTCTCGGGGTAGCCCCCTCTTATCTTCGGACACTGTGTAACTTGGTCTCCACTCTTCCTGGCCGCTCTGCCCTTCGATCTGCTGCCAATGGCCTTCTAGTTGTCCCGCGCATGCGTGGAGCTACGGCCCAGTCCAGAAGCTTCGCATATCTTGGTCCTACTTGTTGGAACCGCCTTCCTCACAAGCTCCGTTCTGAGCTTCTTGGCCTTTCTCTTCCCCTGTTCCGTAAACGTCTGAAAACTATACTATTTGTTAGGGGTGAGCACTAGCTTGGGTCGGGAGCGCCACTGAATCTGTGAGCGGCGCTATATAAATGTTCAATTACAATTACAATTACAATTACAAAGTAATATCCTAAATACGGCGCTGACTATTCACATACTTATTAACCTCAAGTGTAGACTTCAAACTTTTTTGATATTAGAGTGGAGATGCGAAATTTGCCTTTGGAGCGGCCGGTGCTTGGTATTGCCAGTCCCAAGCCTAGGAAAAAGAGGAAGGCGACACAGCGACCCTAAAGGACGGTGATAAGATGTCGATAGTTTCCATATAAACAGGTTAGGTCCACAGTAACTGTAACAGTATCGAATACTCAAAACGATTATGTTGGGTGCTGTCATCTAGCGAATAACTGAAGTAATTCTGAATAGACTGCAAAGATAAAATTGAATTATCCAATATGAGTATGACCATATATTGTTTAAGTTCTGGTTCATATGACATTATATAACGCACATTAGAAATATTTATGTGAAAAATAGGACCGAACTTTTGTGGATCCAAAGGATCCCTGTAAATCACTTATTTCTTTGTCAAGAAATAGATTATATACAATACAAAGCTCATTTAGACACCCTTTAATTGTGTATACATTGTCTATTTTTATTTTAAAAATACTTTGCGAGCGAAACGCAACTGCGCAATAACTCAAAATCTCATTTTTGTCACTAACATCCGTGTATGTTAGTAAAATTAATGACGATAAAGAAATTAAATTATGTTATCCATCTGCACGAGAAAAAGGATAAATTAGAATGCTCAAATTACAGATATATAAGTTTGCTTTGCAACAGCAATGTGGTTTTCTCAGCAAACATACAGCGTAGAACTAAAAAAGACAGCATAAAAATCTTTCCGGAAGCTCAGGCAGGATTCAGGGTGGACAGGAGAGCAGTAGACCAGGTCTTCACTTTCTAAGACGCGAATAAATTTGAGGAAAAAATTTCAAAAGAATCGGTCATGATCTTTCCCAGATATTCGATTAGGAACAAACTTTTTACATTTTTATTTATATAGATGACGCAATATCAACGACAAACAAAACTAACAATGTGGATTAAACGGGAAATAACAACCTCTTGCCAGTTCGGATTTTTTGTGCTTTAACAAGAGCGTGTTTAAACTGAATGTCTTTCACGCAACCGGGTTCGAGCCTAGTACAGGGCATTAATTTGTTAAAGTTTCTGTTAGCTGCCATTGGCGCTTTTCTGTTGTGTTGTTTGACTCGGGTTCTGCTGAAAATAAGATCGCCCATCCCATTTCTGGCTTGGTCGAACCAGGAGTGATCCAGCACTTAGGCTACCGAACCCACTGCTGTAAAGCCGACATGCGTGTCGTGCTATAGTGGGTCATATCTCATATAACCTGTACCTGCAATCATTTTGCTGTTTATCAGATTGAGTCATTAAACGAAGATTGTTATTATTATTATTATTGTTTAACCGTTCGTTGTTAACGCTGCTAGTTGGACACCTTTAATTAGATTTAGCCGTTGCTATTAATTGACGGCCCTCAGATTCCGACCCGCATCTCAACGCAAGGAAGGGGTGCACATCGAGCTGTATAATAATTGAACATAAGTACAGATAAAAATCACTGGTAGGCTAATTTGGGAAAGGGACAATGGATAGGAATAAAGGTTCAGGAGGAGATGATAGTGAATGTAACAGAGTTTGTCTATTTAGGCAGTCTGCTAAGTTTACATGGAATAACGACTGCACAAAGGAAGTAAAACAAGACTGGCAAAGGCAAAGGGAGTTATGACAGGATTAAAAACCATCTAAAATAGTAAGCAAATCGACTGTAGTAGCAATATAAATCCCGTTAATGGGATATCTAATTATTTTCGCAATATACGAGAAATAGAGTGGCAGTCATAGACACATGAGAAACGATAGCAAATGTTGTTTGAAAAAATCAATCATCATTAAATGATTATTAACATCTCTGTCCATCATAAATAATTATTATAATAGCGTTTGTAAATGAAACTCTGCAAAGCGCTTCCTCTGTCCACTTTCAAAGGAGGACGAGATTTACCGATCACATTAATTTTGGTTCGACGATTTGTTTATTTATTTAATTTCTGGGACCTCAATATCTATCAAAATCGATTTCTTTTACACCATTCACAACCTCTTTTCTTGCTACATATGTACTTGATATTTAATTCGTCGAAGTTTCATTTAATTTATCGAAATTCTTAATTA
Organism: Lumbricus terrestris; assembly: GCA_949752735.1. Lineage (NCBI taxonomy): Eukaryota > Metazoa > Annelida > Clitellata > Crassiclitellata > Lumbricidae > Lumbricus > Lumbricus terrestris. Next base: position 17,374,399 of record OX457049.1, read on the forward strand.
TATCTTTCACTTTCAACTCTTTCTTCAACGCATTCATCTGCGACATGATGATCATTGTAATTTACACAAGACACAGAATTGTCGATTTAATTCTATTGTATACGTTGACAAACTGGTGGTGGTATTTGCACTTTAACGTCACTGTGTGATAACAAAGACCATCAGCGACCCCTCCATTATCCAGGCTTGGGACTGGCACTAGCAGAGTGCAACCAGTGGCGGAGTTTGAAAAACTTGACTCTTGATATACATGTAAGTAGACCCCCATGTGAGTGTAGTCACTCACAAGGGGGTCTAGCTGCTCCAAGATGTTAATGGTATGGAGCAGACCTGCTGACCGGACCGGTTGAAGCTGGGCGACATGACGCGAGACAGACTCAGACAGAGAGTGGCGTCGGACTCCTACGGGCATTCAGGCTAAGGATGTTGATGTTGATGAAGCCTATCAAATTAAACTTCTTTTTCGGATGTCCATTTTCGATGTCTTCATCATCCCAGGAAATCTCGTTTTTGAACGGTGTCTTATGTAGAGGATCCTCCTTCAGAAAGTCTGAACGTGCCAATTTTCTTCGTATTTTCTGTATTTTTTTTGATATATCGAAAATTCGATTTGAGAAGTTTTTCATTGACAGGGATCTTCGTAAAACAACACCTTCGAAATATGACTCGTCCGATGCACTGTAGTCGCTCTAAAGATTTTTGGATGAGTTAAAAAATCTCATGTCTTTAGTATAGAGTCAACCAGCAAGGGAATAGTCCAACAGGATGTTGACTCGATATCTGGATATTTTGGTGCGTACTTTTCATTTGATCAAAGTTTACATGTATGTGGCTGAAAACAAGACTATTTTCGATATCATTGAAAAAAAAACGCTTAACGACAAAATGATGAGACTCACTTCCTATCATGATTTTAATATTGGGGTCTTTAATATCCACAAAAACTCTGAAAATTGCTAGCGACATTGTATTGCAAATCATCTGTTCAGTTAGTAGTTAGACTTGTGCTAAATAATATGGATGTATGATTGGTACTGTAACAGTAGATATACATGTACACTGTAACCAATCTGTCAACCCGATTGTTCGGTAAACGAGAACTATAATAACACAGTAATGCCAGTTTGAACACCTTTAAAAGGGTTTCACAGATGATATAAATGCCGAAGTTTTGGCCACATTGCGCAGTAGTCTATTATATTTCCAAAAGCTATTATAATGATGGTCCTGGGCACGACATTAAACTGCATCCTTCCTCCGCCACAGGGAACCAACAACTTCCCTGTGCCGGTGTAAAGGTTTCAGATTACCCCCTCCTAAACATTACCCCCTGCAAACTCTAAATTGCATCAGCCATCGCATTTATTGCACTAAAGCAATCGGAAAAATCACCCCGCTTCTTGTTTTGGTCTGAAGATTTTCATCCGTCATCCCACTTCGTGGTTTGTTAAATTGTTATCAATATTTTCATCTGTAACTAAAATACTAGGCCCTACTCGCCGCTGAAGTTACAGTGGAGAAAATGTCTTCGAGGCTATTATTTTTTCGGATCAAAATATTCATAACAAAACACGAAGTGGGATGACGGATGATATTCATCAGACCAAAATAAGAAGCTGGATGATTTTTCTGATTTTTTTAGTGCAATAAATGCGAATAATTCGGTCATGTAGTCTTGTCACCAACGTATTTGGCCATGCGGTTTCGGGGACGTACTGTTCTGAGTTTCAAAATGGCCGTTAGAAAGTTCAAAGGACCCAGACCAGATCCATGAACACTGATGGCGTTGATGTCCGACACCAATCCAATATAATAGGTCTATGCAAACTGTTCGAATCATGTCTATGATGGCATGACGGTTAAAAAAAATTGAAATCCTAATGACCCGAAATGAACTTCAATGACTCTATTAAAGACGTTGAAAACACTGCAAAAAACGATGTCGAAAAACGCTTGACAGTGGTGTTGCGTCTCACAGAAAACATTCACATCATTCACTAACAGATCGTGATTGTATTCGTAATCTGCAAATTTATAAAGCGCCACTCGAAAGCCAAGCGAGGGCACAAGAAGATTCACGAGCGCAGAGATCAAAAGTAAAATCAAAGTGACAAAATAATAATTCCACCACTGACTATTTAAATCTGATCCGATCTTTTAAATGGCAGTGTCGTTAAACATCTAACAACGATTCATTCGTAGGCCTATTAGTCGTTCGTCACCCGCGTCAAAATGATTCCGTTAACAATAAAAATGAACAGATTATTGACATTGACGATTATATTCAACCCCGTATCTTCATTGTCTATGAAGGAATACTAAAGTACCGTGGACGATGTGAAGTCAACTTCGTTGTGGGGTGCGTGGGTGTTAGCTTAGTCACTGTAGTGGGTTTGTTCATTTCATTTATCCAGTGTCCGCGATGTAGTCGGCAGCGCTACTGGGTAGTAATCTCGAGGGGGCGCTATATGACAGATGCACATAAAAACAAACTTCAAAGACCGAAAGACGTTGAAAAACTGGAAATAAAAAGGATGTCTTACAAGCGGTATTATAAATTCTGGATGTCAACAATATCCATCATATCACCTGAATCAGATTGTTTATGCCTCCAAAAAAACGCAACGGGAAACGACGTGGACGTAATGAACCACATTTTCCTCATCCTATGCATAAATGCATGCATTCAATTTTATGCAATCATTATATTATAATCAACCATAAATCAGGGCTGTTTTAAAGGAATTTTTAGAACTGCACAACCTCTTCTTTTCTTTCCCATCCTCCATGTTAAATTACCTCCAATCATAGGACAATTGCCATTATTATGGTGTCGCAGGATACCTTTTAAACGATAGTAAGTGGAAAATAAACAATCTATAGGCTTCATTTCGTTCGTTATCATTGCATGCGTGATGTAATCTAAGAGAATCATTACTCAGCTACAGGCTGTACTCTAGTTGAGCTAGTCAAAGGAAAGAGAAGAGAGGAATGCAATGTTACATGTATTTCGTACCTGTCTTGTTGATCATCCACCTCCGGGAGAACTATACCGTGTGGTCTTGGTCGAAGGGAGAGCTCCGACTGCCTTTTTCTGTTGGGGGGAGGGGGAAGAACTCGTGCGCCAGGATCAACTACTATCATAGTTTCTCACTCATGTTGATAGAATAGAGGAGCGGCCTTTGTTAGATCTATATATCACAAGACCAGTCTATTACACCCAACGCTAATGCAAAGTGATGTTGGACGCAACCGTTAAAGACTGGATGGTAGGATTTGAAAGACTCACAATTGATGGAAACCTTTTAAACACATGAATACATTTGATTTATTATGGTTGGTCGCTGTTTTTCGGCGGTGTAGAGAGACGGCCAGAGTGGCGACCGAAGTAAAACATATCTTGAAGATAGACACCTTTTTGATCCATTATGATTAGGACTATAATTATGACATCGATAGAAGGTTCCCGATTTCAACCATCTGTGCTAAATCAATTGATGTTAAAGCCATAATTTATTGATCATAAAGATACTTAAAAAGTCACCATTGGTTTGGTCTCTCAACACACGAAGAACGCAGCCAACGAATAATCTTCCAAAGTTGATGCTTGCCACGTTATTCAAAGTTACTGTAGCATCTTGAAAGTGTGAGATCACCTAGTTAAAAATACTGCACGACATTGATACTTATAGCTAAATATTTAAACTTAAAACAGGTGTGGAAACATTGCACTTAATTCGCAGATGTATGAATTTTGGATCTGGTGAGCAATATTAATTGCACAGAATCTCTTGGTTCTATCTTAAAGTCAATCGATCAATCAATCATTTATGCAGCCTAACATTTTTACAGTTATAGATTGCAAGTCACATTTTCGAAGGAGAATGGCCAAAAGGATTTGCTCTGAAGGTTTCACTGACCCCGCTAGATATGGACACATACGTACAGGTAAAACACATATTTTTTATATATGCAACCACCAGCAATAGCTATTAAGTAAGACAGTGAATGATCACAATTACTTAAGATATCTCAACCAAATTGAACAGAGTAAACTCGTAACTGAATAAGAAAGAATAACGAAACAATAAGTGCAAAAAGAGTATGCGTGAGTGGCTTATTAGACAAACAATGATAATCATCTTTGTATGATGCAGTTTTGTTTTTGCCACTGGGAAGGAATCCGTCAATATTTGTCGACATTCTCTGATAAAAAAAAACCAATCACTCTGTTACAATAGATCCATCGATCAATAAATAAACATGCAGCGACCAGCATAGATCCCTACCAAGAGAACGAGAGTGACATGTGGACGAATTGTGTCTCCAATTCCACCCCTGCATTTTAACTCATCATCCTCGTAACCGTTGTCTCCATCCACACAACCCATCATTCACACATTATGGATTCTCATTACTCCAATGTCCCTGTTACTTACTATGACAAAATGTAATGAGTGTCAACTGCATAAGTGATTGCATTCTTGGAACGTACTATCTACCCAAACTATTGCGTCCTAAGCTTATATAGAGAAATTAAAAAAAATTAAAAGGTGTCTGTACTAATTTATTCAGATGCTCTACACAGCAGCATTGAATGGAGCTGGTTAGCTTTTTTCTTACTGGAGGGTCATTTTGTCATATCAAATATGATTACTTTCGTACTCCTCTTTTATACAGGCTTGGGCCTGGCGCAGGCCAAATTAAAATGTTTCAAAATGTGCGACGTCGCCATTCCATTCGCTCATGTTATTATCACCTGAGAGCCAACAGAATATCTGTTTCCTCTTCTGTATTTGAAACTATTGTTCATGCTTTTATTTGCTGTCGAATTGACTACTGCAAATCACTATTTTCTGGGTTTCCCAAAATTCGCTTATCCTCCCTTCAGTCAGTTATGAACTCGGCAGCCAGACTCATTTCTCGTCTACCTAGCTACTCCCACATTTCTATAATAGTATACATACAATGGGGGTCCGTAGCTCAGTTGAGAGAGCGTTGGTCGATAAACTGAGTAGTCATTATCGCGTCCATAGCCTGCCTAACATTTAAACATCGCTGATTTTATATCAATCCAACGCTTTATGGCATTCGTACAGCGGCAATCTTCCATCACTAATCCCCTCACATAATACACGCAAATCTGTGAATTGCTCCATTTCTTCTCTCCATCCAATCTTAATTCTGAGTCCAAACCATGTATTACTGTCACGCAGTCTGTCAGTGTCTGCAGCACTGTTGGTACAACGTCTTTGATACCACTATTTTACAAGGAGAATCTTGAACACCTTTATAAGAGTTTCAATAGTCTTTATATAAATAAGTTCGTTCAGTCACAAATTAACTAAGATCGAGAGTGTCTCCCAAGCATCAACATAACCGACTTACATAATGATTGACTAAAAACATATATATAAAAATCTCATGACTTTTTGACATGAAAACAATACTTACTAAATATCAAACAGTGAAAATAAAAGCAACTCATCACTTTTAAACATCATTTTGGAGTAGCAATGGAACCAATATGCAACGTCGTATTATTATTTAAAACATATTTCACCCATGTTTTCATCCAACTTCTCACAATTTGCTTGGTTTATTACAGATCCATTTCATCGCCAGGATGTTCCAGTTTAATGACACTGTGTGATAAAGAAGATCATTATAGTGTCACCCACCTCCTCCTTTATTCAAGCTTTGGACTGGCAATGTCAGAGTGCAAACAGGCGATGGTAGGATTTGTGGTGAGTCATTTCTAACGTTTTAGCGATATTTAAAGTTTTCTTCGTCTGTTTAAGTATGTTGCAAAATTTCAATTGTGCTGCAACATTTTGATGCCAATTTATGATCATCAGGTAACAAAGTATTACACAACATATTACATAACACATTAAGGAAACGAAGCCACTCTACTTCAGACTTAGTTGCTGTTTATCGACACTGTGAGGATCTCTTCTTTAATCCAGGTTTCGAACTTGGACAACCACAGGGTGGTCAGTCCTGCGATTGTGTTATGTTATCATTTCATATAACAATTTATTGCTTCATGCTGAATTCGGGCGCATAATCATAAAGTTGTCGGCATATGGAATTTTTGTTGGAGAGTGTGAGAAGTCGTCGCCAAAGCACGAAAGTTTCTAAATGTAGTAACTGCAGTCTGTGGGTTAGAAAAAATCATTAGCGAGCCCTCTTTCATTATTCTTGCTTGAGACTGGCATCGACAGAGTGCAACTAGTGGCGGAGTTAAACAATATTCATTAGAAATAATTATGATCATCTTCTAAGTAAAACGTTATACGCATTTATGATTCTTGGTAATCTGTCTGGATTAGTATCCCGTTGGAGATGCTCCTACTCTCTAGGGTTGACTCATCAGTGTTTTAATCACAGTGGTTGAACCGGGAGCACCTCTGAGCGTTTAATGCTTCCTTCTCCCTTCGTGATATAGCTTGTCTCTCCAGATAAAATCGAACAACTCTATTAAATTGATACAAAGTTGATTAATGTCATCAAGGAGATAAAGGGCGTCAGAATATTGTGATAAAAATGAATTGATGATATTTAACAACATATTCAGAGCGATTTCTCGGGCACATGAATCCGAAATTGTTATATATCAACGTAAACGAATCGAATTATTGAACACACCTTAACCTTCATCCTACCAACACATTTTACATACGTTGTTTACCAACTGGGGTCCGAACGGACCCCAAACATATATACATACATACTTGTATATATACACACAAACATACATATAAAATTGCATGTATGTATGTATATATGTAGCCTATGCATGTTTGCATGCATTTCATTATATATATATATGCATGTATGTATGTTTGTAGGTATCTATGTATGCATGCAGTGGTGCATGTAGGCTATGTATAATATGCATGCATATGTAATATTATGTATGTGTCTGTGAATGTATGTATGCATGTACATGTATATATCATACATACATACATACATACATACATACATATATGCACATGTATGTGTGGTATGTTTGTTTGTATTCATGTATGTATGTATGTATGTATGTATGTATGTATTTTATGTTTGTATGTATGTATGTATGTATGCATGTATGTATGTATGTATGTATGTATGTATGTATGTATGTATGTATGTATGTATGTATGTATGTATGTATGTATGTATGTATGTATGTATGTATGTATGTATGTATGTATGTATGTATGTATGTATGTATGTATGTATGTATGTATGTATGTATGTATGTATGTATGTATGTATGTATGTATGTAGGTATGTATGTATGTATGTGTGTATGTATTTATGCATGCATATGTGTATGTATGTGTGTATGCAAGCAGTATGTATGCATGAATGTCTATTATGCACGAATGTGTGAATAGCCATATGTATGCATATACGTGCGTATGCATGTAAGCACGTTCGCACATACATACATACATACATATTACATACATACATGTATGCATACATACATGTATATATACACACACATACGTACAAACATAGTTACACTCATACATACATCATTATACATACATACATGATGAGCAGACAATTGTCAAACATGCAGGTATTCGTGCTTGAATGTATGCATGCATGTTTATATGTATGCTTGTATGTATGCTTGCATGTGTGTGCATATTTGCACGTATTCGTGTCTGAATATATGTTAGTATTCAGCATGCATGCATGTATTTTTGTTCTTGTGTACATACATTCGTGATATAAGAATGTGTGCATGTATGTTTGTATGTATGTTTGTGAGTATGTTTGTATGTGAGTTTGCATGTATTTTTTGTGTTATGTACATAAATAACATTACTTTGACGAATTGTCCTTTGAAAAACAGTCCTAGAACCCAAATCTTGTAGTGCAGAGTTGCAGAAATCAAGCTCTGCATTTGATAAAAAGCTCATACGTAAGCTGTTTTACGTTGGGGTCCGTTCGGACCCCAACAGGAAAAAAAATTACTAAAAATTCAAAATAATTTTTTTTCAAAAAAGTAGCTACAGCATATCATGTAGGATAGACCTATAATAGACAAATTCATAAAATGCTGACTCTTAATCATTTATCGAAAAAAAGTTGCACAGCAGTTTATGTGCTTGGGGTCCGAACGGACCCCGCTTGGTAGGATGAGGGTTAAAAACAAAATTAAATGATGTAATATATATTGCACTGGTCTGTTGCGTTTGAATGTGAAATTAAAAGACACATGTACGCTAGTGGTATAAGGTCTTGTGATCACGAGCAACAGAGCAAAAGCTCAGGGAAAAACGTTGTGATTTTGGTATATTCGATAGCAGTACCAGCCCAAAGCCTGAAAGGGATGCTTTATCATCTTTGTTCCCCTGAAGAATCGTTCAACAACAGCTATAGCCGTCCATTGTAATTCTGATTTTTCCGCTTAGAGATTATCATGGAAAACTTGAAAAAGGGTGGAGCCGAAAAAGGAGCAGGATTTAATGACCTTGAAAGGCTATGTTAGGACGTCGTTGATATTCGATGACTCGATACGACAGCGGCTTTAGTCGCTAAGTGAAACAACATCTATAATAGGCTGACTATTTTGAAATACTATGCAATAAAACGCTGTTTCAACACCTTTAAAACGTTTTAAAAAACTGGTCTAGTACCTTGCTAGTACCTTGCTCATAAGTGCTGTAATACGCCGAGCAAATTTCTGTCCAGGGTAACGGCCTCAGTTGTCATAGACCCTGGTCAAATCGGATCCATCCATTTAAAACGTTTAGACCATCGACATATTACCGACATATTGTGGCATCGACCATTCCGTTGTATGGTCGCCTGTCCCCCCCCCAATTAATTCTGTAATAGATGAAACAGGCATTGACAAATTTTGTTCATGTCTCTCAATGATGGTTGAATACTTTTATTTTTATTTTAATGTTGAATATCTAATCTGCCAATAATTTCATTGTTGGTCAATGAATGTTTAAATATTGGTGGTAAACATGCGATAAATATTTGATGTTAATCTAATTAAGTAACCTAGATGCTGATGAGTATATTGCGTTCGTCGTGTTTATACGCCAGTGCGGTGATCTCTGTTATATTCTTTACTTTATTTATACAGTTTAAATTGTTGAAAAATTTTCGGGATTGTTTCGTCTTCTGTTGTCAACAATCGTGACCAGTTTTTCTGCTCTGCGGATTGTTTTACTTGAGTAGCTAAAGTGTAACTTTGCTTCAAACTTTATTCGAATCGCTCTCGTGGTTTCTACATAGCGATAATCAAAATGGACGCCGATTTGAAAAGTTCTTTTACACCTGATGGCGTAAGATTGAAATGATCTCGTACTCACCTAATCAACTATCCGCAGTTTGGTCGTTGGAATTGCGTGTTACGCGTTCTATTCGCAAATTGCTCTTCAATGCCAAAATCTGGAGGCCGGTGAGTGATCGTATACATGGCTGTCCATACAATGGCTCATCTACAACTGATCTACATACTGCACTACCTCTGGAAACTACGCCATGTTCAACGACGTCTTCGCATCCTTCCTCTTCGTCGTCGTCTTCGTCTTCTTCTCCTCCGTCACCTTCGCATGACGCACTACCTGAAGAACCTTCTTCACCTGCTCAAATTACAGCCCAACAAAGTGTTAATACGTCAGGTCTGCGTGTCGCTCTGTGGAATGCCCACTCGCTTACGGACAAACATGCCTACGTCCACCAAAAGCTTTTGGAAGATAAACTGGATATTCTTGCTGTCACAGAAAGTTGGCATCGGTGCTCTGAAGATACTACGATCCTCCGAGCTACTCCGCCTGGCTACTCTTCGCGTGACTGCCCGCGTCCGCCTCCTTCTGATGGACTTCCAGCTCGAGGGGGTGGAATAGTCGTCTACTTTCGAACATCTCTTCGAATATCGTCTGTCGTCCTAGATATTCAATCAACAACTTTCGAAACACTCTGTCTGAGCATTGCCACATCCCGTGGCTCTGTCACCATCCTTACCATCTATAGACCAGGCTCTGCTCCTCCACCTGAACTGTTCTTTGAAGAATTTGTCTCAACACTGGAAAACCTAATCACTCGAAACAGTCAGTTACTCATCATTGGAGATATTAATATTCACGTTGAGAACTTATCAGCCTCTTCTACAGTACTGTACGTTATCTCGACATCCTCGCCCAATTTGGTCTTCGTCAGCATATTGGCGAGCCTACTCATCGGCTAGGTGGATACATTGATCATGTTATCACATTACACGATCAACTAGTTGATGAACTTCAAGTCTTTCCTCCGTCTCTCTCTGACCATTCACTGATTCAGTTCACTCTTCCCTCCCTGTATCTTCAACCAATTCACACAATTCGTCAGCTACGTGGATGGAAGTTCCTCGATACTCAGGCCTTTTCTTCTGCTCTTCGTACCACGAAACTCTTCGCTTCGGCTGAATCGCTGGATGAACTAACAGTCTCTCAGCTCTTTGACCTCTTCTCTTCAACTACAACAGATCTTCTTGACAAGATGCTACCTCCACGCAAGGTCAAGACCCGTTACCGTCCACTAGCGGTATGGTTCGACAAAGAATGCCATCAGTTTCGTCGCCGTGCTCGCTGTGCTGAGCGACGGTACCGTAAGACCAAAGATCCCAGTGATCGGTTGATATGGATAAAGCAACTTCGTTCCCTTCACAAGCTATACCATCACAAAGAGGCTGCCTACTGGGAGAACCTTGTCTCGCGTAATGAGAAGAACCCACGACGTCTCTGGTCTTCCATCTCTGGACTTCTTGGTCGTCCGTCTCGTCCGCTTGAGACTCCAACCTTCTCTGCTGATGATTTCATCGACATGCTCAACACAAAGACAAACTCTCTTCGTGCTGCTACAGCTGATGCACCACCACCTGAGTTCACAACTACGTCTTCTGTTTTTGATGGCTTTAAGCCCATTACAGATGCTGAGCTACGAACGGTTTTTTCAGGTGTTAATCTTAGGTCATGTGAACTTGATCCCCTTCCTCCATTTATTATTATTGACATGCTTGATGATCTTGCTCCTTATTTTCTCTATCTCTTCAAAAGATCACTTGCTGAGGGCTCTATTCCTGCTTCTCAAAAACGTGCTTTGGTTTTTCCTTCATTTTGGTCAGATGCCCGGCTTAAGTCACGTTTCAAATTATACATTGGAAGATCTGCCAATTGGGCTTGGCCGGATAGTTTCTGTTGCCCGGATAGTACCTCGCATGACACCGGACAGGGAGCCAGCGCAGATCTTCCAATGTATAATTTGAAACGTCACTTAAGCCGGGCATCTGACCAATACGGGGTGCTGAAGTGGGTAGAATACGGTCAAGGGACGAAAGATGACCAGAATGGTAAACCATAATGGGGATAGACAGCTGCTGTCGGGAACCCAGTCGCTTGAATTAGGTTTCAGTAGGGTTTAGAATCTGACTATTTGATGCCATAAATGCTTTCAGGGCAATCGGTGCATTTCGTGGAATTGTATATTTTATTCGCCCCTGTTTAGTCGCTGGAATACGATGAAAATAATCAAAATTTAATAATTTCCTAAATCCATATGTGCTATAAAATTGTTGGAGGTGTAGAATCTTTACTTCCCTCTGTACAATCGGTTTGTTGATCATCATCCACGTCAGACAACAGTTGCCTAATCCCTAATCGTGTTCATGCCTAATTCTTATATAGCAGCGTTAATAAATATTCGGATGGTGTCTAAGACGTCTTTTCTCCAAATGATAAACATGAAATTGACGCCGTTTTGAAGGTGTCTACGTCATCTCTTAGAACCAAATCGATTTTGACTACGATTTTATTTTTAATGACCATTGATTCATAAAATAATACACCATCAAAGTCTAGAAATCTGGGGGGAAAATCATTTGTGTATGTGCAGGATGGTTGCAGTGGGCTAAAGGAGTATGCACAATTGCACATAACAGATACGCGTGGCGTCATTGGACATATGAACCTGCCTGACGGCAGAGAACTAAAGAAGAAGAATCTGCTTATATAGCAAAATTTTATAGCGTTTTTAAGGCGTGTAAGAAGATAAGCCCTCGTCAAATCTGGATGCATCAACAGCTACCAAAGGATGGTTACAGAAGACTAAAGGAGGATGCACAGAACAGATACGCGTGGCGTCATTGGACATATGAACCTGCCTGACGGCAGAGAACTAAAGAAGAAGATGTGCAGGTATACTCACCTGGTACATGCCAGTCGATATGTTAGAGCGGAGGAAATAATTCTATAATAAATTCTATAATAACGGCTGGTCGCGACAAAGTTTTAATTAGTTTGCTGCAACTAGATATACACGTGAGTGTGAGGGAAAGACATTCAAAAGGGCAAGACTAATGAAAAAGAACTGTTTGCAGCATTCATCGATCTGACAAAGGCCTCTGACTCTGTCAACAGAAGTGGACTGTGGAAGATTCTTGCAAAAACTGGGTGTCCAGTCAAGTTCATCGATAGCATCAAGTCCTTTCATGATGATAATTATGACGGGTTGAGTCCAGGAAGCAGAGGATCAATCGGCGCCATGCCCTGTCACAAATGGGACGAAGCAGAGAGGTGTACACGCTCCTGTAAGAAGAGGAATACCAAGACAGATGATATTACAGTGGATGACGGAAGACGGATACGAAACACTGAAGGAGAAGTCACAACGGAGGATTGAGTGGCGACATTTTGCATTTTTAACCTGACTAGGGGCAGAGGACCTGAAGGAAGATCGCGGTGTTACATATTATGACTCTAGATAAATAAATGTCATATGTTCTTTAACGATTAAGACTCATAGCAGAAAAGAAGAAAAGGCGAAAGAACAAGAAGATCTACAACTGCTTCGTCGACTTCAAAAAGGCGCTTGACAGTGTGGACCAGAATGTGACATGCCGATTAGAGACAGATGTTGGGTGGATATAAACACGGCATTTACAACAATCATAGTATTACTTCATGCACACAGCCACCGATACACCCAGCGACGCATACAGAATCTGATGTGCATGCACATACACGTACACATTGTAGACAAATACACACACACGCCCACAGAAATTTAAGTTTTGTCACAATGAAGTGAACTTGCACACCCAAAAAACAGCAAACACCAAGAATATATACATGTATTTATTAACCATCACACATCTTACAATCAATATCTCTTTAATTAAAGATCCACATCAAGACTCAAAGTAAATCAAATTCGATGATGAAGTCATGTTCAATTGTAGAGATTAGCGTCGTACTCCTATTCTTCGCACACTAAGGACTGGCACCTCCATGGTTACCATGGTTACCAGTTCGGAAAAAAAGAAAGAAGGAGGGAGATTAAGATAAGCTTTGATTGACACAGCGTCGTTACGGAACAACCGACCAACTAATCTTTCGTAAGTCAGTTTTACTTGGCCGCGCTGAGGTTGGGAGCGCCTCTGAGTAGCCCACTTGAAGAGGTGCTATATAAATGCATCTAATAAAAAAAATGAATAAAAGATTAATTGCATTTTGATCGAAAATCCACTTTATATCGACATTTTCTAACTGTTTTATGTATCTATGCTATTATAGAGATGATTAATGCAATTCAATAACCATGGACACAGTGCCCGTAGGAGTCCGATGCCCTCCTCATAATGTAATGCATCACTACTTGTAGACATCGGATTTCAATCGTCTTTGTTTTTACAGCCAGAGTATCGACACCCATCTGGCCAACCTTCCTCCTTTATCCGGGCTTAGGACCGGCGCAGGGTGCTACTGGTTTGCAAACTCCTGTGGCGGAGAGATGATTAGCGTCCCCGTATTCCTATCTCTGCACTTGTGTAATAATAATTAGTAATAATAATCAGCAATAGTAATTAGTAATAATAATTAGCAATGATAATTAGTAATAATAATTGGTAAAAATAGTTAGTAATAATAATTGGTAATAATAATTGGTAATAATAATTAGTAATAATAATTAGTAATAATAATTAGTAACAATAATTAGTAATAATAATTAGTAATACTAATTAGTAATAATAATTAGTAATAATAATTAATAATAATAATTAGTAATAATTAGTAATAATAATTAGCAATAATAATTCGTAATAATAATTCGTAATAATAATTAATATACCGGTTTTATGCTTGTTGCCGGTTTCGAGCGGCGGTCTCTGTGTAGAACAGTTCAATATAAGTCTTCGATTTAAAGGTCTCTACATTAGATTTTTATTACAACTGCGAATTATAACAGTCTCTATAACATAAAACCAGTTTTGAGCAACAACATTTCGCTTTACAACCGTTACTGTTAACTCCTAACCTAGTGAGACAAATCAGACCGAGCAATTTAAATGTGTCGATGCAGTTTATTTATAATAGAAGCGGTATATTGTTTAAAGGTGTCCAATAAATATTTACGGATGTTTAAGTTATTTTGCAACAATCTTTGGCTCGCATAGCAATCTGAGATGAACACTTAAGTTCACTTTTAACGAGTATTCAACTCTTTTCTAACGACAATCACAAAGGTAAAACCATGAAAATGGTAATAATTGTATCAACAATATTTTCACAAATCCAGCACCAATTCACGAAACAATATTTTCAACAACCCAGCTCCAATTTAAGAAAGAATATTTTTTTAATCAATCCAGCTCTAATTAAAGCAAGAATATCTAATTTTGGATTTAAGGTTTATTAATGGAAACATAGATAGATTCTTATTCAACGTTAACGAAACTCAGAAGAGACGTTTTGTGGAAAGGTCTAGCAAAATTAGTGTCAGCTGTCAGTTGACACCTTTATAACAATTTCAGTATTTTTTATAATAGTCGATAGTTCGCTCTTGTTTCCAATTGTCATCTACGTTAGCGGTCCGAGAGTTTCAGCAACAAAATAATATTTGCCGGTCTTTGGCAAAATTTGAGAGCCAATGAGATAGGATACTTGACGACCGGGTCTTGCATCAATTGGTAGCTCACCAAGGTGCTATTTTTATCCCTAAAAATTGACCGCAATGGATACTAGGTCAATTTCATTATCTGCTAATAAGACCGTCAATCCACCCATTAATTAAGTATTGTTTGTTTATATGTGCACTTGTTATAGCGCCCCTTCAAGCACTCTACTCAGAGGCGCACCCGTCTGCAGAGCGGACACTGCATCGGAGTTTCACGCCGAAGCGTTGAGCAATTGCAAGTGAAGGACTTGTCCAAGGTCCCTACGCGACAACTTGAGGTGGATTCGAACCTCGAACCTTCCGGCTTCAAGGCAACGACGCCACCACTACACCACCGTGCCCAACGAATTATACGAATATATATTGGAAATATATGTGTCTATCCAAGGGCGGATACAGAAATTTTCGAAGGGGGGGCCAAAGTCCCATGGAACTACTTTTGGGGGGGGCCACGTCTACTTTCCGAGCAAAATAGCTGGTCAAAAAAAAGAAATTTTTGAAATGGGGGGGGCCATGGCCGGATTGGCCCCCCCCTGGATCCGCCCTTGTGTCTATCGTATAATACTGTATATAATATATATATATATATATATATATATATATATATAGTCAATTGTTTTTTGGTTATAAATATTCGGTTAGTCAAAATTATCTCATGGCTTCCCGGAAATGTTTCGTCGAACTTATCTGACAGTAGACCCAATTATACTATGGGGTGGTTAAAGACAAATTATATATTAAGATTTCTGAATGTGTTTTTGAGGTGTTTCTATTGGATATTACTTATACACGCCAATTGATACGATTATAATCAGCTCCTCTTTCGTATAATAATCAGGCGCGGATTTAGAATGGGGCGGAGCCGGCGTACGCCCCCCCTAAACCTGCAGCAAATGTTCTCAAACTAAACTGACCTAAAACTAATATAATTGCAATTTGGGAATAGGATGTTTGAAGTAGCTGGACCGGCAGAATGGAGCTCTCTTAGTATTCGCCAAAGCGCAGCCGACGTCTAGAAGAGACAGTACTTGATGCAAACCAGACCAAATGCAGTAAGAATGAAAAAATTGTTAAACGAAAAGTCGGAATTTTCTGTGAGACGAGATGGATTGAAAAGCACACAACTCTGTCAAATTTCATGGAGCTGTACGAACCGATTGTTGCCTGCTTAGACGCAATCGGATCCATTGAAGCAGATTGGGACAGTAAGACGAGCACTGCTGCTTACGGACTTTTGAAGAGCATTACAGATCATGCATTTATCGTAACTCGTAAGCTTTCATATCGTTCGCCATTTCTTTGGCTGCGTCAAAGGACTCAGCGCAAAGTTGCAAGGCTCATCTTTAGACGTGATCCAAGGATATGAAATGGTGACGAGTGTTAGAGCAGCACTAAACAATGCCCGACAGGATGACAGCGAATGGGAGCATGTTTTCCAGAAAGCTACTAAAATGGCAAAGACAGCTGGCGCTGGACCAATTAGGCTACTGCACCAAGAATATGCTCAAAACAGATTCACCGAAGCAACACACCCGCTGCAACGCCAGATGAACATTTCAAACGAAACATTTATCTTCCATTTCTGGACAGTCTACTTCAGCAGTTTAGCCTACGATTTGGAGATCTTGCAAAACAAGCAATTCGTGGTCTAAGTCTCATTCCATCTAATGTTTCAAACATCGACGCACTCACTGCTGACGGTATACTTCATTACTATCATGATGACCTGCCTTCTCCGGATTCTTTTCATCAAGAGTTAAAGCTTTGGCAGCAGATGTGGAGAAACGCTGACAGCACACCAAGCACCCTGTCGGACACCCTCGCTGACAGCCGCTCCTGTCGTATTATGTATCCAAATATTACCACAATAATTCACATTTTGCTGCTCACTTCTGTCACGGCTTGCAGTGTTGAACGAGCAAATTCTAGTCTGCGATTTGTGAAGTCGTGTTTCCGAAGTACAATGAACGAGGACAGATTTAATGCACTCATTTTATTGTTTGTCCACAAGGACATCAAGTTAGACATTGATGACATTATCAATGCTTACGCCAGAAAGCATCAAAGGAGAATGACACTGCTTAATCCACTGGCATGTGACACTTAATTATTTCCTTTTTGGATCAAGGGTTGCATGATCAAAACCGATAACTGATTTATAATCGTTTCACTGTTAACCTTCAGTGGAGACCGGTGGTTTTATAGGAGAAACTATATATTTTTTTAAAGTTCCATAACATTTTCTATAAAAAGGATCATTATAGTTTTGCGTGATCTAATTTCATATACTGTATATATATATATTTATAATTTATATATATATTTACGGGATTGGATTGATAGTAGGACTATTTACGCCCCCCCCTAACCAGAAATCCTGGATCCGCCTCTGATAATTATTATATACCTGAAATTTAATCGCTTCAAGTTGTTTTTCATATTTTAGTGGACCATGGGAGCACTGTCCATGGTCCCGGAATTGTTTTCGTCAGCCTTGCCTCCTTTACCTGTCTGAAACTTTTGGGAGATTTGTTGCCGCCCAGTTTGTTCTGAGCAATCAACGTTTTGCCTCCTAGTCTGTCTACAGTAACTGTTGAGACCGAATCTTGCTCCTCTCGCTTCTGTCGGATTTTCAATTTTACATATGCGCGGCAACTGATAGATTTCAGCTGTCTCTTCTCGTCTCTGCGATGTGTGATATTATACGCTTCGCAGTTGGCTTATATGGCACACCCTTTCATTTAAATCTTACTTTTCAGATTCTACTTAGATGGCGATCCTGCTTGGAAGCACTAGAACACATAGAGTTAGGAACTTAGGGTTGACTTATGAGTATTGCTCTTAACGGATGTTTCTATCCTATTACTGACTGTAATAATTGTATAGGCGTTGTTATCTGTCCCCCCCCTAGCAAGAATGGCTGAGGTGATTACAGTAGGTGCGAAGCTGTGTCCACAATGGCCGACATATTACAGCAATCGAAGTTGTTGACATATTTAAAATGTTTAATTCTGTTTATTTTTTTCTATATTGTTTCTTTATTTCAGCTCATTTTTCATAGCTTTTCAAATTTCTTTCTCTTTTTCTTTCTTTTTTTCGCGTCTGATATAGGCCTACTCGTCAAAGCTATGCTGTCTTGATCCGGTGAAAACTAATAGTTGCATTTTCCTGGCTTTGCGGGATAGCGAATTGCTTTCTGAAATTATTTCTTGATATCGAAAATGGAAATTGAATGACGACAAAAACTGTGCCAATACGCTGAGCAAATCCTTGAGTTGTTACAAAGCGTTGGAGCATCGAGCAGATTAGACATAATAATAATAATAGTAAATACAGTTTAGTCTACTGTTGAATAAACCTTTCGAATGTCGGTCTATTATATAGTAGTCCATCCTCAGTAGTGTAGGCGTTTGTGTGCTGGACTGTCCACCGATATGCCATGGGTTAGATGACGCAGACGGTGGCGGCGACAGTGGCGGTGACGATGGTGATAATGATCGTTCTCTGCCATATTGTTGGTTCATTACAATGGAAGCATCTTATGCAACGAAGTGGTTGGATGGATCCAGATTTGACGACGGCGTATGACAACAGAGGCCGTTGCCCTCGAAATTTTTTTTTGACATAATTGTTACAGCACTTGGATCTAGCACAAAAATAAATCATTACGCAGTTGTGGAATAAAAATAATTATTATTGTTCATTCAGGAATTGTTTTGGGTGGTAAACTATTCGAACCGACTGTCTTAACTGAGTTTCTTGCATTTGTTGCAATATTTATAGCGCCACACGCCAGCATTTTAGAGGTGTATTATGACACCATTTTTTGTCCATTTATTCTCAACGTCCTAGGATCTATAAAGTCAACATCATCACATTCAGTGGGGCATCAGTTCTTCTCTGAATCTGCCTATGCAAAAATTCAATAGCGATGATTAACAGCGACTTCCACGTTTCTTATACACAGAGTCTTCGATGAGTCACTGGTTGCTTCCGGTTCATCATCGAGAGGCAATAATTCTGTGGCAGGACGTTGAGGCAGGCCAGGGAATTCGTCCATCGGATATCCGCCTTCCACCAACGGATCTTCTGCTTGAACTGCAGGAGGAGGAGCCGGGAGTGTTGCCCAGGCTGCTCTGGCTGGCTCGCTAGAAGTCACCGATCTCGGTTATTCGTCCGCTGGAGATTCCTCGAAGTCCTCTGCCTCGTCATCCTTCGTTGCACCTGCTGCTGATGCTGAGTTTCTTGAGGCGACCTGTGCGAAGCTCGGTTTCATGTTCCTGCATTGGACAGACTCTTCGTGGTCCACCTTGCGACAAGGCTTGCAGTAGGAGGCCGTGCACTGGAACCTCTTATGACCTCGTTCGTTACAGCGAAGGCAGCGTGGGGATCTACCGTTCACGTTGATCAGAGCTTGACCTTTCATTCCGTCGAAATCCCAACTCATTCTGTCCGAATGATCTTCAAATTGTCGCACTCAACGACGATGTTGCGTACGTTTGTGCTGAGTCCGGAGTCTTTGTCCTTCTGCACAAACGCGTTATGGACGGTGACCCCGAGTTTCTCCAGCTGCTGAGTTATGACGGAGGTTGGTACGTAGAAATGCAAGTAGAAATTTCTGTGACGATGAGAGTCGCTCGTCGGATGTTGGAAATGCGGACCGCGTGGACTTTCACGTTCAGATTATCTTGTGCTAGAAAGCGTGACTTGAAATCGACGGTTTTGAAGGTGATCTCCCACTGAAGATTCTTCTCTCTCTGATCAATTGCTTCAACGGCTGACACACCGACAACACCGACGACAAGACTCACAACATTCGGACGAACATACGGTTTACCTTCTTGCGGAAGAGTAATGACTACAGTTTTCTGTGTCGGTAGATTCCGTCGATGGAAGTAATACTCACATTGGGTTTCGACATGACTGCGTAGGTAAATCCAAAACTTGCGCTCGAAAACAACGACGAACTCCTTGCGATCGATAATCCTCGGAAGCGATAAGAACAGATACTACACTTTGATCTTAGCCAAAAGGCCGAGAAGCGTTACTTTTTAAACAACATCTATGAGACCGTAATAACGTGATTCGATTTAGCGTTTCATGTTTATATCGCATTGTTTGATGCCATTTCAAAGGTGTCTTATGTCATGTCATGTCAAACACCGACGTCGCCGCGCGACGGTTGGTCACATGCATGGACTAGCGTTCTCCACTGACGCCTATTGCGTGCGGCAGCGAGAAGATAGGATCCAGAAAGGTGGGACCAGGAAAGAATGTTGTCTATCCAGTTAATACACGGTCTTCCACGGTGTCGATAACCCTCGACGTGACCCAGCATGATGGCATTTTCCAAGGAATCCTGAGGGAGCCTAATGATATGTCCAAAATAAGAGAGTTTGCGAGCCTTGATGGAACCCAAGAGTACAGGGGAAGTTCTAGCAAGCCGATAAATTTCCTCTGTTGTAAGCCTGAGCGTCCAGGATATGCGCAAAAGCTTTCGAATACATTTGTTTTCAAAAATTTGAATGTGCTTTTCCTCAGCTTTCTTGAGCGTCCATGATTCGCAACCATAAGTTGCGACTGACCACACCAGGGATTTCATCAATCGGAGCTTGGTTTGGGTGCTGACAGATTTGTTTTTCCAGACCTTCGTGAGCTTCACCATGACTGCCATGCCCATGGCCAGCCTGGACTTAACATCGCCTGAGCACTTGGCATCGCTTGAGATTTTGCTGCCTATAGATATGTAAAGTCATCAAACTTTTTGAGACCAACGCCTGCGACGAAAACCTCAAGGACCTCATCGATGTTGGTCATAACTTTCGTCTTTGAAGTATTTATCTTTAAACCATACTCGTCGGCAGCGGCTTCGACTCGACTGACGAGCTCCTGAAGTTCCTTTGATGATGTAGCGATCAAGAGGATGTCATCAGCATATCTAAGATTACTGATGATCCTACCGCCAATTCTGAAGCCCCCTATGAACCCGTCAAGCGCCTTACGCATCACTTGTTCCGCTAGGATGTTAAATAGGCAAGGAGAGATGTTGCAACCTTGTCGAACGCCTTTCTTAACGCATTAGCATAATTATAATTCTAGATTTAAGCGTTATTCCGGTGTGTAAATAGTACGAATTGGTCATCGCTAATATTATTATCTCTTTCGTCTGCACTACTACAGGAGCAGGTATACCTTGAGGAGCCTAGATGGATTCAGCAGAACTCAAATTGATTACATACTGATCAGAAAACAGTGGAGGAAATCGATAAATGATGCACGAGCTTGTCTCAGCGCAGATTGCGATTCCGACCATAACATGGTGATACTGACAATGAAACTAAGATTCAAAAAGAAGCGAATGAGCAAACCGTTACTCTTGGATCGTGATAAACTAAAAGATTACCACGTTGAGCAACAATATCAATTGGAAGTCACAAACAGGTTCAAAGAATTGGAAGGAAAAGACAAACCGAAAACACCAGACGAACTATGGCAACAACTGAAGGAAGCTAATCTGGGTGCTGCATCGGTGACAATTCGCGAATGCAAGACATTTTAAATGGTGCTCAATAATTTTCAAAAATCACTGTAATATTGGTTTTCAGGCGTGGAGTCACAATATAATGTTATTGACTGTTATGTATGATAGAATTCCAATGACAAAATGTTGGATTGGTTTATATATCGAGACACAAAATGATCTGTCTGTTCGTCATTTTCCAGGTGTGTAAGAGTCCAATTTTACATCCGTTATCATGTCACAGTTATTGCAATGATGTCGATCGCGCTATGGCAATGTTGCAAAAGGATTGCTACAATTTATTTTTTAAAAAGCATGCGGAAAAGGATAATGCTGGCGTCATATTGAACGCGTTTATGATGAACAAAAACACTGTAGCCTAATAATAGATATAGAACAAGAAAGAACATTGATAAGAACGATGAAAGGGAGACAGAAGCAATGAATTGGACAGACTATGAGAGGAGATTCTTTGCAGAGTATAATAATCGAGATAATATGGAGGGCGAAAGAACAAAAGGAAGACCGATAGGCTCATATTATGCATGCATGTATATATGCTACAGATTGAATGATGGAGGACGGATGCCTAAAACCTCCATGTTTCATGGAGAAGGCACATCGGAGGAAAGAGTGGAAACATTTCACTAATGCCAGAGAATCTGAAGAAGAACCATTAGTGAGGTAGCTAACTCTAATATTGCTCACATTCTGCTAGTGTCAGTCATCTTCTTCTTTCTTTAGGTTCTCTGCCCAGTGGCAGGTCCGAACGTCCAATGTCTCCATAATTATTTCCCGCTGTTGTGCCATGTCTTTAAGTTCTCTGTAGCCCTTTTCCATTATCCCGTCCAGAAGTTTCTGTCTAGGTCTTCCTCTGCATCTTTTCCCCTCCAATCTTCCTTCAATTATTTCTTTCTGTAGTGAGTTTCCTCGCAGCAAATGTCCTACCCAATTCTTTTGTCTTGACTTTATTACCTCTAGCAGAGATCTTTTCTCTTCTACCATCGTCAGCACTTCCTCGTTCGTAACATGCCTTGTCCAACTAATTTTCTCCATCTTTCTCCATACCCACATTACAAACGCTTCCAACCGCTTGGTGTCTTCCTTTCTCATTGTCCATGTGCCAGTCATACACGTTGATAAACGAGGAGGGCGACGATAATGACATTTGTTATCAAACAGTGTCGTTGAGCAGATACTACCAGCACTTGAGTTGAGATTTGAAATTAAATTGCCTCTTAAGCTGCATATTTATCAGCCGTATAAAGTATCTGTTGATTCATAATTTATGATTTTATCGCATCTCAGTCTAACACGCTAACGATTATACTGTCGTGAACCATAATCATGGCTCCAATTGTTTTATGTTGATAAAGGGAATTAATGTATTGGTGACATTCTGGCAAGAAGGGAATCAACAGAAGAGACCACGACTGATGCGAAAGATTATTTCCCCGTCTCAAAGTTGGATCAGCGTTTTATTCACAAGATGTGTGCGGTGAAAGTGATCAGTTGCTTATGATGAGCGTCATTGGTGGCTGCCATATACAGTTGAATTTAAATCCCGTAATAATATGATTATCTGTCGATATCATGAATTTTAATTGTGATCTCAATGCGTGTATGTCCGTCTGAAGTAATAGAAGTTGATGTAATTACTGTAATTATTCTTAATTAGACAATTATTTCGTGTAGTTGGACGATTTACAGTAGCCAAAGTCAAATAGTATTAGTACATACAGTAAATCGAAATATGCTCTTATTTCAGGCACAATGTGAACAATTTTAGCAGTGTCAATTCATTATGCAAATAAACGTGTTTTAAATGGTCGTGTTGACATCATTTATTTACGAACTTAATAATAATATTGCTAATAGAAATCTTGGCGATCCATTAGACCGCAGTGCAACTTTACAATATTTATAGCCGCTTTTATTTTAATTATTAGGGTGTGCTCTTTTCCAGTAGCTTCACGATTTGGTCGTTTACCGTTAGTACTCTTGGACTGTATACTCCACAGAGTTCATTTACCGTCTGGAACAGCTTCTGGGGATTTGTTGTTCCTTGCACTGTTTTCCACCTCCAGACATCTTTCCTCTAGCCAATGCTTGGCTTTCTCTTTTTGATGTGTCTTGTCAACTTGTTGTATATTTACTATTTTTCCTCACAATGTCCTTTTTTGCCTTTAGCTTATTTCTCTGGTCAGATAGATCGAATACTTCGTTAGATATCCATAGCGCCCTCTTTTCCCCCTCTAAAATCCAACACTTATTGTATACATACGCTTGTATGTAGGTGTCTCTATAATTCCTTCCCATTTCTCCTATACTGTGTTTCTGTTTTCCCGGGTCGCCTGTCTCCACTGTCACTTAGCGAGGATCTGAACTGTTGCTTAACCGCTTCCTCTTCGAGTCTTGCTATGTCGAAATTTCTTTCTCGCGTTTCTTTGTGGGTAAATTTTAATTATTTTAAGTCTCTGTTGCTAGATTAAGTTTATGACACAAAGGAGCTTCAACAAATTCTTTTGGAGTCTGCTGGGTTTATAGTTTCGTATATCACGTTTAAAAGGTGTTTAAAGCAATTAGGTCTTCTTAACAAATGCTGGCTTAATTAATCAAAAAAGTAATAATATTTAACAATTTGGTCAAAATAACGATGTTGACGGAGATTGTTACAGAATTGATTCGTAGTTTTAGCACACTAACTGTTGGTATGCGTTTCATGTATTTTTTGGTATGCAGTTTGGATGGATGAATCCGATTTGACCAGGGTCTGTGACAACAGAGGCCGTTTCCCTGGATATAAATTTGCTAGGCATATTACAGCACTTAAGTGCGAATAATTTGCAATTTATTAGGCCAAAGCGATACTTGTAATTTTCTTTATGCATGATTTAAACGGTGTTTAATGTGAATTTTATGTTGTTTAGCCGCATCTCTCCACATAGATTTCTTCGATAAACTCGTACATAATTTGCAATTTAAAATTTCAGCTATACTTTGAACCAATCACATTACAAGTACAAATTGTATAATCTCCTCCGACAATAGTAAAACGTGGTCAAACAGTGAATTATAGTAAACGAAAAGCTGTCGTCTAGCTGCACCTCTAAAAAGTATCTTTCAGAGTATTATAAATATCTCATATTTGTTAGCTGCTGTGGTTTGAACAAATTAACAGGAGAAGCGTCTCACATGTAAACAGCTTCAGTGTTATTATATATATCATAACAGAAAGGACGTTGGCAGGAGCTGTCGCTGTTCTAAAAAGATTAATTAAGCTACCTTATTATCGGATTCTGACTAAATCACGATTTTAAAACTGAAAAAACCTAAATTGAAATTGAGATGCTGTCAGTTGCTAAAAATAGAAGCACTCTATTTTCTTATCATTGAAAGAAATAGGCCTACACCCGGTGACCATGACAGGTGGATTACTGGCATGCGACATCTGTTGATTTTTATTAATGGGCATTGGATAAGAATTTATTCGACGTGACCAATTGCGCGACAAATTCTAATTAAACTGAGACTACTACTACGCGAACTCTATGCACCATGTGGAACCAGCTTCCACCTACGACACGTTCCTCCCTATTAACCGTGGGTCATAAGTGCTTTTTTGTTGTCTCAAAATCACGTTAATTATCTCCGGATAATGTACTGGTGTCACCTCATTTAGGTGTACACTGTGAGAAGCGCTATGCAAATGCTTAGTTGCAATACCATTGAATGCAATATAAAATACTAAAATACTCATAGTTTTAATATAAATATCAAGTACAATTGCTTATGCGCTTCGCAGTGAAACTCCGATTAAGTGGCCACGCTATTATAGTGGTCGTACATACAATGATGGAGTAGCCAAATTCACCTAAGCACCTTTTTCAACGATATATTCGTACGATAAGCATCTAAAATTCGCCAAAAACAATCGGTTAAAATGTTCTCTGTATAAAAACTTATAAAAAAAAACTCTAAAAAGGTGTTTAAGAAAATCAAGCTTTTTAGGCATTGATATTATTATTTTAATCGTTTAATGGTAACGAAAGCTGATAAACACACCGCTATCAGGTACAAAAAGCAGTTGATCAAATATAATATAATACATATAGAATGCATGTCTCTAGCCTTGTCTGTTGGATTTGTCTTGGTGTGAGACAATAAAAATTACGGAAAGTACAAAAAAGAATGATTACATCTTTGTATAGGCTACTAATGAGATTGGGTGCAGTTTACCTTGAAAATAGAATTTCAGTTGCCAACATTTAGCCATCGAACGAAAACTATGAGACTTCATTCTACGTCCAGAAGATCTTAGGGCGTCATTAAAATATCCCTAAGTCGAATCTAACATTCTTTATATTTTCCGGTTCAGTGCTTTTCTGTCATTCGCTTTAGGGCGCGAAGTAATTTCTGCTTGTGGAGCTGGACGGGGGCTTTGAAAAATGGAGACGAAAGTCCCTCATTGTTGTTGTTGTTGTTGTTGTTGTTGTTGTTGTTGTTGTTGTTATGCTAATCATCATCATTCTCGTTGTTTTAGCCACCGCAACTGCCACCATTGCAACCAATATTACAACAGCTACTAGAACCATTACAACCAATGTTACAACAGCTACTATAACTATTACAACCGCCACTATTACAACTGATGTTACAACAGCCAGTATGACTATTACAGTAATTATTTAATGTCACAACAGCTACTAGAACTTTTTAATCTTTATAAGACACGATTGCAACTGCCTCTTGCAGACATGGTGGAATTTGTTTAGTGAACTTCCGGCGGGAAACTTGAAATCAGCCTACGAGCCGCAATTAACGTCTATAATTGGGATCCACCGCTGCTGAGACAGTGTATTGAACAAGTCAGTACTGTTATCTTAAACACCTTTTCAAACGTTTAATCCGTGAGAGCTGTAATATGCAAAAAAATTTTTTTGCTAGGATACAGCTTCTGCTGTAATAATAACAGATTAATAATTATGATGTACATTTGCTAAATACAGCAAAACATGGAAAAAAATTGATGAAGGAAAGCTAAGAACAATGAAGACGCTAATTCTGGTCCAGGGGTTATCTCGTGGCTTAGTACTAGTTTCAGTTTAATTTATTTATTTATTTATTTCAGAAATTTATAATGCGCCTCTTCAAGGTAGGCTACTCAGAAGCGCTCCCGGCCCAGCCACGGCTAAATAAAACAGTTTTTAGGTTCTTAAGGAACAGAGCGGAGTGACCCCTGGGAATTAAGCGCAGTGTAACAGGGAGACCATTCCAAGCTGTAGGACCTGCAACAGAGAATGAACGACGCTGTCGGATAGCAGTCCGTGAGCGGATGACAATATGTGATAACAAAGATATTTTCAGGTATCGCCGTATCGTCCTCCTCCCTTATCAAGGTTTGAGACGGGTCGAGAGACACAGGAAATACAAAGAAATTTGAAAGAGAATCCTCTGCAGAAGATCCCGGTTCATCATCGCGACGTGAATTGTGGGATATGCACACCCGAAGAAAAGAATAAAGTTCAGTACATATAACAAGTATAACAAGTAACAGGTATTCCATTTCCATCCCTTGAGATGTTATAGATCTGATGCACGTGCAGATTTGTGTGAGAATACGATGACAATGAATATGTTGATGAATGTGTTGATGATAAAGAGAGGTTACGAGTCAAAGAGATGCTAATTTTTAGAGATTCGGTGATTTTGCAATTAGATAAATTTCAAACTAAAAGGTAGTAAGGGAAGGGGATGTGAATGATGAGAAGAAATCCGTTCTGTTGTCCATTGAACTCAAATCAATAGGTAAGCAAGATAGTGAACTCAATCGCAGATATCTGTTTCGTCCCGCTATGACTGAGGGACAGAAGAAACGCCTAAAGGAGGTTCAGCCACGACCCGTATTCTTAAGAGTCGACAAATTTTCAGAATGTTCCTATATGTAAGACCATGTGTACACCTTTAAAAGGTGTTTAATTAGAGCCGCCAGTTGCTATTATAGTTGAATAACAAACATACATGTAATTAATACCATTGAGTTTTTTACATGTTGCGATTGATAGATAATTACATCATATACTATTAGCTAGACTAAGTGGTGTATGCACTATTATAACACGTCCTCAGATCTTCAATCAGTCAATTAATCAATCAATCAATGAGAAATTACGTATCGCCAATTCAAGATGCATACCCGGAGGCCCTCCCGGTCGAGATCTAAAGCTCGCCCCTATATCCGCCACCTGTGGACGCGTGTGATAGCAGCCAACTCTGCCACACAATATGTTTGGAAATGGAATGAAAATGTTTCATACAAAAATTCGCGTGTGGCATCTGGCTCAGAGCCTCGGAAGATAAGCCTTACGCAACGATCGTGGCTATGCTCCTCAATTTTGCTGGCGGTGATGCCCCGAAACTAATTTTAATACGTTGGAATTCGACCAGCCAGGTGGTGAGATGATTTTTGCAAAGCCTACAACAATAAATATTATATTTCGTGAAATGCCTATAATTGGACTCATGTCTCACTTTTCTTACGACCGTCGTTTTTGACTGGGGCTGGACTGGGAGAGTTCATGACTGTAGACTACAGTAAAGGGTCCTGTGTCATTTTCTATAGTAAATCTGCGTAATTAAATAGAATTGTACTTACACTTGTTTGCATTTAGTCCATAGTAAATCCAGTGGATAGAACAGTGCTGAAAAAACTACCAACAAGTTACAACCAAGAGAAGATGATGAATGTAGTGAGAGAAGAAGTGGAAACAGCCATCAAAAGATTCATTTTATGAGCTTTTCTTCCTTCGCTTTCACTATGGTTTATTTTCAGATATACACCGGGCAGTGATATTTTCATTTAAGATAAGTAAGATTAAGACTGAAAAATGCCGGAAGCGATCAGCGACGCAAGGAAACTGAATTAAATAGACGATATAAACCGTATTTGAGGTATCTAACCATAGGCACAATTTATTACAACAATTGTTAAATTTTATCATCAGCACATTCCATTCAATTTGCCATTCCCTTGTACAAACAGATTGGTCGTTTGCGAGGCCTCATCATAGAGAAGATGATAAGAGTAGCGCTCTCCATTTTGGAATAAGTTACCTATTAGTCTCCGTAATGAAAGTATGTCTTTCTTTACCCCTTTTCCGCAAGCGTTTGAAAATCATTCTCTTTGATTGTGGTTTGGCGTCAGGTCGGGAGCGCCTCTGAGGAATTCTCTTAAGGGGCGCTATATAAATGAACGATTACAATTACATTTACAATCACTGGGTTACGGATAGAGCGGACTCATTTGTGTTTTGCTACAAAGCGATGACTCTGATGTATATGTGATCAGGGCATCGACGCCAAAACGAATCTGACATAAATATATAAAGACATAATATATATATACATGATATATTATACATATATATACACATTAAATTATTTATTGTACACATATACCCGTTATATATATACATTAATTTAATGCTTCTATGATAGTCTATTAGATTTTCATATAATAATAAAATTAAGAGATCCGGGTCAGGCATTTAAAACTGTAAGCATCAAATGTCACCCTCTACCCGCTTAGCATCGATTTTTAAACAGTCCTGGTCCATGCAGGCAGAGCAAGCGGTACCGTCACGGGCCACAAACTATCTTTTCAACAACTCTGTACCACATGATTTTGTTTGTCATCATCCATTTATTAACTGACATGAGTGTTGCTATTAGTTAACGTTAAACTCACCTGACATATATGGACTTGTCAGACAATAACTATTTCGCATAAGAATGATTAAAAAACCTATAGAAAATGTATATAAAACGTATACGGTACATGTAGATAACACCAATGACCGCACATTATAGGAAATCAGAGTACTTACATATGCAACGACTTCGATTTTCTTGTTCTCGGCATACAAGGTCGAGTGTCCACTTTAATAGAGTATATTACACGAACATGTAATCGCAATCAGTAATGCACCGTATTTCGCAGAAATGAAGCTACTACCAGCTTATTGTGTGTGCGCATGTGAGTTTGTATATTGTTAAGATTAATCGGTATTTCGGTTGTCTTTCCAATATAAATTTTCAATGAATGTTATAACGCTTTGCTATGGAAATGTAATCATAAGCGTGTTAGAAGACGGTTTTAACCTGGTATAGTTATTCAAAACTGCGTATTAGTGAGAGTGTTGTGTCGTTGGTCCGATATTAATTTTGTGAAAACACCGAAAACAAAAATTATGTCCTTAGACACCTGAGAAAAGGAGACAAAACTATCATATAAATTCAATGTTGTTATGTCGTCACACATTCGAGATCTTCCTGGATCCTCTATATTATAACCGACAGTATGCCAAATCATTCCAATATTTTATAAATAATTATTATTCAAAAACGTTCCTATAAGCATTTCTTAATTACATTCAATGCCCTTAAAATTTGATTATAATTATATTTGGCCAAGATATTTTATCCTACAAAAGTAGTTAGGTGTCAATTTTCAAATTTTCCGATCATCAAACATGGGTCTTTTAGTTGAACCTCGATGCAGAACTGTTATGGGCTCGCGTGCATTCCATGCCTCTGCTCCCAGAGAATGGAATCTACTTCCACTCTCTCTTCGTTGCTCAAATTCACTCCCTACCTTCAAAAAACGGCTCAAAACTCACTATTTCTCTTTGGCTTTCAAGCACATGGACCTTTAACTGCATCTTCCTCTGGCGGCTAACTATCCGCGCCTCAGATTCACACTTTGGTGTGACCTTGCGCGCGTAATAAATTTATGTAATAATAATAAAAAAAAGGGTGGGAACCTCTTGATCCGATGACATGTTAGGGTGCCCATGATGGCGTAGAAAAGTTTTGAATTTGAAACTTACTATTTATTAATGTGTGACAACATAATTTTCGCTGAAAATAATGTTTTTATGCTGCAGCTGTAGTTTCCTGCCGATAAAGCTGTGCGTTTGGGCTCAAGAGCCATTAAATTAGATGTCCAAACTACTATTAAAGGTGTTTAACACTCAACGAATGAGATCTCGTTTTGGCATTTTGCTGTAAAATACAAAATGTTTGAACACAACATCTCACTTCAAAGGCATTGGTTAGAGCGTTCACCGTATAACTTAGACGTTTTGAACAAGTCCTTCACTCACAAATTGTTGGCTCATTTTTGGTCTTTTTCCGCTGTTGTGGCTAATTTCGTGGTATACTCCCACCAGTTGTTGAATCACAGCCGTCTTTGAGACTTCGCATCACACAACCTTGAAATTCAGAAGAAAAGGTTAATAGACGAAGGTTGCGTCACAGTGGTTTCTCTTTCTGATTCAAAGGATTCATTAGCAGACATGAGCCTCTTCCGGAGGAAGCAAGATGGAACAGACCGGAGCACAGGTGGAAAACATGTGGAGATTGACGAAGGGACAACTGAAGAATGAGAAAAACTTACTTTTCGGCGGAACCCTGACTTAATCAATAATTAACAAGGTATGAGAGAGGAGAAAGACTTCTGAAATTTTCAGCTAAACAATAAATGATGATTTGAAACATCAAGTTCAAGCAAGGAGATTGCAAGAAATAATATATTTAGATATGGGGGGTTCCGTAGCTCAATGGAGAGAGCGCTGGGCGATAAACTCAGAGTCATTTTCGTGACCCGGGTTCAAGCCTCGCTCAGGGCAAAAATTTATTTGAATTTTCTGTTAGCTGCCAGTGGCGCTTTCTGTTGTGTTGTTTGCCTCGGGTCTGTTGAAAAAAGATCGCCCCACCCACTCCTGGCTTGGCCGAATCAGGAGCGTTCCAGCACTTAGGCCATTAGTGTTAAGTATACCGAACCTGTTGTAGCCGACCTGCGTGTCGTGCGAAGCAGGCCATGTATTCGTATAACTTGTACCTGTAATTGTTCTGCGGTGTGTCAGATTGAATGTCAATAAACGAAGATTATTATCATCAACATGGGAAATAGCCTTTCAGCCGAGTAATAAAAAAGATAATGAGCGCAATCGCAGCCCGTCTTTACATCATAATAACCAATGTAGTGTCGAGTCCAGATTTTATATCTGGTTAATTGAAAACCATTTTAAGGTGTGTAAAATCAAATAAAAAATGTTCGATTAAAATAAGAATCATTTTTAATTGATGAAAACTATTTTCATTTAAACTTATTTATACTGCGCCGACTTATTTCTTTGTCCAAATGACGATCTCTATGGTCTTGGTCTTTTCATGATCCTATTTGTACGAAACTGTTCTAATCTCATGAAGTCAACACCAATATATGTGCACTTGTTATAACGACCCTTCAAAACCTATACTCAGAGGCGCTGTCGTCAACAGCGTGGACACTGAATCAGTTTCACGCCGATGCGCTGAGAATTTGCTGTCCAGTAGCAAATACCACTAGCGTCACCCTACTCCTTTATCGAGGCTTGGGTCTGGCATTGGAACAGCGCAGCCAGTGGCGGAGTTTAATTTTTGCAATGTATGCCGAGCAAGTATGCCCTGAATCAACAAAGGAGACGTTTTAGCGGCGTCTTTTATACACCTTTAGATTGTTGCAACCAAACTCCCCCAAATTGCATTAATATTCATTAATATAGCATTAAATGAACACAGTTTTGAGGTGATACGTGCATTAAAGTTGTCACTGTGTTTTCTTAAGAGATTGTTGATGAATCACTTCATCGGTTTTATCTAATCTGGATAATGATATGAATTAAAGCTATCTTATCGCATCGAATCAACAGTGATTGTGTTGAGACTCAAACCCAAATCGGGATTCGATTTGTCAGAACGAAAATAGATCGAACGGTTTGTTTGAAGATTTGGTTATTGAACCAATTATTCAAATTCTGCATGTTTTGTTTATATAACTTTTGGAACATATAATTTAGGGTGTCGATGTGTGGCGCTTGCGTCATTCATTTTTATTCATAAGTTTCACTACATCTTATCTTTGTCAGAATGAAAATAGATCGAAATGATTGTTTAAAGATTTGGTCATCCACCAGTTCCTGATGATCGATTGTTTCAATTCTGCATGTTTTGAATATATAACTTATGAAACATATAATTTAAGGTGTCTAAGTGTGGCGTTTGCGTCATTCGTTTTATTCATAAGTTTAACGACATCTTATTATAGCGCTAGTGTTAAGTTGAAGTCCCGCGATTGACTTTCGAGTAGCGCTTTAGAATTTTGGAGATTACTATAATAGCAAAAGAACATTTCAGTTTATGTTCTTTCAACTTTCATCAGATTGTTTTGTTATTTCATTTTCGTTGCTTTTCCAGTTTCTTTCTCTTTTCTTAAAGAAACTTTTTTATCATAAGGCAGTTGTACACAAAATGTGCAGTTCTAAATGGACTTGTGCAGTTGTAGAAGCACTTCTGTCACAAGTTATGTGCAGTTAGAACTAGCAAAAAAGGTAATTGTCATCCGATTGGAAGTAATTTTACCATGGAGGATGGGAAGGGAAAGAAGGGGTTGTGCAGTTCTAAAAATTCCTTTAAAACAGTCCTGTTTTCTTTCTTTTCCCGCGTCTGATGAGCTTTTCAGGCGACAACGTTTGACAGGTGGTTGCAGCTGTCGACACGTTTTCCTTAGATATGTTGTGATATGGTAGGTCTGACTGCAGAGGGCCATAGTAATTTGTGAAAATATATGCGTTGTCTTCAGTCTAATTCAAATGAGAGCATTTGAATGTTGTTTGACTTTTCCTTTTATATATAAATTTTATTTTGCTATCTGGTAAGTCTGACGGTACTACTCCCTGTATCCGAGTGGTGGTGCTTGTGGAAAGAGGACGAGAGGAGGCTGCTCGTCATTTTCAGACAAACCTTCATATTAAAATTATGCCAGAATTTCAGTAGGCCTATGAGTTCAAGTCTATCGTGCGTCATGGTCTTATTGAAAAGAGGAGTGGTAAGAGTCGGGTCTGCAGCCTATTCTAGCAATCCACAACAGTGCTGTCGGCTTCTTTACCAGAAAGACAAGTGCAAGAACTTTCTAATCTCAGGCACTGTTGTGATGCGCCAATTGTGAGCCTTAGTATTTGACTTGAAGGCTGACTTTTGTAGAATTTGTTCCGCGAATTTGTTGGACTCTTTTGCCATCAAGCTCGTTATATCATTCGACAAGAATAAATCGAAGAAATCTATCACTTTAACCAAGCGATCGGATATGTAGCCTCTTTTTAATGTGTTATAAAGGTGTGTAATTCAATGTGCCATTTTCCAATGATTGTAATTGTAATTGTAATTGTAATCGTACATTTATATAGCGCCACTACAAGAGAACTCCTCAGAGGCGCTCCCGACCTGACACCTAACCACAATCAAAGAGAATGGTTTTCAAACGCTTGCGGAAAAGGGGCAAAGAAATACAAAGAAGTTCATTGCGGAGACTAATAGGTAACTTATTCCAGAAAGACGGACCAACCATAGCAAAGCTTCTATGTAGCACTGTGGAAGATCGAGCCCTAGGGACAACCAGGTCACCATGCGTAGCAGAGCGAAGGAATCTACGGCCTGGGATGGACAGCACAGGTACACAGAGTTCCATAAGATAGATCGGAGCTTGGCCTGCTAGGCAATTGCGCATGAACATTAAAATCTTAAACTCAATACGTTTTTGCATTGGCAACCAGTGCAGTTCTTCCCGTATAAAACTTGATATATGCCCAAACTTTGGTATGCCGCCAATCAGGCGGGCCGCAGCATTAAGGACAGATTGCAACTTATTAATGCGTGAAAGTGTTAAGCCCGCATAGATGGCACTACGATAGTCAACTCTCGTGCATATAAATGCATGCATCAGAGTAGTGGCAGCTTTGGTTGTAAGTGAGCGACGTACCGAGCGAATTTGACGAAGATGGTAGAAGCAAGTGCGACAAACATTCCTCACGTGATCAGAAAGGGTCAATTCTTTGTCCAAGGTCACACCCAAATCACGCACAGTGGTAGAAAAAGTCATGCCAGGAAAGCAATGTTGCAGATTTTGCATATCAATTTTAGAAACTTGCACACGACTTCCAACCCAAATAAATTGTGTTTTACCAGGATTTAACCTGAGGCGATTGGATGACATCCAGGCACCAATCGTTTCCGACGTCATAAGTATTTTTTCCACAAGTGAGATAGCCTCTAAAGCTGGACCTTGGACATATGCCTGTGTGTCATCAGCATATTGATGTAATTATCATAATCTATCCATATATTATCATAGTCTATCCAACTCATTTGCAATAATTGCAATTACAATTATTGTAATTTGCTTTTGTTTCTCCATGCTTATATATATAAAACTTTTAATAGCGTTTTAAAGGTGTCGAAAATAACCTCCATGACCACTTTTATAATTGACCACTGAGTGATTTATAATATACTATACTACTCATTTTGGGATTAATAAAGCGCATCTCACAGTGCAATCTAATCAGAGTCGCTCCTAGTGCAAAGATCCCCTAGTAAAAGAAACGTTTAAAGGAAACGCACACAAAAAGTAGTGTTTTCTAGACAAGATCTGAGTGCGAATTATAATAGACAGGCCAATTCAGAGCACAATTGGCGGCCTAAAGCAGATAGGGCTAGTGCCCGGTATGCATATTACCATTCTCTAACCGATTTCGTAAGCCGGTCAGAGGAATAGAATGATTACATTGTGGAAGAAGCGAAGACCATAGGGGGGAGAAGG
This sequence comes from Lumbricus terrestris, assembly GCA_949752735.1. NCBI lineage: Eukaryota > Metazoa > Annelida > Clitellata > Crassiclitellata > Lumbricidae > Lumbricus > Lumbricus terrestris. Next base: position 17,409,579 of record OX457049.1, read on the forward strand.
TAGTTGATGTTAGCAGTTATTAGTGAAGCTGTAGGCTATTAGCTTCACCAACAACTGCTAAAGAACCAACGGAAAAATCTGAAGAATCTAATGACGACACTAACCCTAATACTAAGCCTAACCGACCCTGAGGACGCAAAAATCTGAAGAATCTAATGACGACACTAACCCTAACACTAACCCTAACCGACCCTCACGACGCGAAACCTTACCCTATACGCGAACGACACCATGCTTAAATTTACCTAAAAAGAGCCGTAAAGTGACACATAATTACCTGTCCAAATGTTCCTCCATACGTAGGGTAATTATTTGCAAGACATTTGAAACGTTTTACATTGCAATTCGTGTAAAATCGTGAGAGCCTGCCGACGCGCACGTGTTGTTGACAGTTTAGAAGGGATGGTCAGAAATTGTACTCCACAACCTTCTCCCCCCCTATATGGTCTTCGCGTCTTCCACAATGTAATAATTGTATTCCTCTATAGCCGGCTTACGAAATCGGCTAGAGAATGCTAATAAGCGCCCGGTATGGCTGCGGATTTTTGTAAAAGAAATTCTTAGATAAGAGTTAAGTTAAGGATGGAAACTGTATCTAATCTGTTGCAATGAAGCACAACGTTAAATCATTTAAAGGTTAAGTCTGACAAACCACAGATGTCATTAAACACCTTTAATATCTTTAAACTAAATTGTAAATAAGAGATTAATTACGTTTCGATGCAATAACAAGGAGGGAAAGCGCGTCGGCAATGGTCTTTGTTACCACACGTCGAGGATAGAGTGGATTCGGGGCAGGGTGGGGTGGCGATAACCCGAAATATCCCGGGAAGCGCCGGGTACCACAGCTAGTTAGTTATATGAGACAATTAATTTACAATAGCACTATTTAATTAACATCATATGAACGGTTCTTGTCTCTGGATTCTCTGCTGATTAAAAAAACGCACACGACTAGAGAACGGTTTTTAAAGGCATTGATCAGTTTAAGCAAGCACAAAATAATCGCCTACAAATATTAATAAATAGCTGCGTAGACCCTTTGATACTTTGCTACCATTCAGTGTTCAAGATATAATTGCAAATGACTGTAATAATTAAGGTAAAGTAGAAATAATGTCAATAGTAATTGCGTATGTGACCGAAAGAAAAGTGCAGTGTTAAGCCCGAGAGGGCAATGTCCAAAAGGGAAAATGAGGGTTTTTGGCCCTCCTGGTGGCAGAGACGGACACAATAGTGAAGGTTTGGAGTGAAAAGGTGCTAAACTGTCAACATGCATCCCGTAAAAGACAGACAGATAGACAGACAGACACACAGAATCTTCTCTTTATTTATGTTGATAATAATATTCTCGCATTGTATCCCAAAACAGTAGGAACCTTAGACCTACATGACTTTCTCTTTTAACCAGTGCTCAAACATACATTACATGCTTTTCTGTTATACTCTGTTATGTCTCATTATATTCTACTATTTCTTTCTATAACATGCCGTTGAATTTTACTCTGTCCAATTTATATAATTCAATATTTTTTCTGTCCACTTCCATTCCATTCTAACCCATATCCTCGGATCTATTTCGCCGAAGTCGTCCTCATTTTTACGTCGCAGGACGCAGGACGCAGGTCAGTTAGCGGGTCAATGTGACCAGGTAGCCGAGGCCTGAGTCGGTCGGTCGTTCGGTCGGTCGGCCGGTAACTCGCGAGGTGGGTTCCTTGTCATCTTAATTGCAAAACAGCATGCGTGACAAGTCTATAAAGGCGCATTTATTTAAATACTATAGATTGTTTTAAGTCAATTTCGCTTCAAATAATCGCTGTGATTACAAGAAATGCCTTCCATCGGTAATATTTGTTTTCACAATCGCGACATTCTTTAACCCTCAGACTACCAGAATTTTTTTGATACACTGAGTACCAGTGGGGTCAAAAATGACCCCAGCCCAATTTTTTCAATAAATTCCTTGTTTTTTGCATTTTTATTAATTGCCAAAAAACAAATAGTAGTAAAGCAAATGAAACATGTTTAGGTTGTTGAAATGGATTACATTTTTCATAGTTATAGGTATGTTTTAATGTTCAAAGTGTTCGAAATGCTCAAAACTAACATAGAAAATATCCGGTCAGTGCAGTTACAGTTTACAGTTCATTCATATGTACTGGGCATGTTCCTTGCACACAGTGCATGTACAGGCTGCACATGTTATGCTGGCCTTTTTATCCTTTCCCCTTGGACAAATCGTGCACGAGAGATCTGCTGAAAGCGAGTTCTTTTCATGCTCTTGCTGAAGATAGGACGACCGTCTTCAACTTACACTCCACAGCTGTTGAACTGATTCATTCCGAGAGTTATATACGCCTGTCAAGATGCAGAGCTCCAAGAAGCACTGTTCCGTAATTCATTATCAGTTACATCTTTCCAGCTTTCACCATACACCAGATTACCTTCTCTGTTTGTCCATTTCACAATTTCTTGCATAACTGAATTTCTCATGAATAGCTGGAAAGCACTCAGACGACTGTCCACATTTCGACTCGCATATCGGGTTGGACCAGGTATATAAATATTTATCTAACACAGATTTTCTTCAGGTAATACTATGGAAAGGATTTATAAATTATAATTATGAATTATTTCAAAGGATACTATTGAAAGTATTCAAAAAAGCTATTGGGGTCAAAAATGACCCCACTGGTACTCAATGCTACAAAAGATTACTAGCGCCCTCTGGTGATAAACAAGGGAAATATTAATTGATATTTCGATAGAGACTAGGTACATCTTGAAAGTCACAAATATTAAATAAATTTGCACGAACAGATTTTGCGCAGTGTACAGTCAAAGTGGGCTTGGGGTCATTTTTGACCCCACTGGTACTCGCAGGGTTAAACCAATATTACATGAATGCCAGATAGACTTGATTTTAGTCAACACCTTTTTCAAGGTTTTTTACCCCTTTATAATTTTCGTTTACAAAGAACTTAGCCAATTGAAAGTTTTGTCGATCATCAGTGTCTTATCATACGAATATATCGTTGAAAAAGGTGTTTCGATGAATCAGGATAATCCATCATTGTTTGCATGAGCACTATATAGAACTATATTGTATTGAATTGTATTACGTACTCTAAGCATCTGCAAAGCGTTTCTCACATTGTATACCAAAATGATTTGCTCCCAGTGTATTAGATAAGAGAGAAATAACGCGATTATGAGACAACAACAAAAGCTCTTGGCCCACTGTTAATAGGGAGGAACGCGTCGAATGAGGAAGCTGGTTCTACATAGTGCGTATATAGAGTTCGCCCAGTAGTATTATAATAGCTTCAGTTTATTCAGATTCTTGTAGCGCAACTGAAAAACCCATTAACCTTCGCCATACGCGAACAAAAAAACTACGTCTTCTATGCTTGGGGGTCCAAATGACCCCAATGTATACCTGTTCCTGGGCATGGAATTTGATAATTTTTGTTTTGTTTCTAATGTTTTATGGGTCAGGGAATTCAATGCAGCTACTGCCAAATGCGTGACCTTCACGAATGACCTTGAAATTCAAGGTCACATGAATTTTCAGGTGTATCTCTGCTTCTTCGCATGAGAAGATGACAATAGTGTCATACGTGCCAAAGAAAAATAAGGCTGTCACCTTATTGTCAACTGCTCATCACGACAATGTGATCTCGTCCGAATGTCACAAGAAACCAGAGGTCATCCTTACCTACAATAGCACTAAAGGTGCAGTTGACACTTTGGACAAAATGTGCAGACAATATACAGTGAAACGTTCTACCAGACAATGGCCATTGACACTTTTCTTCACCCTTCTGGATATAGCTGCACATAACGCATCCGTGATTTGGTTTCATCAACATCCTGAATGGGTGGATTCTGCAAACACTAATCAGAAGGACAGAAGGAGAGCATTCATATTGGAAATGGGGAAAAGTATGTGTCTTCCATGGATCGACAGCAGAAGAAGCACGCCCTGCGTAAGCGGCAGAAAATCGATAAAGCGGGCTTTGGAATACGTGAATCTGCCTGTTCCTACGACAACACAAAACGACACAGTCATCACTCCTCAGAGAGGACGATGTCACATGTGCGATCGAAAGAATGACACCAAGACGAAGCACAGATGCAGCACGTGTGGTCAATTTGTTTGTGGTAACCATTCCACACAATTATTTACCTGTACCGAATGTAGTTAGATACACTGGCAACAAGTCATAAACAAATTATGAGAAGTGAAACGATGTAACATAAGATGTAACATAACGTATTCCAGTTGTGTCTTGCTATTTTGTTGAGTTCCTTGTACCAAATAACCATAGAAACCATAGAAACCCAAAAACTTCGTTGTTCTAACAAGTATAGTAGCAGAGATAGGTATGGTCATGTAAAAATCATGTGACCTTGAATTTCAAGGTCTTCCGTCAAGGCCAGGCATTTGTCAGTAGCTGGAGTGAATTCCCTGACCCCTAAAACATTGGAAACAAAAAAAATCTTCAAGATACCTTGCGTAGAAGCAGAGATACACCTCACTGTATGGACACTAATGATATGGACATGAATTTCACTCTAAGATCTCACCAAAATGACGTCACAGCGTCAGAACTAAGCGTCAACGTATGACGTCACTCATGCCATTTTGACAAGGAGGAATTTTTAGGAAAAGTCACCAAAGGAAACTTTTTGGTGCCCACATTTTAGAAAGTTACAGATGAAAATATACCCCTGGGGGTCTATTTGACCCCCAAACGTATGGCGAAGGTTAAATAAATACGAGACTGGGCAATTTCTATTATTTTTAATATAATTATTTCACATTAGCTCTACAGTTCGCGCAGTATTAGTTTCAGTTTAGTTCAATTCTTGTCGCAAATGGCCACCCCTTAAAAAAATTCTTATCGCTCAGCTGTCAATGCCATTTATTACAATCAACAGATGTCGCGTGCCGGTAATCCACCATGTCATAGGCACCGGGTGTATGCCTATATCCTTCAATGAAATGAAAATAGAATGCGTTATAAAGGGAACTAAAGGATAATATTATATCCACTCCGACGACGACGGAGACCAACACAGACGTACATGTATTATATACTGGTGGAAGAGGTCGAAAGAGAAATAGCAAGATTGCAAAAACATTAAGAGCCCGTGTATAATTGAGAGCACCACTGGCATCACAGCACCTTCAGCGAACCGTTAAAGACCAGCTTCCGCAAAAATAGTTTCCGTTCATTGTAAACGGAACTTTTTGTCCTAAGGCAGCAACTAAATTTTTGCTTAACTCATCCACCTTCAAGGGCGGATCCAGGGGGGGGCCAATCCGGCCATGGCCCCCCCCATTTCAAATCACCATGGGACTTGGCCCCCCCCATCCATGGTGGAGCAAAAAAATTTCAGGGTGTCAGTCATGCACAGGAGAATTAATGTATAAATGTAATTAAAACCTATAATAAAAATACTGTGTAAATGTAATTAAAATCCAATCTAAGTCTCTCACGCAATTGCATTGTCTTTATATAAAGCATCGAAATGAAACAATCTTTCAACAGTATCCAACTATGATTTATGGCATGGAATGTATGTTATTCGCGAAGCAGGACGTTTTGGCGCCGCCGTTTTGGCGCCGGACTTTTTGGCGCCGCCGTTTTGGCACCGCCGTTTTGGCGCCGGTCGTTTTGGCGCCGGAATTTTTTTCTCCCTCATTCTAAAGTATAAAAATTATCAAATTGTAGGTAATTTTAGGCGGTTCATTTACGCACATTTTGAGTTAAATTTTGTGATGATATTCCTTGCCGTTCAAAAGTTATGCCCGAAATAGCTCAGAATGTATGTTCGACGTACACTCCTCACTTGATCTGAAAGGGTCAAAGCTGGTTTTTATTCGTATTAGGTAATACCACAATTAAATTTCATTGGAGCTGGATTGCTGAAAATGTTCTTCCTTAAACTGGCGTTGCATTGATGAACAATCCAACTCCGATTTAAGCAAAAGTATGTTTGTCTGTGTTCAAAAATCTGATGTTAAGTATTTTTTGTCGAAATGTAATAAAACTTCCTTAATTGTTATATGGTATGGCAGTGAGTAGGCCTATAGTCAATGTGGTCACATGATGTACATGTAGTTAAGCTTTTGAATAATAATTGTTGCAATCGTATCTGGCATTCAATAAAATCAGAAAACTGCCGCTATATTAGAACATTAGCCGGGTACCCGGCAGGGCTTTTTTAACGTGCAGCTATACACAAAATGTGCATTTGTAATCGAATTTGTGCATTTGTAGAAGCACTTACGTACAGTTAAAACTAGCCAAAATATCATTGTCCTCCCTTTAGAAGTAATTTACCATTGGTTCGAATTGTTCATTATTGCAATTATAATAAAAAGGTGTCCCACTGCAAATGTGTGCCAACACTAAAGAAGGTGTGCAATTGCCAATTTTTGCCAACACTAAAGAAGGTGTGCTATGGCCAATTTTTGCCAACACTAAAGAAGGTGTGCTATGGCCAATTTTTGCCAACACTAAAGAAGGTGTGCTATGGCCAATTTTTGCCAACACTAAAGAAGGTGTGCAATTGCCAATTTTTGCCAACACTAAAGAAGGTGTGCTATGGCCAATTTTTGCCAACACTAAAGAAGGTGTGCAATTGCCAATTTTTGCCAACACTAAAGAAGGTGTGTAATTGCCAATTTTTGCGAAACCTAAACAAATCCAATGGTTCGAATTGTTCATTATTGCAATTATAATAAAAAGGTGTCCCACTGCAAATGTGTGCCAACACTAAAGAAGGTGTGCAATTGCACAACTTTTTTGTACAACAGCAGTGTGCTTTAAAGCATCATTATTTTACTTGCACACCTTTATATTACAATTGCAATAATGAACAATTCGAACCAATGGATTTGTTTAGGTTTCTAAAAAATTGGCAATTACACACCTTTTTTAGTGTTGGCAAAAATTGGCAATTGCACACCTTCTTTACTGTTGGCACACATTTGCAGTGGGACACCTTTATATTATAATTGCAATAATGAACAATTCGAACCAATGGATTTCTTTAGGTTTCTAAAAAATTGGCCATAGCACACCTTCTTTAGTGTTGGCAGAAATTGACAATTGCACACCTTCTTTACTGTTGGCACACATTTGCAGTGGGACACCTTTATATTACAATTGCAATAATGAACAATTCGAACCAATGGATTTGTTTAGGTTTCTAAAAAATTGGCAATTACACACCTTTTTAAGTGTTGGCAAAAATTGGCATTTGCACACCTTCTTTAGTGTTGGCAGAAACTGGCAATTGGACACCTTCTTTAGTGTTGCCAAAAATTGGCAATTGCACACCTTCTTTAGTGTTGGCAGACATTTGCAGTTGCACACCTTTTTATTATAATTGCAATTATGGACATTTCAAAACAATGGACTTTTTAAAAGAACTGTCGCTTTTGTCTTTAATACACCATATTCATTGTTGTCACTAAAGTCTGTATTTCCTCGATCTATCGTGCTAGAATCTTATGTCATCTTAAAGTTCTTATTTCTATACTAAGCTAAATAGGCCCAGTCTTAGCGGGACTTTCTCTCTTTGGTGGGCCTGTTTTTTCAATCATTCGTTGTGACATCCTCTGCTTTGATCGCGTGTACTTTATTAATCTGCTACCTCACATGTCTTATAATTTGTTATTAAATAAAGCATTTGTTTAAAAAATCCAGCTTCTATTTCACCGGCAAAAAAATCTCCTTTCAGCTTCAATTGTTCAAGCATTCGTCGGAACTCCCGCCGCTTTTTCGCATTTAAAAGACTCTTCATCGAGCTTAC
>OX457049.1:17422408-17434908 GCA_949752735.1 Lumbricus terrestris
ACCAGCCACGACAACACAACATCAACTTGAAGACACCTAATGAAGGTAACAATGCACTCATTCACTGCAACAACTCGATCATACCTCACTGAAGATGCAACACCATAACCATGTATCAGCACCTGATCAATCATCTCTGAAGACACAATACCATAATCATGTATCAACACACGATCAAACATCACTGACGATGCAACACCATAATCATGTATCAGCACACAATCAATCATCTTTGAAGACACAATACCATAATCATGTATCAACACACGATCACACATCACTGACGATGCAACACCATAAACATGTAACAGCACACGATCACACATCACTGACGATGCAACACCATCAACATGTAACAGCACACGATCACACATCACTGACGATGCAACACCATAATCATGTATCAACACAATCTCATTCATCATTCTGTCATACAACAGACCTTTAATCCGAATGCTGTTGTCACCATGCTCGTACAACAGATCCACAAAACTGAGATGCCACTGTCCAATATGAACACCCGAGTACAACATGAACTCCAATCCATGCAAAGCAGACAGAACCAAACTGCACGCCACTGCAACATCACTGCACACAGCCATACGCTCCTCACATTCACTGAACTTCCCATTTGTCTCAACAGGAGGACCAGTATCAACAATATCTGCATGCAACGCACCTCCCATTTCCACACACAAGTCAGCTTGTAAGCGAGATTTCTTCAACTTCATTCTAAGTTTACAAAACAATGCCCTCGCTCTTTTCAACTTAATGGCTTTCGTTACCCCATGCGATGAACGAGCATTTTCTATGCCCTGCGACTGAATAGGCCTATACTCAGTCAGCCCAGACACACACGCCTCATCGCACACACCGAACTGTACATTGGTCTCAACGAGACAACCAATCTCAACAACAGAATCATTCAAGGCCTCGGCCAAACCCTGCGGCAAATCATACGCAGTACAGACAGAAACATCCGAATCATTGCTCCACGCTTCATCGCACCCAGCACCAATCTTATCGGCACTTGAAACACGCATACACGCATCAATGCACACATCTTGCGAGTCATTCAAATCTTGATACAAATCCTCGACAACATCATGCGTACACTCATCACATACATTCGACAACACGCTATCCTCGGTCAGGCATCCAACCTCAACAAAAGAATCATGCAAAGTACTTACACTACCATGCTCATCCAACCGTGTACTCATACCAAAGTCCAGTACAGAAACACCTTCCACAGGATCCACAGTGTCAATCAACGACTCCAACACAGAATCATTTTGTACGTCGTTGTCATCAAACAAACCACACCCAGACACATAGTCAAAAGCATCGTCGTACACATGTATCTGTTCCATTGTCTGCATATCGTCACTGACATGATGTAAGTCAGCGCGAAACACAACCTCGGACTGAATAAGCAGCTTATCGTCTACCATGCATACAGAATCTACGCTATCACCTGACACACCTTCTTTAACTTCTGAGGAAAATGCCCCAATATTCTGACCCTGCTTTGAATTTTCCAAACGTTTTCTACGCACATTCTCCGCCGAAATTTGCAAAGACCGTAATTGATTTTCATCTGCCACTCGCTCTCTAGCCATGTCTTCCCAAATTTCCTTTTCAATCTGCCGACTTGCCACAGACGAAGTACAAATCCCATCCCTTTGTTCACGTTGAAACAGACGCTCAGCAAATATTCCAAATGCATCGCTGCCCCTATTTTCTGGGCTTAATTTCGCTTCCAATTTTCTCAGTTTTCGCCTCTCTTTGCAAGCCACTTGCTTCGCTCGCTTCTCTTCGAAATTTTCCCAAAGTTTCATTGTCCTCAGAAATTACACCTAGGCAATTTTAAACTTCCTCTGTTTCAGAATCACCCGGTAACGCCATATATCACGCTGCACAAACGCACACCCACAATTTCCAAATTTCACAAATGTCCCCGACAGTCCACTTTAAAACTGTCAAAATGCGAAAACCGCAAAACTCAATAGCCCAGGCCCCCACAAAACGAAATGCGAAAAATTTTCGACAAATATCGACAAATGCTCTCACAAAATTTCCCGAAAACCAACCGGACTAACAAATATCCGAAATTTACCACCCGCAATATCGAGCAAAAGGACGGGCCCCCATCTGTAAAGGGTTCATGGCCGTCTAAGGGGATGACTATCAAAGATAAGGCCCGAAATGATATAATAAACTTCGATTTATTCAATAGAGCACTATATTTACAGCGAATTAACAGCGTTACCGTCCAGTAGATACGAAGACGAACAGACCAGAGGTCGAAGCACGGAAGACACACACGACAGCACGGCTAACGAAGCCAAGGAAGACGGATGAACAGCCAGACCACCAACGGGGTGAAGAAGGCGACGTAGAAGATGAACCCGCAGGTAAACTCGCATGACTGCGAGGCAAAGCACACACGACCAGTCTCGACGGGAGACGACCACCACGCTCAGCATACACCACAAGAGAGAGAGAGTAACCCACGCTACAGTTCCTTAAATAGACAGGGCCACTCCTACTACACCCACGTGCCCAGTCAGAGAGAGAGAGAGAGTACGGAAGATCAGGAGGGCTAATGGCTACAATGTATGTATGTATGTATGTATGTATGTATGTATGTATGTATGTATGTATGTATGTATGTATGTATGTATGTATGTATGTATGTATGTATGTATGTATGTATGTATGCATGTATGCATGTATGTATGTATCTGTGACTTGCTTCAGCTCTTGTCTATCCTATCTCAGTCGGTCGATTTCTGCAGTTGGTATGACATCTCATCTACCATTGTTTTTACTAGACGATGCTAAGACACCTTTAAAAGGCTTTTAAAATGCTATATAAAGGTAGTTTGTTTAATGGCCAATTAACTTTTCTCCATCGATGTTATCCGTAATTGGCATCCTCGATGTGCAAATTGATTCATAAAAAATTAATATAAATTAATATGAAACTCACATTTAACATGTTCAAAATCATCACTAAAAATTATCAACCACCGTTTGGAAAGCAAAAGATCTCGAAGTGTTTTAATAATACTATACGCTCTTTATGGCCATTTTTTTGTTTTGTGCACATTTATTTAGTTCTGAGTCTGAACAATGTACACTGCCTGTCAATCCGTTGATTATAATTATTGTAAAGATACATAATTTAGAAGTTGAAATCCATGTGTCATTGCAGTGAGATAAGAAAGGAAGGACAGCGCATTTTCTCAAGGTTGCCTGGCAACCTTTACAAAGCTAATGTTTCTCATGTGAATTATTCAAACGAAGATAATTTCCGTTTTAAACACCAGTTTTACTAATACAAGATTTTGTTTAATGAAACCGAACACTGGTTCAGTATCTTGCTCTTAAGGGCTGCAATATGCCGAGCAAATTTCTGTCCCAGGTAACGAAGAGAAATAAATTATCCATCATTTCAAATGACTATAATCCATAAACAATCATGACAGTCACTCGACCATCAATCAACTGCACTCAATTCATTGCTTTCAATCAATAAATTCAGTCAAATATATTAAATCACTTAGTTTAATTAGCTGCCTAAAAATTACAAATTGGAATATTTATGTATCGATATACGCATAATCAACTACCAGACACCTATAGAGATTATTTCAAATTTAGCCCGTATACACATGAGCGTTGCTTGAGAAATACTAACCCCATTTATATTCCCTTTGCCCGCACTAATACAAGGCTTTCATCTATAAAATGTATTGAACCAAGAACATCGAATAGTATTCCTCTTGATATTCGCTCCCTGCCGTCTCTTCGTCTATTCAAACGGGTGTTTTCTGCCTACATCCAACAAGGAATGTAAACTTCTATAACAACCTGGGAAAATACTGTTAATGCAACTTCATATGGGAGTGTGCACTTGTTTCCGTGTACGTGACTGCACTAACTTTATTTTACTTTCTTGACTAGCCTTTGTTTTTTTGTATATATTATGCTAGTTAAGAATTTATTGTTCATGAATGTGTTTTATTTTCCAGTCGGCTGTGCTTATTTATGACCCAATTCTCTTAGGTGGCCCTGGCTAGCGGGACCTTTGGCCCCATTTGGGTCTCCTGGGCGAACCGACATATTAGATAACTGATGTATATCTATGCTATCTGTAATGAATGTGTTGGTTGCCGAATAAAAATGTTATGTTATGTTGTGTTGTGTTATGTTATGTTATGTTATGATTGCGCGATATCCTATTCTATTATTATACCCTTGATAAAGCCATATTGATCAGGAAGAGGCCGCAGATTACATTAAACCAAAAATGTTCAATCTTTATATACCATCTGAAAGTGTTTTCAGGTGTCTAATTTCTGCATGGGCTAAACGAGTTTTACATGCATTAAAATTAATGTTTGTTTACATTGACCGTCGATATTATTACTCTGTACAACAACAAACACGTTATACTACAAGAAGCTTGATATTCAGGCGCTCAGTTTGTTTTTCGTCACAAGAGAGTCAACTCAACAATATAATTATTATGTTTTATTTAGCAAAAACATAGCTAATGATTTATAGGCTATAACGCCAGAGGTTTAATGGTCATTTTTAGACGCCGTGGAGTCAGATAATCTGAGACGGAGTTAGTAATACTAACTATGATCCAAAATTTGATGAGCATTTAAAAGTGTCAAAAATAAACATAGAACATTTATATCAGATGATTAAATTTTACCAATCGATATAAAAGGCAGTTTTTATTTATATATTGTAGGAAAAAAGCTGTAAAGGGTGTCTTATTGATTGCTCTTACGCTATTCTAAGTATGGCAATTGGATGACTATCTGATCTTCCACTTGTGACGTGAGATGGTTGCCTAGAGTAAAATTAAAAATGAAAGTTCTTCAATGTTGTTGTTGAGGTTGTTACGGAAATCAACATTGTTGTCGTTGTTGTAGCCGCCGACACCGCTATACAACCAAACTATTGTTACTGCAACTACTAGAACTACTCCTTTTACTACTAACATTGCTGCTACCATTGCTACAACCATTAACCCTGCTGCTGATATTGATCCTGTCATTATTGCTGCCTGTGCTTTTGCTATGACATCAAGATCAACTTGACTTACCACTGTTTAAATTAGACCTGCATTTTATATCCTAGACTGCTGGGAATTTGAAATATTATTAATATCCTGTGTGATAATATCGAAACAAAGATAATTAATTTAATCAAACACTTTAAATATGCCTGATCGAGCCTCTTCCACTTGAAGACTTCGCAGTTCCCCCTAAATGTTGGGCATTCTGAAACTCGTTCTGTGTTAATTGGAGGACCCATCAACACCACATTATATAATGGTAAGTGATAAGTATTAAAAGGGTATTTAATCGACTGCTCTTCAACCTCAATTTATAGAGTACAGTTTCGACCCTCCTCTTTTGATAAGTTTAACTCTGCATGTTGATCGGTGGCGTAAATTGGTGTGGTAGCGGGGTCACGGACTCGGGGTAGACCGGAACGAAATGATGGATAACATCAGAAAGTGAATAGAACTCTCAACGGCGGAACTGACAAAGAGGGTCAAGAACAAGACAGCAATGGAAAAATAATTGTGTATGACGTGGTCAACAGTATACACTCGTATCGAGGTTGTTTGAGGACGGGACAGATTTCAATATGTCTTGTGTTGGCTCCCATTTCCGCAGTCTATTGCATTCAGGATAATTTTGTGGATTGGTTAGGCGGTGAATTATAGAGGAATTGCCTACCACTGTATCTGCGAGAATTCTGTTGTTCCACTTTGGTTGTCCAGCGTCGATCCACCTTCGGTCGGTAGAACAAGCTACAGCTTCTGGTTCCCCGGTCGCGGTCTGCTTGCTATCCGACAGCGTCGTATAATCCCGCGCGCTGGTCCTGGAAAAAGCCACCTTCGGAAAGCGAACCTGGAATGGTCTACTTGTCCTCTTATTGCCCATACAGGTACAGGGTCACACACTAATTGTTGGTTGTTTCAGTTTATCGACACTGTTGTGATAGCAAAGATCAGTGAAGTCGACCTCCTCCTTTGCCCAAACTTGGGACTGGCAATGTGCGAAAGGATGGCTCCAATATTTTGCGACTGCTTTATAATAGCGTATGGACAAAAGACAGTTCTAATAATTTCCTTTGATAATTTCTAGCGTCGGTTGTAACCGTTATTCAGGTGTGTAAGTAGGTCGTTTAATTTCCTTGCGTAGCAACATCTTAGAGCTGTTGCTGTCAGCTGTTGCTGTTGCAGTCATCATGGACAACAGAGCGCAGTGCGCAGCGGCCTATGCTTAACCCTAGGGCTACCAGGGGGGGGGGTGGTTGCCACGCCCCTACGTTTTTCGCAAATCAAACGCGTTCCGTCTGGAATAAAATTTGGAAAAAATTGGTAGCTGTAGAGGATTCATTGGGACACATTTTGAGCTAAAACTTTTGTTGATGCCCCCTACCGTTCAAAAGTTACACCCGATATACCCAAGGCACCAGGGGGTGGATACCCCCCCCCTAGAATATCGCCTGTAACTTTTCCGCCCTTTAATATTAAGAGACACAAATTATACCATTCTATAGAGGGAATGTGGGGCTACATTTCCATGCTCACTGAGTTGTCTTCTGACAACCGGAAGTGCTCAAAATAAATTAAAATATATATAAAGGTGTTTTTTTTCCTAAAACTGTCATGTTTTTGCTATTATAACTTATCCATAATTTATTTTTTAATATAAATAAATTATCCCCATTCTGTAGAAGGCATTTAGGGCTATTTTCTGATACTAAATAATTTGTCTTTTGATGACCGGAAGTGCTCAAAATAAATTAAAATGTGTGAAAATGTTGGGGTTTTTTTACAACGCAAGCCGATATGTCTGCGTAAACGTTTTTCAGCGGCTAAAACATGTTTTTTTGTTTTGATTGAACATAAAACAGACTTATTACTAGTTTTTATAGTTCAATATTGGACTTTATTATATGTAAACTACTTTTTATATATAAATCATGTATAAAACACACAGAATCTAATATATTCCTTATGCGTAAGTATACAATTTGTGGAATCGACGGGTACACATGGTAAAAAATTCATAATTTCGAGGGGCATTCATATTTTCTGAACCTAAATATACCATTTTGTGCAGAAATGAATGCTGAATCAAATGGTGTATTAAAAGTTATGATATCTCAAACCAAACCCAAAATCCAGGGGGTGTGGTAACCACCCCTCCTTGGTAGTCAGTGTTACAAAAAAGCTTGGTAGCCTGAGGGTTAATACAAATAAGTTCAACTTACTATGAAATTGTACAATGCAGCCGTAGTTGAAATCATGTCATGTTAGTTTCGTTAGTTGCAGTTTAAATACAATGTGTGATAAAATGAGGATTTGCGTCGACCTCCTCTTTCATCCAGGCTTTGGACTGGCACAACAAAATCAGTTAGGTCAACGACGTAGTTTTGTGACTTTGAATGTATCATGTTATTAGTGTGTGATTATGACATTGTATGCTATCTTCGAATGCTATCTTTTCTTATTTCCATGTTATTGTTTCGTTGTGCCTTTTAACGTAAATAAAGCGGGCGATACAATGCTGCTGAATTGTATAAAAATCGTTACATTGAGCTATATATAAAGCGTTTGAATATGTTTTAAAGGTGTCTATTCACATTCGTAATTTTGTATAATTTACCTACAAATACGGTAGCGTTGAGCTACCGATACATTGCAACAAGTCGATCCGTTCTCTACCAATCAACCGAATTATTGAAATATTTCCATAGTGTTGATTTAAAATGAAGCACACAAAAATCAAATATAAAAACTAATTACATGTTTTGTTGTTAGTTGCTTCATCAAATCACAAAGGTCATGTTCATTGAATACCCGCATGTTTTCTATTCTATATACCGATTTATAAGGCACCTCTCGCAGTTCATCTCAATAATCAGATGCGTGTAATTACGCAGGAGCCTCTAATGGTTAACAAAGGATCCTTATTACTTTTGTAATGAAAATCTTTGACTTGAAACTACAACTACTGCAGCCAAGGGCGGATCCAGGGGGGGGCCAATCCGGCCATGGCCCCCCCCCATTTCAAATCACCATGGGACTTGGCCCCCCCCATCCATGGTGGAGCAAAAAAATTTCAGGGTGTCAGTCATGCACAGGAGAATTAATGTATAAATGTAATTAAAACCTATAATAAAAATACTGTGTAAATGTAATTAAAATCCAATCTAAGTCTCTCACGCAATTGCATTGTCTTTATATAAAGCATCGAAATGAAACAATCTTTCAACAGTATCCAACTATGATTTATGGCATGGAATGTATGTTATTCGCGAAGCAGGACGTTTTGGCGCCGCCGTTTTGGCGCCGGACTTTTTGGCGCCGCCGTTTTGGCACCGCCGTTTTGGCGCCGGTCGTTTTGGCGCCGGAATTTTTTTCTCCCTCATTCTAAAGTATAAAAATTATCAAATTGTAGGTAATTTTAGGCGGTTCATTTACGCACATTTTGAGTTAAATTTTGTGATGATATTCCTTGCCGTTCAAAAGTTATGCCCGAAATAGCTCAGAATGTATGTTCGACGTACACTCCTCACTTGATCTGAAAGGGTCAAAGCTGGTTTTTATTCGTATTAGGTAATACCACAATTAAATTTCATTGGAGCTGGATTGCTGAAAATGTTCTTCCTTAAACTGGCGTTGCATTGATGAACAATCCAACTCCGATTTAAGCAAAAGTATGTTTGTCTGTGTTCAAAAATCTGATGTTAAGTATTTTTTGTCGAAATGTAATAAAACTTCCTTAATTGTTATATGGTATGGCAGTGAGTAGGCCTATAGTCAATGTGGTCACATGATGTACATGTAGTTAAGCTTTTGAATAATAATTGTTGCAATCGTATCTGGCATTCAATAAAATCAGAAAACTGCCGCTATATTAGAACATTAGCCGGGTACCCGGCAGGGCTTTTTTAACGTGCAGCTATACACAAAATGTGCATTTGTAATCGAATTTGTGCATTTGTAGAAGCACTTACGTACAGTTAAAACTAGCCAAAATATCATTGTCCTCCCTTTAGAAGTAATTTACCATTGGTTCGAATTGTTCATTATTGCAATTATAATAAAAAGGTGTCCCACTGCAAATGTGTGCCAACACTAAAGAAGGTGTGCAATTGCCAATTTTTGCCAACACTAAAGAAGGTGTGCTATGGCCAATTTTTGCCAACACTAAAGAAGGTGTGCTATGGCCAATTTTTGCCAACACTAAAGAAGGTGTGCTATGGCCAATTTTTGCCAACACTAAAGAAGGTGTGCAATTGCCAATTTTTGCCAACACTAAAGAAGGTGTGCTATGGCCAATTTTTGCCAACACTAAAGAAGGTGTGCAATTGCCAATTTTTGCCAACACTAAAGAAGGTGTGTAATTGCCAATTTTTGCGAAACCTAAACAAATCCAATGGTTCGAATTGTTCATTATTGCAATTATAATAAAAAGGTGTCCCACTGCAAATGTGTGCCAACACTAAAGAAGGTGTGCAATTGCACAACTTTTTTGTACAACAGCAGTGTGCTTTAAAGCATCATTATTTTACTTGCACACCTTTATATTACAATTGCAATAATGAACAATTCGAACCAATGGATTTGTTTAGGTTTCTAAAAAATTGGCAATTACACACCTTTTTTAGTGTTGGCAAAAATTGGCAATTGCACACCTTCTTTACTGTTGGCACACATTTGCAGTGGGACACCTTTATATTATAATTGCAATAATGAACAATTCGAACCAATGGATTTCTTTAGGTTTCTAAAAAATTGGCCATAGCACACCTTCTTTAGTGTTGGCAGAAATTGACAATTGCACACCTTCTTTACTGTTGGCACACATTTGCAGTGGGACACCTTTATATTACAATTGCAATAATGAACAATTCGAACCAATGGATTTGTTTAGGTTTCTAAAAAATTGGCAATTACACACCTTTTTAAGTGTTGGCAAAAATTGGCATTTGCACACCTTCTTTAGTGTTGGCAGAAACTGGCAATTGGACACCTTCTTTAGTGTTGCCAAAAATTGGCAATTGCACACCTTCTTTAGTGTTGGCAGACATTTGCAGTTGCACACCTTTTTATTATAATTGCAATTATGGACATTTCAAAACAATGGACTTTTTAAAAGAACTGTCGCTTTTGTCTTTAATACACCATATTCATTGTTGTCACTAAAGTCTGTATTTCCTCGATCTATCGTGCTAGAATCTTATGTCATCTTAAAGTTCTTATTTCTATACTAAGCTAAATAGGCCCAGTCTTAGCGGGACTTTCTCTCTTTGGTGGGCCTGTTTTTTCAATCATTCGTTGTGACATCCTCTGCTTTGATCGCGTGTACTTTATTAATCTGCTACCTCACATGTCTTATAATTTGTTATTAAATAAAGCATTTGTTTAAAAAATCCAGCTTCTATTTCACCGGCAAAAAAATCTCCTTTCAGCTTCAATTGTTCAAGCATTCGTCGGAACTCCCGCCGCTTTTTCGCATTTAAAAGACTCTTCATCGAGCTTACAAATCTCAAGCGTTCTTTTCTTGATCATATCTTCCATTTCTCATGCGTTCGCTTAATAAATCCAGCTCCAATTAAACAAGGAATATTTTCATCGATCCAGCCTCAATTAACGCAACAACAAGCCGTACATTCACTTTCTATTTCAGCAAGGATTTCGTCAATTTGTTTCACGCGTCGTATACACTGAACCGGAAATAGACTGCAAAACGCAAATGTTATAGCGCAATGGCGGCGCCAAAACGGCGGCGCCAAAACGGCGGCGCCAAAACGGCGGCGCCAAAACGGCGGCGCCAAAACGGCGGCGTCAAAACGGCGGCGCCAAAACGGCGGCGCCAAAACGGCGGCGCCAAAAAGTCACGTACCGGAAGTATTTTATTTATTCTAGTCTTAAAAAGTCATCAGTTTTTGGGATGCTAAATTGAACACCTTTTTTGAAACTTTCGCACGGGAGACTAAAAAGTCATCACTCCTTTCAGACGAAAAATTAAACACCTTTTTTAAGATTTCGCAGGGATGACTACAACAAGTCATCAGGTTTTTGGGATGCGAAATTAAACACCTTTTTTGATAATTTCGCACGGAAGAATAAAAAGTCATCACTCTTTTTAGACGAAAAATTAAACACCTTTTTTAAGATTTCGCACGGATGACTACAAAAAGTCATCAGTTTTTTAATTCTAAATTGAACACCTTTTTTTGAAAATTTCGCACGGGAGACTAAAAAGTCATCACTCCTTTTAGACGAAAAATTAAACACCTTTTTTAAGATTTCGCAGGGATTACTACAACAAGTCATCAGGTTTTTGGGATGCGAAATTAAACACCTTTTTTGAAAATTTCGCATGGATGAATAAAAAGTCATCACTCTTTTTAGACGAAAAATTAAACACCTTTTTTAAGATTTCGCACGGATGACCACAAAATTTCATCAGTGTTTTGGGAAGGAAAATTGAACACCCTTTTTGAAGATTTCCGGCGGATTACTTAAAAAAGAACATCTAGTTTTCGGGAAAGAAGTTTTTAAGTAAAGTCTATATTTATTGAGACCTTATGGCACTCTTACAAGCACTGAAAAGTACAGCTAATTTGTTAAGATAACAGCTTAAAATGCTACCATTGCAATGTGAAAATTCAAAAAGTTTCTGGTGGGGAGGGGCATATCCCCTCCCCACACCCCTCCCCTACCACTATCGGCGCTGCGCGCCTCATGATTGTCTTCAGACGGTCAATTATCTACCCCTCCGAAAACCTCAATTCCCCCAGAGGTGGGGGCTAAATTAAACTCTGGTTTCGGCCAAAAACCACTAAAAAAGTTCATCAGATTTTTCGGCGAAAGATCAACGAAAAAATTTCCGACCCCAGCCCAAAAATTTTTGGCCCCCCCCTTCGAAAATTCCTGGATCCGCCCTTGTCCACCTTTATACTGATTTGAATTTATTCTATATAATAAGTGTGGCACGAGAAGCGATTAATAAAAAACTGTTATATGTTAAAGAGATTTCGGAGGACAACGGCCTCTGTTGTCATAAGCCCTCGTCACATCTGGATCCACTCCACTCTCTCAAAAGCTACTTCTTCTCGCTGGACTTGCGCACTGGAAACGCGTCTGAACGATTCACCCTACAAAGGGCACGTTTTAAATGTTTAAATGCAATAGGCCTACAATGCAATGCAAAAAGACGTGATTAGAGAAGTGGAGATTTTCCATAGCTGGGCGGCTGTCACGTGCGAAAGCATCGTCAAAGCCATAAGTCAAGTAAGTCAAGTAAGTCAAGACGTGATAGGAAAATTAAATTCTACTCTCGTTTGTGATTGAGATTACATTGAATGTATGCATTATACATAAGCTTATTACGCGGACGATGGCTGTTTCCGATGGCATACATCGGCCGTTTAAGCACCTT